>CAWUFW010000646.1:2400000-3000000 GCA_963921515.1 Calotriton arnoldi | reverse complement strand
GATATGTAAAGCTTTAAAGTACATGTCCAACCTTTTAATTACACAGCACCCTTCCCTCTGGGCTACCTAGGGCCTACCTTAGAGGTGACCTGTATAGTAAAAGGGGAGTTTAAGGCTTGGGAATGGGGTTTAAATGCCAAGTCGACATGGCAGTGCAATGGCAGATATTGGACATGTTTTAGAGTGCTACTTCAATGGGTGGGACAATATGTGCTGAAGGCCCACTGGTAGCATTTAATTTACTGGCCCTGGGTATATTGTATACCACTCTAGAACTGACATATATGTAAATTAAATACGCCAATTTGGTATATGCCAATCAAGCCATGTTTAGGGAAGTGAGAAGAAGCACTTTAGCACTGGTTAGCAGCGGTAAAGCGCACTGAGTCCTAAGGCCCACAAAAACAAATTTAGCAGAAAGTGGAGAGTAAAAGGGAAAATGTTTGGGGGTGACCCTGTAGAGATGGCCAAGTCGAACACTTCATATTTAAATACTTGTGGAATGTACACTAAATTACATGCTTGTATGGAAATCTCTATGTTTTACAGTAGGCTGATAGGTCCACATTGAGCCTTTCACAAAGATGACTGCCTGACATGCCACTGATTCCGACTTTGTTTGTGATGGACCAGCCTTTGAGTTCCTAATACATTTTCAGGGAAGCTGGATCAAGTGATATTTTTTCCTTTAGAATTGATAAGATCGCTTATTGAATGGATAGTAGCATAATGTGCACTGATGTTACATTATGTGCTAATTAAATAGAAGTGACCCTGGCAGGTCAATACACTCTTTCATTGTCTTTCTTATTTGTGACTTTTAAAATGTTACTTCAAATGGAACATTTAATAACATCCTCTTTCGCCTCTTCCACAGCTGATGAAAGCCTCACACACAGCTCACATCACCTTTGAAGTATTCCTTAACCATGCTGCTTTTGACAGCATTGCCTTGTAAATTATCAGAGAAAATGTGCATAAAGCATGGATTTTACTTTTTGGCTTGCTTTGAATAGATCTGTGTATGCTTGAAAGGAGTACATAAGGCAATGGTCAGTTGCTTTTCTGAGAAAGAAGCATTATCTCCTGAAACAGTGGCTATCTGTAGACCTGTATGTGATCTGTGATTGGAATGGGGTTCTTTCGTATGTAACAGGTGACAATTGTATCATAATTGTTTAGCACTATATGTCGGGCTCGTTTAATTTCAAAGCAGTTGAATTATTTATTGGGAAATCTTGGATTTTCTTTTGTTGAATATTACTTTATTAGTTGATGCGCTGACAGAGAACCATACTTGGAGAAACATTAGAACTTTAGACTGTTATTAATGTCTGCGTTGTGTTTTTTACCTTTCATGGTGTCTAGTTTTATTTTAATTTTCTCAAATTCTAGGAACATTTATATTTCACTCAATGAAAGTATGCAATGCTTGAAACATTTTAAAGGTTTGCTTTCAACAGTTTCAAAGAGGTTTGTAGGTAAGGGAAAAAGGCTAATTGTACCCTTCTGTTTTGAAGGTCAAAGGCTGTGTTGTATCATGAAAGGTCTCATGCAAATGCCCGGGCAGCTCATCAACCCTCGTGTGTTC
Organism: Calotriton arnoldi; assembly: GCA_963921515.1. Taxonomy (NCBI): domain Eukaryota; kingdom Metazoa; phylum Chordata; class Amphibia; order Caudata; family Salamandridae; genus Calotriton; species Calotriton arnoldi. The sequence goes on along the minus strand of CAWUFW010000646.1, from coordinate 2,998,409 downwards.
AGTTCTAAGCACACAAGACTAGGAACAGCAGACAAAAAAAATAAAATACAGAGTTACCTAAAAACAAAACATGAAGATGCGCGATAACTGAATTTGTACTAACATTGCATATTTCTTTGCAGAATGGTCAGACAAGGATCTTGATGACATTCTTGATGACGGCTACCACCCAGATAAGAACAAAGGTAAGGCATTGTACTGTTGGAGTTAAATGATGAGTCCTTTAAAGGGTAGTACAATATTTATGCACTAGTTGGTGATGCATAAAGTGAGATGCTGAATAATTTAGACTTGCGTTCAACATACACTTCCTATCAGGAAGGGTGCAGCTTTGACTAAATGTTGAGAAAGTTATTCACAAAGACACAAGCATTAATAGCATGAAGGTGTATTTATGTGTTTCATTGTTTTTTCATTAATGATGCAAGCAGATTCCATTTAATCCTCGGTGTATAGAAAGGGCAGAGGCTTCTAATCCGTGGAGAGTACATCTTCTGATGGTTTGCAGTCGACGCTGAAGGTTGACTTTGTATTCATGCACCACAGCTGTACAGGTTTCCTGAAGGATGTGCCACCTAGATGTAGTTGGTTTTGATAAAGCCACTGTTTACTCCAAGTCTGACGTAGATTATCATTCTGTCAGTACTATGTGACAACATGTATTTCAGGCTAGTCTGTTCCCATTGGAGCAGGGTCAAGACTAACTTAAACATAACTGGGTCCAGACTGAGGTGGCTTGGTATGCAAATATAGATGGACTGGGATGCGGCCCGAGTTATTACCAGTGGCTGAGATTAAATCAAGCATTTCATTCATCACTTTTTTGTATACTTTAGTTTGTACCTTTATGACGTCAGAAAATGTCATAATGGGAAATAGGTTTTCAAAACACAACCCTCTGTGTGCTTTCTTTTAAAATGTTCATTCTAATCCATGCTTGTAGAGGAGTATATTCTCTGGTAAACTGAAATCTAGCTTCCTCCCCCCGGTCTCTAGCTAATAACATGGGCAGGTAGACACACATTCCTCTTGTCGCACCAAGCGTTTTGACTTATGGCCTAGAAGAAAAGCTATTGGAGTTGTTTCAGAGTATGTGTGGATTTACTTTGGTTTCTGATGCTGTGCAGTAGTATGTAGGACCTATTTTTATAAGACCAAGGTGGATGCTGATGATTTAGTATAAATAAGTCTCATTGTTTTGGAAGTAAAGTGGGCTGCAGGTGTAGGCAATTTAAAAGGAAGAATTCAGAATCTGCTTAGGAGAGGATTTAGCCAATGTGCTATTTACGTATGAGCAGTGTGGGAAATTGGGTTATTAGTTTAGAGTGGTGAAAACCTTTCTCAAACAACAACCACAATCCTTCTCAGGGTGAATCACAGAAAAGTCACCAAATTAACCTGCACTTAACCCTCTGGTCGCTTGACAGAAAGCAGTCATCCTTAACTTGATACAATGTATAAAGTATTTATGCAGCACACAACCAGTAATAAAGTGAAAACACAACACAAGAAAAATCCCACACATATTTAGAAATGTAGAGTCGAATTGAATAAATAGTTTGACATCAAAACAACAACAATCCAATCAGTAGAAAAAGAGATATGCCATTTTAATGATTTGGTTAAGTATAGCGCCTAAAAACTAAAAGCACCATTTGCGGTCATCTGGTCATGCTGAACCGGGGAAAAGTCACAAATTCAGGTCAACTGCGATGGAGCGTGGGCCTGATCCGGGGGCCCGGTTAAGTTACCTTCTCAAAGTTTGGCACAAAGTGTCCAGTTTGTGGTGGAGGAGACTGCGAAGAGTAGAGGGAACGTCGCGGATTGTCGTTGCTGTACCACGCAGAGGAGGCCGGTGTCGCGGACAGTAGTGACTGTATCGCAAAGATCCTGCTGGGGGTAGCATACAGTTGGTGCTGGAGCTTTGCATTGGCAGTCACTGCAGAATGTCGATGCTGTGGTACGAATTGCAGATCTTGCGTTGTCACTTGTGTCTGATGGTCATTGAAGCGCAAATAGTTGGGTCCACCGGAGGTTTGCATTAGTGGTCATCACAGGCGGCAAGATCGTGGTTTGAATGGGCCCATTCGAGGTCGCAACGAGCCCAAAACTTAAGATTTTCCCCAATTCTTTGCAGGAGGAGCTCCTCTGATGCCAGCCAAGGATCCAGGAACTGGGGATCAGGAACTCACTCCAGCAGGGCTCATGCAGGTTCAGTTGCAGTTCCAGTAGGACAGCTGGGCAGTTGCAAGGAGGCCTCTAGAGCTTGTGGTGTCCCTGTAGGTTAGAAAGGGGGTAAGCCAACTAATCCTTGGAGTCACTCTGGTAGTCCTAGGTTGAAGGTGAGGGTCCTGTCTCCTTCAAGCAGCAGGGTAGACCTCAAGCAGCAGGGCGGTCCTCTGAGAAAAAAGGCATGCCTCAAGCAGCGGGGCAGTAGTTGAACCTGACATCCTAGACATGGTTTTCCTCAGCTTTTTGCCTTCAGTCCTCCTGTTTTGGCTGATTTTGTTTTGCAGGTCTTAGCACTCTGCTCACTTTACTACTGCTAATCTAAAGTGCTTGTGCTTTGTCCTCTAAACATGGTAAATTTGGCTTACACTCAAATGGCAAATTTAATGTACCCACCCACTTAAGTATCCTTTTAACATGTCTCAGGCCTGCCCCCACAGCCTGTTTGTGCAGTTTAAACTTCCATTTGACCTGGCAAACTAAACCTTTTGTCAGGCATAAATCTTCCTTTTAATGCATACAAGTCAACCCTAGAGTAGCCCCTTAGCAGCCCATTGAGCAGGGTTCCGAGTATTTAACAAGTTGAACATATATTTTAAGTTTTACATGTCCTGGTAGTGAAAAACTCTTAAATTAGATTTTCACTACAGCAAGGCCTACCTCTTCCATAGGATAACATTGGGTTAGCTTATTACATTTAATAAGTGATAACTTTAATTGGGAGCAGGTGGCAATATCGAATTTGGTGTCTACAAAATTGTAATTTAAAACCCTCTTTAACATTAATGTCGGATTTTAAGTCACAATTCTGAAAATACTACTTTTAGAAAGTTGGCATGTTGTCCTAACCATTTAGTGCCATCAGCCTGTATCCTGGGTGACATGGCTAGGTGTAGCTGGCAGATGGTCTTTGTGTATTCCACATTGAGAAATCACCACTCACCTACTGAAGAGACTGCAGATCATACAGAACTTAGCGGCCAGACTCATCCTCTATCTTCCCAAATGTACCCACATCACCCCTCACCTAAAGAAACTCAACTGGCTCGCCGTCCACAAGAGACGCCAATTCAAGATGCTAGCCCATGCCTACAAAGCCCTGCACAATCAAGGACCAGCGTACATCAACCACCGCCTGAGTTTCCACCAACCCTCAAGAAACCTGCGCTCTGCCTCCGTCTCCCTCGCTCACACCCCGCAGAAGCAACAGTGGAGGACGATCCTTCGTCTACCTTGCCATGAAGTCCTGCAACAGCCCCAACCCCGCCCCCAGGCCTCACCTTCTCTTCAGGAATTCAGAGGGGAACTCGAGACCTGGTTGTTCAACTAATTCCACCCAAGCAGCTTGGCTCTCAGCACCTGGATACCCTTGCGGGTGATTAACAGCGCTTTATCAAGCCTGATAGTTTGATTGACACATCTAAGGTTCTACTAATTGGATTTTTGTCATTTTGGTGTCAAATAATTACAACTTAACTACATTTTTCTAAATTGATGTGAGATTTTTTGCATTCTTTTTTCACTTTATTACTGTTTGTGTGCTACATAAATACTTTACATATTTCCTCTAAGTTAAACCTGACTGCTTTTGTGCCAAACCACCAGAGGGTTAAGCACAGGTTAATTTGTGGTTTGCTCGTGTTTCACCCTGACAAGAATTGTGGTTGCTGGTTGAGTAGGGTTTGGCACCCCTCACCCAGTAACCCAATTTTATACAGCAGTCCTGGGAGTACAGGGCAGACCTTACAAAATCTTCACAGGTCCAGGAGTGTACTGAAGAATTGGTCGGAGGGTCCAATATTTATGCCTTGTGCCTGCCTTTACAGTAGGAGAAACCTCTGCTCTCTCCTCCCCCCCCCCCACATCTGGTTCTGGAATTTCCTAAGTAAGTAGGGGTTTTATATAGCGCTCGATTGCCGAGGCGCCTTGGCGCTGGAGAGACATAGAAAGAAGGGTAAGTCCACAGGTACAAGATCCACCGCTAGACCTGGAAGAGCCAGGTTTTTAATAGGCCACGGAATTTGGAAAGAGCTGGTTGAGATCTAATATCCAAAGGCAGCCTATTCCAGAGTTTGGGAGCCAAGTATGAAAGGCATCTACCACCCCATCTGGCCTTCCTCCATTTCGGGATTTTAACCAAGGCCTGATTGGCAGACCGTAGTGAACGCCCTGGACAATACCATTGAAATAAGTTGCAGTAAGCCAAAGGACCGCCACCATACAGGGTTTTGTGGACCAGGCAAAGAGCCTTAAATTCAATACGCTGCTTAACAGGGAGCCAATGAAGGCTACTAATGGCCCTGGAAATCTGATTGAATTTAGGTATGTTGAGTAGTGTCCGAGCAGCAGTATTCTGAAGGGATTGCAGCTTAGTAAGCTGCCGTTTGTCAACCCCTAAGTAGAGGGCATTACAATAATCGATGCAAGACAATACAAGAGCCACCACCACAGTTTTCCTCAGCTCCATTGGAAGAAATGGTAGGATCTTCCGTAGGATCTTTAATGTAAAATAACAGGCTGAAGTAACTTGATTAATCTGATCCGAGAAATTAAGCTGTGTCCCCCAAACCACGCCCAAATTTCTCATCTTGTCCACTGGTGACGGACACTCTCCAGCCCCCGTTGGCCACCAGGCTGTGTTCCAAATTGGAGGGCCATTGCCAAACTCCATGATTTCGGTCTTCTGTGTATTTAGTTTCAAATAGTTGGTGTGCATCCATTGTATGATGCGATCAAGACAACTATGAAACTTTGCCGACGGAAACTCATTAACTGAAGATATTGAAATTATGATTTGAGTGTCGTCGGCATATGACACAAGAGAAAAGCCAAAGTCTCTGACTAGTTTGGCCAATGGCGTCACATAAATATTGAAAAGGTGGGTGAAAGCGCCGACCCTTGTGGGACTCCACAAGAGAGATGGAATATGTCAGATTTGAGATTGTCCCAACAGACCTTATGTTCTCTGTTTGTCAGGAATGATGAAAGAAGAGCCAGCGCCTTGTCCCTGATCCCACTTGCCTTCAGCCGTTGCGTAAGAATTAGATGATTCACCATGTCAAACGCGGCCGACAGGTCAAGTAGGATCAGGACCGCCCTTCCACCACTATCAATTTGCATGCGAAGTTCTTCCGTGGCCATAACCAGTGCGGACTCTGTAGAGTGGTCTGCACTGAAACCATGTTGTGAGGTATCCAGAGTATTATTAGAGATGAGAAAGTTATTTAGTTCCTGGTTAATGGCTTTCTCCAAAACCTTGGCCGCCAAAGGAAGGCAGGAGATAGGTCTATAGCTCTTAACATCCCTAGGGTCCATGGAGGGCTTCTTTAAAATGGGCCAAATGCAAGCTTTCTTCCAAACTGTAGGAAAATCTCCAGATCCTACAATGGTGTTTAAAAGGGGGTGTCAGGAGAGAGCTTGTTAGTTTAGAGGCCTCATGAATTATATTAGGAGGACAGGGGTCCTCTGGTGAGCCAGACTTGATGGACAGTAAGAGATCATTTACCGAATTCTGTGTAACTGGGGAGAAACTAGATAGATGGTTAGAAATTGCTGACCCCTCCTCACCATCCTGAGCAGGTGGAATATGGGGGCCAGAATCCGATCCCTCCAGTTCATTGTAAATTGTTTGCACTTTCGATTGAAAGAACCCGGCCATTTGGTCACATAAATTGTGGTCGGGGTAGAACAAGTCTCCTTGTTGGAGCTTAGATAGGGATGAAACAGTCTTAAAGAGTTCTCTGGTGGAATTCTTTGCCTTCTCTATCTTGCCAGTTTAAAACTCCATTTTGGCTCTACAAATAGCTTCTTTGTACTCTGTAAGAGACTTATTATAGCTGAGCTTGCCTTCTGTAGTATAATGCACCTTCCATTCACGTTCAGTGCGCCTGCTTTTTGACTTCAAGTCTTTCAGCTCCGCAGTATACCAGGGGGCAGTAGTTTTGTGTCTGCGTTGGGAAAATTATCTTAAAGGAGCTAGTTGGACTATTGCTTCTCCAATCCAATTGTCGTAATTAACTGCATCCAAATTAGAATTGGAATTAAACGTGGGAACAGTATTAGTTAGTCTCTCTGTGAAGGTCTCATGATTAAAATTACACCAAGACCATGCAAAAGTTGTAGGTGGACGTTGTGCAGGTGAGAGAGGGGTGGTTTCAACAAGGAGATTAAAAATTATTGCCCTATGGTCTGTCCAGGTAAATGGCAGAGTCTTATCGATCTGAATTGCGGGATAATTAGTAAAAATTCCATCCAGTGTGTGTAATGCATTATGAGTGGGGCCAACCACTCGCTGAGATAAACCAAGGGCTTCAAATCTATCTAATAATGACAAGCTCATAGGATCAGTGAGGAGTTCAAGGTGAAAATTGAAATCCCCGAGTACAGTAAAGGAGGGGGTATCTGTACAGGACTCCATAAAATCAAAAAGACCTTGTAAGAATGGAAGTTTGGGACCTGGTTGTCTATAGAGAAGCAAACCAGTAAAATTGACCTTATTATTAATTTTGATGTTAAACGACATGGCTTCAGCACCTGCTAGGGGTATTGACTCAAATTTCAATTTGTATTCTGTTCTATAGATTATTGCTATTCCTCTACCTATTTTGTCCACTCTAGGGACCGAGGCAAGGGAATAGCCCGGAGGCAATGCCGCCACCCAGTCCGGTTCAGAGGTGGGGGAAGCCCATGTTTCTGTGAGAAAGATTAAATCAGAGCTAGTTGTTTCTAGCAGGCATTCAATCTCCAACTTATGCTTGCTAACAGATCTAACATTAAGCAAAATAGCCTTGAGCTTATTAGCATTTGTGGCCAGAACATTATTATCCCTTGTGCGGTGGACCGGCGAAGCCCCACCTATAACCCTATTGTTACTCCCTAAATCTGAAGCATCTGGGAGATAAGGGTGCGTACCAGGACAACATGTGGCCTTGGTAAAAGCCACCCGATATTTGCACTCTGGGCATGGCCCTACCCAGGCTCCAAAGGTTCTGGGGTAACAATAGGCTGGTGTTAAGTTGTTTGCGAGTGTGCTGAAAGCAGCCCCTCTGAAATGTAATTGGGGCAGGGAACAGCTCTTACCTTCCCATCCTGCCAACACCTATTTATTTATTTTATTTGCAAAGTTTTATATAGCGCTGGCTAGACCCGGAGGTATCAGAGCGCTAGTCCCTAGTCCCCCTAGTCCCCCTTTGTCTCTCTGTCTGGGAGACATTCACAAACGCCTGCCAACTTCACCCAGTCATGTGACCCAGGACACAGGCTGCAGGCACCAAATGGTTAGGACAGGAAAATGCCAACTTTCTAAAAGTGACATTTTCAGAATTGTGACTTACAGTCCGACATTACCTTTAAAGAAAGTTTTAAATTTCAATTAATTTGAGTCTAAACATGGCATTCCTACCTCCTCCTGATCACACGCTATCACTTATTAAATGTAATGAGTTAACCCAATGTTATGCAATGGGAGAGATAGGCCTTACAGTAGTGAAAAACTAATTTAGGAGATTTTCACCACCAGGACATGTCCAACTTTGTAAATAAACTGCACTCTGCCCTGTAGGCTCTTTAGGGCCTACCTTAGGGTTGACTTATATGTATTAAAAAGGAAGGTTTGGGCCTGGCAAAGGGTTTATTTTGCCAGGTCAAAATGGCAGTTTGAATTCTCAGTCTCAATTGAATGCAGTTTTAAAGTGCTGTTTGATTTGAGACCATCCAAGACTTTCTGTACTACTTTGGGCCTAATTACGATATCCGCCGACCGACACTGTTGCGGAATGGAACCGCCCGACCATAGGTCGGCAGTTCCACCCACTGTATTTGGATGCAACCGCCCTATGGATGGTCGGAAACATCCATTTTTCATTGGAAAAGAGCCGCAGCACAAGCTACAATTGGAAAAAAATTGAAAAATGGATATTTACAAACATCCCTGCACCGTGTGGCAGGCACCGTGCGGTGCCTGCCACACGGTGCAGGGATATTTGCCTCTGGCACCGGCATTAACGTCAGCAGCCGGGACCACGGGAGTCCGCAATAGGTTGTAGCGGGAATTCGGTCTTGATAAAGTAAGGTCTTTTCAAATCGGGAGCGCGTTTAGTCTCGCGCTCCCTTGTTGTTCGTTACAACTGTTTAGTCATGTATACGCAATTTGTCTATTCATCTCTTTTCCCCGCATTTTCTTTTTGCCACAGAGTGTGACTATAGACGATTCCCCTCCCGGGCCCTGATTTCCTGCTAGACACTTAAAACGAGTGTAATTATGTTCTCTTTTTAACCTCTTCCTTATTATGGTCTTTTTTTAAATAACATGTTGCACGTTGTTAAACATTGCCGGTTATTCATGATATGGTCAGCATATCGGCTTGGTTAACACTGCATACACATGCTGAGCTTAGTTGCCTTGGTAGGGTTATATACGCCCCACATGATGTCACTTTCAGCATGCTGCATGTACTTCACAGTACTTTGTTGTGACATCACAAAATCATTAGTGTTCAGCATGCCACTCTCTCTCCTGGTCTAGCCCTGCACCGTTCAAACTCTTCAGCAGGCTACTAGACCATAAGGACTCACTGCGTTGCCCACTATATAGTCCTACACAAGTACGTCATTCTAAAGATTGCATTTTATGTTGCTTTCCTTTGTGTTGTTGTTTTCTTTTCCCTTACAGGTTGTTTCTAGTGGGGTCGTAAGTATCGGCTCCCTCCAATCATTTCCAACTCACCTTAGCGTGTGCGTTGTGATTTTTTACCATTCACGTGGCTATATTTTGCCACTCACTCACTTTTTTCACCTGGTCCTGATGAAAGCCCCCCCCCCTATTCTCTTTGAGGGGCTGAAACATGTAGACCCATCACAGACAACTATAAGTTTCAAGTAACTTTATTAGTTGCGCCTTCGGATTTTAATATATCCTGGGCCGCCACAATTAAATACAATTGGCAAGGATTCCTAGAGATATTTTTATAAACTCTCACATCTCATCACATTATTACATCAGACCAGCTCCGCTGTAATCAGGCGTTGTAGCACAACCGGGCGGCATTAGGCCACCCGGTTGGGACCCCTATGATGAAGCATGACACCACCTAGGTTGGTGTGTGAGGGGTCTTTTAATAAAACCTAAGGGTTGTGCGACACTGCTATTTGCACAGTGAGTCCCGATTCTTTGTTCCTTCAGTGGGTACGTCCACATTGTTTATTTATTGAATTTGGGGAAAGGGACGTCCCTTGATTTTTCCTCGCTCTCCCACCCCCCTCTTGTTGTATTAAATATTTAGGGGGGCGCCATAGGTGACCCCAGGCCCCACAGCGGAGGGCCAGGGCGGAAGAGTCACTTTCTGCCTGCCTTTTCATAGCGGGCGGGCCGCCATGAAAGGGCAGGTGGAAACCAACATCATAATCCTGACGGCAGAGCCAAGGCTGGCTCCACGTCATTATGGGATTATCATTCCGACCGCCGCCCTGACTGACTCTGTGAGCCCATCGGAAGCAGAGCAGAATCCCTCCGCAGATTTCCCTCTGACCGCCAGTATTGTAATACGGCAGTGGGACGGAAACCATTGATGTTGGGTGGAAAGCCTCCGAATAGCTGTCGGATGGATTTCCACCCGACATCGTAATCGGGCCCTTTGTGTCATTAAAGTAACATCAAAGTGCCTAGAATTCAATATAAATGTCCAGCATTCCAAAATCTCATAGTTTGGTATTGGTTCTACTGTGATGTCATGTTGGCAGTGTGTAGCAATTTGTCCCCAAAATCTTTTTGTAGCTATTATTTTTATTGGCATGAATAAAGTTCTGAAAAACAACAGTAAATATAGTGGCATGTAGTCCTACATGGACGCAGAAGGAGATGCAAATGTTGATTGTGGTATGTGCACTGATCCCAAACAATACTAATATATGAGAAGGGGAGGGGAGAAGCTACAGAGGGAAGGAAGAAAAGAGAAGAAGGGAAGAATGGCGGGAAAAAGGAAAGGAGGAGGGGAAGACGGAGCTACGAAGTAGGGCAAAAAGGGGCAGGGGAAAGAGGGTCAGATCTGGTCAGGCGCAGCCCGGGCATAGTAAAGCGGGGAGGGATGCAACGACATACTGTTTGAAGTTTGTCTTTTTCTTGTGCTGACACCTGCCCTGTGATATCTTTTGTTCTATGTCACATGAGTTATCAGCGCATGATTGACCCGCATTGACCCTTGTGTTCATTGTGCCCTGTGCAATGTTTACTTTCGTCAGGGATTCTTATGTCATCTGTGCTCCACCGTTACTTGTGTTTGTTTGTTGGTGTCCATTTAGTCAGTTGAGAGGGGAGCTTCTGACTAGCGAATTGTGTGCTGTGTGCAAAGCGCTTTTGCAGAATAAATTACTACTGTTTCTGGAGTTCTGTTTCAGACTTTTTATTACTACACAGTGCCACTTTAATTCTCGATGGCACATAGTAACAAGATTGTGTTTTGTGTATTTTGCACCCAGTCATTAGCTTTCATGATCAGCAGATATCTGGAACTGGTCACGGTTTTTATGACCTGTTTCACATGTATCCTTTTCTTGGGTCAGGACTTATGGGTTACTATTCGCTTTGAAGCCAAGAGACTATTGTTGTACTCCTGATTGCCCTGTTTGTTTGCTCTAGGGCAGGTCAATGCCTAAATGGAATGCACTCGGAAGAAAGGGACTCTCTTTTGTCCCATTGTGCCCTTCTACCTTATATTCCTTGTCACTGTGATTACAGTATTAGTGGTAGCCATAACAACCATGGTAGACCTTAAAGTTTGACGAGGATGTAGCCTCTTCTTTAGCCACGAATACATATTTCAATGTGGCAGACTCGGAGTTGGATGCTCCATGCTATTCTGTATGTGTCGGTGGTTCACGGTTTCCCTTTGGTTCAGATATGCCATGGAGAGACTCTGCTTCGATAATGCACTTGTGGTCAGATACAGAATTCTATTTGGTTTCTTTGTTTATTGGGATGAGCCTTACCACTCAGGCAGGTATCCTGGAGATATCTGGTATCCCCTTGGAACACTTACTGTGACACATGGGACGTATGGCTTCTATAGATATTCTGTGCTTTTATTTGGTCTTGGACAGCAATTGCCCTGCTGTGCATGTGGCCGTTTCTCCTGATCTTGCTAAAAGCTGGATGTTATTCCACCCCTGCCCACCTCAGATGAAGGTTCAGTTCTCATTGGTGTGGCGGCTAATTTCACATTTCCGTCTTCTTACGAATTGGAACGCTGTGGCCATACAATATAGAACAAGCTAGATGCTATTATAATTCACAGCATATGTTGCAGTGTCGCCTGCTCTGTGGGGGGGGGGGAGCCCTCTGATGATTGAGATTACTGATCTGTATTATGGTTAAATAAGTCATTCCTTTGGTCTATACCCTGTGATAATGTCCAGCGACACTTCACATTTTAGGGTAGGCCCTGAACTTTGCCTTGCTGCACTGTGTGACACTTGGGGCCTGATTACGAGTTTGGCGGACGGGTTACTCCATCACCAACGTGACGGATATCCCGCATATATAATGGGACTCGTAATACGGCGGACCGGATATCCGTCACGTTTGTGATGGAGTAACCCGTCCGCCAAACTCGTATTCAGGCCCTTAGAGTAGTGCGTGTGTGTCTCCAAGGCTTGCCTTTTGTTTAAGCAGCTTTCAAACGTGACGGATATCCCGTCCGCCGTATTACGAGTTCCATTATATAATGTATAATGGAACTCGTAATACGGCGGACAGGATATCCGTCACGTTTGTGATGGAGTAACCCGTCTGCTAAACTCGTAATCAGGCCCTTAGAGTAGTGTGTGCGTCTCCAAGGCTTGCCTGTCATTTAAGCAGCTGTCTACCTGTTCGCATTGAAGGTTTGTCCCTGGGATCATTGGGAGTTTTTACAAGTCTGTCAGTTTCCTTATGTACCATGGTCTGTTATCAGTGCTGTGCTCTCCATAGCAGACTGGTAGGGTTGGTCTGTTGCTGCCGGGATTTCTGAGACCATGTGTCTTTGCTTAGTTCTCGGATAGGTCATTACTCGCAGTGCTTTTAAGCTGCAACGAGCTGCTGCTAATTGCTGTACTCATTACTGCACTGCGGAGCATGTACGCCCTGTCCATCTGGCTCACGGCGGACTCCTTTCTTATCACAGAAGTTTTATTCTGTTATTTATAACATGAAACTCGTTAGCGATGTTCATAGGCATTATCACCAAGGCTTGGCGCTACTTTTCTGAAGAATAACGTAGCATTCTTGGAGCTCTGCTCACTGATCTAGGAGAATGTAATAATTGTTCAGAACCAGACCTGAGATGTTTGTGCTGTTCAACAGCATTGATTGACAATTGTACAACTATTGATGATTCCTTCTGCTTTGGTTGTTGGTCACTCCCAATCAGCTATTAGCATTGTTTTGTTACCATTTCATGCTATGAACTCTGTGATATGACTTCCTTTTTCTTCAAAGCATGATTAAGAATTCTGAAATCCCATTTGTTTTCCCTTCAATTCGCATGTGTGTGTTTTAAAATGTGTGATGGTGGCTTGCTTTGTTTAATTATCGACTGTCTTTAATTCTGTCTCTTTGCGTGTTGATAGGTCTGGAATTCGCCGAGACCTTTTAATTTTAATAAAAGTGTGAGATTGTGTGTGTTTGTTTGTTTTAGAGGTGCTTTCAGCCAGCTCTCTTCATCTATTGGTCTCTCAGTGTGTCATACATATTTTTGTTCTGCCCACCACAGCATGATGCACAGTCAACCCACTTAAGCCATTGGCTTATCACTCTTTTAGTGACAGTATTCTGTTCTTGCATAATGTGTTCTTTAAAACACAAACGTAGTCTCCTTCCACATTCAAAAGCACTGGCAAAGCCAAACGTTGGCAGTCAAGCCCAGACTTCTTGGCTTTTACAATGCTTGTTTCATGTTGGAACAGTTTGATATGAAGTGAGCCTGTGTTCTTTTGGCCTTGGTTAAGGCAACTCCCTTTCCAAGCAAGTAATAAGCCATGGTCCACTGGTGCTGGTGATCTGGGTTGTCTTCTAACTACTCACCTTCCACTCAGAAGTAGAAGGGTGTGGTTTGGTATTTTCTAATTCTGCTTGTGAAAAAAAGTAATAATGGTGTGTTAGACGTATAAAGATCCTTGCAGCAGTGTCAAAACCAAGACTTGGTTGGGCCATACTGTGCACTAGTATTAATATGCTGATATGATTGTTTAATTTTATGTTTAACATGCAGAAGCTTTGTATACACATATTAAATATTAATTTCTAATGCAGTTGCTGAATGAAAGTTGTAAAGTAAATGGCACAATTACTTTATCCTTACCCTACTTTTTTAAAGCTACCAAGCATTCCTGCCATCGCACAGAACGACGGGTGGTGTGTGTTATTGTGGCTACTGCTTGACCGGTTTGATTACCAGATTGTCTTGCTTTTCGGTACATGCTCAATTCTTATCTTTTCAGGATATGGTCAATATTCATTTTTAGGATTATTTGTTCAAATAAAAAACGAGTGTGCCAATTTTCTTATCAAGCCAGGTGGATGCTTTGATTTTAAGAATGGACCTGGATTCTGGTTCGCATGATGGGCAAACATGTGAAATTATGACATTCTTTAGGTCTGCTTGGGTTCTCAGTGCTGACCCGAGGTAATTTGTGGCATAGTACTGAAATCCTCTAGCAAGGATGCAGCTTTCCTGCCTCCTGAGACGTCTTGCGGATCCCATTCGTTTCCCCTTGCACAATCCATAAGAAAATAAGAATCCTTTGAACCTGGACTTTTTCAACAGTGTGCTGGGAATCCACTTTGGTATGGAGTTCACGTACATTGGATATGTGGTCCAGTACTACACCCAGATGTTCAGCCATCGATTACTGTGTCGAACGAGCAGATGCACGTGAACCACTTTAGTAAATACTTTTTTAGTGACTTGTTCCTGGTTCACTACTTTTAAGATGGAGATAAAGTCCTCAGTAGTCTCACTTGTTTATGGTTCACTACTTTTATAGCGCTGCAATCTCGTGCAGTCTGTTTAGGACTGCGTACAGGTGGATCTTCCTCCTTCTTTTCCTGAATCCTCAGCGGTTTCTACCTCAGCCTTTCAGCCTCTGTTGATGAGTTTAGAAAAACTTGGGTATATTTTGTTAATTTGTGGGGCCAAATGTTCACTGTTTCAGCAGATATATCAGAGAGCATGAAAGATTTAATTATTTTCAATTTGGAAGGCCTTATTCCAGATGTACTTCCTTTTGCTGAAACATGATACCAAGGTAGATTGACCCAATTCCAGACTAATTTTTCCCATGCTTTTTTTGTTTAAAAGTGGAAATTTGAGTTGGAGGTATCATTCTTACAATTCACCATCACCTCTGTGACAGTATAAAAGTTTGGGGTACCCTTCTTCAACTACATCCTGCCACATATACGGTCCATCACGTTTTATTGATGAACTGGCTGCGAGAGATTGGAGTACAGGGCACCGCCTGGAAATTAATTAAATCCTTTATAGCCAATAGAATACAAGCTGTCTCTCTCGGCGAATTCTCTGCCAAACCATTTTCTCTGCCTTGTGGAGTCCCTCAGGGGTCTTCTATGAGCCCCACACTTTTTAACGTTTGTGTCGTCATTGGCTCCCCTGATTGAATCCTTTGGCTTTAGTCTAACATCTTATGCGGACGACACCCAAATAGTGGGGTCGCTGCTGCCAGGGAGGATGCTGGGAACGGCATCCCGGCTCCATGATTGTATGACAGCTGTGGGAAACTGGATGGCCCAAAATTGTCTCAAACTCAACTCCGGTAAAACGGATGTTGTGTTATTTGGAAATGACCCTAATTTCTGGACCTCGGCCTGGTGGCCAGATACATTAGATCCTCTTCCCATTCCCATCAAGAAGGTAAAAAACCTGGGAGTCTGGATAGACAATAAACTTAGCTTCAGGGATCAAGTGAATATGGTGGCCTCATCCACATCGCATATTCTTAGATCCTGTAAGAAAATAATGCCATTCCTGCCCAAAGACAGTCAACAAACAGTTATCACTGCTTTAACTATGTCCAGGCTAGATTACTGCAATAGCCTTTATATTAATATTCAGGAAGGGCTTCTGAACAAACTCCAACTTTTGCAGAATGCAGCTGCCAGACTGCTTATCGGCATACCAAAATATGCCTCAGTCTCTGCTGAGATTAGAAGGCTCCACTGGTTGCCTATTAAGAAGCGTGTTCAGTTCAAATCTCTATGCATGGTTTTCAAAGCCCTTCAAGGAACTGGGCCCGACTACCTAAAACAGCAATTCCATTGGTATGTACCAAAAAGACCACTGCGCTCCTCAGAAGCAAAATTGGTATCAGTGCCTTTTGTAAAAAAAAAAGCCAGTTGGGGTGGCAGAAGTTTTGTGGTCGGCGCAGCCAAGGCATGGAATAGTCTGCCTTTTCATCTTAGATGCATGACAAACTTACTGGCCTTTAGGAAGGCCTTGAAAACCTGGCTTTTCACTGTTTAACCCCTTCCTTACTTCCTCCTCTTTAGGCCTCAGTAGGATTTCACATAGCGCCAGGACACCTTCGGGTAACAGTTGCGCTTTATAAATGTCATTAACATTAACACATATTTCCCACTCCTTGTATATGGGCTCTTTAAATCAGAGGCAGGTTACAAGCATGGATTTTCAGTGTTTCTTATTTGAGGTTTAGCATACAACAGTGTCTCTTCTAAATCCCAGGTATACATTGCTGTTTTTTTTGTAATAGTCGCAAGAAACGCATCTTCTTCTCACCAGGGGAGCTACCCTCTCTGAGCATTTATTCTGTCACTGGCTGCAGATGCTTCAATACCTCATGTACCACCGTAAGAATCCCATTTACCAGTAAGTCTGCCAAGAGCAGGAAAGCTGATTCACACTGGATTAATCTGCCACACACATTTTCCTGCATTGGCTGTAAAGTAGGCTGCTAAATGGTGTTTGTACCCTTGAAATGGATTTCTTTTGCACAATATAATGTTGAGTTTAGGTAGAGAAGGTCACGTTTGGATTGTTTTCAAGGGCACTTAGGAACTGATGCAAAAGTGGGTAGGATTAGCCCTATCCACCTATTGGTGAAGGAGGGGCCAGAAGTCACCCCCAGTCTAGTGGCAGGCATAAACGTGGCACCCCTGGGCACCCTCTTCAGAATACTACTGGACCTGTGGAAGGCTGGACGTGTGGAAGACAGGAGAAGGACTACAACTGCTTTTGTGACCTGTGAGGGGAACCCTGAGGGTTGGACCTGTTGCTAGTTGTACCCAGGACTAAGAAGTGGACTCCAAGGGTCAGTTGGCTGATCTCCTGTTAAGCTACAGTGACATTAAAGCTGAAAGAAGCCCATTTCCTGAAGCAGATCAGCTAATTAGTTTCAACGGGTCCTGCCCTGGACCTGCTGGTGGTTTCTGTCAAGTGAGGCCTAACCCCCAAGTCTTGTTCCTGAGGTCCTGGAACCATTTGCTAGTGTCGGAGTGTACTCCTCCTGCCTAACCCTAAAACCTGGGACTTAAAAAGTTTTCAAGACTTTTTGTGTGGAGAACCGACAGAAGACTGGGACAAACCTGACCAGTTAAACCAACAAAGGTGCATTGTGGCTGTGCTAAAGATTCAGGTTGCTCCCTCTCTGAGCTTTCCCACAGCATCAAATCCCTTTCAGCAGGACGTTGTAGAGAAGGTATCCGGCCTTGTGCGGCCCTGTTAGGCTAAAGCTTTCAACCTTGCCCCACTGAAGAAATCTGCGCTCCAAAAAGGTTGCTAAGTCCGAAGGTAGAAAACTTCATCTGGCAAAGGCGCCTAAAGTATCCAGACCGCGAGGGATCTTTCTTGGGCATGAGTTTTGAATTTCTCCCACTCTGAGCTTTCCCGCTAAAAGTCAACCGCTTCAGCGGGACTCCGACCGACATCTATTTGGCCTTGAGGAACCCATCTCTGCCACAACCTGCGGATTTGCCCTGCGTAGGATTTTTTTACTTCTGTTTTAGAGGCCAAGTTAGAAGGTAAAATTTCCAAACCGGATGAACCTGGTCTCTGTATCCAACCCGGGCTCCATCTCAGTCAGCCTTAACTCATGCCTAGGCACCAGTCAAGCGCAGCCAGATGGCATCAGTTGGCACTTAATGGCTTTTGGCGCTATTTTTATGTAAAACTTTAAAAATTCATAGCTCTGGTTACCCTTATTGGATTTTTGTCATTTTTTTTGTCATTTTGCTCATTAAAATAGTCTCTTATTTTCTGAGTTGGAATGGGATTTTTATTATGGTATTTTCGAATTTGTAACTGGTTTGTTACTTTTAAATGCTTTACACATTTTCTTAAGTTAAGCCTGTCTGCTCTGTACCATACCTGTACCCACACAAAGAGGAAAAGGAGGAAAAGGCGGTTGTTCTGTTGGAGTCGACACTCCACGTAGGGGAAACGCAAGGTTTTGTAAAAATGCCCTCACCCACTAATATTGCCATGCTTCATCATCGGGCTGCTACAACATACCTGTGCAGACCAACACCTGGGATGGAAAGGGAGGGTGAAGACAGTACAAACAAATATGTTGCGATCCACCCAGTAAAATACACAAAGACAAACAATAAAGATGGAGTAATAAAACTGTCTCAGGGATGCCCTCAACCATCTTTAATCATGGACTCCCCGGACAGGATTAAAAAATGGATATTACTATGGGGGTAATTAGTGCCCCTTCATCCCTCCTTGCTGCCTATTTTGTCTAATACCATACCTGCCACAGATTGAGCTTATGTTTAAATTACTGAAACCTTTGCTGGACAGAACAAGAATACTGCCATTATTGCTTGGTGTGAACTACCATCCACCCCAGCTAATAATCCACTCTCTAAAACCAAAAAGATGCAGGGCGACGGACCCGTTGGATAGCACCTCACTGTTGTACTGCAAATGAACCTTTGAGAATTGTGCACACTGCTCCAGCACCTGTCACCCTTTGGTGCCACTGAGTACAGATTATGATACAAATTAAACAAAAGGAGGTGCACCGAAGAAAGTAAATCTAGTCCATAATGATTTCATCAAACGGTTTCTTTATTCTAGAATTCACACTCAATAATAAAAACAGCCAACACGTTTCGTTCCAAAAATGAAACTTGAGGAACTTCATCAGGGCTTAATGAGGTTGTAATCTATGACGCTGTGAGGGTATATCTTGTAACGTAGTTTCACCTTATGGTAAAGGTAAGCTCCAAAAGCTACAGCTTGACACCTTGCTAAGCATCAACACTTTCCTTCTGTGGCGCCGTATGAGTTTCATTTTGGGAACGAAACGCGTTGGCTGTTTTTATGATTGAATATGAATAACAATCCACTCTCTGGCAGGCTACATCACCCAGGAGCAGCTCCTGGCAGCTCTGCCATCCATCTTCACATGGCTGGGGAAGGGACACGACAAACTGCACCATAAGTTTGCTTGCGTGCATGCACAGGTAAACCTTTCAGATTATTCAAGATTGTTCTACCTTCAAGAGAAGATTGTGTACTTTTTGAAGTAAGTATGTCCTTGAAGTTTTACATGGACATAACCACATATAAGAGTTTGATAGTGGGCTATACCCTTAATTGTACACGTACGCCTCTTTAAGTTATGCTTTGAGAATTGAGTGGATTGTTATTGTACCTTCATATACTGATTATTAAAAAGTACTCTAATGGATATATTCCAAGTATGGTTCTTATTTTAAATTTGACTGAATGTATCCAAGGAGTAGACTAGAGCCAAATTCAGTAAGACATGGTCATTGGCTACTGCATAGCGGTTTTGGAATAGGTTGACTCAGATCATTATTTACTGTGCTGTGTTGCAGGACGCTGCGCTGTTGCATGAAAAAATAGGTTTTTCTGTAAGATTCGCAAATCAAAGCTAACAAAGGAGTGCCGCTGGAAGTTGAAATAACATTGGATCGAGAAAAAAAACACGTAGGTAGTTGTTGGGAAAATTCCTCTGTGTTGTACGTATTGGGTGGAAGAACACAGGAGTTATATAAGAAATAATTCATGCACAGGCTCATGATCCAGGTCTCTCTTCCAGAATTCTTGATCTGCAGTCAAGATCCAGTGGACCGTTCTTGTCCTCTCTAGGGTTTGCTAGTTCTAGGTTCTCTCTCCTTAAATCTATATGATCTCTTGATTTATTTACTGTTGTAACCTTGTTTTCTTGTTAAAATTTAATAACAATTATGGACCACAAAAAATAAATAAGTGCAAATTGGCTGCTGCGAGAAATTTTGTTTAGAAGATTATCGATCCTACAGTATTTGTAATAGTTTTGGGAAGCAGTGCCACTTTAAGAAATATGTTTCCACCGTCATGACGAACCACATTAGGATAACGTGGTGATGATGTCAGTACATTATTCGTGTTAGCACCCTATGTGCCGTGGGCATATGACATGTTCGGTAATACTAGTTCCCTTCTGCCCTGCTGAGAGTCTCACACTCTGAAAAGTCACATGTTACTTTCCCTAGGAACGGGAGATCCGCGACATAATGCTGTTATGAGTAAGGATTAATTTGAAGTGTGAATGTTTGCAAAACATACAAGTGAATTGCAGAGAAGAGCACCAACTGTTTTTGCTGATGATTAACTTATTGAAATGCATTTCTAAACTGTTTGATATAGAGAATTGTGCCCATGGGCTATTTCGCGGCTAGGCATCAAGAGAGGCTGTTAATTCCACATTTGGGATTATTGCTTTTAGCAGTCATACCTGGGGGCAAACAGTACTTAGTACACCAATATTACTAATCAGGTACTCCAAAAATAGACAAAAAAACTTTTTAAAATCATGAAATTATGTTCATCTCCTTGGCTGTTTCCATAAATTCATATTAAGCAAGGAGGGAAACTGTGGACCTTTGGGAAGCTGCTAGATCACGAATGCCAGAATTATTGTTAGGCACAGACTGTGGAGGGACAAAGATGTGCACAAACGTTTGCGACCTGTTGGCTATGATTATGCATCTTTCTTAGGATTTTTGTTGGTATTTACACTTGTTTGTTGGAGGAATATTTCTTAGTGGAAAATGTTTACTCCAATGATTGAAAATAAGCTCACAATGCTGTAAGAATTATTGAGAAGGAAAGAAAAGCGAATAGGGAATTGAGTCCATGGCAGTAGTTATAATTGTGACGTGCTTATCACGTACACTGCAAAGGTAATGGACTTCAATAGTAGGTGTTGGTATTACTCATCTAAATTCAAGCACATATCCCCTTACTTACTTACGTAAGTGAAATTCACCCACATATTTAAGTGTCTGTTGCTGCTAATGGTGAAACTGGTCTTTAGCTAGTGTTATTCATATGAATGTTTAACTTATCATTCAGGGCTGCGCACATCTACAGGAATGGTGAGAGATTTCTTAGTGGTCTGACAGTGTAGGCTGGTGGTGCTGCTGCATGAAGCGGCATTCAGCTAGTCAGGGCCAAGATGCAAACCACCTCATCAGCTCTTCCACCTTCCATCCCACATTGGAAGTGGAGCTCCGCCCTCCTGGCCTCTCAGACTAGAGTAGTCAATCACAGCACCTGGTCGGGCATGCATTCGCATCCCTCCAAACAGTCACAGCAGTGCGCTAGGGAAACTTCACCCTCTGCGTCCTGACACCCACTCGGAAGAGTATTGTGGCAGAAACTGATGTAAAAACACAGCATTTGGCCTCAGGTTATCGAAGTTTGTTTTTGGGAGGTACCCAGTCCCAACACCCCTGTAGACCGGTCAGATTCACAGCATGCAATATAGTGCTGGTATTACTATATTATTCAGGTTTGTTTGTTTCCTAGTCGTGCCCTAGTCTCGTCCATGTGCTTGCACCATCTGCTTTCATGTTTATTTTAATGTTGAATGACTGAATTATTTTTTTAGGTATTTAACATCTTAACTTCAAACTGTACATATTACTATAAAGCAATAAATAAATAAAAATTGCAGCCTGTAATACAGAAACTATGATTTAATACTTCTCGGAAGTTAAACAGTTAATTTAGTACAATAAGAGTGTAGGTCCAAGACTGTGCATATTTCATGGAGTGTCTTTGTTTGCTACTAACAGAAGCGTTGGATCTTCCTAGCTGTGACGATCTGTTCTGTCTGCCTATACTAGGTTTAGCAATACTGCTAGATTCCAAAGCAGATTCCCTCTGAGTGTTTGTTCAAGCTTCAGCCCTACACTTCCATGCTTAGAGAATGTACTCCAGGCACACTCAATGAACTGCATTTGTCTTCTTTAGGTGGTGGCCGTGGAGGGGGAGAAAGCGGTAGCAGCGACAGCGGGTTCAGTAAGTAACCCCTCAGTGCAACCTTCCTGTTTTTAGTAAGGGGTTTTGTTTCAGTAGATTCGGATATGTAAATACTGGAAATTGGGTGTCTAGATGAATAGATCCATATACTAAAATGTTATTTTTTTGTAAGGATATTCCTGGGACTGAGCATGTTTTTGCAGGAGAGACTAGAATCTTAGAACTTCTGCCAGCATTTCTTGTTGTACTGCATTTACATTGGGTGCAATCAATGTTTTTTGTTGTTTTTGTCACCTCAGACAGTGCTGCAGAGACTGGGACCATAGCAGGAATAGCCAGTGCGCTGGCAATGGCATTGATTGGTGCAGTGTCCAGTTACATCTCGTATCAACAAAAGAAATTCTGCTTCAGTATACAACGTAAGTTGGGACAGTTGTCAGCCTTCAATATACAACGTAAGTTGGGACAGTTGTCAGCCTTCAATATACAACGTAAGTTGGGACAGTTGTTAGCCTTCAATATACAACGTAAGTTGGGACAGTTGTCAGCCTTTGCAGTGCGTACTGCTTAAACCTTAGGAGTTCATTTATTTTTGGATATAGGTGCTTTGTTACACACAAGGGCCATAGGAACCCACAAACAATCGACATATTGATATATTTTACTCAAAATGATAATGCAAATTATCCAAAAGGAAGAAGCAGAACGTTACATATGCACATGAGCCTGTACAAGCTTCCCCCCACCCTCCTTCTGATGTGTCCATATCAGCAGTCACCTGCTGCAAAAAGGTGTAGGACTGTTATTGGTGCCTGATCTGAACAGGCCTCTTAAGGTGATAATTGTAGGTTTTGTTTGGTGCAAATGTCCCGCTACAAAAAATATATAGTTCACCATAGGTATTGCCGCAATTTAAAATACTCCAGTCAGGAATAATAATGACCTTTTTCTCCAAACTACCAGGCCAACATGCCTATATATCCACTATCTTTACAATTTCAAGAGAACTTATTTTGTACTGTCATTATTGTGGGTACGAATTAGAAATCCAGTCGGACTGCAACCCATACACAGCCCACTGTGTAGGTGTTTTTTCCCGGTCATGATTAGTCCCAGTGGATGAGGTCAGGGACACAATGGAACTTCAAAACCCTCTTTTGTAAACAAATAGTACACTCAAAATAGCACTAAGAAACCTAGGATAAAACTCTAAAATGTTTAGTTCTAAAACCGAAATGCAGTGCATAAAATATGAACGGTAATGACAGAATGGGAAAATAAATCCAACAATGCATGACATGGCCAGCGAAAGCAAGCTTAACATTCCTAACATGGTTAGCAAGTTCCTAGCATACTATCACTACTTGAGCGCTGTGCTAAAATTTTGCAAAAGCAGAAATAGTATGCCTATAAATTACGTTTCTTAAGATGTCACAGCATACCTTCTCTCAGTAAAAAATAGATATTTAGCTATTTTCTATCACAGCCCTTGTCCTGGTATAAGCAGTATAGGACTGAAGGCCATTTCTCGCCACCGCTCCCGGAGCGTTTGGCTTAATAGTTCTGTTGTGAAGCCTCTCCAATTGATGGTCACATTCCTGACTTTTTATAGTATCTGGCGATTTTATTTCCTGTTTCTAATTGTGGAGACACTAAAGTCCACCTCGAGAACAACAAGGACACCAACTCCACCACCCTGATCGACAACCTCGCCACCCTCTGACTCAGACAGCTCGTGACTACACCCACCCACGCCGCCGGCCACACGCTAGACTCCATCTTTTCCGCAAGCCCACACGTCTCCTTCAACCACACCTCCGAACCCCACTGGACTGACCACCACTGCATCCACTTCACCTACAGGAAGCCCACCACGCACCACCGCACCGAACAAATGCCTCGCCGCTGCTGGAGCAGAGTCACGGAAGACCAGCTAACCACAACCCTCGCCCTGAGCCCACCCGCCGAACCCTCCGACCCCGACACCGCCGCCCGCAACCTCAGACAGTGGATCGACGACTGCGCCAACACCCTCGCCCCGCTCAAGAATCCGCCCAACAGCCACACCAGCAGGAAAGCCACCTGGTTCACCGAAGACCTCCAGGCCTCCAAACGAACATGCCGAAAACTGGAGAAGATCTGGCTCCACGAACGGACAGCGGACAGCTACGCCGCCCACAAGAGCGCCACCCGCAGTCACCATCACCTCATCAGATCCGCCAAAAGGGCCTCACTCAAAGACCGCCTAGACAACAACGCACACAACAGCAAAGAGCTCTTCAACATCGTGAAGGAACTCTCCAACCCCAGCTCCAACACCAACGACATCCAGCCGTCGCGAGACCTGTGCGACTCACTGGCCACCTTCTTCCACCGCAAAATCGCCGACATCCACGACAGCTTCAACACCACGACCGCCCCGGCAACCACCGAGACCACTGCCCCCACAACCACCAACCGCCTGCTCTCCTGTACCAACATCAACGACGAGGACACCAGCGAGATCATGAACACCATCCACTCCGGTTCACCGCTAGACCCGTGCCCTCACCACATCTTCAACAAAGCCAGTACAGCCATCGCACCCCATCTCCGGAAAATAATCAACATCTCCTTCGAGACAGCAACCTTCCCGGAAAGCTGGAAGCACGCCGAGATCACCGCCTTACTCAAGAAACCCAAGGCAGACCCCAAGGACCTCAAGAACTTCCGACCCATCTCTCTGCTCCCGTTCCCCGCGAAGGTCACCGAGAAAATCGTCAACAAACAACTGACCCGCTACCTCGAGGAGAACAACATCCTGGACCCTTCCCAGTCCGGCTTCCGCAGCAACCACAGCACCGAAACCGCCCTCATCGCCGCCACCGATGACATCAGGACCCTGCTAGACAACGGAGAAACAGCAGCCCTCATCCTCCTGGACCTATCAGCCGCCTTCGACACGGTCTGCCACCACACACTACGAACACGCCTTCACGACGCCGGGATCCAAGAGAAGGCCCTGGACTGGACCACATCCTTCCTTTCCGGCAGAACACAAAGCGTCCGCCTCGCCCCTTCCGATCCAAGGCCACCAAGATCATCTACGGCGTACCCCAAGGCTCCTCCCTCAGCCCAACGCTGTTCAACATCTACATGGCACCCCTCGCCCACGTCGCCCGACAGCACAACCTCAACATCATCTCCTACGCCGACGACACCCAGCTGATCCTCTCCCTCACCAAAGACCCTCACACCGCCAAAGCCCACCTCCACGAAGGAATGAAGGCCGTCGCCAAATGGATGAGGACCAGCCGCCTGAAGCTGAACTCGGACAAGACGGAGGTCCTCATCCTTGGTTCCAACCCTTCAGCCTGGGATGACTCCTGGTGGCCAACATCACTGGGAACAGCCCCGCCACCCACCGACCACGTACGCAACCTAGGGGTCATCCTCGACCCCACCCTCTCCATGACTAAGCAGGTCAACGCCGTTTCCTCATCCTGCTTCAACATCCTCCGAATGCTCCGCAGGATCTTCAAGTGGATCCCCACCGAAACAAGAAAAACAGTCACCCAGGCCCTCGTCACCAGCAGGCTGGACTACGGAAACGCCCTCTACGCAGGAACGACGGCTAAGCTCCTGAGACGGCTGCAACGCATCCAGAACGCCTCTGCACGTCTTATCCTCGACATCCCCCGACGCAGCCACATCACACCCCACCTGAGAGACCTGCACTGGTTCCCTGTCAACAAGAGGATAACCTTCAAGCTCCTCACCCACGCACACAAAGCACTCCACAACTCCGGACCAGCCTACCTCAACAGACGACTCAGCTTCTACACCCCCACCCGCCAGCTCCGCTCGACCTGCCTCGTCCTCGCCACAGTCCCCCGCATCCGGAAAACGACCGCCGGCGTCAGATCCTTCTCCCACCTCGCCGCCAAGACCTGGAACACCCTCCCCACCAACCTCCGACAGACCCAAGACCTACTGGCCTTCAGAAGACTCCTCAAGACCTGGCTCTTCGATCAGTAGCAGCACCACCCCCCTCATCCCCCAGCGCCTTGAGACCCTCGCGGGTATGTAGTGCGCTTTATAAGTGACATGATTGATTGATTGATTGAAAGTCCCAACAAGACAAAATAAGTGTGGTGATAAATGCCTCGCCTCAATTTACATCTAGATAATTTGCAGTTCTAACTAAAACATGTCAGCTTTCACTGCCAGCGTCCAGAATGTTATGGCAGGGACCATAATATAAACAACAGAAATGTGTCAACCTAGATAGGATTCGGGCATGAGGCTAACACCTCCATGCGCGTGTCTAAAACTTCACACTTTCTCATAGAAAGAGATAAAAGAATTTGCAGGCAAGCACATGATAAAAATACAAAGGTTTCAGTGGGACTTGTCACAGTGTTCACAACTCATCATGACACTCCTAGAGGCTCTTACTGAACCGACTGAGACCAAAAGAGTAGGGGGTAAGTGGAGTCAAATGATTACTAGAAAAGTAATTTATTGAGTGATTTCATGAAATGCAGATGGTTAGGCTGTTTTAACCGGTTAAACGGAAGACTATTCCACATTTTAGGTCGAGGCAAACGTAGAAAGCAACCCACAATATGAGACCACTTTATCTTGGGAACCAAAAACGGCAACTGTGAGCTTGGAGCATTGGAAAGGCTGTGATTCTAAAACAGTATCCTTAAGGCAATATTTCTCCAGTTTTAGAACACTTTGCACATGATACAAAGGGTTATGAAAATGTGCCCTCTGATTAACCAGAAACTAGTATGTTTTCTTCCTGGCCCAAGGTACATGGTAAAATTGTTTGAGCCCTAATACAATTTTCATGACAACGTTTTTAATGTCTTGGAGTTTTTTTAATGCAGTCTGGAAGGCCCAGGTAGAGTCTATTTCCTGAAAAAAAAAGTTATGGGGTACCCCCGAAAGAAAAAAATACTTTCCAACGGAACAGGTGCAAAGGAAATAATGCCATCAAAAAGTATTTCCATTTGACCTATTGATTCAATCACAATGTGGACAGACACTGTATATACACCAATTAATGCATTTCTTTTATTATTAATCCTCATATTTATTCGCTAATCATCAAATACAAAAATATCATAATTTTTTTTTTCAGATCTTTAACACCCAACAAATATGTAAAAAAAATTCACTCATGTCTCACACACATCTACATATCGAGCAAGCAATACTCCTAAAACAGTTGCCCATTATTAAATATATTTGCGTACAGAAAATACAAGAATTACTTCTCATCAAACAGATAGTTTTTGAACGGTTCCTTCTTATTGTTATAAAACAATAATAAGTAATTTTCAAGTAGAGACCATTACACTATTCCAAGTGGGATAGAACATTGGCATGAAGGGGATTTGGAATGAAGGACAGGACTTTCTTGATGTAAGCAATATATGGAACGAAGAGGAAGAAACAACTTTGATTTGCACGTTAAATTAGATTCTCATCAATCCACACTTCAAATGATTTAAAATGTGGAGTGTCAAAAGGAGAGATAATGAGAGGGGCTATATAGAATCTTACCAACGCTGTTTGTTTGTCACAGGCCATTATTCGGTCTTGTTCCCTTTGACCATCTTTAAACTCGTTCACATCCAGGCTTGAATGTCTTTCAGGCAGATTCTGAGATTCAGAAGGAGTTCGAGCTGCATCAACAAGTGGGTGCCATCAGCGTACATTACTGCCATGCATCTGTGGTGTTTCATTAGAAGGACTAATGGTCTAGCATAGCCAATATATAAGTACTGAAGTTACAATCAAAGAGACCTTTGACAACCTATTGATGGCAGGATCTCCATTAGAGCAGTAATGGGACAGATGGAGGAACAGAGTACAGGGAGAAGGAAAATTATCCCCCACATGCCCCAAGATAGCCGTTTTTTTTAGCTGGCTGAGAAGAATAGTGTTGTCTACCGCATCAAAAGAGGTCGGCACATCTAACAAAGAAATCTGTTGCGTTGCCTTAATTCACCATTTTTTCCAGTTTGTCAATTGCTTATAGCGGTGCCTTTTCTAGGTCCCTTTTCGGGCAGAAATCGAGCTCCCAGGGATCAAGGGGCGCTGACACTTCCAAAATGGAGAATATGTGCTCACCCGCTAGGTTTTTCCATCATTTCATTTAGGGCAGGGTGCAGCATCATAGGGTGATAGTTTTCTACTAGTGAGTTCTCCAGGGTGGGGTTTCTTTAAAAGTGGAGTCACAACTCCTTCTTTGCAGAGATCAGGTACACAGCCTGATGACAATGAGGTGTTCAAGATTTCAGTAATCGAAGCATCAGTGGAGGGTGCGAGGGATTTAAGAAACAAAAAGAGACAGATGTCAGGAGAACCTCATTTTAGACAGTTGAGCAGTTTTAGAAGGAGGTCATAAATGATGGTTTTAAAAGTGACCCAGCACTCAGTGACATTTGGAGCCACTGCTGACATAGTGATTCTTGGTCAGATGCCCGTTTTTAATTTCTTGCAAGATGGTCTGGATTTTGGAAATGAAAAAGGAAGCTAGCTTTGCGCAAAACTGTTGAAGTCGTTGCCTATTTATTCATTCGATTAGGCCTTCGGATCGATTTTAACAGTTTCCATACACCCCCTGAAAACAAATCAACGCCTTAATCTTTAGAAGAAGTTATCAGGCAAGTCATTCAGAAGGTGTCTGAATCCCATGTGAAATGTTCTCACGAGGTAAATATCAAAAGATATACTTGTACCTTTTGTGGATAACATCCTTCAATCATTCTTATTTTTTTTTTTTTACAGGTACGTCAATTTCTAAGCAAGAGTCAAAATTTCCCTTAAACCATGAAACTAGTAAGATACTCAGCTGGTTAAGACACTGGCTTAAAGTCTGTCTACCTCAGATGCAAATCTGGGCATTGCCTCTATAGCTTGTCGTCATTTCAGAGGAAATACATTCCGTCTTCTATCCCTCCGCTATCCTTCTGAATTCAAATAACGGACTAACCTATCCACCACTGAAATTACTTTCATATTTCACTATACTAATTCAACACAAATCCTTTATGGGTTCCGGAGTAGCGTGCTACTCGCCAAAAAAGCGCTTCAACACCCCATCAGGGGTAACAAGCGCTATATAAATGCAAACCTTTTTCCATCTTCTATTCCTGCGCTAACCGTCTCAATCCAAATAATTGACTAACCTATCCACCACTGAAATTACTGTTATATTTCACTACACTAATTCAACACTAATCCTTTATGGGTTCCGGAGTACGTTGCTACTCGCCGAAAAAGCACTTCGACGCCTCGTCAGGGGTAGTAAGCACTATATAAATGCAATTACAATACAATTACAATACAATACAGGTTATAACCCGCTGTATAGTAATACCCAGGGGAGATGGGTTACAAGGCATTCATTGTCTTCCAAGAACAGCACCTAGGAATATATTTTCCCCCCATTTGTTTCTGGATGTCCACTGGACCTTGGAGTGGAAATGTTTTCTGCGCTCTAGACCTCTGTGAGGGTGGATGGGGCGTGGTAGTATCCTCTACGCATCCTCAGGTTCCAAGGAAACTCCCTGCTGCCCCTACCCTTCTACATAGTCCACATTTACATCCTCAATATGCTGTTGTAAGTGAACGGTCTTGTTTGCCCTAGCAGCGCTGGCACAGTGATCTAAACTGGCATTCAGCACCATGCTTTTGCAACATTTACATGGTTTCACCCCAGTGCGAATGAGGCATCCTTCTACTTGTTAATATTAGAATTTGCATCAGTGACAATTCACACAAGACTTAGCTGTCATTGGTTAAACAGTTTACAAATCAAAGAGTTATACAACAAAAGAATGATCCATCAGTTACATTTTAAAAAGTAAATTCAGTGCTTCCATAGTCCGATATGAAGCAGACAGTCTACACTAGCGCTTCTAGTCTCTCGATGTTATCGTACTCCTCTGGTCAATTGGTAGTTTCCCTTTCTCCATGTAACTAGAACGAGTCTCTGTGAAAATAACTTGGTGAGCACACACAGTTATTCAAGGCAAAAATCCCAGAAGTTCTTCAAGCCAATATTTCTTTATCAGGCTCTCCTAAATATTTCCAAAATATGTCTAGCACCTGTAAATAAGCTTAGCTTTTTTTCTTGGTTCCAACTATCTGTCTAACTGTTTAAGGATTTGTTCTTAAACCTGGTTCCTTAATGCAAAATTTGAAGTTTTCTCTCCTAATCAGTATATATCTTCTGTTGAGTGATAGAGGTGTTTTAAGTCGTTGGCACCTATGCAGTACCTAAATGCTGCTTTTTTGTGGTGGGCATGTGCAAACGTGAAGTCAGGCAGTCAATAACTTTGCAGTGTTCGGAAGAGTGGGGTACATGTTTGATATCACACTTGAGCGTAGCTCGACATTAGTCAATTTATCAAGGCCAACCCATCTACTGGAAATACGCACCAGAGAGAGCGCTGTATTGAGGGGAAAAAAGTCAGAAAAAAGCACGCTCCCTTCAGATTTACATAGACATCTAACAAATTTCATTCCCAATTTTTTTGCGAACATGTGTTTATGCTTGGCTAATGTGTGGTGGTATTACCTCAACACTAAGAAATTATCACTTAGAAATTCAGCACTTCTAAAATGATACTTGTCTTTAGAAATGATAAATATTCACATTATGAAAAAAAAATATTTGAAACAGGAAAATTATGGAAGGTCAGGAGCTAGGAAAGAAGAAAAATGGGATAAAGAATATGATAGGGAGGAGGAAGAAAAGGTGGTTTGGAAGACTACCATTTAAGATTAAAGATGGGTAAAAAAAAAAAAAGATGAGTGGCCTGACTCACCATTGTGGAGGACATGCTGTCTTAGAACTCCAGAAATAATTTCACCAAAGAACTCCAGCAAAGTGAATCATTGATATGAATGTCATACACATTGGAGGAAACGCAATATGAGAAGGGCAGACGAAGGAACTGATAATGTTGACTAGTGTGTGGCCAGGAATGCAAACTAGTTTGAGGTCTGGGCAGATAGGAAAGCTGGTGGCATAGGTTGAGCCTTCGGGCACTTGGAGCAGTGAATGGCGTGTGATCTCGACAGTGCTTTCTGAAGAGGCGGTGGAGAGAGGGGTACGCAGTTAAAGGAAAGTGCTGAGGTGCCTGCAGCGGGTTGGCCGCAGATGGAGGCGTTCATCAGCGAAGCACCTGAGGGGGCTCGAGATCCAAGTCTGCCAACAGCAGCTGCTTCGAGGACCAGACTAATGAGGGACTCCTAGGCCAACGGCAGACAGTGCTGAAAGATGGAGCAGGCACAACGGTAGAGCTGAGCCACATGGTGGGGAGAGACGGTATGGAGCAGCTCTGGCTTGGGTGGAAACGACAAAGCAGAATGACCTCTAGAGATAATGGTGTCCCTGGGCCCTTACCCATCAGGAAGAAAATTCACAGTGGCAGCTAGCGGGGTTGGTTGGCCCCAAGTGGTGTGTGCAGCCCCTTGACAGAAACTTGCTGTCACCGACCCAGGGACACCTGTGAATACCCTCTTAGGCGACGAAATGGAGTGGAAGGATATTGGAAGAAGATAGAACGAAGGCCCCCAGGGATGAAGAACTGATACAGGGGTAAATAAAACAGGTACCCTAAAAGACAGGAGGGGTGTGGCTGTCGACCGCCAGCCCTGCCTTAGTGGCATGGCTGACTGGGTCCCACTTGACTAGTTGAAGACTGGCACCAATGAACTGGTAACCACACCGCCATGAGAAGTGGCTTTGAAACACACCAGCAGATAAGGACAGCAGTCCCACCAGATAAGAAGTTGACAAGGAGAAATACTGCCTGCCTATCGCCAGTCAGCTGGGGATGGTGGGCGTCTGCTTAGTCCTCAGACATATTGATCATCCAACAAGCTGTTCGCAACACGTACATAGCACCAGAAATAAATATTTGTGAGGTGGGATTGGATTTCTCACTGTTGCTGCAAGACCTGAGGGGCGCAGTTACGAGTAACTGAGATGGAAAGGACGATTCAGATCAGGTAGATATTGTCCATAGTATCAAATTGAACATAGAATGAATAGCTGCCTCCTTCAAAACTTGCTGGATTGAGTGGTGGGTCGACCTAGTGGGGTTCCCGTACCCTGAGCATTTCTTGGGCTCTGGGATCCGTTCATGGGTCCCAGACGCCCATCTGTCCCTTGATTGTTGAAAGACAACAATTGCATGCTTGACCCCCAAAGCTCCTCACTTCAATACCCCAAGCTATCTCGCTAAGAAGCTTGAACTTTCTGGAGGTTCAAGATCCTCTAGAAACTCCAGCACCTTACTGCTGAAACCACAGAGATTCTTCAGGAAGAAAACCTACAACAGAGCTTTCTCTGGCATCACTCCTCGTATTTGGAACTCTCTCCCCCTGAAATAAGAATGATCCCTTCAGCTACATCTTTCAAAAAAGAAGTAAAACTTTTATTTATGAACACATTTCTAGAATAGTCCTTCAGGATTCCTTTCTACGAGCATACTGTTCTCTTATCCTGTATGTATATAGACTATGTTTATTGTTTTATGTTTTTGCCTTCATTCACTCTGATACCTGCGAGGGTCACGTTCATGCTATATAAAACTTTTCAAATAAATAAATGTGGCCCTTTCCATGAAATGTCCTCGGGACACCCTAGCATTGATAGGGTGCTCAATTACAGTAGTAGAGAGACTCCTGCACTAAAGGAGTAGTGATGTATGAATCTAAACATATCCTCATCTTCCTGGACTGTATCAAAAAAGTAGAACTTTTAACAGAGTGAAAGAAAAGCTGAGAGCCATGAAACGTGACCACAGATGGCTGCACCCTGCCAATGGCAGCTTAGAAGAGGACCTTGAGATCTTACTCTTACCCCCTCCCTAACCCTTTGGCCCTTTGTGGTGCAACAGGGACCAATATGAGTGAAAAGCATCATCACGGTGGAAGGAGAGCAATATGAGTCAGGCGTAACATAAGGGAAAGCACAATCTAAAACCACGAATCCAGACTTTGAATACATTGTAGACCGCTCAGGTTAAGAGGTGGAGCCATCTAGCGAAACATCTAGATACAGAAACTAACGACTGGCTGTGCCCTAGTAGCTGGGTGGAGGGAGGGTGAGGGAGTTCCTCCTAGACTTGTCATGGTCCCCTGCCTGTACGGATAAGTTGTAAGGGTGCAAGCCTAAAAATTTAGATAGAGGTCTGGCTCGCATCTGTCAGGGTAAAGCTGTATTGTCCATATATGGCTATTCTTGATATTAGGCCAAGGCACTTACTTCTAGATGCATTTGATTGATACTGTTAGATTCGCTACTGAATATATGCATGAACGGGCTTGTGACAGTCGACACACGGTCCCCATTCTATTTAATTCATTTTGTTTTGCACTTTTTATTTGACTTCTGTTCGCATTCTTTTTCATGTTGATTTCTGATGGATAAAGTTCAGTTACATTACAATTCCCATGCTAATGATACTGCTACTTGCTTCGCATATTTGGTGTTTTGATGTATTCACCATACGCTTCATATTCCAAAGTATAGGGTCGGGGTTGAGGGGAAAGTTTAGTTGATTTATAAGTTATGTCTGATGTTTCAATTGCGTGTTTACATTTTTGGATATACATGAATACATCATTGAGCCACTTAATGAAGCTTGGCAATATGGCAGAGTAGTGAGGATGAACAAGCTTGTGTGATCTAGTTGTTGACATGGAATGGTCTCCTAGACAAAATCAAAAATCAAAGTTGGAGAGGTGTGGTGCAGCGGCCAGGGCAGCTGACTTTGGAGCACAGGGCTCACGGTTCGATCCCCGGCTCCGGCGGCAGCTCAGCTCAGCACCATGTGACTCTGGGCAATAGCTCACTTAATTTCCATGACGGCCCCCAGCGCCTTGAGACCCGTAAGGGTGAGTAGTTCGCGCTTTACAAATACGGATTTACATTTACATTTTTTATACATTTACTAATGGCGGCCATACAGTACACCCCTGACATCCTTCTATTACAAGAGATGCATTAAATGGGGACAAAATGAAACTTCCTAGCCCAATATGGCTTTGCAACTGTTAAGCACACAAGGTTCTCATGTGGCTGAAGAGGATTGCCATCCTGTTCACCTGCAATGTCCCATTTCAACCACTCCGGATGTCTTGAGACTAGGATGCTATATCGCCACTTGAGGACTTTTACAATGGTTGCCTCTGACATTCAGTCAAACAATCGGAACTTGTAGAGCACGCTAATCACCCCTAGGGGTATCCAGACGCATGCGTGAGGTGGAGCTACTCGAACAGCCAGGTCTTGAGTGTACTCCTGAAGTCGGCGAGGGAGGTAGATGTTTGGAGGAGGATGGGGAGGTCGTTCCAGGCTTTGGCTGCAAGGTGGGAGGACTGTCCTTTGGCTCAGGTAAGATGGATGATTGGGACGGTGGTGGCAGAGTACAGGTGGCTGGTGGAAGGTCAGGTGGTTGGTCAGGTATTCTGGT
Source organism: Calotriton arnoldi (assembly GCA_963921515.1). Lineage (NCBI taxonomy): Eukaryota > Metazoa > Chordata > Amphibia > Caudata > Salamandridae > Calotriton > Calotriton arnoldi. Next base: position 2,964,400 of record CAWUFW010000646.1, on the reverse strand, counting down.
CCCATGTTGTGGAGGGCTTTGTAGGTGTGCACGAGCAGCATTAGTAAATGTTTACACTCCTCCCCCAAGCACAGTAGCATTCCCGGAAACCTTTACATCCATTCTCACGCAAGCCCCACCTGGGAGACTAATAGAGGGAGGTGGTTTTAATGGGGGTTCTGGGTTGGACACTCTACAGATCACACAGTGCTGCACACTACATGCCACGTGGTTGTCCTAAATCCATGGGTCTTGGCAAATTATGGCGTCACGTTCACTATTACAAATGAGAATTTGCCTTCTATTCTGGGGGAGAGGAGTTGGCCTAACGGCTAGGGCGGTTGACCTCAAATCTGGGGAACTGGGTTCGAGTCTCGGCAATGACGCCGAACATCCTGTGATTCTGGGCAAATCACTTAATCTCCCAGTGCCTAACCAAAATGAATGTGTCCTCATGTAATGCAACTGGTGCTATGTAAAGCGCTCTGATACCCGATTCGGGTCAAGTTCGCGCTATATAGTACTCTGTAAAATAAAAATAAATAAATAAATAAAAAACATAGGCCCTTCTTGAGTATTGACTATTTCCTGATACCCTTACTGGACCGCCACAAAGTTCAATACCATCCTGGCCTGAGGCCTCCCAGATCCTTCTCCTCTGGCACCAATACTGGGCTATAAATAGGGGAGGGAGGCAGGGCGGGAGGTGGAGATTAGGCGCTTAGTGGTTTACAGACTTGAAGTTCAGGGAATTTGCAAAAGAGGAGGCTACATTTTATGTCAGAATCAATTAGGGCTCTGTAGACTCTCCGCCTTTACGAGTGGGTGAGTAAAGCCAAGAAATTCCTTCATTGGTTGTCCAGATGAGATGAACCAAAACCAGATTGAAAGGCAGATCATCACCCTGGGGTGGAAACTGAAGGGACGACTAGCCGAGCTATAGCGCGGGCTTTGGTTGATGTTAAGGATTTTTGTGCATTCATATTTTTGTGCATTATTAACAATGTGCAGAAATGTAGTCTTTTTTTATTTTTTATTTTTAAATCTTTTTATTAACCAGTTGCTTAGTACACATTGCTATACTTTGTCAGTACTGGCCAAAACGAGGCATCTTGGTAACTTATACAACAGTACACATTATAAACTATGAGCTTTCCCATTCCATAGCCAATTAACCTACGGAGTTTCCCCCTCAGGATTAACAAATTCCCGGCTCCAGTATACATTAGCTTCTATACTTTTCCCACAGAGTCCGGACCTTCTCCCATTTTTAGGGCATCCTCTACTCTCGTAGACCACTTTTACTACCTGCTGACACCAGTCTAGGTCCCGTTTCCAAGCCCCCACCTTTGGCGACTCAGCCGCACCCCATGCTCTCGCTATATTCCTCTTTGCCACACCAGTGCCAGCCACGTTTTTATATGTTTGGGCCAGGCGACCTGCCTCGTCACAGTCAGCAGGTGCCATCTCACCTCAACAGGAACCTGCAGACCCACTACTGCTGCCATCACCCGGGATATCCCCTCCCAGTACCTCCGAATCTTGGGACAGGTCCAGAGCATGAGGAAAAAGGTGCCCGCCTCCCCACAGCCCCTAACACACTGACTAGATTCACATCGGCCCAGTCTCTGCTGTAGTGTTTTGGCCCTATAGGACCTGTGCAAAATCCTGAGTTGGACTAACCTGAATCTTGCACGTATGGCAATTTCCCTAGGGCTCTGTGTGGCCTACGCCCAGTCGTCATCTTCCAATAGTCCCACATCTGTCTCCCAAGCTTCCCTTAAGGGGCCCAGAGGGTCTGCTAGATTATTTATGATCTTGCAATATATAAGCAATACGGCCTTACCCACCATCGGGTCCATCAGTAATCTATCCTCTATTGGGGAATAGTCAGGCAACTGCACTCCCTCCGTCACATGACACCTCAGGGCATGCCTCAACTGTAGATACCGGAGTCTTTCCCCCTCTGCCAATTTATATTCTGACCAGAAATGTAGTCTTATACTTATTTTCGCATATAAATACTGATATTGTGCTATTATTTTTTTTTCGCGTTTCCATGCAGAAGAGTATTTTCCTGACTCGATAGAATCCTGGAAGCCATGTTTTCTAAAATGGATGTCTTTCTGTTTTCCCACTGCACATTTCACTGTTTATTTCTGCAGCACACAGTCGAGCAGAATCATGTTTGTTTATTTCTACTGGCATTGTTTGTGTTGTTCTGGAAGCAATCTGCTAGCTTGATCACAAAAAACTGTAACTTATGTCATGATCCTTCCTAGCCTCACTGTGCCCTATTTATTCTTAATAACTTGTTGTTCATTTGTCTAGTTTGTTCTACCATCTCCGGATGGCATTAGCATAGAGCGGGCAGGATCACTATTCATATAGTTGGATGGTGCTAAGGCAGTATGCTGCTTAATAAATCTCTGTTCTGATTTCCTAATGAAATGATACATTTGCACTCATCATGATGAATTTGCATTTTCTATTCTGTCCTATGAGAAGATTATCTACATAAATACCTGGTTTTGGCGTTGAGCCATAAGACTTTCCCATTCTAGGGTTGTTGTCCTTTTCTCTATTGATTTTGCTGCCCACCGGGGACTTCGAAAATTTATGATTTTGCACTTCTCTGTAATGTTCTATTTCCTGAGAGCCTTCATGACAATTATTCTGTACCACATGTTTTGAATTTTGTAACCCTTAAATTTATTCAGCTGATCTAGAACTCGGGTATTGAGTGGGTCCTTTTACTTAATTAACTGTATTATTGATATTTTGATGTTTTGGGAGGTGCCTTATCTCGGGGACGCATTGCCTCATGACATTTAGGTTCACCACCATCTCAGATTCATCAATGCGTGGGCGTTCAGTTGAGGTAAATTGTTGGGGCGCAAGAATTGCAGGGCAACCCACACCCAACACCCAAATTGATTATTATCGATCGCTCTATGCTAAGAGGGATTCACTTTCCCCAGATGACTTGAATAGCGTTGTTGCTGATCTGCCCACCGAGGCAGCTCTCCTAAACCGAGTACATCACTAGAAGATCACATTTCTGAGGCAGAAGTACCTGAGGCACTGCAGCAACTGGAAAGTGGGAAGATACCAGGCCCCTGTGGGATTCCAGCTAAAATCTGGAAACACCTCACACAAGCAGTGGTACCTCACATGCCGATTATACTGTCGACGTCCCTGGTGGCAGGTGTTCTACCACCAAACCTGTGTGAGATTTAAATTACAGTGAGCTGTAAACCTGGCAGACCCCCTGAATCCTGCGCCTCGTACACACCAATCTTATTCCGTTTGATAAACTTCTTTGTGTACCCTGAACAAAGCGGCTTTATGCCAAACCGCTGCATGCATCACAATATTTAACGCCTGCATAATACCCTACCCGCACCGGCACAGTTTGTGGGTCCTGTAGCTCTCCTTATGATAGACTTTGAGAAAGCAATCAGCTCTGTGAAACGGGGTAGCTCTTAGCAATACTGTAAAAGATGAGCTTTGGCCCTAGGTTACTGCAATACATAAAAAACTCCTGTAAAGACACATAATGGGTAGAGTGCAGTTAAATGGGGTGAAATCCGAATCCTCGGTTAGCTTGGGCACAAAGTAGAGATGTCCGCTGTCTCCTTAGTTGTTGCCCTGGCCGTAGAGCCTTTGGCTGAATGAGTTAGGATTGATGACTAGATCTACGGGGTTACATCGAAGTAAAAGATTATCTCTCACTCTCCCTCAGTGATTTATACTTTTTCATGCTGCACGCTCCTTTTCAGGGCCATACACCCTATAGATAGTGGTTGTCTTTGGTGAATTTTCTGGGCTTGGCATTAATAGAGTCAAGGCTATAGTTCACTTCATCCATAATTGAGCCAGCCAACAAACCTGGACTTCGGAACTCTGAATTACGGAGGGATTTGTGTTCTTGGGCATCTATGTCTCTGAAGAGAGGACTCTAAGCTGGTAGAATAAAATTGCCTCATTATTGGGCGGGCTGTCGAGTGATTTGGTCGCTTCTCCCAACATAATGACGAGGATGGATTGCTCTGGTGAAGACTATCTCTATCCCCAAACTCCTATATAAACTACAGAACTACCCCACCCCACCCCCCCGGAACCTTCCATGACTTTTTTGACTGCCTCCATGCCCCACTGTGTAGATTCTAGTGGACCAATGGGCTTGCTAGAGTGTTGCCTATTAAGTGCTTCATATCCACCTTTTAGAGAAGTCTTGGGTAGGCTGACCTAGTCATAATACCACGCCTCACAGTTGGTAGTGATAAATGAAATTCTGCCCGAGTTCAAACCTCGAAAAATTAAGGGCGCATCCCAACAGAAATTCACCCCGCTACAGTGCCGCAGTTACAGATTGAGACCCAAAGGGCTATTGATGGGGACAGGGCTGGCTGGGTTTCAACCTTGGAAGTCTTTAATGGATGGGACAATATTGGCATCTCTAAATTGGGAGACGTGGTGTTCTAGGTGCTGTGCACTCTTACAGGCCTCCACGAGGAATTCAGACTGCATAAACACCAGTTCTTCTGATATCACGACTTTCATTCTCGCTTTCCCCTCTTATGTAATCTGGCAAATGTCCACGACTTCAATCTGCTGCAAGACAAATTATTAATGGCCGACTTAGACACAAAATCTCACAATTTTATAGGTCATTGGTAGTTGCCACCACTGACCCTTTTCCTGTTCTCCCTGTTAGATTGGAGACTGATATTGTGCCCCTATCATCGGACGACTGCCAAGAGGCCCTGTTGGCCTTTGGAGTGGCAGCCATTGCAATAGAATTCGAATTAATTCAGTATAAGTGCCTACACTGCACTTGCATGACATGTGCCAAACTAGAAGTTCTATTGGGACTCCTCTCTAGGGAGCTCCTGCAGAGGGTGTACTTTGCTGCACACAATACCGATCTGTAGAGACTTTCTGTTTTGAGACGGTGTCGCAGAACCCTGGCTTAGACCACTAGATGGTCGCTCAATCATTCAGTACAAATTGTGCTACTTAACATCCTTTCTGATGTAGACACAAATAGATGTGTAAATGAATTCCTCAATATAGGCCGCATCATATCATGGCCAAGAGAGACATGGTGGGACACTGACCCCCCTCACCTCACCCTACCCCATCCCAGAACTTAAGTGCTGAGCCAGGGGAATGGACTACTGTATGGCTTTGGAGATTCCAATTTACAGAGTAGGGGATGGTCCGGGAACCATCAGTAAATATTGGGGCACTGCAGAAACAGGCATATAGGAATAACATGATTCTCCTTCTTGGGTGGCAATTTACTCGGGTACATGACAGGTAGCTAAGGCCATAGCAATGCTAGGCTTGGAAAAAGTATTCACATTCATGTGTTGTTCTTTCATCTTGAAAAATGCACTGTTAAAGACTATTCTTGACCATGTTATGCATATGTCGTATATCTAAAATGCAAACAAAAGTTTTGATTTGATTAAAAAAATTAAAAATGTGAAAAGAAGCTGAGCAGATGGGGAAACTGAGTAAAAAACGAAAACAGAAAGAAGAAATGTGAAGTAAGTGAAATAGATGGTACGCCAGTTACACCCCTGTAAGAGGAAAGTGAGGAGTTGAGCAGAAATTTGAAGTTATAAAAAAAACTTGTAAAGAGAAAAAACAAATTGGAAAGTAAACATTTCGGACTAGTACAACTTGGAAGTGATACATTCGAAGTAATGAGGTACATTCCTTGTGAAAAGTTGTGCTACCAATTGTGTTGACTTGGAAAGGTGCAGGCCAACTTCAGATTAAGTATGCTACCATTTAAGATGTCCGGTGGCTTTCAGAATCGCTTGTTTTTGTGTCTTTCATCGGCTGCATAACTGAAAGGGGGTTGCTGTCCATAGCAGACTTTCTTTCGCTGCTTGGGGAGTCTGGGTAACCAGTAAACTGGGCTCTTCAAGCAAAGAGAAAGCATCTTTCTACAAAGTAGAAAGGGCCCGGATCAGTCATAAAACAATTGGAAATCTGCACCCCAGTTTTAAGACTCCACATTTATGACTGCTTAGATATGGTAATAGCTGTCTTGCAGCCTCCCCTCCACCCCCCCCCCCAAAAAAAAGTCATATATAGATTATACAGTGGCTTTTTGGTCAGCCCTTTTCATGTGGTGGTCTCTTAGTGTCCTTCATGTGTTGCATCCGCCCACCACAGTGTACGACATGGAGCAATGGGGGCGACCAGTTTTAGCTTTTGCTCTCTACCCGTCTGAGTAGCAGCATTTTTCTTTGCACATCCACCTAAAAAGTAGTTCACATCAGCCTCAATGGAAGGCCAATTTCTGTTTTTATTTCTGCTTTAATTTCTTTTTTTTTTTTCTTTTTGCAGTGTCTTGTTTGTACTTATTTTTAAACTTACGCATGCTTCCCTTAGACCGTGGCATTTTATTTTTTTACATTTGTAATGTCTGTTGCATATGTTTACAAATGTATTTCCAAGTGCACCAGTGGGAAAAAAGCATGCAACTCTTAGTATCATACCGTTATGACCTGCCCCCTCATCTCTTCACCTGGATTGCTTTCAATGCCTGCGAATCATACAGTAGTGCTATGCAGAAATGGAAGTTGGCGGAATGCGCAGATTCAACACTTCAGCTTCCTATCAGTTTGTCGGCATGTAAATCTAATTATTTGTGCATGACATAGACTAATATTTGGATAAACAGCCAGGTCTTAAAAAGCTTGTGCATCAGTGCTATACAAAAATATTTGTATTGTCACAATAAATATGCGAATGCAAATATTCGACTTGTTGTACTGAACAATTTCTTAGCTTTGTTTTTGACTTGGCAGCAGCCTGTTTGCAGGATCTGCGTTAAATTTGTAGCCCTCTCTCCTCAGTAGTATGCAATGACCAGTCTCCATAAATGTGCAAGAATTCCTAATGAGTTGCTAATGAAGACCCTAAGCAGATGTAACACAGCTGATGCGAGCCACACTTTTTGCCATGAATCTCTCAGAATGGATGGGTTTATCAAAGAAATTGCATAGAAATGCAAATCGTGGGTTACAGCTTTTTTGATAAAGATTCAAGCCGCAGGCTTAGATTTGGAAGTCATATGTAGTGTGCATGGCTCGCTGAGGATTAGTATGCGTGGCCATATTTCTCTATTAATTTAAGGAAATGTGCCCTTGGGAGTAAGGCACGGCCTCTAAATTTGCCTCTGGTAAATCAGTCTATTCGTTTAGTGGGAATATAGTACATGGAAAAATCTAATATGTGTGGGACTATAACGTGTATCCGTTTGTCTGAAGACTAAACCAACACTTGCGTTCTCAAAAATAAAGCATCGAACAGTAATGTAATCGGTGTTTGTAAAGCACAGAATCACCATGCGTAGCCTTGGCACTACTAACCTGTAGCTGCCCCAACTACAATGCATGAACTATTTAGGGAACAAGTGAGATTTAAGACATCCAGAAGGATTTAACATTGACAGGTGAACTGATATCAAGAGAAAGAACACCACAAACACTGAGGATCAAGTTGAAGAACTTGATGACTCCCGGAGGTAAGGATCAGCAAGAAGACAAGCCTGGGAGGTCCTAATAGTCTGAGCAGGAAACTAGAACACTAGTTACTTTTAAAGAATGGGGGAGAAAAGAAGTTACCATACCCCACTTTTAGATCCATTCAAAGCATCATAAACTCCATCCTTGACACTTAGGAAGCCCATCTATAGTGCAGCTAGAAGGTATTATATGGTCCCTGCCCAAGCTCCAGTCTGGCAACTGCATCCTGTACTGTCTGCACACAATCCAGGGAGTACTTCAGTAAGCCCAAGGAGGCACCATTCACAAAATCCAGGTGTAATTAAATCAATGCAGCGACTGCAGTCCACTCACTGAAGGCCCCTCCGGTGTGGAAAGTCTGTGAGCTCACCAAAGGTAATAGTATGATTAGGTTGTGCCTTGGTGTTTAGCGTCAGATATTTATCCACTAAGAATCCCAGGTTCTCGGGTGAAGGTTCTCAATTAGTGAAAGGACCACCCTACACAGACCATAAATAAGGATTCCAGCTATGGGAAGCTGGCACAACAGATGATCATCTCACCCTTCATTGGATTGAGCTTTAAGATATTAGCCTGTAAGCACTAATGTATGGGCATTAAATATTATCGCAGTTGTGCTGCCTTGCACAGTGATTTGGCAAAAGAGTTTACCAGTAATTTTGTTCTCATGAGTGTACTTGTATACTGGACATTGATGCGCCTCAATGATTTACATTAATGGTAATTAGAAAGGACAGATGGAATTTATTTTAGTAATCTCTTTATAGTAGACATGCTGACATTGGAGTATTCTGAAATAGTTCGTGGTATTATCACATGGGTCATGACATTGTGCATTTCATCTGAAAGAACAGTGCTTTGGTCATATTATTTTTGCTCATAAAGCAGTTTGTCACTGCTAGGCCTTGATTATGAGTACGTCAGAAGATTCCAACTGCTGTGCAAATCCCGGGCTACGCAGGTGTATAAGTATTCCGTGTTGTGCGTAGTTTGTCCCATCTGGTAATTATCCAGTGCACTAAAGTACTCAATTTATTTAGTTAACTTTTGGCAAGTCGTACCTGCTGGAATTTAGCAGGAGAAAAAAGACCAACAAATACACATATGTGGAATCCCAACATCTTCTGAAGCTGGGATGTGGACGCCAGGACTGAGAGGGCACAGGATAGAAGTAGGGAGCCACTGGCTAGGGCAAATCCAAAATGGGGGTGGGGGGAACTGGGCTCATTAGTCCTTCAGGTGGCCTAAATAAAAGGTGAAACGGGGAGAGGCAGTGAAGTATGATAGAGAGAAATGTCCTCACAACTGACTTCTCTTTTGTCTAGCAAGTGAAGGGGAGAGAACAGGGGTTGTAGTGGAAAAAGGGGAAAAGTTGGTAGGTGGAATCTGAAAGAGGCACTTGTCTCGATTACTGCCTTTTATATTTTCTAGGAGATCAATTCCAGGACATGGAGTAAAAAAAAACCATGTGCTGAGTTGAGAGACTCTCTAAATCCTAAGATAGCCCAAAGACTTATAACACACACGGAACTCAACGACATCAGAGTGAACAGTATATGAAGTAAAATCCTGAACCCCAGTGAATTGGATTTTATTGGTTACAACAGATGGCACCCCTGGAAGGCACTTGTAATCAGGACGTATGTCATTTATATGGCATACTATCTGACTTGATGCCAAGTCACCATTGAGTAGTCCTTGAAAGCATGGATCAATGCCTCTCCCAATGGGAGTAACCAGCCAGTAGGGTCAAAGTTAATAACACTTAGTTTTAGAGGCAATGGTGCAACTTCACTCAAACCCTCTGATGACTTAACACAACCTTTCACCTTTAAATCTCAGGTAGATCGAAATCTTTCATTCGAGGCAACATTAATAAACAACTTCAAAAGTTGAAATGAAGTCCTAAATTGAGGAGTTGCAGTTTATTATAAGATCTGTTATTCCCCTTGCCTTCTCAGACCCCCTTAGAAAAATACAAGAATTCCATTATAAACGTACTCAAAATAAATCAATAAGTCAGTAAGGAAATCGATTAATAGGGGAGACACCCTTTCCAGTGGTCCCTGTCATGTCTTAGTTCCTTCAAGTGCCTATTGACAGTGTTGTGATCATCTGTGGGAACTGCTAAATGCAAGGTAGGCGTTTGTAATGCGCGTGTCTCCTCTGAATTGTGTTTTAGCTATTATCCTCCAGGAATTCACAGGAGTGTTTCTTGAATACATTACGAAATGAATGTGCATGTATGTTCCATAATAGGAAGGGACTGTACAGCTCAGTATGTTTCAAACTGTAGAAGTACAGTCACTTGACAAATGTCAAGTATTGAAATCATAAAATGTTATAAATGTGGCAGTTTGTGTTTGTTTGTTTTAAAAACATTATTTTACAGGAATGCAAAGTCTTCATGCTTCTCCCTTTCAGGTCTAAGGTTCACTAGTCAAGAGTAACAGTATTTATAATAATATCTCTTTTACTCCATCGGTCTGCAGTGCAGATGCTGTGTGCATCCAGCACGTCACTGGGCCTTCATACATAAACTTGGAGTTAAAGCAAAAGAGCTGGGGGCTAATTAATCTCTTTTGTGTTGGAAGAAAATGGTGAGTGCTCTATACTGTCAAATTCCATAATTCTAATAGTACCCAATACAAACACCTATTCCTATAGAAAATCAAAGAAATATGCGATTTTGTGTTTTGATGCAGTTGGTCATTGGACTTGTTTTGTTGTATTTGTGCAACAAGCTTTGCAAGATACATTGTCTGTTAACATTCCTCTTGTGCAACATGTACAAAACAAAATTGCACCAGACCTGTAACCACATAACCAAGTAGATTTGATTTTTAGTGTGTTTATATAGAGGAAATATAATACTTCTTCACTCGAGTTGTCGTTCAGGGTCTATGCATTTGCTTGAAATTGATTGCAGTGTAGTGCGAATTAGGGATGGGCAGTAAAATCTGCTCTGCCGACGGAGTTTGCGGATTTTTGAGTTCCGGCAAAACTCCGCCAACCACTGCGTGGCAGGGTTTTTTCTCACACGTGGCTCACCAATTTTAAGTTTGAGCGCAAATTAGCATCCCCTAGCGCAATATTTGGGTGCCAGGTTGGCAGTCGGTGAGATTTTCTCAACACGGATGGTCACGGGCAGTCGCGACCGTTCATGGTGAGAAAGCTGCAGATCGAGTAGAAAATCTACTCGAACGGCAGCAAAGAAGCAGCGCCCTTTGGCACACCAAGTGGTGCAGTTTGTGCTGATTTTGCAGCGCGGAAAAAGCTCCTGCCACAAAGTCAGCACGACGTGCGGATTCCGCCCACTCGCGGATCTCCCAGAATCTCGCATCGTTTTTATGCAACTCTGAGGAATTCTGTGGACTGAAACTCCGCGAGTTCCGTCCTCCCCTAGTGCGAGTACTCCTTGTGCTACTAAAACAGACAAGTGACATAAACCATGGCCGAAACTCGGAGATGACAACAGCAAAAGGAACTCCATTTTGGCTTGCCATACTTTTATTGTACATAACATGTATGAATTATGACATTGTTTTTCTCTATATAGGTGGTTTAGGAAATTAAATTTCCCAAATAGTTTGATTACGGTTTCCAGAATTTGAAAATTAGTGTTTCATATTGCATGGATCATGACTTTGATTATTGGGAGTGCGCCCAACTCTAGAGACAGTGGCGAGGAATTTTAACATCCAGGGCCCGTATAACGATAAGGGTGCACTTTTCCTGTTTGCGCGTGTCGCACCTTAAAACAGGTCTGCTGTGTGCAAACAGGGAACGTGCGCCCTGGGGGCAACGCATTCAAGTGAAATACGGATCGACTGCTTCAAAGCTGCTCCGTGTTTCACAGGGCAGGTGGCACCCACCTACACTATGAAAAGGGGAGCGAGATCCCTTTGCAGGCGGGTGCAGTGAGTGACTGCACCCGCCTGCAAGAGGATGTCTGGGAGGTCTATGGGACCTCGTTTTTCCCCTCCAGAAGCCTGTCTTTAAGAGGCTCACTGAAAGTGCACCACCTTTTTGTGATGCCCTTTATATGTCTCCTAAAGGCATGTTTGCCTCTGCACCCGCATCCATAACACAGCGCAGGCGCAGAGACAAAGTGATTCCCTCATTTGGATGGGTCCACACCCCTATGCCATTGAGGGAATGCCCTCTTGAAGTACCGCTGCCGCTACATATACGCCAGCGCTATCAGTATTACAGAAGGTGCTGCACAAGCATCTGCAGTCCCATCTGTAATACCATAGTGCCACAGGGTCACACAAAGCAGGTGCACATGCCCATTGCGCCCTCAGGGCACTTTCTGAAATATGGCCCCAGGTTGACTCATTGCTTTCCACGTTGCCTCAAGTTGAAGCCATTACCAAATGTTGTGTGTTTCATAGCTGTAACCTCATGTCTTGATCTTTTCAGGTAAACCTAATTTTTACTCACCATCGCTCTGCATGCCAGGATTTTTAAATCCCATTTTTGGCAAAAGTGAGACCACAAGTCCCAGAAAGCAAATTGCTTTTGGCATAAAAGTACAGACAGGCTCAAGTTGTCCCAAATGATGTAGGTCCACTTGGCAGCTATGTTTCCGGATTCTTGAACTAATATCACAAGTGCATGTGTGTATGAATGTGTATGGCCTGCGTGTTGCACACATCCTGAATGAGTGAACCAGAGTTATCGAAATTGCTCCCTGAAAGAAATGAAAGGGAGTATCACATACCCTGAAAAAATTAAAAAGTTGGCTCATTTGTAGTTTAGTCGAAAAAGTTCCTACATACTTTTTCTGCGACTTTGTATATTTTTTTTTAACTTCCTTTTCTTCCACTGGACAGTGCAGAGAGAAATTGTATTTGCTAAAGCCCAGTTCAGAACTTACAACATGACATAAGTGTTTCTTCTGGTGCATTGAACCCTAAGGAAGATTAGAAGCAGTAGTGTCATTTTCTCAATAGGTGCTGTGTCTACTTAAATGGGTAGAGGGGAGATGGTTGAAGATGAGGATTTCAACTTATGAAAACTAAGAAAAGAAGTTTATGAATCAGCGGAATGAAAATCTACAGATATGTTGTTATGATGGGAAAGCCTGATGGTTTACAGTAAATTATTTGTTTTGCTTTCTATGTTTGACTTCACAGAAGGTCTTAACGCAGAATATGTAAAGGGAGAAAACATGGAGGCTGTGGTCAGTGAAGAACCCCAAGGTGAGTGAGTCATTTACCTGCTTGAAGTGTTGAAAGTGCAGATAATGTCCCCTGAATGTGCACCATGTATTAAATGACTTCTTAAAGTGCAAGTTAAAATCTCACATATGGATGAATGTATTTGCTTCCTAAAGTTGTACGATGCCTCTCTTAATGGTGAGCACAACTTTCAATTTGCCAGGTTCACAGGCAGGGATTATTGTTCTACTAAGACATCCCTCTGAGAAATCATAACCCAGGCTAAATAAAAGTGAATTTTTGTGATCGCAGTATAAAAAGTTTATCGGGAAAGCATAGAATTCATAACTAAAAGGCAATTTCTACTGACGTGGAGGAAGACAGACTATTTCTTTGTAATCGGAATTCAAAGAAATGGGGCACAGTTCTTGTGTCCGGGGTTTCCCACTGTAATTTGTATCAGCATCTTAAATATAAATACGATTTCTAATCAAGTTATGGTTTTGTTTTCCTTTAGCTAAGTTTATAATGTGTGCACATTGATAAACTCTGGTGTATGCAAACGCTGTTTGGGACCGGTTACCATAGATGAACAAAATCATTGGTACAAGTTGAAAAGCTATTCAGTGCTAAGTGCATAAAACAACCATATTGTCAACCTTTATTTAAAGTTTTCAAAGCTGGGTTCTGCTCTCAGTAGTTCCATGTTATAGATCCAGTCAAAATGCTTTCAAGTTGTACTCCAGCAGGTTAGAAGGTGGAACTAAGCTGAGATTTATGTGTAGCTCACCCATTCATTCAGCCTCTCACCCATCTATCCACCACCAATTGCAATCGATAAATCATCTTGTCCTACTCACACATCCACTCCTGGGCTCACTCATTCACTCCATCTGTCTATTTACACATTCTACTCAAACACACAACCGTACACACAAAATCAAAACTTCTGTGACACACTTCACCCTCTCGTCCATCAAATAACTCACCCATCCATTCACTCATTCACCTCACCCATCCACTCATTCCACTATCTATTGTACCCATTTACTCACTCATACATCTATACATGAATCTGGGCACTGATCGACCCCTTCATCTACTCATTCTCACTCATTCATCCATCCATCCATCTACCCGCTCTAAAAAGCAAACAAGCATTCCCATCAATAAATGCTAAATAAATAACAGATGCGGCCTCCAGAACTGGACCCTCAGAGCCAGAGCTGCCACTAGAACTGGACTCAGTAACACAGTGATGCCGATATCGCCTTTAGAAAGGAAAATAATATTCTAGATGAGACCGTGAGAACTTACTTGACACAGCACTCCAGATAAGACCTCCAGTAGTGGACACTGTAGGAAAGTGCCCCTTTTTTTGCATGATTACCCCCCTAACTTTTTGCCAGATACCGGATGCCAACTTGACTGGGTGTGTGCTGGGACCCTGCTAAACAGGCCCCAGCACCTGTGCTCTTTCCTAAAACTGTACCTTTGTTTCCACAATTGGCACACCTCTAGGCCACATGTAAGTCCCTTGTAAAAGGTACCCCTCGTACCAAGGGCCTTGTGACCAGAGAGGGCCTCTGAGGGCTGCAGCATGTATTATGCCACCATCAGAGACCCCTCACCTTAACACTCACACACTGCAGTGCAGGCTACGTGTTTTGGTGCAGACCAAACTGAAGTGTCGACCTGGCACACATGCCTGTGTGCCATGCCCCCCCAACACTGCCTGTGGCATGGGTAAGTCACTCCTCTGGCAAGTCTTACAGCCCTAAGGCAGTGTGCACCATACCACAGGAGAGGGCACAGCTGCCTGAGCAAAATGCCCCTACAGTGCCGGTGCCATCCACAGACATTGTAAGTGCAGTGAAGCCATTTTGAGTACATGGGCTGGGAGTTTGTCATTATGAACTCCACAGCTCCATGATGGCTGTACTGAAAACTGGGAAGTTTGGTACCAAACTTCTCAGACTAATAAACCCACACTGATGCCAGTGTTGGATCTATTATAAAATGCACTCCGAGGGCATCTTAGAGATATCCCCTGAAAAACGACCAACTTCTAGTGTTTTTCCTGACCTGTCCCCGCCAGCCAGCCACCACCAGACAGGTTTCTGCCCTCATGGGGTGTGAGCCTTTGTGCTCTCGGAGGTCAGGAACAAAGCCTGCTCTGGGTGGAGGTGCTTCACACCTCCCCCTGGCAGGAACAGCAACACTTGGTGGTGAGCCTCAAAGGCTTTCACCTTGTGATGTGCTGATTTGGGCTGCTCCAACTAGTGGAGATGCCCACCCCCCTGTCCAGGTCCCACTTTTGGTGGCAGGACAGTCGGGATAATTAGTAAGCAGAGTAGGAGTGTCCCCCTTAGCCTGGCACACCCCATAGGGTCGCCAGGTGCTGAGGTGAACCCCTCTTTTAGAAATGTTCCATCTAGAATTGGAGAATTAGGCCCAATAGGAACTGGGATGTGCCCCTCTCCCCAAAGGGAGGGAGCACCCAAAGGCTGTAGTCACCCTAGGGTACAGTAGCCATTGGCTATTACCTCCTGACCTCAGTAACACCCCAAATTTTAGTATTTAAGGGCCCCCCTGAACCTTGTTCCTCAGATTCGACGACCTACGAAGAAGGACCGAAAAGCCATGCAGCAGTGGAGAAGCAGACGACTACTGACTTGGCCTCAGCCCTACTGGCCTGTCTCCTCCTCCAACGACCCTGCACCAAGAAACCAGCGTGGCCTGTAGCCAGCAACCTCAAGAACCCTGGATGACCTGTGCTGTCTTCAATAAAGACTTGTTCGAGGCATGTGAGCTGTAGATCACATGTTTTGCATAGCCTGCCATCTAGTGTTGGGTCCGGATGTTTGCACTTTGTTTTTGTTTGAAGAAGTCTTTCCCTGTCACGAGGTAGGTGACTCCTCCTTTCGGTGATAGTGCGCATGGGCATTGGCTCCATTGTTAGATTGTTTTTTTCCGCCATCGGGTTCGGATGTGAATTGCTGCGCTCCGGTTGGCACCGTTTCTCGGGTTCCCTTCAACGTGCAATGCACTACCCTCGATGGTATTGTTTCTCAATCGTGTTCCCCATTCTTCGCGTATCGTTTCGACTCAAAGGTCTTTGAACAGAAAACTTGTGGAGGGCCGTTGGGCCTACCCACGTCGGGCTCGCTAGCAGTCGATGGAACGGACTCCATTCAAGCTCTGTCCCGCGTGTCGCGCAAAGTTTCCGCGCACCGACATGCACAAAGTGTGCAACCTCTGCCTAACACGTCAAACAAGACTGCGACGCGTGCCGATTGTTTCGATCCAAGAAGACACTCCGTGACCGTCTGGCTCGACGTCACGAAATGCAACATCAAAGCGGCTCTGAACCGGACATCTTAGGTGAAGATTCCGACAGACAAGAATTCCACGCTCAAGGAGCTGAAGAAGAAGCAGAGCATATCTCCGTGTCCGAGGCCGACTCCGACATGGAAGAACAGGAGCAAGTTACAACGGGTCAGCGTACCGGGAGTACAGAAACCCCATTGCCCCGGCACTACAAGAAGAAAAAGGCTCCGGTCCTTCCTCTGCCCTCGGGCCAAGGTCGGTACCGAGAAAAAGTTTCGGACGCCCCGCCTCTGGGCCCAGCGCCGAAACACAAGGAAAAGCCTTCCGGCTTGGGCTCGAGCCGGCCCCATGCCGGGGCCGAGCCGAAACCTTCGGCACCGAAACATGTCTTGGTGACCATTCCCTCACTACCGAAGAGTAAATCTTCGGAGCCGAAAGCTTCGGAACCGAAACTTTCCACGCCGAAAACGGCGCACAAAGAAAAGAAGACTCCATCAAAAAAGCCTTGTTTCGACGTTCCGCATCCAGATCCGAAGCAAAAAGAACTGGTCATACATCCAGACACTGGACATATTCATGCCAAATTGCTAGAGAAGAGGAAAATGCGCCTACAGGAGGACTACCACATTCCTTTAAAGAGAAAGAATGTGGGTACTAACCCTTCTCTTACATTCCACCTCCTTCACCCACTCATCCAAATTTCCTCATCACACCCACAAATTCTCCACCACCACTATCACCTGACCCACAGGATGAAGGGGATGAGGATAGGCCACAGGACATTAATGACCCATGGGAGGACTATGACACTGATCCGAACACTGATAATGACCCGGATCTATATCCGTCCAAACCCTACCCACCCGACGACAACATAGGATACATCGAGTTACTTAACAGGGCTGCTCAGTATCATGGAGTGGAGTTGCACAAAGAGGCTCTTGAAGAGGATTTCTTGTTCGAAACCTTAAGTTCCTCTCAGAGAGCTACTCACACATTACCAATGCTCAAAGGGATGCTTAAGCATACAGACGAGATCTTTAAAGATCATGTGCGGGCAAGAATCATTACACCCAGGGTGGAGAAAAAGTATAAGCCAGCACCTACTGACCCCACTTACATCAAGGGTCAGCTTCCTTTAGACTCTCTTGTAGTTTCCAATGCTCGCAAAAGAGCAAACTCACAAACCACAGGTGAGGCCCCTCCTCCTAATAAGGAGTCAAAATTAATCGGTGCTTCAGGCAAGAGAGTAGCGTTGCAAGTAGCCAATCATTGGCGCATTGCTAATGTGCAACTTTATTAGCTCGCTATGACAGGGCTCATTACGATGAGCTAGAGAAACTGATGCAATTTCTGCCCGATGAGCACAAATCAAAGGCCAATGACCTTATTCAAGAGGGTAAATTAATCACTAATACCTCCATCAGGTGCGCCTTAGACGCAGCAGACACGGCAGCCTGCGCAGTGAACCCAGCGTACTGCTACACAGGCATGCTTGGTTGAGAATTTCAGGGTTCAAACCTGAGGTTCAAGCCTCCATTCTCAACCAACCATTCGACAAAGAACACCTCTTCGGCCCAACAGTGGACACTTCGCTAGAAAAAATGAAGGACACGGAGGTCGCCAAGTCCATGGGGGCTTTGCAATTATCATCTAATAGGGGATCCTTTTGTCGCTCCTTTTACAGGGGTGGCTCCAAAAATGTTTCCACAGAGAATCCCTCCTCTTACAAGGGCAACAACCAATCGCCCTCATCAAGAGGTTATTTTAGAGGTGGATTTAGAGGTAACAACGGAAAGGGAAGAGGCAGAGGCAACTCAACACGCACTTCCCCTGCAAACAACAAACAGTGACTTCCTTCCGCTACCCCCGATCATTCCACTCCTGTCAGGGGACGTCTCTCCCAATTTCTACCCTTCGGGAATACAATCACCTCAGACAGATGGGTTCTACAAATTATCCAATATGGTTACTGCCTGGAACTTAGACACTCCCCCAAACATTCCTCCAAGATCACACGCAATGTCACAAGAACATCTCAACCTTCTCAAGCAAGAAGTTCTTTCTCTGTTAGGAAAAGGAGCTATTGTATTGTATTGTAATTGCATTTGTATCGCGCTTACTACCCCTGACGAGGCGTCGAAGCGCTTTTTCGGCGAGTAGCACTCTACTCCGGGACCCATAGAGGATTAGTGTTGAATTAGTATAGTGAAACATGCAAGTAAATTTTAAGTGGTGGATATGTTAGTCACTTATTTGGATTCGGAAGGATAGCAGAAGGATAGAGGAGGAAAGAAGGTTTGTATTTATATAGCGCTTCTAACCCCTGATGGGATGTTGAATCGCTTTTTTTTGGCGAGTAGCACGCTACTCTGGAAACCCATAAAGGATTAGTGGTGAATTAGTATGGTGAAATATGAAAGTAATTTGAGTGGTGGATATTAGTCAGTTATTTAGAGTGAGAAGGATAGCGGAGGGATAGAAGGGAAAGAAAGGTTTGCATTCATATAGCGCCTGTTACCCCTGATGGGGTGTTGAATCGCTTTTCTGGCGAGTAGCAGGCTACTCCGGAACCCATAAAGGATTAGTGTTGAAAATTAGTATAGTGAAATATGAAGTAATTTGAGTGGTGGATATGTTAGTCAGTTATTTGGATTGAAAAGGGTTAGGGAGGGGTAAAAAAGGTTTGCATTTATATAGCGCTTGTAACCCTGAGGTGTTGAAACGCTTTGTTGGCGAGTAGCACGCTACTCTGGAACCCATAAAGGATTAGTGGTGAATTAGTATAGTGGAATATGGAATTAGAGAAGTGAACATGCTAGTCTGTTATTTTGATTGAAACGGTTAGTGGAGGGATAGAAGAGTGAAGGATTTCTTTTTTTAGGTCATAGCAGTAGGAGGAGGCTTTTGGATGAGTAAAAAGGGTTTTTGGAGGGGAAGAGTCAGAGGGAAGAGTTTAGAAAGGTTTGTTTTGGGGGATCGGTACAGTAAAGGAGGTGTCAGAAGATGCAAGGAGGGGTAGAGTAGGAGAGAGTCAAGAAAGGGTTATTTTGGGTAACATAGTAGTGGTATGGCGTTTGGGATAAATGAGAGAGTGGGTGTAGAGGATATAATGATAGATGTATAGGGTGAGATAGGGTAGTGAATTGGAAAGAGTAGTAGAAAGAAGTTTGAGATGAGTCAGAAAGTTGGGCTAGAAGATATATTGAGGGAAGTATAGGCTGAGAAATAGGGTAGTGCATTGGAAATGCTAAATTAGAAGAAAGTGATAAATATATAGATCCATAAGTACATTGAAAGTATATAGATGCATAAAGGAGGTAAGTATATGCAGATTAAAGATATTGATAGAGGTAGCGGATGAGAAATAGGGTAGTGCATTGGATATGCTTTTTCAGGAGAAAAGTAACAGACACACAGATCCAAGTACATGGAGGTACATAGATGCCCAATGGAAGCAAGTACATGTAGACCAAAGAAGATTTTTTTTTGTTTTTTTGTTTTTATAACAACATAATTATTGTACATGTTTATACAAAGCAATACACGAAGATAGGCACATATCTATAGTGAAAATCAATGCTTATGTACAGAGGGACAAATACATAGGGTGGGTATTAATGAATGGGAAAATGGGCAGCATTCCTGGCCCTGGTCCCGACCAGGCTCAAACAGGCACTCACCCTTGTCCTCTCCACCCTTAGCTGAGACGCCCGGGCTGAGACGCCCTAAGCCTTGGCCGTTTATAGCCCTAGTAGATAGGTGACCCCTTCAGCCAGTGGAAACCCTAGCCCTAACAATAGCCAATCACAGCAACTAGCCCTAAAATCTAGAACCAATAGGAGACGAGGACCTTACAGCCAATCTTAGCCCTAGTCCAAGCACCCAATCAGTTTCAAAAACCCTTGATCTCTACGTCCAATAGAGGCCCTAGCCCTACCAGTAGTCTCAACCCTAGTCCAAGCAACCAATGGCACAGGAAGCCCTAGTCCCTACTCCCAATAGAAAGCCTAACCCTACTCTTGGTCCCACACCTAGTCCAGCAACCAATAACACCAGAAGCCCTAATCGCTACTTCCAATTAAAGGCCTAACCCTAGCCCTAGTCCCACCCTAGTCCCAACAACCAATAACACAGGAAGCCCTAGTCCCTACTTCCAATAGAAATACTAACCCTAGCCCCAACCCTACATTGATTGAATCACAGACCCAGAAACCAATCAGAACTCTCAAATACCCAACCAATGAGGACACTAATCCTAATCCAATAGAAACATCAGATACAACCACCAATCAGTGTACACATGTACCAAACAATATCAGACTATATAAGGTCCCAGCTACCTCAGACAAGGTTTGCTGGCCAGGGAGTTGGAAGCTGCTTCTCTATTCAGAAATCTCCTAGGAGACAGACCGGCTCAATCCACACTTTGGACTTCTGCAGGTAAGGCCCCAACAAACTTGTCCTCTAACAACACTATTTGTATAAAACTTTACTCCCTCTCCTGGCCAAAAAACGAAGTGCACAGTCCCTATTAAACACAGTTTAAACAGCTTACAGCACATTACTGCTGTCTCAGGAGGGAAGGGGGGCTGGTTTCACTGACTTGTTAACACAAGATGGTCGCTGGGGGTGCACTGCTTAACATACAGATCTTAGCACAGAGCAAAGGAGACATTTGGAGGGAAAAACTGATAGTCACAGGGAATGAGAGGGAAAAACTACAGAGTTTGGACTGCAAATCCCACAATTCAACAGGTTAAATGGAAGCAGTCACAGGCAGGAAAAAACACAAGTTTAAACACAAAAACATGGGATAAATTATGCAATCACTGACAGGTTAAAACTACAATTTTAAACTGTAACAACCACAGGCAAAGACAATTAAAGAAATTTAAAAAGAAAAAAGAAGATGATGCAATCACAGGTAGGGAAAATCGTTTTTTAAACTTTTTTAGGAAAGAGACAGCACTAGTCTGCCTCCTTACCACTTCCTGGACTCTGCTCACTGCAATCTGGGGCATAGGTAGGCTGCAACTCACAAGATGGAGGAGAATGATTTGGGGTGCACCCAGCAAAGCCTCAAGGGGCCTGGGCAGGTGTGAGGGGAGGGCTCAGAGTTGCCTGGGAGCTGAATAGCCAATCCCCAGTCCTAGGTCTGCTGGCCTGGGGGGGGGGGGGACTGGGACTGGGGAGCTGCTCTATTCACAGATCTCCTAGGAGACAGACAGGCTCAATCCACACTTTGGTAAGGCCCCAACAAACTTGTCATCTAACAACACTATTTGTATAAAACTTTACTCCCTCTCCTGGCCAAAAAACGAAGTGCACAGTCCCTATTAAACACAGTTTAAACAGCTTACAGCACATTACTGCTGTCTCCAGAGGGAAGGGGGGGCTGGTTTCACTGACTTGTTAACACAAGATGGTCGCTGGGGGTGCACTGCTTAACATACAGATCTTAGCACAGAGCAAAGGAGACATTTGGAGGGAAAAAACTGATAGTCACAGGGAATGAGAGGGAAAAACTACAGAGTTTGGACTGCAAATCCCACAATTCAACAGGTTAAATGGAAGCAGTCACAGGCAGGAAAAAACACAAGTTTAAACACAAAAACATGGGATAAATTATGCAATCACTGGCAGGTTAAAACTACAATTTTAAACTGTAACAACCACAGGCAAAGACAATTAAAGAAATTTAAAAAGAAAAAGAAGATGATGCAATCACAGGTAGGGAAAATCGTTTTTTAAACTTTTTTAGGAAAGAGACAGCACTAGTCTGCCTCCTTACCACTTCCTGGACTCTGCTCACTGCAATCTGGGGCATAGGTAGGCTGCAACTCACAAGATGGAGGAGAATGATTTGGGGTGCACCCAGCAAAGCCTCAAGGGGCCTGGGCAGGTGTGAGGGGAGGGCTCAGAGTTGCCTGGGAGCTGAATAGCCAATCCCCAGTCCTAGGTCTGCTGGCCTGGGGGGGGGACTGGGACTGGGGAGCTGCTCTATTCACAGATCTCCTAGGAGACAGACAGGCTCAATCCACACTTTGGTAAGGCCCCAACAAACTTGTCATCTAACAACACTATTTGTATAAAACTTTACTCCCTCTCCTGGCCAAAAACGAAGTGCACAGTCCCTATTAAACACAGTTTAAACAGCTTACAGCACATTACTGCTGTCTCCGGAGGGAAGGGGGGGCTGGTTTCACTGACTTGTTAACACAAGATGGTCGCTGGGGGTGCACTGCTTAACATACAGATCTTAGCACAGAGCAAAGGAGACCTTTGGAGGGAAAAAACTGATAGTCACAGGGAATGAGAGGGAAAAACTACAGAGTCTGGACTGCAAATCCCACAATTCACATGGTTAAATGGAAGCAGTGACAGGCAGGAAAAAACACAAGTTTAAACATAAAAACATGGGATAAATATGATAGTTATCCGCCACAATCTGAACTATAAAACAAATGAGCACACTGATTGGATGTCATGAGTGATGTCATGTGAGGTCATAAGCAGTGCATGGCGGAGGCGCAAGTTATAGTTGGAGCTGCTACTTATAACTGGTAAATTTCTGTGTTTTTTTTAGGTCGAGCCTGGGCAGCGCATGCGCTTCTCTGCAAGGCATGCTGTATTGAGGTGCGGCATAGAAGCTCCGCCCACCTTTTCAATTGGCTCCCGTTACTGTCCTTGCAAAATCGTTGCTTTTCATTCGTGAATAGGCTTAGTAGTCCCTCCTTGGTACCGCCTTGTCTGCATTTGTAACCTCACATAACAACTGGACTTTTTACTGGTGTTACACGGTCTGCTTTTTAAGTCTCGGTGAGCACTATATTTTTGGGGGGTTGGCCAGCTCTGGCAATCTGTTGCCTCTCGCTCGCTCTCCTTCCCCCCCCTCCCGTCAGTGCTGCACTTAATCTACCCAGTGCCGTCCCCACACCACCACTTTCCATCCCCCCTGCTTTAGCATTCCTCATTTTGTTTCCGTTACATCATCATGCATACTTTAAGCGTCGCGCCTGTTTAACAAGCGCCGCACTTTGTTTTGCTTGCAGCTTCAGCACTGCATCTCCCCCCATCCACAAAGCAAGGAAAGGGTGCAGTACCCCAGGCCACTAGGTGTCCCTTTGGAGTTATAAACAGACCTCTATTAACAACATAAGGAACTTCACCCACAGGGACACCTAGTAACAGCATGTGCTAGTGCACCCTTTCATTGCTTCGTGCATTTGCTTTTTTCTTACTTGCGTTTGGCCTCGGGGTTTGGCGATAGCTCGCGCATTTACAATAAACACAAAAAGCACAATAACTGCTAGGGAAAAAAGATTTTCAACGCAAGTGCTCGAGCACCGCTGAAAGTTTGAGCTATTAGCATTGCATTATTGTTAGAAACGCCAATAGCTCAAACTCTCAGCAATGCGAGATCTATCGCATTGCAAATGCTTGTTTTTTTGGGTTCAAAACGTGAATGTTCACATTGACAAAATAAAGGCTAAAGTAACTCCATAGTTATAAAGTTACTTTAACCTTTATTCTTTTCAATGAATAGATAAACAGACAGATAGATATATAGATGTTGGGACTGCTTTTCATAGAAAGGCTATTGAACCAGTCCCATTACAATATCAAGGGGCCGGTGTATACTCCCTGTACTTCTTAATTCCCAAGAAGGACGGCTCTCTCAGGCCTATACTAGACCTCAGAGACCTAAATCTACACATTCAATCGGACCACTTTCATATGGTGACACTCCAACAAGTGCTCCCGCTCCTTCAGCAAGGCGACTTTCTGTCCACTCTGGATTTAAAGGACGCCTATTTCCACATCCCAATACACCCCGTTCACCGCAAATACCTCAGGTTCGTGGTAGCGGGCCAACATTATCAATTCAAGGTGCTCCCATTCGGAGTCACCACCGCACCCAGGGTTTTCACCAAATGCCTGGCAGTAGTCGCAGCTCATCTACGAAGACAACACATTCACGTCTTCCCATACTTAGACGACTGGCTCATAAAAGCCAGCTCGCAACAAAGCTGTATACGTCACACTCACAAAACAGTGCAGCTGTTCCACGATCTTGGATTCACAGTAAATCTGTCCAAGTCCCATCTCCAACCATCCAACACACATGGGTATTTGGGAGCCACCATAGATGCACAAATGGCTCTGGCCTACCCCAATCCGGCCAGAATCTGCAACATGCAGACTCTACTATCTCAGTTTCAACCTCAACACTCATTGCCAGCTCGAGTGTTCATGCAGTTACTAGGGATGATGGTGTCTTGCATCCCAATAGTCCCTTACGCAAGACTTCAAATGCGTCCCCTTCAAGAATGCTTGGCACGTCAGTGGAACCAGGCTCTGGGTCAGTTATCAGATCTAGTGTTGGTGGACGGCCGCACTCATCGCTCTCTGCAGTGGTGGAATCCACAAAACCTTTCAAAAGGGCGGCCCTTCATCGACCCGGTTCCACAGACAGTGCAAACCGCAGACGCATCGCTCACTGGTTGGGGAGCTCATCTCCACACACACACAATGCAGGGCATGTGGAGCTTGCAGCAAAAGCAGCTTCACATAAATCATCTAGAGCTTCTAGCGATTTTTCTAGCACTCAAAGCCTTTCAAGTTCATCTAGTAGGCAAAGCTGTCCTGATACGTACAGACAACATGACAGCAATGTACTACATACAAAAACAGGGGGGACTCACTCTCTCCAGCTGTCAGAACTAGCACAGACCATCTGGAGATGGGTCATACGCCACAAAATGTATCTCCTTGCAGAACACCTTCCAGGAGTAGACAATCAGATAGCAGATCTGCTCAGTTGTCAAAGACAACAGATCCACGAGTGGGAACTCCACCCTCGAGTTCTCCTCCCATTCTTTCAGATGTAGGGCTTCCCAGACATAGATCTGTTCGCCACACACCTAAACGCAAAATGCCCAAGCTTCGCATCCAGGTATCCACACCCATTGTCCAGAGGCAATGCACTATGGATGAATTGGTCAGGGATATTTGCATACGCTTTTCCACCTCTCCCACTCATTCCATTAGTGGCTCGGAAGCTCAGACAGGCGTCCCTTACACTAATCCTAGTTGCTCCCACATGGGCCCGTCAACCCTGGTTCACCACCCTGTTGGAGCTCTCAGTAGTTCCTCACCAAAAACTACATCTCACACCCAGTCTCCTCACGCAGAGCCGTGGAGAAATAAGACATCCAGATCCCAGTCATCTCAACCTTGCGATCTGGCACCTGAAGTCTTAGAGTTTGGCTTCCTCAATCTCCCGCCAGACTGCATAAACATTATCAAAGAGGCTAGACGTCCTACCACAAGGGCTTGCTATGCAGCAAAGTGGAAGCGGTTTGTCATATATTGTAAAAACAATCCAATCAACCCGCTTGATGCTTCAGTTCATTACATTATATGCTATTTATTACATCTACAGCGTTCAAACTTAGCGTACACATCCATACGCTTACATCTTGCTGCAATAGCTGCATACCTTAAAAATAGACAACTTCTGTATCTCTTCAGAGTGCCTCTCATTAAAGCATTTATGGAAGGACTTAAGAGTCATTCCCCCAAGACTTACACCTGCTCCAGTGTGGAATCTCAACATAGTCCTCACCAGACTGATGGGTCCACCTTTTGAACCATTGCAAAGATGTGAGCTGCAATTTCTCACTTGAAAGGTAGCTTTCCTCATAGCTATCACATACCTGAGGAGAGAAGGTGAGCTTCAGGCACTAACCATAGAAGAACCATTTTTACAAGTACACCAAAACAAAGTGGTTCTTCAGACTAACCCTAAATTTCTACCAAAGGTCATTTCTGACTTTTATATCAACCAATCTGTTGTTGCCTGTGTTCTTCCCTCAACCATATTCCGTGGCAGAACGTGCTCTATACACCTTATATGTTAAAAGAGCATTACTCTATTACATAGACAGGACAAAACCTTTCCGTAGGACAAAACAACTTTTTGTGGCTTTTGCTCCACCACATAAAGGCAATCCCATATCAAAATCCGGTATTGCACGGTGGATAGTCAAATGCATTCAGACATGTAATGCAAAAGCAAAACGAACATTAACAATTCCCCCTAGAGCGTACTCCACCCGCAAACTAGGGGCTTCTATGGCATTCTTAGGAAATATCCCCATAGATGACATCTGCAAAGCTGCAACATGGTCTACACCTCACACATTCACAAAACACTATTGTGTAGATGTGTTAGCAAGACAGCAAGCTAGTGTGGGCCAAGCAGTTTTACGTACACTATTTCAAACCACTGCAACAGCTACAGGTTAGCCACCGCTTTGGGAGATCACTGCTATATAGTCTATGCAAAGCAAGTGATCTCCAGCTCACATGCCTCAAATGAAAAATGCTACTTACCCAGTATGCATCTGTTCTTGGCATGTAGAGCTGTAGCTTCACATTCACCCACCCGCCTCCCCGGGTACCTATACCTGTTGCAGTGATACCTTACTTAGATACATATACATGGACATCTTTCTACTACTTTGACTAACTCCATTATCACCCTCTGCGTGAAAACAATCTAACAATGGAGCTGATGCCCATGCGCACTATCACCGAAAGGAGGAGTCACCTACCTCGTGACTGGGAAAGACTTCTTCGAACAAAAACAAAGTGCAAACATCCGGACCCAACACTAGTTGGCAGGCTACGCAAAGCATGTGAATCTACAGCTCTACATGCCAAGAAGAGGTGCATACTGGGTAAGTAGCATTTTCCTTTTCTCCCTTGGACACCGGATTTGTCCAGCAAAGAAACCAACTCCAAGCCTCCGGAGCCAGGAGGATTCGCAACATTTGCAAAACTCTGCACCTGATGCCCACGGCCTGAGTCCAGGTGGCCCACTGACCCAGTGAAGTCTCCCCGGCGATCCTGACCTGGGATCCAGCATTGGATGACCTCTCCCATGATGCCTGCAGCCTCATCCTGAAGGGTCCCCCTGACGGCGACCGGATCTGGTGAGAAATCCCAATGTTGAAAGGCATTTCTGCACCTGCAGCACCCCGGCCTTGGTGTGTCCAACTGACGGTGTCCCGGCATCCCCCTACTATCCAACTTACCTCTCCAGTTGTGGGTTTCCTTCAGCCAACCTCCAGAACCGAGCCTGCAGTCGTTTTCCCCAGCCGAGGATCTCCATTGATTTCAACCGGCCCCCAACGCCTTCTTTGCTCTCTGCACCCGGCTGCCCCTGTGGCGCTTGTGGTGCAGTCTCAGTGCTCTTTGGTGGCCCCTCCAGTGCTGATCTTAACCCCCAGGGCCTGTGTCCCTGAACCGCAGGTACCTGTAACCGGTGCCTCTTTGAGGTGCCCCCAGCCTCCATAGGATAACATTGGCCCCAGTGACCTCTGCACCTGGCCGCCTTAGTGCCGCTGGTGGTGCAGTCCCTACCTTGATCAGACCCTGGTCCAGTGTTGACCCAAACCCCCGGAGACTGAACTTGAGAACCGCTTACTTACCTGCAAGTTACTCACCTGTCTTTTTCCTGTAGGATTGCATTGGTCTCTCACTGTATTGTACTACGTGTGATTCTGATTACAAAGTATCTCTTTCTGTATTGAAAAACATTTCATGCACATGCAAGGTATTGTTGATGCTATACAAAACCTAATAAAGCAAACACAAGGAGATGATGGACGGAGCGCTGAAACTTTTCAGACACTCACCCCCAGTCACAGATCTGGGTTGAATCCATCATAGTTCTTTAGCTCACTTCGCCACCTCAGTTCAGACCCAGCTATATGCAAATCAGTCTTGACCCTGTGCCTCATGGGAACAGTCCAGCCCGAACTGCCAAGCCAGGTCTTCCCTGAACCGGAAACAAGCATCCTGGGACCGGTTTCGGGGTAACACCCCTCATCAGCCAGACTAGCTTGAATCCAGTGGCAAAGTGAGCAAGGGACCCACGTCTGGTCATACCCTGCCAACTTAGGGCAAACAAAGCAAACACAAGAGATGATGGACGGAGCGCTGAAACTTTTCAGACACTCACCCCTAGTCACAGATCTGGGTTGAATCCATCATCGTTCTTTAGCTCACTTCGCCACCTCTGTTCAGACCCAGCTATATGCAAATCAGTCTTGACCCTGTGCCTCATGGGAACAGTCCAGCCCGAACTGCCAAGCCAGGTCTTCCCTGAACCGGAAACGAGCATCCTGGGACCGATTTCGGGGTAACACCCCTTATCAGTCAGGCTAGCTTGAATCCAGTGGCAAAACCTATTGCCAGTAATTGAAAGTATTGCATGAAAGTCTACTTACCTGTAACAGAGTTCAACTTGGTTCCTAGAAATAAAAGTAACAAAAGTAATATTTTTCTACAAACATTGTCCTGAAGTCAGTCATTGAGTGTGTGTTCCTGCCTTGTATGAGTATGTACACCAAATGCATTCACACTACCCTCTGATAAGCCTAACTGCTCAGCCCAGCTACCGCTAAATTGAGAGTAAGGTATTTTCTACTTTAACCTCTGCCATACCTTTGGGGACTCACTGGACTCTGTGCACACTATACCTCTTTTTGGTATAGTATATACAGAGCCAGCTTCCTACAGACACAATATGCCAGAGGTGACCTTCAGATTAAATGCTATGCCCTTTTCACAAACACTGTTGGCATGTGCTGCTAAGGGTGCTTGGTGTTTTGCTATTGCTTCCAGTGTAACCCCAGAAATATAGACCTGAAGAAGATTCAGACAAGCTCCACTCGGAGTCCTGTAGAAATATGTGGAGATCAGCATTTTAAGATGGCACCCTACCTTTTTATGAACCCCTCCTTAGAAACCAACCAACATAGTGCAGAGCATTTTATAACCTGTTCAGTTCTGCAGGCAGACCATCTGGCCTGGTGACTTGGTCCAACTCATTTATAAAGGTTCCATACTGATCACCCCTTGCAGAGACCGGTAACTCATTGAGTTGTTGTGCTTCTGCCCCTTTTTATCACAGTTTTTACAAATTCAGCTTTGCCTTTGCCATCCTTTTTAGGTCGAGCCTCGAGTAGCGCGCAAGCGCTGCTCTGCGAGACTTTATGTAAGGGGCTTTTGAAAGCTGACCACACGCTCGTGCACAATGGCCTTTTCCGTGCGGTTACCCACACGTTTCAGGCACGATGCACGAGCGTGTGGTCAGCTCAGCAGGCTGCCGCGCTCGCTCGCCCCCGCTCCTCTCTTGTTACATACTAGATTCCATTTACTGTATGTACTTCCGATGCTCCGACGAATTAAGCTAAGGCTATCAACTCAATTTTTAGCTCCCAATTATTAACTCCGTCTCATTTGTAGAGTGTTTTGACATTTTCATTTTTACATTTCGTTTTTTTATGCATACACGCCTCATTAATCTGCTATTATTATTTAATTTCCTAAACTGTTGCGGACCATGTTAAGAATCGCCGCGCTAAACCAAAGGCAAGTTCCGCCTGAAGGATGAGCTCACACTTCTATAGTAGTGGGGCAATAATACAGTATGTCACCCGGGAAATACTCCGCAGACTGACGCACTTAACCAGCTCACTGAACAGACGGGATTAATACTAATCTGAAGGCAGCCGGCTGGAAAATTCATTCACGAAGATAAACCCGCAGAGCGGGCCTGGGTGGGAACGGGGTGAAGGGGACGGCGCGGGGCACACACGGTGCAGGCTGCAAACGTCTCACGAGCCAGGCAGAGGGCAGAAAACCCTACATGGGTTGCCCTGGAAACTACAGCTCCATTTAACTTTTCACTCTTTCGCTAATAATTATGCATTAAATGATCTAATACACCCTGATTGTATATATGCACAGTGTAGTGCTTATGGTATTTTTAGCTTTTATTCTCTATCTATATTTATGTTTTTTTTTTTTTTTTGTAAAAATCAGTTATGTTATGATGAGCATTTTCACTTTGATGGAAATCAAGACAAAAAAAAGTTATGGTGATGACGATAGGTGCAAATCCTTCTCTAGTGACGGATTCTAGTTTAGATGAGGAAGAATGTCGACTTGACAGCAGATGACTGACACTAGACATGATGTCTTTTAGATTAGTGAGTGAGGGTACTGATGTTTGTCCAGCAAGAATCAGGGATGGGACAGCCGCAGGAAATTCAATGCAGGCAGTAACAATGCTGGTGGTGCTGAGAGCTTCAAGAAGCAAGTTTACTTTGTCTGTTGGCTTTGAGGTGGGGATGACAGGGGGATCATACCTTGCTTGAGTGTACTAATGGGGGAAGTACTTGGAAAAAAAAGAGATAAGGTTACTTGGTGGTGGTTTGGAATGGCCATGATGAGTGGTTGCTGTGTATTAAACGAGGGATGGGATGGTACAGTGGATCAGTACAAGGCAGTTAGATTGGGGGTAGCAGCAGAAGGTAGGCATGAAGACAATGACAAGGTATTTTTTAAAGGTGTATCTTTCATAGCTTACATCCAGCACATTGATAGACTCTGAAGTTTGTAAGTTGAAGGTTTATAAAACTATATACACATGATAAACATAGCAGGAATGGTAGGTTATGCACAGTGTTTAAATAAAAGAAGCATCAATTATTTCTTCTTCCTGACCAGTAAAAAAGAAAACATAGTTTGATACCATGGACCAGCCCTATCCTGAGCGGCTACACAACATAGAGGGCAGCCATTATCTGATAACAAGCATTGGCATAGCCAATAGGTCTCGCCTTTGGGACCCTATAAGTGTTTAGCCATGCAACAGTTTATGTTGTTGCAGTAAGGATATTGTGCTGCATAACTAAATACTTATAAGGTCCCAAAGGCGAGACCTATTGGCTATGCCAATGCTTGTTGGCTTTGTTTCTGAGGCATTCAGTGTTTCTCTCTTCACCATGAACTCTCGCACTCTATTTTTTTGTCAGCAGTTTGTCTTTGTTCTTAGGTTCCGAGGCTGATCATCCGGCAGGAATCATCTTTTAGAATTTCTTTTCTTCTTTTGGCTTATTCCTCCAATTTAGCTCCATTACCCTTTATGCTTCTTTTGTGTTCTCCCTGCCAGCAGTGTGTCTTCTGGAAGAGGTTGACCCTCTCCCTACCAGCAGTGTGTCTTCTGGAAGAGGTTGACCCTCTCCCTACCAGCAGTGTGTCTTCTGGAAGAGGTTGACCCTCTCCCTGCCAGCAGTGTGTCTTCTGGAAGAGGTTGACCCTCTCCCTGCCAGCAGTGTCTCTTCTGGAAGAGGTTGACCCTATCTTGAGCTTTCTGTAAGAGCGAACAGGGCAAAGGTTTGTGTCCATCTCTTGATGATAGGACTCTAGGGCGTTCTTTGCAACATTAGTGTTGATCATGGTGATTGCTAATACTCGAAGGGGACACGCCAGCACACGGTGATGACAACGTATTTAGCGCGTTACCAGTGAGAAGGATGCAAGGTAGAGTATTTCAGTGACCCATCACACTATGATTTAAACAGTTACGCCTAGTTAAAATGCTCATATCATTTAACCTAAATGTTTAAAAAAAAATTGTCCCCAGAATATGTAACAGTAAAGTGATAAAAATGTGTTTATTACTATGCTGAAGTTCACCACATGTCCTCACTTTACGTTCTGTCTGTTGATATCTTTTGGATAATAAGGCACGGAAAATGAAGTTTGAGGAGTGTTTGTGGGTGATAGTCTTATTCAGGGAAAATGAATGATTTTGGAATGCAATGTTAAGGAGTTTTTATGAAGAGGTGTATGTAAATCAATCAGTATTCTTTATTCTAGAATTATACATAAAAAGTCATTAATAGAATTACCATACAAACAACGAATACAATACCGAGTTAAAAGCACTGTAAGAATGTATGCAATGTATCTCATACACAATCGACACCATGTATTGATAATCATAGGCCTGTAATCAAAATACAATGAAATTCGTTCTGGAAAAAGAACATAGGGTCAAAGCCCCTAGAACAAATATGTGATAAATTAGTGGTGTATTTTGAGTGCCTCCGATTAAAATGCTGCCTACAGAATAACAGGTAAAATGGTCTTCCAATAACTGCAGAAACATTAAAGCTGGACGTACTTGTTTAAAAGGAAAGATATACTTTAAAAGTGGAAGAATAAAATCTCTGCGTGATTACACTTAAAATTGGCAGAACATAACGAAATGAAGTGCATCTTGCACGGGCCCTGAGTCACAGACGCATGGTCTAGAATACATTCCCCTACTTGTGTCTCTTGGGAAGGCTAAAAGCCAGTGTAATTGTTTCAGTCTTAACCTCGTCAACAAGAACCAATGATTAAGATTGTTGGCCCTAATAAGGTAAGTTTCCAACATCGGGACCGTCTTTAACAGACAGTGGCTCGGACAGATGGTTTCATCAATTCTGCGTCCAAATCTGATCCGCTTTCACTAACTGTAGCTAATAAAGGGTAAGTTCAGCAAGAGCTTTCAGCACTATATGGTAAGTGCCAGGTGGGTTTCTGTTAGCTGGAAGTATCAGTAGAATTATGAAGTCTGCAGCTGAAATTCAAACTGCAGTTCAGCAAAGAAGTTAATGACCCAGGAGTAAATAACCCTCTCCTTAGATATTCCTTCAAGGTCCCAATTGTTTAACCCTTCGAGGTACGTGACCTGTATCACCCATGTACCAACCTAGAGTACTGCTTCTTTACTAGTCCAACCTGCCCAACCCACCATCTTAAGTGCCACTGACCACACACAGTCTTCCCAGACTGAGTGGTCTGGGAAGACGTGTAGGACCACGCATGTAGGGATTTTGTATCCCCAAGTGCCCGGGGATCAATTTTAGAGGGATGTTCTTAATACACATATGGCCATTCATCAAGTATAGCCAAGTGAAACAGCCCAATAGCACAGCTGCATGTTCGTTATCCCCAAATCACTGTCATATTGTGAGAGGTAGCATTTTACATGGGCATTCATGGGACACACCCTGTCCACAAAAAGCACACCTGCTCACGGGTGAGTAGCCGCGCTCTACAAACCCTGATTGATTGATTAAGATGCCTTAAAGTCCAGTGATCACATGTGGGTAAGTTTGGAGAGTGTATAGCAACCTAGGAGGGTGGGAGCTAGTAGTAACCAATAAAGTCACGTTTGAGGGACTCAAACAACTGAAGCACATTTTGAGACCAGCATATGTCCTCTACGCTGTGTAAATAATTTTTTTTTTAAAGTCCAAGTTTTTGAAACCCAGTCAGTTTCACCTTTTTCACCTCACGTTACATTCAACTTCCACAATCGGTTTCCTGGAAAACGTACTAGATAAATAAAAAATGTCACTTAAGGTCGGCCCAGTCTATAGAAATTTCCAAAATTGTTTTGCAGCTTTGAGATAATTTAATATGGGGAGTAACACCTCCCCAGGGCATAAGAGGCTTGACTAGTACTACCTCTAAGTGTGTGTGCAAGAAGCTTGCACTGTTCTGACTTTGGTGTACAAGTCCTGTGTTTGTACTTTCAGTGCTCCACCCTATGCCTCATCTGTGTGAGGGAGATGATATTTCATTGTTGTTGCTTATCCTTTATCTGTTCTGCGTGTGCCTGGGGAAACGTGTGCTGCAGTCAGTTCTGCATGTGGTGTGTGTGTGTGTGTCTGTGTGTGTCTGTGTGTGTCTGTGTGCATAACAAAGCATGCATTCTGTTCTCTGGGTTTTGGAAGCTTGCACTGCTGTAGAAGCAGAGAGTTGTTCTTCTACTCAGAAATCTTTATAAGTTTCTTTTTCTGCAGTGAGGCTAGTTCTTTGCAATGACCACAGCTAACAGTAAAAGGTTGTCAGAACTGGAAATGTTATCTGTAACCCAAAATGTCTTTTCTTTACCCATCACTGTAGCTGAAAACAAAGAGGGGATTTCTTTGGAGGAAGTGGGATTCTCAAGCTTGTGAGAGCGAGAATCAATATGTGCTGCTGCAGCAGCATTTCCTTGGTTTTCTTGAGTTTCTATCTCTTTAGTAGGATTTATAAAGTGGGTCAGGCTACTGCCCTCCCACACCCCAACACCCTCATACACAAAGGCTCACATTCACACCGACCCACATATCTCCTGGCACATCCATTTACGCCTACATTCCTCCAAAACCAGAAATATTCCGAGGCAGTCTGAAAAGGGTCACTGCGTCTTTCTGAGTATAGATCTAGAGCGATAGTTGCTCCACCTGGAGCAAACGGCATGAATGCTTGTATTTATGTTTCAATTGTTTTTATTGAGGTTTCACAGTTATGAGTATGTATACAACTTTTGCCACAACTGCTGACCAACATGGCCGGTAAGAAACCCCACCACCCCTCACCCCAAACCCACACCCTAAGCAGTAGGATTGGAGCATTACCACCTACGCATCAGAGCCTGTCGGGAGTGCTGCAAAGAACCCCCACCACCCCTCACCCTCAAACCCACACCCTAAGCAGTAACATTGAAGCATTACCACCTTCGCATCAGAGCCTGTTGTGAGTGCCGTACTATAGCGTGGCAACTATGTTGTGTCCTACTGGAGGGCATGCATTGCCCCAGAATTTGAGTAGTGAAGGACAGGATCCCAGAGTTTGTGGAAAAGTGGGGTTTTATCTATTATATCATGGGCGATCTTCTCATGGCACAATAAGAGCCACTGTTTTTGGAGCCAGAGTTCATATGTAGAAGTGATGGGCTTACCTCAAAGGGAAAGGATCACCTGTTTCGTGGCCAAAAAGAGATGGGAAATGCATTTGCCCGCAGTGGAATGAAGGGGTAGATGTCCATAGCAGCCATTCCCAAGTGAGCGAATTCAGTGAGTCTATCAAGTTCTCTACCGTGGATCTGATAGAGTCCCTGGAATCTTGTGTCCCAGAAGGTTTCTGAGTGAGGACGACCATAGAATGCAAAATAGGGTACCAGTGCTGCCGCCACCTCGCCAGCAGGCTGGGTGGGCCTCATTAATGAGATGCAGTCAATGGAGCGTGAGGTACCAACGATAAAAGCACAGCAAGTTTAGCTCTAGTGACGGGAGAGATATAAAAGACGACCCCTCAAAACTTTGGGAATCCATGGAATCTCACCAGTCACTCTTTATATTGTCCTTAATTTCCTGGATGAGCTGGAGTAGAAAGTTCTTGGTGATGGGCTGATTGTCCCCCGCGGTTGGGTGATGTAGATGTGCCTTTGAGGTTGCCCTGTGAGGGAGGCTGGGGAAATAATTTAATAGAGAAGTTCTTTATTTTGCAGCCCACTACCATGATGATAGAGTCCAGAACCAGTCCCAGTGAGGGATGGCAACTAAGGCAACCAGCACTATAAGTGTGGGCCTGAGAGGTGGGCCTGGAGGTAGTCTGGGTGGTTGAAGGTGCAGTGAACCACGTGAAGAGGCGGTTCCACGGTCACTGGAGTAATTAAACCACCCCGTTAGGTCATGGGGCGAACATTCCCCCCATAGCCCACAGACAAGGACGCCCCGTCACCTGGAGCCAGCGGCATACATTTGTGTACTACGAGGAGGCAACTGACCAGTGCGTTGTATCCCAGCTTCCAGGGGTTTGGGGCTGGCGCCAGGTGGTGTGCTAGTTGGGGTCGTCCGGGCCCCGTCCAGATCTACGGTGACTGGCGGCCCCAGGGAACCTAAGGACAGGCCGGTCCTCAGACACAGGTAGGAGGGTGTAAGAACAGGAGCCCTGCCCGTTG
This sequence comes from Calotriton arnoldi, assembly GCA_963921515.1. Classification (NCBI taxonomy): domain Eukaryota; kingdom Metazoa; phylum Chordata; class Amphibia; order Caudata; family Salamandridae; genus Calotriton; species Calotriton arnoldi. The sequence continues at coordinate 2,928,725 of CAWUFW010000646.1, read as the reverse complement.
CACGGGCCTAGAGGAGGTGAGAAAATCCAAGCACAGCCACTGGCTCACAGAGGATATGCATGCCCAGCCAGTAAAAGGCAGCAGTTCAACTCAAGGGGGAGGCCAGGCGTGCACAAAAGCAGCGACTACACCCCCAGGTGGTGGAAGTGTAGGCCAAGGGGGCAGCCGATGTGCCCCTTGGGCCGCAGTCCGCATTGAGGGGGGTGCTGTCCCGACAGAGAGCCAGCAGGAATGGAAGGCCCAGAGCCCCCGGTGCCAGCAGGGCCCAGATGCGTAGGCCCGTTCAACTCACACAGGCAGGCAGCCAGCCAACTCCTAGTAGGACCAACAATAGGGCCAACAGGTGCGTGAGAGCCGGCCCTCAGACGCAAGAGCCGGGGCACCAGAAGGATAGGAGAGACCGTCATGCCCCCACAGGCCGGCAGCCATCGCTATGGAGGGCTGGCAGGAGCGAGTGAGCCTGACCCTCCACCTTCATCTGGGTAAGGCATGAGGAGGCTGGAAGGCTCCACCCAACCCCTGCAGGCGAGCGGTTGTAGTCACCGAACGCTGGCTGAAGTGGGAATGCCGGGCCCTCCAATCCACACACCAGGGCCCAGCGGTCTGGCAGAGCCTACAGGAGGATGCTGAGGTGTCCAGGGATCTACGACTGGAGCTTGGGGACCCTCAAAGAGCAGGGGTTCCCGCATAAAATGAAGGGCCGGTGGGAGAAGCATGATCACGCGTCAGCCATCTTCTCGGGCTTGGCCATGCCCCCGCTTGTGTTTTTTTAATGTCTCGATAAAGGAAATCCTCCAAACAGAGTAGTATTGTTTTTGCTGGTGCTTGGAAATGCTACCACTGTTAGCAAGCCAGTTTCTTCAAACAAGAAAGCAAAAAGTAGGGAGTAGGCACAATGGAATTCTCTTCTACCATCCTGAACTCCATGGCTTGGGAGAGACAACTGCAAGGAAGAAAGAGACTGAGAATGGTAACCTTAGTCTTCTCTGTCATGCTGTGAATTGTGGAGGCTGTAATGCACATGCTTCTAGCAGCCTCTGGTTAAGAATGCCTACACAGTTCAAATAATGACTGATCACAGTCCCCATCCAAGGGAAAAAATAGCCAAGGTTTTTGTAAAATGTTCTTTTTATGTAAATGGAGAACTACTGAAGGTGGCTAGGTGGGGGCAAATTAACTAGCCAATATTTTCTGTCAACTCTTTCAGCTATGTTACACTGTTGCCTCAGATGTTAATTAGGTTGCATATTTTTTAAGCGTGATTCATGTTTTTAATTCTGATAGCAAGCTGTGGTTTGCCCTATCCTACTTTTGAAAGAAACACTCTTTTCCTGATACCAGTGTTTAAAACTCTGAGAGGATATTTGCAAACTATAATACTTCTCCTTATTATGCAACTAAATAGGAAAGAGTCCCTTACAACTGCTGCCTCATGCATGAAGAGGTAACGCAACTAAGGGCAGTTTCAGCCCATCTCTTCCCAGAAAAAGGATGATAAAAAAGCCATATTATATTCAGGAGCAGTTTGGAGAAGGTGGGTCATCACCATCGGATTCCAACTCAGCAATGCAGGGGTTTGAATATATATGAGAGTTCTGTTCAATATATAGTCAGCAGGGTCAGTGTGATTTGTACTGCTTAAGGCACATAAGGTATATACAGTGGCTCTTACGTCAGATTGCGGTTTGGAGAACGAAGATCATTTTTATTCAACAGGCGGCACGGACATACGGGTTCAGGATATATGGCCCATCCTTAGCCAGGCACTGCCTCACACAATTCTTGATGGCCTCCATATCGCCATTCTCTCTTCCAGTGGTGGTGCTCAGAGGTATTTCTCGCTCTGATACTTTTTAGACAACTTTTAAAAACATTTTAGCATCCTCCTTGTGTTTCTTTGGGGTTTTCCTTTTTTTTCTAGTAGGTGAGTGTTTCAGTGCTTCATACCGAACTTCACCAGGTATTTGGGGTTGGTGTATCCTTAGAAAATAAAATCCGGGTGTACAGACAGAAAAATCCTCTGCATCGTAAGAGAACTGTACCCCTTCCCTGAGTGCCCAGCTGTACTGGTGTCTGGATGCAGGTACGCCATGACATATGCCTGTCTCACGGATTATGGTCTTGTTGGACCGGGAGGGGTGCCTAAAACACTACCCTCATAGTGGTGGAAGGCTACAGCCTTCACCAGGAGGTAAGAAGCAAGAGTGCAGTGGTGGCTGCATACCGTGTAGTGATCAGTAGTAGTGAACAGGACCTTTTTACTTAGTCACTGGAGTGAGGCCTAAAAGGTCACTCACCTTTTCAAAGGATCCGCTGCTGTGTGCTTAACCCACCCTTGGGCTACATCAGATAGATGTGGAGTCTGCGCAGCGCAGGAGTAGTGACTCTAAGTTGGTTGTATGTGTGCCTGGGAAGGGTACAGTACAAGGATGGAGCAGTACTGTGCAGTGCATGTGTGGTTAGTACATGTGCTGGGTGTATGTATGACAGAGAGGGATACATTGCATGAGAGATTTAGTGCTGTGCCATGCATGCACAGGGGAAGCATGTGCTGGGTGTATGTGTGCCTGTGTGAAGTAAAATACTTGACGGGTGTAGTATTGCACAGCTCGCACATAGTAAGTGTGTGTGCTGGCAGTGTCTGTGTTTGTAAAGGGCACACCCTCGTTAAAGATAGAAATGCTTCATTGCTGAACAGTTCGTGCAGATTAAGTGTGTGTACTGAATGCATGTGTACATGTAAGTGTACAATACATGGAGGTAACAGTGCTGGACTTAAAGTGTACTGTGAAAGTACACTGAGGCAGAGGCAGTGTGCCCACAATGATACATTGTATGGAGGACCCTGGGTTCCATTTTGGGAAGCCCAGACCTGTGTGGTAAAGATGTGAAGAGGAGAGGAATTCCCCCAGACAGATCTGTGTATTGCTGCATTCCCATGAGCTGGGTGAGGAGACACTGGAGGGAAAAGGAACAGACTCCCTTTACATTTCAAAAGACTGCTCTTTGATTCAGTGCACAAGGAAGGGCCTGGACACATCTCAGGAAGGGAGATGGAGCTGATCAGAGAATCATAAAGAGTAGGGCTGGGGGGCTGGAATTAATATTTGATTCACATATTACTGTGGCTGACATGCAAGTGTGAACTCTGGTCACTCCAATGAATTCGGAGTCGTGCCTGCTGTGGCAGACCTCTTTCATGCAGGAAGATGAAAAGGAGAAGTGCCCACTTCAACAGAAGCAGAACCCCCCCACATAAAACTTCAAAGACCCAGACCCTAAATCACAAATGGTGTCTGGAAACGGACTATAAGATAGGGAGGTTGCGTCCCCAAAAATGTGTCTTATGCCAAGCAGCCTGACGGACTGTGTGAGAAGGGGAAGCTCTGCAAGACTTCTGCCTGTGACCAGGACTGTGGGCCAAGGCCTGGTAGACTCCCTGCTGGGTGAGGGGACATCACCCAGGGAAACTAAGACCACCTGCCCTGGAACCTGGAGCACCAGCGCCTGCCTGCGTGCTAAGACCTGTGTGCCCTGTGAGGAAGAAGAGAGCGTTAGATGGAGCAAGGTCCCGTGGGGAGCCCTACTGTGAGGACTCCCTGTGCAAGGTGTTAGGATTCTACTGTGAACCAATCCGGCTGTAGCGTATGTGCAAGACTATTATTGGTGACCCCCGTATGCCAGGAGAGGGCCGTCGTAGACTGTGCCAGGTATTGAGCGCTGTGTGGAGGGCGCCAAGCCCACACGGCCTCATTGCGGTGACCCTATATGACAGTTGAGAAGTAGTTGTGTGACCAGCATGCCAAGACTCATGAACCCCTGAGCGGCGACCCAGTATGCCAGGAGAGGCCATCGTGATGCAGGCGAATGCACCTGAGGAGTCTACGTTGCATCCGGAAGGTACTGCAGCAACCCCCAATGCCGAGGGGGGCTCCCAGGTCCAAATCATCAAAGACTTTGGCCCGTTGCCCGGGACTGAAGTGAGGCTGTGACTGGCGAGTCTAGCTGCACTGAAGGATCTACCCTGACTGACCCCTGTGGACCAGAAGGATGCAGAGAAGGATGATGCTACTTTGCAGGACTCCAGTCGGGAACCAAAGGACTGAATACCCCCTGCCGGGGAGAACTTGACTTACAACATTGCTGGAACTTGCTCAGATTGTTGGGGGGAGCTGTCGCGCCACTCTGGAGAGTGAGCCTGTGCCCGACCAATGCTACCGCATGTAGCACAAGCAGCCTTATTTCCAAGCAGGATTGCATCATGCAAGTGCCCATACTGAGGGCACTCGCTGTAAAGCTAAACGCTTCCGTGATGCAGGAGCAGGTAAGACTTGAACTAGGGCCTTTGGGGCACCGGAGGATTCCCTGCTGAAGGTGCTCCGGCACCATAGACACTTTTGACTGAAATCCTGAATAGTTAAAAGGGAACTCTTGAGTACGGCCTACTAGTTTGCATTCCCTGGATGCGGCCACCAGTGAATGGCGAATAACTCCGAACATGAGGACGGTGGGCAGAGATTTGCCTGACAACTACTGGAACCCCGACCTCAAGGGGGTTTGTGTTGTTGCTTCTGAATGTCGTATCCCTTTGCATATGTAGAGTTAGAAATAAAATACTACTTTTTCTTATAAAGCAAGTATTTGGCTGGACATTGAATTATTGTTTGCACTGTCTGCACTTTTGAGGTATGAGTCAAGTCAAAGTAAACTTTATTTAGCCAAAGGCCATAAAAGCACACATAAAATAGAAAAACATAGGTTAAAAATGGCATCTAATACAAAATCATAAACAATTCCCAATTTTCAAATAACAATTCTAAGATAAATTATTTAAAGGAACCAAGTCAGATGGACTAAATCATGTCTAGAACCTTAAGAAATAGCCCTTAAAATTCATATCTCTTCCTGATGTAAAACACTGATTTTATTCAATTTAAAACTGCTGAACATATTTCAGGTGAGCCTAAAGACAGCATGAGAATTAAACCATCCTTATGCTTTCTCACATTGGCATTACGCAGCAGCGGCACCAAAAACAGTGTCTTGGATCTTGATACAATGGGCAAAACAGAAATAAGTGGGTGGTACTTCGAGTCGAGAAGTTATCACAAACACAAAGAGATATATCCTGCTGCCGTGCCCTCGGGAATGGAAAAGCAAATTTAAGGTGCAAAGTTGGAGACTAAACAAGGTCAGCAGTGATGATATGTAGGGGAAACGCACCACCTCCGGTAAGGCTCTAAACCCGAAGTTGTTGAAACTATTGCATAATTTACAATTGATTGCTTGGCCTGGGCAGCGACCAAGCGTTTATTCAACAATGCTCTAAAAACAGTTCTTTAATGTGTAGTTTATGGTTAGGGCCAATTGTTTGAGGGGATTTATAGAGATCAAGGAGGCCCAATCTATCAAATGTGACCATCAAGCACCTTAAGCATTGTACCTGTATCCCATCTAATAACAAACAGTCTGAAATGCAGTACCTAATCAAACCAACCTCTGAGTTATGAGTCGTTTTCAATTACCTTTATCTAAATCCCTCCGAGGGAGCCTTGACTGCTTGACCACAGCTACCACTGAGAGTCAAGTGCAGAAGGGGTACTTGCCCAGTCAACCATGATCTATAGTAGGTGGGCTCCGGGACATCAGGCGTAAAAGGCCTCAACCACCACGGTTGGGCACAGTAACCCCTGCGTGCCCCATGGCCCTCCAAAAGGAGATCCGACTGTTATTGAGGTTGACTGTTATATGTTGTCTGCCACTGTGTTAATAACCATAATGTAAAGGTATAAAACAAATACTTGAAGCTTTATCACCCTCCCATGAGACTACAAGAATTGGTATAGAAAGTACCAGTAGTGCTGAGGCCCTATTTCTCCAGTTACTCACACTAGATGCCTCCGGATTGTGTGGTAGGCAGAAGCAGGGCACTGTTGGGCTGTGCATGAACCCATACGTTTTTATGATTCATTTTTTGCTGGGCAAAAATGATAACCTTTCCACACCTAGCCGGCCTGCACATTCCAAGCGTGGGAGAAGAGGCTAGCGACTTCCTATAGAAGATTTGCTACAGTGAGTAACTTGTACTATCCTCAATTGGACCTTGAGTTTTTTGCAGTTCAGTCTGGTTTGGGATACACGCACTGTTGAGAACTTTGGCCTTTCAGGAATTTTTTAGTTTTGTCCTTCACTCAACTTTCCATTACTCTCCTTCTACTGTTTCTGTCAGATCTTGCTTTCTACTTGCAGCCCTCCGCAATACATGACTTTAGCATAAGACTCATCTGATCCTCTGCTCCCACAACTCCAAAATCCAGGTAAACTCAAATTCACACAGTCCTAACTCTACAATACATTTTCAGTCTCCCTAAATTGAGACCTCCCACATATAACCAGAACTGAAACGTCGTCTCTCCCGAGAACTATATCTTTCTTAAAGATCACTTTTTAATCATCATATGTGCTCCTGCACTACTGTGATCTCTGAGAACACACTGGCTCCTTCGCGTGTTCATCTACACAGGCCCTTCAACTAAACCTGTGGTGGAATTCAGACCTCCCAGCAGCAGAGAGCTGCTGATAGAACCACAACACATTTCGTCAATAAAGAAATTGAGAACTTCCTGCTAATTTATGACTCTGAAGCAATGATGACTAGACCAAACACTGTCCCTACATTTGATAGCAGAATAAAGAGTATGCACCTCAACAACCTGGTAGAAGTAAGAGCGCTCGGGACCATTACGAAAAGAACTGCACAATCTGCCGTGAGAGGCTTCATGCATAGCTCTAAATCTGAAGTAAAACAGGATGGAGATTGCAGATTTTGTTTGTCTCATCAGATTATTCTGTTATTCACCTGGATAGAATAAAATGGCAGGGGGGCGTTAGGTCACAAAATCTCCATTATGTGCAAGAGTCTTAATTATCAGTCTTCAACATGCCATTGTTTATCAAACAAAATAAAAACGCTCAACCTGATTGTTTTCAAATTTACTATCCACTACATGACAGCCAAACCTCCGTGGAATAGATGATTCCTCAGAGAATTTTTAATCAACTGGGTACTAGTATTTTCCCAAGGGACTTCAGTATTCGCAGCTGAGGCCTCAAATGAATATGTTGTATTACTTTTGATCTCATTCGTACCCATCATTAGCCTCATTTGGTAATGTGCAACTCCCAATACACCACAGTCTCCATTCTAGGATACCCTCAAAAATATTTGAGACAAAAAAATCAAAAGATCAGTGCATATGCACTCAAAGTGCTGACGGGGACAGAAAGCATCTCATAGTATCAAAATTAATTTGACGTCCAAATCTCTCCATGGAGAACCTGGCTCAGTTTTGATTTGAAATGAAGCAGTACAAAAAAACACATTTTCAATTCCAAATCTATACAAAAAGTGTAAAGACCAAGCAAAAAAAAATAACAGCAAAAGATTGTTGAAAAAATAGTCTACTCTAGCTACACTAGAGGGAATAACCAGCATTGCCAAATAGATTTGAGGAGTTCCCCACCTTCTTTGTAGGTAAGGTAAAAAAAAAAGATAGATCCCACCCCCACACACAAAGTGAAATCCCAGGAATTCAATGACCTGTCACTGAAATCCAAGATCAATTGGTCTTTTTTCAGAGAAGTCACTTAAGTGAATTGTTTCATACCAATGCCAGGAGTAAGCCGCCTTCTCTTGTTCAACAACCGATCCCCACCACACCTCTCAAAGAAATCAACTCCTCTGTTACATCATACTGGATAAACCTGATTAATACCCATTCGTCCCGAATATTAGTCCCAGATTGTCTAAAAGTAGGCCGGGTTTTGCCCATAATAAAAAAAAAAAATTATTAAAAGCCTGTGATGGACCCTAAAGAAGTGAATAATTTTCATCCTGTCTCTAATCTTCCCGTCTTGGCTAAAGTGTTATAGAGAGTTGCTCTGTGACCCAGCTCAAATACTTCATGGGGAAAACAGACTCCTAAGTGAAGTTCAGTGATGATACCCTCCGCATTCTGTATAAACGTGACTTGTAACTCCTGCTGGTGACCTTTACTTAGCCTTCAACACAACAAATCATGTTGTGTTCCTAAAAGTTCTCAGAAATAGAATGGATCTGAACAGTGCAGCCCTTAGTTGTTTCTAGTCATACCTGAAAACCTGTGGCAATACGTAGAGATTGCTAACTTTTTTTCCCAATCTGGGGCCGTATAATAAAAGTGCCCCTGGGGCACAACAGGCGTTTGTGCCCGCTTTGCGTGCCTCCTGGGCACTTTGGTATTACAAAAGGGGACGCAGACACTTGTTCGTCCCCTTCTGTAATACTGAAAGCACTGGTGCACATACAGTGCCAGCGCTTCCTCAAGAGGGTATTTCCTCATTTGCATGGGGGCACCTTTAGTAGGTGGCACTGACAGTGCGCCACCTAAAAGGGGCGCACTGTCACTGCGCTGCCTGATTGCAGCCCTTTGGCGGGAGGAAAGGGGGTCTCATGGAACCCCTAGACATCCCCTGGCAAGCGGGTGCAGTCACTCGCTGCACCCGCCTGCAAGGGGATCTCTAATCCCCTTTATAAGTGAAGGCGGTTGTCCCTGCACTGTGAAAACATGGAGTGGCTTTAAAGCAGCCGCTCCGTTTTTCACCTTAATGCGCTATCCCCAGGGCAGCGCGAGTTCGTGGCTGCCCTGGGGGCAGCACATTCACCACATTGAAAGGTATGCCCAGCGCTAACCAGGAAAATGTGCTGCACACATAATACAGCCCCTGATGTTGCTACAAATAGGGACTCCTTAAGGTTCTAGTCTCTCTTCTACCCTCTTCAAGGTCTACATGGAAACTTTGGCCTCATACCACTTTTATGCTGATGATAATCATATATCTGAAAATCATCTCCACGAAAGATGTGAAATTCATGGCCCAGACTCCTGATGATATTGAAGCCTCAATGCCCCACCACCACCTTAGGATAAAGCCGCTCAAAACCAGAGTTATTCCTGATCTAACCACTGAGCTACCAACCATTTTCCAAACCTGGACCAGCTCACTCGCAGTGTTAAACTGCAGCGCTTCCATTGTGAAGAGTGCCAAATGCATGGACTTCTTGTCAAGACTCTTGGCCTCAAAGCACGCATCAGCACAATCGCCTAGGGGGCTCAATTGCAAGTTGTACTTAACCGTGGAGTCAAACCATTTTATCACAGATAATTTTCAAACAAGTATTCAATCCCTAATATTGCAGAGATTGGACTATGGTAATTCCCTACTCATAGAAATACTCAGACTGTATATTCAACCATTTAAGGAAGCCCTCCACCCAGCTGCCAGCCAGTCCAACATAGCAAGAAGGTTCATCACCTCTTGCCAATTCAGATTTCTCCGAAGGCATTGAGGCAAGGAGTTTCTTTGAACTAGTATGCATCACGCATAAGGTTCTGTATTTGGGAATTAATATCTTGCTACAGAACTGGTCATTTCACACATCCAGCACCATTTTTGCAACATGGGCGTCTTTCTCCTTAAAATTCAAGTTTTCTAGAAATTCAGAAATCAAGAGTGTGGAACTCCATTACTCCATCCCACTGTCCATTACGACAGCCATGCCCAATGAAACTTTCGGAAGGGAGATTGTAAAGCCTGTTGTGTCAGTGCCACTTCCACCTATACAAAAACACCCAAGTCTGGTCAGGTACAGCACTGTGTTTCCTCTCTACCCAGGATCACCACTGCTAGTAGCTTTGTAGGTGTTTTTTTTTTATCTTTTGTAAATCTCTACACATATATTATGTATGATAATGTTGGACTCGCACGTAATGTTTGCCCTATTTACTGTTCTCATGAAACAGTTGTTACATAAAGCGCAGTTCCGTCTTTGGGTTTTAGCCTCACTATATATTACTGTTACAAAATCAAGAAACAATCAAAAATACACAAATAATTCGCAAATGGTTTAGTGTTAAAGACCGCATCAAATTAAAAAGGGACACTTACATGGTAAGCCCAGTCCAATACATCTTATTACATACCTGAAACAACGCTTAATGCCTTTCAAGCACTGCAAATTTTTATTTGTAATTACAGCAGAAAGGTTTTATTTTGAATAGGTTATCTTGGCATTTACATCACTTATGTCCTGCTGCATGTCCAGGATAAAAACAGATATTGTGTTACATCATATTGAATTAGGGTAATTTCTCAGTTGCCACAGAATAGTATCTCTACAAACTCTTGTGACATTCCCGAAGGATTTGTTCAGTTCTTTCCCTAGTAGAGTAAGCAATGGGACACAGAAAGTAAAGTGTTTGTGGTGGCATCCCTACACAATGCATTAACTTTCTTACAGACGTCTCATGTGACTGGGATGAGATCAATATAGGCTTCCGATCCTGTCAAAAACTTGAGCACTAGGGATCTTTGGTTTAGGGTGCTTCTGACCAGAAACTCGCTCACAGTCCATGCCCTATAAATTTCTTTACTAACCTTTGAGCAGTTTGTATTTAATAATTCAGAACGTTCCCAGTACTTTGTGTTTGGTTTTTTTTCTGATATTGTTGTGTCTTTTTAATTAAGTGTGACTTTAATAAAAAATCAGAATGGTGGGTGTTAGACTTGGCATCTTTTGGCGTGTTTTCCCTGAGTTTTCGCTTTATGACCTCCCGGTTTTTACTCTGTTTTGTGCTGGTTTAGTGTTTCTGCGCACTTTACGCACTGCTGATCAGTGGTAAAGTGCAAGTGCTCCTGTATGAAATGTGTTATGGATTGGTATTTCCATGTTTTGGCTATTTGATTTATGTGGCAGTCCCTAGTAAAGTGCACTGCGTGTGCCAGGGCCTGTAAATCAAATGCTGCTGGTGGGCTTGCAGCACTGGTTGTGCCACCCACCACAGCAGCGTGTAAAATGTGTCTCAGGCCTGCCACCGCAGAGCCTGTGTGCAGTCTGTGACTGCCATGTCGACTTGGCAAGTACACCCACTTGCCAGTCCCCAAACCTTCCCTTTTGTGCATATTAGTCACCCCTCTGTTAGGCCCAAGGTACCCCTGTGGGCAGGGTGCGTTGTATGTAAAGGTAGGGCATGCCCTGGTGTGTGTGGCATGCCCAGGTAGTGAATTACAGCCTATTTCATTTTTCACTACTGAAGGGCTACCTGTTCCCCATAGGCCAGAATGGGCAGTTTTGATTATAACACCTTATAATCCTAACTGGCCCAGGGAACACGGTAGAAATTCGAGTTTAGTATGCCTGGACTCAGAATGATAAAGTACATCTTTTAGTGAAGTTGGTTTTAACATTCTTTGTTTGAAAATACTACTTTTAGAAAGTAGGTATTTTCTTGCCTAACCATCCAAGCCTGCCTCTGCAGTTTGTGTATTGCCTGTCTGGGTTTGTGTGTGACAGGGGCTGGGGGATTCCAGGAGGCAGGGGGAGACAGCACAGGGCTGAATAGCCACATCTCCATGTAGATGGGTGGGAGGAGCACACCTGGGACCTGAATAGGGCTGGGCCTTTCCTCCACAATGCTGGCTCCACCTCCTGTGGTGTCTCTGATGTCCCTGGCCTGCACCCTGAAAGGAAAGACGGAGACTTGTCAACAAAGTGCTCCAAAACTGACCAGAACTGGTTTGGACCAGGCAAAGGCCTCTCTGCCAAGAGAGAACAAAGGAATTAGGGATATAAATATTGGGGCCCTGACCCCATGAATTTAGATCTCGCTGGAATCAAGGAACCTGCCAAGAAGAAGAGCTGGAGAGCTGCTAGGAGGAGTACTGCCCCTTTGCTGAGTTATTGCCTTGTTGGGTTGGCCTGCAGTTGCTGCTTCTGTCTTGGGCAGTGAAAGGACTGGACTGAACTTTCTACTCTTTGTGCTGAGAATCTCCAAGGGCCTGAAACCGAGCTGGCCTCCTGTTAAGAAGTCTCAGGGACTGCAAAGACTTCACAACCTTCTGGGTACCACTTCTGGAACCGCTGTTTCAGTTGCCACAGAGGAAGGGAACCACAACCGACTCCGTCAACCGACTCCATCGCTGGCCCGGTGTCCTGTTTGCACCGCAGACCGCATCGCCCCGCTTCGCACCGCAACCCTGGTCTCACCGACGACGACGTCCGACGCCGTCAACATCGAGCCGCTGTTTGCATCGTGACCTGTGGGCACCGCAGTTCGCATCGCATCGCTTCACTGTACCGGCCGGACCAGACCGACGCTGTCGCTGCATCTGGCTCAACCATCGTGACCGCATCGCAGTTGGGGCACCGCTCGCACGCTTCGCGACGCACCGCTCCGACTCGCACCGCTGTCCGACGCCAGCTCCCGCACTCCGGCTTGGTCGCCTGCATCGCAACCTGTCAGCACCGCATCGAGCATCATCTCACCCTGCATCGCACGCCTTGGTCTCACCGACTCCGTCTGCACGACTGTCATCGAGCCGCTGCCTGCACCGCATCGAGAGGACACCGCACCATGCATCGCTCCGTCTTGCACCGCAACCGCGACGTACGCCGACCGGCTCGCATGCTCCGTGCCCGCCACAACGAGAAAAGGTACTGTGACCGAGTCTGTTCACGACTCTGCTGGCCCGTATCGACGCGGTCGGCTGGAACTGTTAGACTGTTGTTTTCAGCATCGCGGTAGACTCGGACGGAGCTACCGACTCGTACGAATTTTGTTTTTCACGATTTCTGCAAAGAAGAAGTTATCTTGCAACGTATTCATTTTTAAAGTATTTGTATTGTGGATTTTTATCGTATTTGGTCTTGTCTTGAGTATATAAAAATATTGGTTATTTTTCTAAACTGGTGTGGTGTCCTTTTGTAGTGCTTACACTGTATTACTGTTGGTTATGTGCAAATGCTTTACACACTGCCTCTAGAATAAGCCTGACTGCTCGTGCCAAGCTACCAAGGGGGTGAGCAGGGGTTATTTTAGGAGTGTAACTCCCTTATCCTGACTAGGAAGAAGGGTCCCTACTTGGACAGAGGTGCAAGCCCTGGCCAACCAGAGACTCCCATTTCTAACATTGGTTGTCAGCGGTGAGGATAGGACTTGTGTTTGCACTTGACTTTCAGTGATTGGTGTGCACTACAACCATATCGCAGACCATTACGTACCACATACTGTCTCTTTTTCTTTTGGCCTATTTTTGATCTTGCCAGTTTTCAACTCACTACTTTCATCATGCCTGAATCAACTGCATCATCCGTTGCGTCTCTGGAAGTTATCTTTGAGGAGGATAGGTTGGAATCCTACGCCGTAAAGGAGCTACGAGCGATTTGTAAAAACCTGAAAGTCCAAATTAAAGGCCTCACAAGGAAGGAGGAGCTACAGAAGGCGCTGAGGGCCTGGGTAGCAGCCAGACATGCCAGTGGGCAGCCTGGTAATCTCAGTGAGGAGGTGGAGGAGCCTATTTCCAGGGTGGATGTGCTTTTGGGTGGGGGGAACCCGCCAGGTCAGGCAGCAGCAGTCTGTCCCCAGAGGAGCTGGAGGACAGGCGGGAGGCAAGGCAGTTTGAGCTGCAGAAGCTCAGGCTGGAGAGTGAGCGGGAGGAAAAGAGGGAGGAGAGGAGATTGACCATGGAGGAGAAGAAGATGCTCTTAGAGCATGAGAGAGAACTGAAGGAGCTAGAACTTAGGAGTAAGTCAGGCTCAGATGGTGGCAGCAATTCGTCCAGAAAGGCAGACAGGATTGTGCACATTCCCAAGAATGTAGGCAAGGAGTTCAAGAAGGGGGATGACATACAAAGGTGGTTTCAGGGTTATGAGGCAGCCATACACATGAATGGGTCCCTGAGAAAAATTGGGGAACAGGATTGTGGCCACTTTTCCCTGAAGAAGCAAGGGATGCTCTGATAGCTTTGGGTAAGGGGTATCACCTCACCTATGCTGACATGAAGGATGCCCTTCTCACTAAGTATGGTCTTACTCCTGAAAAGTACAGAGATCAGTTCAGGTCCAGTAAGAAGTCTGATGCCAACACTTGGTTGGAATCTGTGGATGTGTTCTGCAGGTCTCTGGATGGCTGGGTAAAGGGCAGTAATGTGACAGATTTTCAGGGGCTCTACAACTTGATTGCATGGGAGCACTTGTCTAGTCTATGTTTTGCAGATCTGCGCCAGCACCTAGTGGATAGTAAGCTAACTGACCCCAGGAAGCTTGCTATGGAGGCGGACCGCTGGGTGAGTACCAGGGTCCACAAGAAAGCGTTTGGGGGAGACTCAGCCAAAGGTGGGCAGGGTCCCCAGCAGAAAAGTGGGGGGGACAAGGGTAAAAGTCAGGAGTTCTCTAAAGGGCCCCAAACTAGTACCCAGGGTAAAGGTTCCCAGCCCCCAGGTAAGAAAGCAGTGGTCTCTTCAGGGAAGCCTGCTGAGACCGGCCCCCGCAAGTGTTATGCATGTGATCAGGTGGGTCACATGAAGGGGGACCCCAAGTGTCCGAAGGGGCCGCAGCCACCCACCGGTGGACAGTCCAAGGTGTTGGCTAGTGTAGCGCTTGGGGAGGAGGGGTGCCCACTGGAGGGTGGGGATCCCGCAGAAATGACCCTTGTCTCACTAGGGGACAGTGAGATGGTCCCAGGAAACCAGGTGCCCCCTAACACAAAGAAATACAGCACCTGGGTGACCTTTAATGGGAATAGGGTAGAGGCTCTCAGAGACACTGGAGCCAGTGTGACCTCAGTCCGGTGTCACCTGGTGTCTGAGAAGCAAGTAGTCCCAGGAGCATTCCACCAAGTAGTTGCTGTAGACAACTCAGAGCGCCAATGTATGGTGGCGCAGGTTCCCTTTGAATGGGGGGGGGGGTCTCAGGTCCCTTGAGGGTGGTTGTGAGCCCTACCATGCCTGTGGATTGTCTGCTAAGAAACGACCTGGAGCAGTCCTTGTGGAAGGATGTTGAGCTCAGGTCTCACTTGGAGATGCTTGGGTTGCCAGAGTGGGCATGTGTGTCCACTAGGTCAATGACAGCCAGGAAGGGTAGTCAAGAGGACTTGGAGCCTGAAACAGTGGCCCAAGTCCCTGCCAAGAGAAAGGGCCGGGGGCGCGGGAAACCGGCCCCTGATGTTCCCACGGACCGGGAGGAGGCGGACCTTGAGGGGGACGCCCCGGTGCCTACAGGGGAGCAGGTAGCCGAACTGGGAGACATCTCTGAGCTGACCCATTGGCAGCAAGAAGGGGGTCCCACCAGGGAGGAGTTCTGCAGGGAGCAGAAAGAGTGCCCTTCTCTAGAGGGTCTGCGGCGGCAGGTTGCAGACCAGGCAGCTGGTAACCAGTCTGGATCTCACCTGATCTATTGGGAGAATGATCTCCTGTACAGCGAGCCTAAGGTCGCTGAGCCTGGGTCAGCCCGTGTGCTGGTGGTACCCCAGCGCTTCAGGACCTTCGTACTGGGTCTGGCTCATGACGTGCTTTAGCAGGACATTTGGGGCGGGACAAGACCTTTGACAGGCTTGTCACCCACTTCTTTTGGCCCCAAATGAGAAGGCAGTCAGATGAACATTGTAGGTCTTGCCAAACTTGCCAGGCAAGCGGTAAGAGTGGGAGGAGGGTCAAAGCTCCTCTCCAACCCTTTCCAGTTGTTGGAACACCCTTTGAAAGGGTAGGGATGGATATTGTGGGGCCACTGGATCCCAAGACAGCCATGGGCAACAGGTACATCCTGGTCTTGGTGGACCATGCCACCCGGTACCCTGAAGCAATCCCTCTCAGGACAACGACGGCGCCAGTGGTGGGCCGGGCGTTAATGGGGATCTTTTCCCGTGTGGGATTCCCCAGAGAGGTGGTTTCTGACAGAGGGACCAATTTCATATCCAAGTATATAACATCCCTGTGGAAGGAATGTGGTGTAACCTACAAGTTTACCACCCCTTACCACCCCCAAGGTAATGGTCTGGTGGAGAGATTCAACCAGACCTTAAAAGGCATGATAATGGGGTTGACAGAACCCATGAGGCGTAAGTGGGACGTCCTCTTACCATGCCTGCTGTTTGCCTACAGGGAGGTGCCACAGAAATCTCTAGGGTTCAGCCCCTTTGAGCTTCTCTATGGCCACCCTGTGCGAGGACCTCTCAGTTTGGTGAAGGAAGGCTGGGAGGCAGCTCCCAGGAAATCTCCCTAAGATGTGTTTAGTTACATGCTGGCCTTCAGAAACCAGACTGCACGCTTCAGGAAACTCGCTCAGGCGAACCTAGAAGCAAGCCAGGAAGAAATGAAGAAATGGTATGACCAGAATGCCACTCTGGTCGAATTTCAACCTGGGCAGAAAGTGTGGGTGATGGCCCCAGTGGAACCTTGTGCCTTGCATGACAAGTGGACTGGGCCATTTGAGGTGGTGGAGCGCAAAAGTGACGTCACCTACCTGGTGAATTTGCAGTCTCCAAGGAACCCTTTGAGGGTCCTCCACGTGAACCGCCTCAAGCCCCACTTTGAGAGGTCCGAAGTGAGCATGCTCTTGGCGACAGATGATGGGGTGGAAGAAGAGAGTGAACCTCTCCCTGACCTCCTGTCTACCAAGGAGCAAGACGGGTCAGTAGAAGGAGTGGTCCTCTCCCCTACACTGACCCCAGAGCAGCAGAGCGACTGTCACCAGTTGTTGGGACAGTTTGCCCCACTGTTCTCTCTGACCCCAGGTGTTACTCACTGGTGTACCCATGACGTGGACACCGGTGACAGCCCTCCTGTGAAACACAAGATTTACAGGTTGACTGACCGGGTCAGGGCCAGCATCAAGGAGGAGGTCTCCAAGATGTTGGCGTTAGGGGTGATCGAGCCCTCCAACAGTCCTTGGTCCAGCCCAGTGGTTTTGGTCCCAAAGGCTGCTGCACCCGGTGCCACTCCAGAACTCCGGTTTTGTGTGGACTACCGTGGGCTCAATGCCGTCACCAAGACTGACGCGCACCCCATCCCCAGAGCTGATGAGCTCATTGATCGGTTGGGAGCTGCCAAGTTCCTCAGCACATTTGATTTGACGTCTGGGTACTGGCAGATTGCCTTAACTGATGGGGCCAAGGAGAGGTCGGCTTTCTCAACCCCAGAAGGACATTACCAGTTCTGTGTGATGCCCTTTGGGTTGAAGAATGCCCCTACCACTTTCCAGAGGTTGGTCAACCAGGTGTTGGTTGGACTGGAGGATTTCAGTGCCGCCTACCTGGATGACATTGCTGTGTTCAGTTCCAGCTGGGAAGAACACAGGCAGCACCTTGGAGAAGTGTTGAGGGCTCTGCAGAAGGCAGGCCTCACGATCAAGGCCAGTAAGTGCCAGATCGGGCAGGGTTCTGTGGTGTACTTGGGACACCAGGTAGGAAGCGGCCAGGTGGCGCCCCTACAACCCAAGATTGACATCATTCTGGCTTGGGAGCCCCCCAAGACCCAAACAGAGGTGAGAGCCTTTTTAGGTCTCACCGGCTATTACAGGAGATTTGTTAAGGGCTATGGCACCATTGTGACCCCCTTAACGGAGCTGACTTCCAAGAAGCAGCCCAGGAAGGTGATCTGGACTGAGTCCTGCCAGAAGGCCTTTGATGCCCTGAAGGCTGCCATGTGCACGGCGCCCGTGCTCAAGGCACCCGACTTCTCCAAGGAATTCATCGTGCAGACTGACGCTTCAGAGCATGGTGTGGGAGCGGTGCTCTCACAACTGAACGAAGAGGGCCTAGACCAGCCTGTAGTCTTCCTTAGCAGGAGACTACTCCCCAGGGAACAGAGGTGGAGTGCCATAGAAAGGGAAGCTTTCGCTGTGGTCTGGGCACTGAAGAAGTTGAGACCATACCTGTTTGGGACTCACTTCCGGGTTCAGACAGACCACAGGCCCCTCAGATGGTTGATGCAAATGAGGGGTGAGAATCCAAAACTGTTGAGGTGGTCCATCTCCCTACAGGGAATGGACTTTACGGTGGAACACCGCCCTGGTACAGAACACGCCAACGCAGATAGTCTGTTCAGGTTCTTCCGCCTTAGTGAAGAGAACTCCCATGGGGTTGGGTAGTTCTCCCTACTTTCAGCTGGAGGGGACATGTGTTAGACTTGGCATCTTTTGGCGTGTTTTCCCTGAGTTTTCGCTTTATGAACTCCCGGTTTTGACTCTGTTTTGTGCTGGTTTAGTGTTTCTGCGCACTTTACGCACTGCTGATCAGTGGTAAAGTGCAAGTGCTCCTGTATGAAATGTGTTATGGATTGGTATTTCCATGTTTTGGCTATTTGATTTATGTGTCAGTCCCTAGTAAAGTGCACTGCGTGTGCCAGGGCCTGTAAATCAAATGCTGCTGGTGGGCTTGCAGCACTGGTTGTGCCACCCACCACAGCAGCGTGTAAAATGTGTCTCAGGCCTGCCACCGCAGAGCCTGTCTGCAGTCTGTGACTGCCATGTCGACTTGGCAAGTACACCCACTTGCCAGTCCCCAAACCTTCCCTTTGTGCATATTAGTCACCCCTCTGGTAGGCCCAAGGTACCCCTGTGGGCAGGGTGCGTTGTATGTAAAGGTAAGGCATGCCCTGGTGTGTGTGGCATGCCCAGGTAGTGAATTACAGCCTATTTCGTTTTTCACTACTGAAGGGCTACCTGTTCCCCATAGGCCAGAATGGGCAGTTTTGATTAGAACACCTTATAATCCTAACTGGCCCAGGGAACACGGTAGAAATTCGAGTTTAGTATGCCTGGACTCAGAATGATAAAGTACATCTTTTAGTGAAGTTGGTTTTAACATTCTTTGTTTGAAAATACTACTTTTAGAAAGTAGGTATTTTCTTGCCTAACCATCCAAGCCTGCCTCTGCAGTTTGTGTATTGCCTGTCTGGGTTTGTGTGTGACAGGGGCTGGGGATTCCAGGAGGCAGGGGGAGACAGCACAGGGCTGAATAGCCACATCTCCATGTAGATGGGTGGGAGGAGCACACCTGGGACCTGAATAGGGCTGGGCCTTTCCGCCACAATGCTGGCTCCACCTCCTGTGGTGTGTCTGATGTCCCTGGCCTGCACCCTGAAAGGAAAGACGGAGACTTGTCAACAAAGTGCTCCAAAACTGACCAGAACTGGTTTGGACCAGGCAAAGGCCTCTCTGCCAAGAGAGAACAAAGGAATTAGAGATATAAATATTGGGGCCCTGACCCCATGAATTTAGATCTCGCTGGAATCAAGGAACCTGCCAAGAAGGAGAGCTGCTAGGAGGAGTACTGCCCCTTTGCTGAGTTATTGCCTTGTTGGGTTGGCCTGCAGTTGCTGCTTCTGTCTTGGGCAGTGAAAGGACTGGACTGAACTTTCTACTCTTTGTGCTGAGAATCTCCAAGGGCCTGAAACCGAGCTGGCCTCCTGTTAAGTCTCAGGGACTGCAAAGACTTCACAACCCTCTGGGTACCACTTCTGGAACCGCTGTTTCAGTTGCCACAGAGGAAGGGAACCACAACCGACTCCGTCAACCGACTCCATCGCTGGCCCGGTGTCCTGTTTGCACCGCAGACCGCATCGCCCCGCTTCGCACCGCAACCCTGGTCTCACCGACGACGACGTCCGACGCCGTCAACATCGAGCCGCTGTTTGCATCGTGACCTGTGGGCACCGCAGTTCGCATCGCTTCACTGTACCGGCCGGACCAGACCGACGCTGTCGCTGCATCTGGCTCAACCATCGTGACCGCATCGCAGTTGGGGCACCGCTCGCACGCTTCGCGACGCACCGCTCTGACTCGCACCGCTGTCCGACGACAGCTCCCGCACTCCGGCTTGGTCGCCTGCATCGCAACCTGTCAGCACCGCATCGAGCATCGTCTCACCCTGCATCGCACGCCTTGGTCTCACCGACTCCGTCTGCACGACTGTCATCGAGCCGCTGCCTGCACCGCATCGAGAGGACACCGCACCTTGCATCGCTCCGTCTTGCACCGCAACCGCGACGTACGCCGACCGGCTCGCACACTCCGTGCCTGCCACAACGAGAAAAGGTACTGTGACCCAGTCTGTTCACGACTCTGCTGGCCCGTATCGACGCGGTCGGCTGGAACTGTTAGACTCTGTTGTTTTCAGCATCGCGGTAGACTCGGACGGAGCTACCGACTCGTACGAACTTTGTTTTTCACGATTTCTGCAAAGAAGAAGTTATCTTGCAACGTATTCATTTGTAAAGTATTTGTATTGTGGATTTTTATCGTATTTGGTCTTGTCTTGAGTATATAAAAATATTGGTTATTTTTCTAAACTGGTGTGGTGTCCTTTTGTAGTGCTTACACTGTATTACTGTTGGTTATGTGCAAATGCTTTACACACTGCCTCTAGAATAAGCCTGACTGCTCGTGCCAAGCTACCAAGGGGGTGAGCAGGGGTTATTTTAGGAGTGTAACTCCCTTATCCTGACTAGGAAGAAGGGTCCCTACTTGGACAGAGGTGCAAGCCCTGGCCAACCAGAGACTCCCATTTCTAACAGGGGGTAGCAAGGGAGATTTGTGCGTTGTACTGGGATGAGAAAAATGGGAATAAACGCTGTTGCTAGAAGGTCTGGTCCTATTCCACGTCAGTGGGGTTTTATGGCTGACTCGTATTGACAGGGTCACTAGCGAAGTCCTATGGTAGCCAAAAGAAAGAATTTTAGTACGAAGAATAAATTTGCTGTGCATTTTAATGAGCTCACTCTAGCCAGATTATCCATAAAGACTAAATGGCACCAAATAACATGCTTGCACCCAAGTAACGGAAATCAATGAATGGAAGGATGTGCTTAGTCTTCCAATAGTAAATGAGGCTGAATTGAGCTCCAAAGTACATCGATGAACGAGAAGAGAACATTATAGAAATACTCATCCCTTCTTGCAAGGGATAGCATTGAAACAAGTTACAAATAGAGGCATAGCTTTGATGGCATAAACTGTGTGTTGAAATAGGACTGGCATTCGAATATGTGTTGTATCCTGCAACTAAAATTACACATGTAATGACCTATTTTACTCCTTCGGAGGGTGCAGAATATAACACTCGGTTGGATCACCAACTATGAAGAGCCTGCCGACTCAGACACGCGTTTTGGAGCTTACTAGAAGTTGGCACCAGAGCAGCTTCAATGTTTCAGTTTGAAGCTTGTAGAAGATTTTGGCTGTTACCACTGATGTTAACAATTTACCAATCATCTGTGCTCCTAACCATTGCATGAAGGGTAGATTTATTTAGCACGCTGAAGGTGTGCTTATCCAGGAGAGCGAGGGAAGTCCTATTCCACTATTTAACCTTAAATGTTGGCAAGGCGAAGAAGGGTCTAAATATTTGGCTAGTCTAGCAAACTGATGAACAAATTGCATCTCAGGCGGTTGAACTATTTTCGTTATGGGCTTGACGGTTTAATAGTTTTGCAGTCTTTCACGTTGAGTACATTCAGACTTCAATTAGTATTGATGGACGGTATTATCCGTCCATCTGTTCAGCTAAGGTAAAGTGAGTATGTGGTGTTGTAGTTGTTTGCATGGAACACCGCACTGCTTCAGATATTTATAAATAATTTAGACAAAATATAACCCCTATTAACCGTCTGAACTGATTGAAAGTGGATGGATGAGACATACTGCTGGAATGAGTTTGGTTTTCCCTTTAGAGGGGTTTAGTGCTCCCTATCTGCCCAGTCTGAGTTACTAAAATGTCCCATATATTCTTAAAAGCTCCTGGTTTCTTGCATACTTTCTTGGTAGAAAAAAAAAATGTTTATAGATCAGTATCCTTGTCCTTTATATCCCTTCCTGTCAACTTGGGACTTTAAATAGTACTAAGAGGTATTACTGCCTCACTTTTTGTATGTGCCCTAAGCGTCTTTTAAGAGCCATGGGATGCAAGCTGGAGACTCATCTTACACCATACAGTAGACCGTGTCCCTCACAGAAATAATAAAAGAGGCAGGACATTTTATTTTGATTTATCCTGATCAGAGCAGAAAAAAATTATCTATTAGAGATATAGATGAGTATATTTTGATTAGAGTTTATGTAACCAGCACAATTAAAACATCCAGCTATTAACTTCACTTTGATGTGATTACTCCTGGTCCGTTCAAGTATCCAATACCAGGTAACATCAAAATTCCTGCAGCCTAGGAATTAGCTTCCTATTGCTCCACAGCGTCCCGATTTCCGTCTCTACAGAGGAAAGCGCACCTCCCCGTTTCACCCTGCCTACCACAGATCCCACGAAAAAGAAGTGAAATGGTGGGTTTTGAGCTTTAGCCTGAGTCTTCATCCCCTGGATCTTCCCAGACGTGCGGGATTTGGTGGAATTACAGGTCTTGGTCTGTCGTGTTCTCCCGCCGTCTCCCACTTTGCTCCAGGTGAAGCAGTGGAATAGAAGTTGCTGTAGTGTTGAGACCTGCTGGGTCCCCTCCCTTATGCTCTGTACAGGCCCCCAAGAATTCATGGACTTCAGCAGTGCATGGCAGCATGGACGTCCATTCACCAAAGTGCCTGGGGTAGCAGAAGGAACATCACTTGCCTTTTGGCCTTTGCTTTCACTCACACACACATATTTTCACATACACACACACACATTCACTAATACATGAACGCCCGCAAGCATGCACACATCATACATTTAAAACCATTTCTTTTAATTTACCTTATCTGTAAGAAAAAGTAATTTTTCAGCTATTTGTACTCCATTTTTATAACGCTAATAGTGAATAATGGAACATTCACTATTAGTATAAAAAGATTGACAGAAAACAAGGAGAGCTGGGCCCCAGCCGATGTCAATAAGGACAAGCTGCCCCTCTGTTCCTGGTACTGATTTCACTACCTCTGAAGCCAGGATTGGATTGGGATCAAAAATCGGCCCGGGCACGCAAACAAAAGTGCCCACATTTGCGGATTGCCTTTCCACAAAACACTGCTTCTGCTAAGTTTTATGAAAAGAAAGGGTGGAGGGGGGCAAGTTTTCTTAACTTCACTTAAATTAAGAAAAGAAAAAAAAAAAAAAGCCCGTCGTTTTAAAAGCTTTTTATCTTTTTGTAATGGTTTTAATTAACTGACACAAATAAAGAATACCAGACACTGCTCATCCACACATGAATGCAAGTGAGCCTTCTGCTCAGGCCCCCAGGCCCTGTTCAATCGGCATACATTTATTGGGCGGCCCAGCGAGAGAAAGGGAATGACACCTCCACCCATCTGCCTCCAGAAAGGCCACTCAGGCACCCACTGGGCCGCTGGCGGCATCCCGACAGCACAGACAGCCCCCAGGCTGCCCAAAAAACAAGCATTTGCAATGCAATCAGTCTCGCCTTTGAGACCTTATTTGTATTTAGCTATGCAGCACATTAGCCTGGGTGCTGAAACATCTACTGTTCTTTAACATGGAGGGAAAGTAAGCACCAAACTGCGACACACACCAGGTATGGGAACACATGGAGAGAAATATTGCCTTTCAGCGGGAAATGGTATCGTCCAAAGCTCTGTTTTTAATATAAAAGCAGGGCCTTCGGTGGTCATATCACTGAAAATACAAGATTTTAAAAAAATATTATTGTCTACGGGTGCTTGTGGAAGACAATTTCTATGGACTGGAATCTAGAGAATGCTAAAGTGATTCTGGTATTTTACTGACCTCTGCTGGTCGTTTTCTATCAAAGTTAAATAGAGGCAGTTGCCAGAAAAATAAAAGTCCCTCAGCAGAAAACAATTCTGGTATTTTACTGACCTCTGCTGGTTGTTTTCTATCAAGACAGTTAATAGAGGGAGTTGACCCGAAAAAAAAGTCCCTAAGCGGAAGCAAACAAGTCCTAGGGCTGATCTCCAGAGCCCACAAAGTGCATACACATATAAGTATATACTAAAGTATATATACCCTAAAGTATATACTAAAGTATATACAAGAGGTCTCGAATGCTCGACCTAAAAACGGCGGCCCACAGCTGGAACTCGGATATCGGCCCCTCAGCCATTGCCCGGGTGCCCGTCTTACCAGTCCGACCATGTCTGAAGCTAGGGGTCGCAAAGGCATTGCCAGGGGTCCAGCCAGGGGGTTGCAGGAGCACCCCTAAATGACGTCCATGCATGGAAGCGACTTTCTCAGTGTGACAGAGCAATGCTTAGTGGCAACTTAATCCCTTTGTCTACTGCCCACCCTCAATTATAGACAGGCTCATGGTGGGGGGAGCACATCAGTAGCCTGGGGTGTGGCAGGATAAGGATGTACTGTAATGTTGGTGGCAGGGCACCTAGTGCCTTTTAACATATTTAAAAGGAATATCTGCAGAAAACACCCCCTTTGTGTAATTTCAATATCTAGAGCTCTTTATATTTTGGAGCAGAAGGGTCTGCGTTTAAAATACATTGTGGGATTAAGTATATTTACATCCCCTTTAAATTCTGCTCATTTTGCTGGTTTCTATTTTAGAAAGTTTACATTGCACGTTTCTCCTACTGAGATCCTCAAACCACTAGACATCAAAGCAATAATTGCACCAGCCCTAAAACCTGCTCATTTCTGGCCCTTCATGGTTGTCGCTCGCATTTACTTAAGCGCATCCCCGCAGGTCTCGGAGGACAAACCACTACAGACGAAACACTCGAAGCGGAGGGAAAATGTGCTGTAGCCAGCTGAAAAAAAAGACCGAGGATGGGGTGGTGATGAGAGAGGAGAGAAAAGTCAGTTTGTGATTCATAGCCGCACAGAACAGCTGACTCCCTGCTGAGGGTTCGGCTCCCGATTCAGTGGCAGAAGAACGAAGTTATGCAAATTGCAATTACGTCGCGGTGATTGGTCCGCAGGCAGCTAGAGCAATGCAGCCGCCCTGCATTGTGTAAACATTAAATATCGCAGAACGGCTTGCATTGTTTCAGAAGCAAATACCTCACTGTCGCTTTCAGGAAAAAAACAGCTCTTTTCATCTTAAAAATTCAAAGGGTCGAGGAGATGGACTGTACACGTTCGGGGGCATTGAGTTTGCATGCGACGCCGAGACAATGAAAAGCACCCGCTCGGCCCTCCGCTCTGACGCACTTCAGCGCCCCAGACACGCACGCAAGGGGGCACCGAGAGCCAGCCTGGAATTGTAGAGACCTTCTCTTCACTCTTTCTCTTGCGCCCAAGCGTGAGCGCGCGCATCACCGTTTCTTTAATGCGACAGCATTCTTGTATAATCAATGTAGAAAAAACACCGTGCTTAACATTAGCACAAGCAAGCTTCTGCTTTGGGTGATATTCAGTGCTGGAACTGGAAAAAATTTACTCAGTGAACCCATTAATTGGGGGTCCAGTTCTGTTATAATACATGGCAACATTTTTAGAAGAGGAAAGTGGGAGATTTAAAAAAAATAATCTGGAGAATATATTACTTCTATTGAAGCCTGAATCGGGTCTATGGTAATGACTTGGACCAAATGTTTAATATGCATTTTTTTCCCTTACCAGTCAGGAGCACGGAGAGAGCGCTATGGTAGGCAGAGAGACCGTGACAAAAATGTTGTGCCCTGGCCTGCAGGAGTGGGTTACAGGTAGTGTATACTCCGAGTCACACAAGAACAGTCCCTGTCTGCAGAAGCCCGCCGAAGAATCGGGTTGTTGCATACAGGAATCAGGAGGCGGAAGACTAGCCTTGAAATCGGTAGTCTCCTGCCTGAATTGGGAGGGTTGGCATGTATGTGTATATTTATAGCGCTAATCATCCGTTAGGGTATCCAGGCGCTTGCAGTAAGTGTATGAGTCTCGCCCTGGAGGGCTTGCTCGAAGAGCCAGGTCTGCAGCTTCTTGCGGAGTTCAAGAAGGGAGGAGGAGGCTCTAATGTGTTGAGGGAGGCTGTTCCTGCTTTAGGAGCCAGATAAAAGGCGGCGTGGCCCTCCAGTCTGCTTTTGTAGGGTGTGTGCTAGTACATGTCCAGTAGAGCGGAGGTGTCTGGAAGCAGGGGCGTAACAAAGGCCCCCGCAGTGCGGGGGGCCCCTGAGCTTCAGGGGGCCCCCCAAAGCTTAGTACCCCGGCCAAGAGTTCCTGAGTGAGTATGGAGGGGGGCCCCTCCATGCACTTTGCAGGGGGGTCCTCAAGTTTCGTTACGCCAGTGTCTGAAAGGTTTGTGGAAAAGAATGCGGCATTCAGAGTCATTTTGAAGTAAGAGTTATTCTCAGGCCTGATTCCTCAGGAAGAGGAGTTGCATGAGCAGCAGGGTTTCTATCATAGAGCGCTCACAGCCCCTTTCTCAACGTTTTCATCCCCAACGGAAAGCGGTGTTCACGTAAGAACCTTAACTCTGGGTAGACACAGATGACCAGACCAAAGATTAACCTGAGAGGATGTGTGGATGAGGCTAGGGACAGATCAACACAGTGCATAAAGCAACAATAGCTGTAAATATGTAGCCAAAGTTGTGCATCTTCAATATATTTTCAGTGCAAATCTATAGAAAGCACGAAACGTAGTAATAATCATAACACATGAATTAAAACTAATAGTAAGAATGGTTAACTTGCGTGAGTTCCGGGCATCAGTTCTAGCAGTTGGAACACTCTAGCCCTTGTTACGAGTGACCTGGAGTGATATTCCCGGGGAAGATATCACCCCAGGCCATTCCAACTAGTTTGTTGTCTTCAGGCCTGGAATTACTGGGTCTGCAAACTCAGGACCAGGTAATTCTATGGATACTAGAACCATGTGCAGTTCTGCTGGGACTTAGGACACATGCTGCACCATCTCCTCTGTTCCTGTACAACGGGGGAGCTGCAAATGCTCACCCTGCTCTTCCCTCACCTGCTCGGCTATCCCTCGCACCACAGAATCTAACAGATAACACATTTTCCAGCTTCTCCAAGCAGGTGGGTGCAGAATTTAGGTGTGATGTTAATGCCCCCTTGCACCCTCCACCAGTGTTCTGGGGTCTTCATGTTATTCTCCATTCATAGGGAAGAAATTCCTAACCCCCGGATTTACACTTGGAGATACCGAGTTGAATTTAAGATTCCAGCCCTCTGGTATTGCCGCATCTAATTATGGGCAGCTCATAATGAGGCCATATTTAGGTGTTAAACCCATGCCCCTGGTAAATCGCACTGTATAATGTTCGTGATCAGTTAATGTTTGCTAGGCTTCAGTGATTGTGAAGCTGGGAAAAACTAGAACGGAAATGGCGACGCACAAATTCAGTTCTTGAACTTCCGTTGTTGAGGTTGATTATTTGGTAGCCTGCTGCACTCTAATGGTGATGGGTAGAGTGGGCACAGACTATCTGTCGAAATGCAGGAATCCTTGGGCTGGTTAGAGGCTTCCAAGTAGCACGAAGTCAGCAGGAGGACAGACAAGCTGAGCTTCTGCAAGGCCACAGGCGTAAAGCCTGCCGGAATGAAAAGCGCAGCACGCCATCGCTACATTCAATATGGGTCCATACAGGTTCAAGTCAAAGAGATGGCCAGTGAGCTACTGGACAGCTCAAGCTCCATTGCAAAGATTTGCTAGGGTCCTTCGAGACTGTGATTTCAAATATTTGTGACACTATCGTTAGCAAAACCTTACTGTGATTTTACCAACTTCCTGTTCTTTTATACTCCAGATGGCATAGGTCGTAATTGTGCCCTCCTGCCTATGCACTTTCAGGAATTTCCAACTTAAGTGTATGCACTTTAGACAGTGCAATATCCTAAACACAAGCGCACGGCTGCTCTGTGCCAGCTCACCTTTTCATGATAGGGCTCCAAGAGCTCAGCCCAGTCTTCATCGACCATCGTTGCTGCAGATAATGCTTGCAAATACTTACCACTAACTAATTATCATTGTGGTATTTATCAGCCTTCGGGACTAGGTTCAGGGTCTTTGAGGATCTACATAGAGCCCCATTTAGTTCCCTACACTGAGTGTTCCATCAAAATTCAGTACCATCTGCTAGTTTAGAGAACATCGAATCTGATCACACCAATTGAGGTAACTGAGGGGGTCATCAAGTGGGCTCTTCTTTTTAGGAATTAAAGGCTGGTAGTTTTCACCACATCTTGTCATGTTGCATTGGAACACCTCTACCATCCTCTTCTAAACTGGGAGAATAGTGTGTTGCATGAACTGAATGTTATTCTCCCCTGAAAGCTCTTGACGTCCTTTAAGGTATCCAAGACCCAGAGCAAAGCCTCTTGTGTCACCATATCTGCCTTTGTTCGTGGCAGGGTAGGTTCTAAGTTCTCTATGTCAGACTCCAGCTGGGATTAATAAGGACACTGTATTGAAAATACAATAAAAGTGTTTCTTGATTCCTTTAGCAATCCCTACTTGATCATACAACTACCCCAAAAAAGGAACATTTGGTCTTTCAGGTTGTTCTTGCGTCTGTATTTTAATAGGATAATCACTAGAAATGTGAGGCAGCTTTCACTAACATCAGACCTGAAATTAGTGAAATAAAAGCTTACTTCAAGTCCCACATTTTCTGCTTTTTTGCTGTTTGCTGACTCGCTGTACTCCCACAAAAGCTAGCATCATCATCAGCCCGGTCCAAAATGTCTGACTACAGGTTTCCTGCTCTGCATCATAACTACAGATGTGGATTTTTGTCTAGATCTTGTAAGTTCTGCTTGCTTTCTGGACCTATCTCGTTATAGGTGCCAAGAGGCCACCAGCACGATCGAAAGGAAAACTGTTTCTTTCTTGACCATACATTTCTCATTTGGCTTCGCTTAGTGCACTGGAGGCCTCAACCACCTACCTGCCCACACTCACCGGTCAGGTCAAACAGGACTGTGAGGGGACAGGTGAGGGTGCTCATCATGCCTCCCCCCCCCCACATCAGGTAACTTCAGTCTCTGTAGTTCTGTGAGTAGATGGATGGTAAAAAGGAGGTTATTCTAGAAAGAGCTCCATTCGCGGGCCCTCCCAGCAGAGGTAGAGCTTTTTGCCAGATCCATGAAGTTGTAGAATCACACACCAATAGCACTGCATTAATTCACTACTGATTGGGATGCTCTTTACTTGGTTGGAAGCGGAATGATGGCTTACATAGCATCCTTGACTATTTGGGTAGCTTGGTTAAGAAGTCGATACTGAGGTCTAAGGTGATTGGTGGAGAGTGATTCTGGGTGCTGTGGGACAGCATCTCTGAACTCCTTGAGCTCACCAGCATCTTTAATGTTGGCAAGGGAAGCAGCAGAACATCCACACAGTAATGGGTTTAGTTCCATCCTAGAGGAAATGGGCAGTAGTCCGGTCCGCATGCAGGGAGGCATCAGAGCAAGATCCATATGAGGTTATTCAAACTGGTGGAGTGAGCCCAGTTTGTATACCCAAACTGTGGAAGTTGGGCAACAGTTACGGTCCGTCAATTTGGGCGTTTGTCATAAATTCAGATTCCAGCCTCTGAGGTTGGGCTAGGGTTTCCCACTTCCAGTAAGGTTATGGTATTGTTGTTAAAGCAGTTTCAAATGGCTCATCCATTGAAGCTTCAAGTTCATCCACATGTATTAGATGTAGTTCAAAGAGAATGAAAAGATCCTTACACAATTTGTATTCTCAGGTTTAAAATGAAGCAGCATCCCCTAAAAGAGATGGGCAAAATACTACCAGACAATGTCTACAGATTCCTTTATGGGGAGTCTTGTTGGAAGAACAACTATGTGGGATGAGGCGATAGTTAAAGATTCAATAGACAAAAAAGCTGATTCATCACTTACGAAAGCATATGCTGGATCTCATCTGGCCTTGAGAGCTGGGATTTATAGAGCATATATATCACAGTTGCTGATGATGAACTTTAAAGCTATAGAAGAGGAAACCAAATGCTCAGCGATTCTGAAAGGAATGGAAAAAGATAAAATAATTTTTTTGATAAATCTATTTATTTGCATTTGTTTAATATACATAACAGTGGAGATAGAATTATGTAGCTAGCACTAAAATATAATTATGGATAGCACCTCAACATTGAGATCCTGTACAGGGACAGACGCAATGGGAAAGACATAATAGAGTCAAGACAAATATTAACAAAGGAAGGAAGAGCAGATGGCAAAACCAAGTCAGATTAAAGCTGTGAGTAATCCTACCACCGGCTCCATATTTTAGAATGTTCTCTCAAGGCACCACAGGCTTTATGTACCAGCTTCACAGCCTTTGTGCAGAAGTCCATGTTGTTAGTCCACTCATTCACTGTGGGGGCCTCAGCGCCACATCAGTGGCATGCTAGGTCTCTCTTAGCCGCCAATAATCGAGTAGCAACAAAAGAACGTTAATGACGTGGACCTCCTCCAATCTCAAGCAGTCCCAATAAAATCATCTTAAGTTCTGGTGTCATAGGTCGACCTATTACGCTGCTGAGGACTGAGCATATCTTGTGCCAGTATTTGATCCAAATCAAATCTAAATAATATGAAATCCATCAAATTGCATTTGGTTCAATTAAGGTGCTAAGTCCTTCCTATACGCCAATGTTGTTTTGGTGCGTGGTAGTAAGTATGAAGGTACTTAAAATGAACTAGATGCAGGTGAGAGGATACAGCCAAGGACCATGGGACCATCAGAGTCTCAGTCCACTTATCGTACCTCAACCCGCCCAAACCCCATTCCCACTTATGCCTCCGTTTTAACAGAAGGTCAGGGGCGTTGGTCCCCAGCGCTCTTTAGAGTCTGGAAATATCCTTTTTTTCCTGATTGTTCAATCAGTCTTTTGTCTCCAGTAAGTTGTAATCTTGGACACCCATCAGTTTATCTATGAGAAAGCACGTCTCAGTTGGAGATAGTGTAAAAACCGAGAATTGTGGAGTGAGAATGCGGTCTTGAGGTCTTCAAATGATTTGATGTGGTCGCAAGACCAATATCATCCAGGGTGGATATACTAGTTAGGTCCCACTAGGCAAACGGGGGGGAGTCTTGCCATGTGCAGGAGCCATGAACTGTGCCATAATGGGGTAACCATAATGGGGACACCATGACACTTATTAAATTTCATGCCAGCATACTAGAGGCAACCTGGAAACTGGAGGGAGGGTGTGTGGAACCTATCTACCATAAAGCGTCTGCATTAATCAGTGTTTCTCCATACTTTGTCAGTTCTAGTTTATCCAGAAGATCATTCCTATCCCCAAGCAGCCAGTCAGAGATATCTGAGGGGCTGCGTTCAGGACAACCATTTCCAATTTCGGGTCCTACCATTTGGACTTGAATCAGCACAGTGAGTCTTCACAAAAATAGTAGCATCATTGCTACATCTTCAGTGTTGGAGCCTTTATCCATACCTTGACGATAGGCTACTGCACGAGCCTTTCCCAACACATATCAGGAAGAGCCTGCAAGCAGTGCAGAAGTGTCTAGAACACCATGAGTTCCAAATTAATTGGGCAAATATCAGGCGGATCCTTCCATGGACAGATTATCCCTAGGGGTTAGTATCAGGACAGACCTGAACATGGTATTTCTACTAGGCTGCATAGTACTGGCTATAAAACAGAGGATCTTGTTGTGGTTTTGATGTTGGAGGTTCTGGTGGCAAAGATGATGTTAAGATTGCATAGTCACATGTCATCCTATGTTTTCATGGTTCTAGAGGGCTCGTCTGCACATGTATACATCAGTTCCTCATCTACACTAGTTTTAGTCTCCCGTGTTATCAGAACTTCGACATGTTGATGCCATTCAAAGATCCAGTAAAGAAGTGCCTTCAATGGTGGTTGGAGGGGGACAATCTCTCGAAAGTCCTTCCTCTAGGGAACTATTGCAGAATAACAAAAGATACAAGTTCCTTTAGTTTTGGTGCTACATTTGGAGATCGTGCAAAGAAAATGAATTACAGCTCATTTAGTAAAATAGTCCTGAATTCTACAAAAACTCTCTGGGTTAATTTCCAGTAGTGGTGTGATACTAAATCCTGATTTCCCATTGCATTGTTAAGCATTTATGAATCATTGTTTCTTTGGAAAGGCTTTGAAACGAATTTACCAGTTACTACCTTCAAAGCACAGTGGTTGATAATAAGAGAATCTAGAGAACCCAGGGAGAATTTGGGGGTAGGCGAGACTCTTGCCCCTCGCTTACTGAAAAGTTTTTCTTTGGCCTGGATTCAGATGAGAGCATTAGCTCCTCTCTGAGATCTTCCTTTAGAAAGGAGGTCATTACGATGACGGGCGGACTTTGTCCGCCCGCCACCGTAGCGGTGAATGGGACCGTCCGCCATAGGAGCGGCGGTCCCGCCGCGAGTATTAGGATGCCACCGCCACGGTGGCGGTGGTATCCCCTATTCCCAACATTGTGGCAGGCGGTGTTAACAGCACCGCCCGCCACAATGCTGGGAATGCACGTCATGCATTGACATGCACAAGGTGACAGACAACGCGCGGTGCCTGCCACCTTGTCCATGCCAATGGTACCCCCCAAGTGCACCCCCTCTCCCCCGGGGGCCCGCAACGGGCCCCCATTTAATAGACCGTATGCCTTTCCATGGCGGAGTTGCCGCCATGAAAAGGCACATCTCCGCAGTCATCATAATATGGATGGCGGTGTCTTGCAGACACCGCCACCATATTACTGCCCTTTTCCGCCCGGTCACCTGTGTGACTGGCGGAAAACCGGCGGACGGTCTTTCCGTCCGCCGGGTTCCCCCCCGCCATCGTAATGTGGCGGAGGGGAAATGGCATGGGCGGTGGCGATCCGTCAGTCATCGTAATGACCCCCTTAGTTCCTACAGCTCTTCAAGAGCAACCATTTAAGCCAATAGATCAAGTGGATATCAATTCCTTACTATGAAATTGACATTGATTGCTATTACTAACCAGAAGGATAGGAGAACTGGGTGCACACCCCATTTTTGACAATCATGGAAGATAACATCATTTTAAAGCCAGATCCAGCTGTGTGACACGTGAGGTCTCAAGAGGGGATCTTATTTTTTTTCCCCATCCCTTTCACCTCCAGTAGAGGCTCGTCTGCATCTTTTGAATGTGCTAAGGGTTCTTTTGCATTACATTCAGAGGTCAAAGAAATTCCGAAAATCAGACCATTTACTAATGACCTTTCGTTATTCTGGTCACAGAGTAGGAAGACCTTTACAATGATGAACAGCAATTTCCTTAGCCTACTCGGTGGCTGGTCATACTCATCCTGTAGACATTCAATGAAGATCTACTAGATTGATGACTGCATCTTGGGCTGAAGTGAAAGGGGTTCAGCTGGCTGAAATATGCAGTGCAGCTACCTGGTCCTCGTCAAATACTTTTGTTCAAAATTATAGCTAGCCGAACATTGAAGATGTGACCAAAGTTTTAAGGGTGGGAGTTTTGAACTCGATCTTGTCTAGACTTGTTTGTTTGAAACATTATTTAATACTTCTTTTAAATCACTGTTTGTTGCTCTAGCTTAGTGGTGAAGTATTTATTTTGAACCAAATATGGGTCTGGAGCTTGGGTTTATCTCACAAGTAATGACTGGAATGGTAAAGAGTCAGAATATCGAGTTGGAAATGTCGACTTGCACTAATATCGACTTTGAAATATCGAGACACAGAAATATCGACAGCAAGAATATCGTGGTCAAGAATATCGAGTTTAAGGTAAGAAATATCGTTTTTTTAAATATTTAAGGGGCCCATTACGATACCCGGCGTAAATAAATCCGCCAGGCATGGAATCGGCAAAATACCGCCCGCATACACCGTCTGAACACCGACCACGCCATTACGATAACACAAACCGAAAACCGCCATCGGCGGAAAAACCACACTAAATACCGCCCGCCATCGTCCGAGTCGGAGTCAAACCGCCCGCCACGGACGGAAACACGCCCGACAACACAAAACCGCCCGCCCTCACGGCCGACACACCGCACGTGAAATTACGATCGCACCGCCATGAGCGCGGGAAAACCACAAATAAACCGCCCGCCAGCGCAAACAACGCCGATGCCAATCGACACGGCAGAAACCATGGCGCCCACGTCCCTGCACAGAAACCATCCGCTCACAAAACCAATAGCACACAACATGGCCAATAACTCCACACAGCAAGGCACGCACAAATACACAAGCACAGTACACATCCCGAAAACACCCCCCGGACAAACAAAAAATACAAAGGCCAGAACCCCAGACACAACACACCTGAAAACAACAGACCATGAGGACACACCCACATAGGTGAGTACTAAAGCAGCACTCCCACAGACCACAACCCCTTGCCACATTGCAAACCAGAGAGGAGAGGAGAGGACACAGTGACACAGCAAGGACAGCAGCACACCACAGAAACGCACACATCACAACCACCACCATCACCAAACACCGGCACCACAAACCCCCTGCACATTACACAACACACACCGCACCAGCACCACAAACACCATGGCACCACATAGAATGCCCAAGTTCACGCCCATGGAGCTGACGGTCATGGTCGACGAGATCATCAAGGTGCACCCACAAATCTATGGGAACATGGTCCAGCACACACCACTAGCCACCAGAAACAGAATGTGGAACCGGATCGTAGACCAGGTCAATGCAGTCGGGACCCTGCCCAGGAACAGAGGAGAAATAAACAAACGGTGGAATGACGTCAAGAGCCTGGTCAAGAAGAAGGAGGGCAAAAACAGAGAGCTGGCTGCCGTCACTGGCGGAGGGAATCCCGCGCTCTTTAAGACCTTCAAAGCGTGGGAGGAGAAGGTGCGAGTCGTAATCCATCCGGAGATCCTCGCCGGATTAGCAGGGGAGTGGAGGCTGGTAAGTACAAACTAATGTATACCAGCACACCGCTATGTACTCACATGCACTACCACCATGCCACAGCTCCCAGGGACAAACACCCCCATGTCCAGCACACAATACACAACACATCACACACACATGCAACAGACACCACCACACACAGCCCAAACAGAACAACTGCAAGATGCGTGGGGACATGTGTACACTCAGCCAGCCACGTAACCACCAACAGGTCCCCAAATATGCCAGAAGCGCCACAACGAGCACCCACCACACCCATGTGTCTGCCACAGCTGCACCAACCGACAAGTAACAGGTAAGTGGCAGGAACACAAAGTGCAGTGGGTGGGACGGTGGACAGCCCAAGTACAACACACACCAGGCCCCAGTCCCACAGCACAGCAAGGAGGAGCATCCCCCACACCCCACACCCACGTGTCAGCCACCGCAGTGCACAACGACAGCCGAAAGGCAGACATCACGGTCCACAGCAATCGGTGTCAGTGGGTATCCAGCCACCCCCACGACCCACAACACCCTCCCACCCCCACAGACCTGCAACATGGAGCACCCCCCGCTTAGAGCCATGTGGCATCCAGTACAGTGCACGCACGAACAACTTGCAGGTGGGAAACTGGACAGGGCCGGATTACTGGAGGCATAGGACCGTAACACGACCAACACATGGGACATGTCACGTAGCAGACGAACACGCAGCACCGCCCACCGTCACGAACAAGTGAACAATGTGCACACGGACATGAACAACAGACTCACACCCCACATGACCCATCACAGACATAGCAACACCCAAGGAGCCACGTCTGCATGCACAAGCCACACTGAATATAGTCCCACACGGCAGCCACTGTGCAACCCATCACACACAACCGAAACACCATTGAAGTCCAGTTCATGTAGCCCCTACTGCCTGTCAACCATACACCCCACAACTACGCCTATGTAAGACAAACAACACTAGACGCAACAGAGCGGAACAACAGAAATGCACACGAACACCACTGAACCCATCAAACACACAGACACACCATGCACATACAACATACCATCCATCCCATCCGTCAGCCCCAGTCCCATGAAAGGCATGTCATCCGCACAGCTGCCACACATACAGCAGTCACGCTAAGACACATGCCCATGACCAACCATGTGCCAGAAGTCAATTAAGCGCACGACACACTGTGAGCAACAACACACAACATGGGACACCCCCCCCGAGCACTGCAGTGATGCACATGGCACAGGGCAGCACGCACACCAAGGAGATGGGACAACTGCAATACGTTGGCTGGCACACAACCAACACTCACTCATAACGATGCGTCCAATGCCATGTCCAGTAATCACAACAGACAGCAAATATGCAGGCCAAGTCAGGCATGCACACACCTCAGACCATGCACTGTCATGCTGCCACAACACATGTCACGTTCGGCACCCATGGCTTACAGCATGTACCCCAAAAGCATATTCCCTCCCAAATGTGAATCTGGGGCATGGCCCCCATGTTGCCATATGCGTTCCTAAGCGTTCCATTTGAACCCCAAAAGCATCTTCCCTCCCAAATGTGAATCTGGGGCATGGCCCCCATGTTGCCATATGCGTTCCTAAGCGTTCCATATGAACCCCAAAAGCAAAGTACAAACCAGACCCAGGATGGGCCAGGAGCCCGCATACACCAGAGTCACAATGAGTAGGGGCACAGCAACACACCCATCGGCATGGCCAATCCGTCCCATGCCACATGTGCACAGCACACAGTCCCATTGCCTAGCACACACAACTACAGATGCCACAGCCACACACTCGCCTCCGGGAAACCCATGTACGAGAGTGCACGAACTGCCAATGTCAGACGACAAATACATACTTCGCCAGGTGCAACACAATAACAAATCTCATTCTCTCCACAGGTGACGAACTGCCGGATGCTGGGGATGGAGACAGCAGCCAGCACAGCCAGCCCACAAGCCCCCAACGAGGACACACGGATCTGGAGGATCTGTCCTCCTCTTCGGACACGGACCACCAAGCAGGCACATCTGGTGTGGCAGGGCCCAGCCGCTCCCCAGGACCCCTCCTACCCACCAACCCATCATCCAGGGCTGCTGAACATTCCCAGCCCCCTGCTGCCACTGTCGTTGCGGCCACACCCACGGTCATTGCGGCCACACCCACGGTCATTGCGGCCACTACCACTGCCGCAACCGCCACCATCGCCGCACCGACCACCACCGCCACCACCACCACCACGTCTTCGCTGGCACCAGCCCCAGCGCAGGTGGTGGCCCGGCCGACTGGATCCACCCTGGGAGCCACAGCGAGGACCGTGGTGTGCAATGTGGCTAGTGGGCAGGCCGGTGGCAGCAGGACTGGTAGGAGGAGCAGGGTCAGGGAAACGCCAGCCTCCCCTGGGAGCCATGCCCTGCCTCAAATGGCCAGAGTCCTTGGGGCCTATGAGGAGGCCCAAGAACAATGGGTCAGGTCTGCTACAGACACGCGGGAGGTGCTGGGGGTGCTGAGGTCCATGGACGCCCATATGGGCCAATTCGTGTCCCGTATGGACCAACTCGTGGACCTCATGGGCCAGCTGGTGGTGGCGGTGGGGTCACAGGCAAGGCCAGCAACACCACCTCCGCCACCACCTGCTAGGGCGCAGGGTCGGCCAGCAGTGTCCACTTCCCCTGCGTCCACAGCCAGTGAGCACACCTCACCCACCACCAGCAGGTCGCCACCACACACCCCCTCCCAAACGTGGAAGGGGCCGTCCGAAGAGGAAACAGGTCTCCCGGGAGGACTTCGCACGCTCCAGTCGCAAGTGAGGCAGCCAGCCAGCCTTCCGCCAGCCTTCCTTGACCAGCCACTGCATTGACTTGCTCTACGATCCCACTCCACACAGCCAGCTGGATGGCATGTGTGTGTTGGACTATGGACATAGAACCAGTGGGTACACCCTGCGCTTCACGCAGCCATGACCGACAGCTCATTGTCACTGCACGCACCACTTTTGTCATCACCTTACACACAATCACATGTCACAGTTTGTAATAAATGCACCTTTTTCACTAACTGCTGTTTGTGCCCTGTGTTTTATTTGTACGGAATACAACGGCCACCTTGGGCGGAAAGGCACCTGATGCGTGGCATGGCAATGGAATCCGGAGGGCCTGTAGGGACCTAGGGGTGGGAGACAGAACAGGAGCACATTCAATGAGTGTGTCACACACCCATCACACAGTACATGTCAACAACTACAAGCAATGTACACACATCGCACAGAGCAATAGGGCACAATGCCACAGTCACCAACAGTGGCATACTACCCTGGCCATGGAGCGTTGACACACTGCACGCAGTGAACATACGGCCACCCTGACACAGCACACACACACCTGCACAGATACAGACACATCATCCGTCGTACATGGACACTCACCGTCAAGTGAAGTAGCGGGCGATGAGCTGCTGGCGCACATTCCCAGCTTCCTCCTCTCCGCTGTCCACCTCACTCGAGCTGTCCTGGTCTGTGGGCTGGGGCCCTGGTTGATCTCCGTCATCCACAATGAGGGGGATCTGCTTCCGAATGGCCAGATTGTGCAGCATGCAGCACGCCACCACTATCTGGCACACCTTCTGTGGGGAGTACGCCAGTGCACCCCCGGTGCGGTCCAGGCACCTGAACCTGGACTTGAGGAGGCCAAAGGTACGCTCGACCACACGTCTGGTCCTCCCATGTGCCTCATTGTATCGATCGTCTGCTGGGGTGCGAGGATTCCTCAATGGACTGAGCAGCCATGCCCCATTCGGATACGCAGAGTCACCTGGGTGTGAGGGACACAGAGAACCGTTGCTATTCCAACTGGACAGGGGACAGCATCGCACAACCAGCACGCTACACCACTCCACATACTCACCGACAATACAGCCACGATCCTGTTGCAGATTGGCCATCAGTCGTGGCAAGATGCTGTTGCGCATTATGTGTGCGTCATGTGCCGAGCCTGGAAACTTGGCACACACGTGGGTGATCACCATGTCCGCAAGGCACACCACTTGCACATTCAGGGAGTGCGTGTGCTTCCTGTTGCGGTACAGGTGCTCAGTGGCCTGTGGTGGAACAAGGCCAACATGTGTGCAGTCAATGGCTCCCACGACGTGTGGGATTCTGCCAAGGGCATAGAATGCACCCTTCACTGCCGCCAATTCACGAGCCCTGGGGAAGCGGATGTACCTGTTCCGGTACAGCATCATGGCTGCCAGTACATCCCTCAGCACCTTGCTGAACATGGGCTGGGACATCCCTCCTCCACTGCCCACTGTGTGCTGGAATGACCCAGTGGCGAAGAAATGCATGGCGGCCATCACCTTAGCCGTGGGGGTGACAGCAGTCGGATACACCCTGCGGGGACGGAGATGGGGCTCTAACATGGCACACAGTCGATGCAGGCTTGGCCTGTCCAGCCGAAACTTCCTGATCACCTCTGTATCGTCCATGTCCGCCAGCAATTGGTATGGGCGGTCAATGTTCGGTCTCCGCCTGGGGAAAATGGCAGAGGACACATGTCAAAGCAACACGACACATAGCAATTTCGCATACACATCACTGACATGACTGAGCAAGCACATGAGCCACAGCCCAGCTGTCAAGCTGGGACGGCACGGCCACAATACACTTACACAGGTCTCCCAACAATGGCAATGGCAAGTGAGACATACCACTGCCATGTGCATGCACATGGGGATCTAGGCCCCAATGACTTGCGGGGCGTGCTGATGGGGACTGACTGCATATTCGTCAAGCGGCAACGCCACGGCAACATGAGTGTCTGCTGAGCATGGAACTGCTTCCGAGGCTGGATGAGTATGGCACACGACGACGACGATGTGGGCACGGGCTGAGCGGCCAATACAAGTGGGACCTGTGGCACGAGGGGATATGAGACAGTAGTAGGTGTCAGCACTGCACCCTATGTACAGCACTGTACGGATCACAGCTCCCGAAACATTGACTGGTGTCCACATTGACAGCCCCATGCCAAGACGGCTGTGTGCTTGCAGTCACACGTCACAGGTGAGAGGTTACATTGCACGTGCCAGGTGGCAGACGTACATAGTGGGAGCTGGCATGTGTGTGCATGTGTCTCCTGTTCAGGATCCACCAGATGGGCGCTGACTCTGTACTGACCATTGGACACAGCATGTTCCGTGGAAGGCTTGTGTGTGTGGGATGGTGGCACTGGATGTGCCTCCGTTGGGTGGGGGGCCATGCACAGGGCGGGTACGTCGATGATTGCGCATTGTTGGTCACGGTGGGTGCACCAACTAAGATGTGTTGCCCTGTGTTCAATTCCTATGTCCGCATGATGATGGACTGTGGATGTGGGCAGACTACACATTGGTCGATGTGCTGTCTATATGCATGTGCCTTCACACCAGGCACAGCTGCCCCTGCACATTTGACCCCTGCTGGACTCGCTGCTGGGTCTGTGGAGCTGATGCACGTTCTGCGCGTGGGGCGGACAGCTCTCCTCACTTCCCTCATTGCGCATGTCATGTCTTTGCCGCAGGTGACATGGATCATGGAGGGCCCACATGTACGCGTGGGTAGGCTACACATGATTGTTCACTGGTCGCCACCCCCAGTCAGTGTTTCGAATGGGAAGGTTGTCGTGCTGGTGGTATGTTCGATGTGGCGGATGGGCGGGCCTAGGTGCGGGCTTACATTCCGGACATGGGGGGTAGTCGGATTGGCGACTAGTTGCAGTACACACGGGACACGTCTCTTCCTTTCCACATCTGGGTCATCCCTTGTACTAACTGACAGTGATACAGTCATCTTCGCCCCAGCCCTCATGTCCTCCCCTCGCCCCCCAATATGCATGCTCACCTGCGAGGCTAGCGCTTGCACAGGCAGCCCCAAGCTCGCACCAGAGAGGGCAAGGAGTGTATGTGTGGGTCCAGGGTATGATGTGTGGCGGGACGCCGTCCACCTGCGTGGTGCCCCAAATGGAGACCCGGCCTGCATGGACTATGCATCACAGTCTTCGCCTTCCGGATCCGCCACCTGCGACACCCAGTGGCTGTGGCTGCCCTTGCGGCCATGCCGCGTCCGTCTGTGGCTGATGGCCCACACATTCACTCTTTGGCCTCTCTGGGGAGGGCTCGGGGGTGGTGGCGCACGCGCTTGCACTTAGTCGCAATGGCATGTGGCGTGGTTGGTATGATGGGCAATGGATGGGATGGTGCGAGCCACCTCCCGTGACGTCAGTGCTGCTCGTGCTGTGGTGCGTCCCCCTACACTTCCATGTGACTTGTGCCATGCTAGACGTTGAGGTTCTATTGCCTGCGTGATATGACCAGGAGGAGCGCGAGGAGACCTCTCACACACCATGCTCCACTGCCATCCCGTGCCCTGTATCGCCTGTGCGGATTGACTATGTTGGGGTTACACCTGGTCGACTGGGGCTGTGTGTGCCTTGTCAAGGGGCATGGCGGGCGCACAACAGGATCCAGCTTGTCCACAGAGGGTGGGCTGAGGTGCGCCTGGTACTGCTTTGTACGTGTGCCCGGCTGCTGTGCACACACGTGTTCACTCCCCCCGACAGGTGTCCTCTCACAATGCCCAGGGAAGCGGTGGTGTACTGTTCATGAGCCCTCCCAACACGGCGTGCTCCAACTTGGCATGTGCGCATCTACCCGTCGCACCCACCCACCTGAGCACTGCGTCCATACGACTTCACACGACACATGTGTGTCTTCCACAGTAGTGCTACTCATTTGCGTTGACATCCAATACCAGTGGACTACATGGTCATGTCACGACTGCCGTGTACTTCACATACTCTCATCCTCTCTCATTCGTACTTGTGAAATGAGTCAGCGGAGACAGTTTTGGTTTCAAACATTATATTGAGTCTTCTGTCCTCTGTGATGCAGTATAGTGGACACTACTGGCAGCGGAATACATGTTGAGGATATACTGAGCATGATAACAAATGGGATAGGGTGTGGGGTTACATCTGCTTGGCCAAGGCTGTGCTAATGTACATTTACGTATAGCTGCGGAGCTGCGGACTTTGACACAGACGGTATACATGTAGCCTACCAGACCGCTCGGCATCATGGGCACAGTCCATCTCAGTTCCATGTGACAGGTTTGCTGCGGTTGTTCCTCATGCACGCGTGCATGTGAGATGACATCAGGGCATGTGCTTGCGTGCATGCAGCGGCGTGCCACTTGTTGTTGCACTGTGGTGGTTACTGGACATGTCACAGTCACTGGGGTCGTGTTGTTGATGTATGCACTTGTCGTCCATGCAAAGGTCCTGGTATGGGATTCCCGGGGCGGGGGTGGGAGGGGTGCAGCACCCACAGACTCCAGGCGACCTATTCATGTCCACTGAGCGGTGTGTGTGTCCATGTGCGCTGGATCCATGTCGTGTCCTGGTTGTTCGTGCAGTTCCGTCCATGTGGGTGCGATGCACAGAGCCCATGCCACTGCCTCCCACGATGCATGCGGTGTTCCTGGATGTGATGGGGAACAGTGTGCATGTCCCGGTCATATCCGATGTCATGGCGATGTCGTTGATGGTGTGGTTACAGTTGCCGGTCGTTTGGTATGGCTGTTGTGGTGGTGACTGGCCAGTCCGTGCGGAAGCTGAGCATGGGTGCGGGGTTGGACTTCATAGGTCAGTCGGGGAACCTGCGTTGTGGTCCGACGTATTTACAGGTTGTCAGGTATGCGATGCCGTCCAGCAGGGCTTCCATGTCATTGGTGGTGTACATGTTTGCCAGCCAATGAAGCGGATGGTGGCTGTCAAGGTGTTGTTCGTAGGTTGTCCCTTGGAGGACCATGATGGGGCATGCTGGGTGACATTCGATGTAGCTGTTCTCGATGATCCGTCGTGTGGAGGCACAGTGGTTCCATTTCAGTGCGCGTGCGATGTTGGCCACATACGCCATGCCCCCATAGGCAGAGCAGGCCCTGTCGTGTGCGTCCAGAGGGAGGAGTAGTGGTAGCAGGTCCGCCTTCAGACATGCCGGGTTGGAGAGGCATATCTCGACGGGATGCTGGTAGGGACACCTCCGACAGTAGAAGACGGGCATGACGCAGCTGAACAATGTGATGCGGTAAGTCAGTCGGTAACTTACGTTCAGCAGGGACAGGAGATCGCATCCCAATGTATGGCACAGGTTGGTTTTGTACAGCTTGAGCTGTTCGGCGTAGTTGGGTAGGTGTGTTGCGGTTGCCATTTCGCAGCGGTTCGTAGAGGTGGCGTGCTCCGGCTGTGTGTGCAGTCTGCAATGTGCACGCTCCGGGGTTGCTGTGAGCTCTGTGTAGTCGTGGGGAGACAGGACTTGTGTTCTGTTGGCTTGTTTGGAGGACACGGGCCCTCTTCCCACATGCTTCTCAGACAGTTCAAGGTCGGTGCTGTGTGACTCCTTCCAATTAACTTGCATGTGGCCGACATGGGGGAGTGTTTTCTTCTTTCTTCCCCGTCCGTTGTGTGCTTCTGTGATATGCGCTATCTGCCCTGTGGTCGGTCTCCTCGGCATGCCTGTGTTGGTCTATTCTTGGACAATGGCTGTATTCACCGGCTTCTGTCGTAGGGCTGTGGTTTCGGTGTTGGAATGGAAGGTCATTCAGTGCTGTCTGCTCTCCCTTGTGTGGGCGGCAGCCTGCCTTTCCGCTCTGCGTTGGGCCTTGTGTGTGGATGTTATTCTTGGGCCACCTGTTGTCGGTCCCCGGGCTCTTTGGTGTTCCGTTTCATGTGTCTTGTTCATATGTGCAGGGTGGTATGGGTTTTTCAGTGTGGTACTGGCGTTCCTCTTCCCGAAGGGGCCCTGCTTCTCCTAGTTGGTGTTGCCGCCGCTGTGTGCTTCGCCATGTTTGTTACACTGGGGTGTGTCCTGCTGTTGCGTGACTTCACTGACATGTGTGCGTCGGTTGTGTGGCGTTGGGTGTTGTCCGTGAATTGGGCGTTGGGGACATGTCTGTGGCAGGCCTGTCACGTGTCATGTGCGTTCGGGGTGGGGCTGATGTGTGTGCTGCTTGGTTGTGTCCCTGTGTCTGTGTGCGACGCATGCATGGCGCTGCGGTTGGCCTCTGCGTTGTGCGCATGTGTGGCGGCGTCATCGGCGCTTTGTGGCCGTGACGGGGTGGTTGGTTCCTAGTCCCAGGTGGTGTGTACACATGTGTTCCGCGATGTTAGGATTTGGCCTGTGTGTCATATGTGGATGCAATGGTGGATGTGTAGTGTACACGCGCTGGTGGGGGGTTGTCCGCTTTTTCCGCCCTTGCACTGTGTGCGCTGTTTGCGTGCACTTGTTGTGTGTGTGCCTACCTGCGTCTCCGCGGTACGTTGCGTCCTTGGTGGTGCATCAGCAGAAGCATGGGGAGGGCCTGCAGTGCTGGATTCATGCTCGGGATGCCGCTTCTTCGTTTTCCGTGCTCTGCGTCCGTGTTACCGCCTCTCTTTCACGTGCGGTGTCTCTTAGCCGTGGGAGCCGTTTGTTTGCGGCATCGTAATTTATACGCCGGGCGGGACGTGTTTCGTCGGACGGTGTGTGTCAGTTGTGCTGCGCCGCTACGTGTACGGGCGCACTTTGATGGCGGACGGTGTTGCTGGCTTGCCGGCGGTGTTTGGCCTACTTTACGCATCGTAATTGGACGGGCGTGTGGACTGCTGCGTGCCGGCGGTAACTGGTGGTTTTTGCATCCGCCAGCACGGCGGTTGTGCTTCCGCCCGCCATCGTAATGAGCCCCTAAGTCATTAATATCGTTTGCAAAAATATAGTTAAAAATATCGTTTTTTTAATTAGTGTTATGTATTTTAGAATGTATCTTAAATGTATGTGCTCTATTTTTTTGTCTAAGTATTGCTTTTGTTTTTTAATATGTTAATTTTTTAGTAGTTATTAATTTTAAATTAATTTAGCTTTTTAGTTCGGTAGCGGGTTGTGGGTTTATAGGGGAAAAGGGTGGGAAGTAATTTAATTATAATAAATTAAATATAAATTTTTATTTATTAGTATTTATTTAATTTAGATTTTATAGTGTTAATTGTGGGAATAAATTTATTATTAATTAATAATTGGCTGTTAATTTTTATTAAATAATTGGTAAATATGTTAATTGTCATTTTTTTAGGAGCGGGTTGTGGGTTTATAGGGGAATAGGGTGGGAAGTAATTTAATTATAATTAATTTTATTTTATTAATATTTAT
Organism: Calotriton arnoldi; assembly: GCA_963921515.1. Classification (NCBI taxonomy): domain Eukaryota; kingdom Metazoa; phylum Chordata; class Amphibia; order Caudata; family Salamandridae; genus Calotriton; species Calotriton arnoldi. The sequence goes on along the minus strand of CAWUFW010000646.1, from coordinate 2,883,893 downwards.
TTATTTAATATTTTATAGTGTTAATTGTGGGAATTAATTTATTAATTATTTATGAATTTATTATTTACTTGTTAATTATGTTAATTGTCATTTTTTTAGGAGCGGGTTGTAGGTTGATAGGGGAGTAGGGTGGGAAGTAATTTAATTTTAATATATTTATTAATATTTTTTATATAATTTATTTAATTTTACTTTATAGTGTTAATTGTGGGAATTAATTTATTAATAATTTATAATTTGCTTGATGATTGTTATTAATTATTTTTTAATTATGTTAATTGTCATGTTTTTAGAAATGGGTGGTGGGGTTTATAGGGGAATAGGGTGGGAGGTAATTTATTTTAAAATTATTTGTTAATTAATGCTAATTAATTAATTAAAATTTAGATATGGCAATTGTGTAATTTGATGTGAGTTGTGGGGTTTATAGTGGTAAACGGTGGGAAGTACATTTTTGTAAATTAATTAATGATTTGTGGTTAATTGATATTAATTTATTATTGTAAAATTAGTTATGGAAATTGTGTAATTATTTTTAGGTGTGTGTTGTGGTGTTTATTGGGGTAAAGGGTTGAAAGTAATTTAGTTTAAAATAATTAATCATTACTTGATCATTAATAGTTATTTATTACTTGACAAATATTTTTGGTAATTGTTTATTTTTTATTTTGTTTGTGGATTTTGGTTATATAGGCGTAACGGTTGGTTAGTATATTAATTTGTATCTGTTTTAATGTTTTTTTAATTAATATTTGTTTAATTGATAAATAATTGTGTTAATTATGGAGGTACACTTTTATTTTAATTTAGATGTGTTGTAAATTGTGTGGTGTTATACGGTAGATAAAAAAATATATTTATGTAATAAATGTTTTTGATTATAAATAATTTTTATTATAAAATATTCATTTGTTTGTAAATTATTTTTAAATTTTTAGAAAATCTTTGTATGTAATTTTTAGTTTTTTTTAACATTATATTATGTTTCTATGTTTTGTAATTTTTTAATTTTTTATATAAGTTTTGTTTTTGGAATAATTATCTTTTATATTGTAGTTGATATTTTGTTTGTTTTTAAATTAAAATTTTCTTCAGTGGGAATAGTAATTTTTACCCCTCCACTATCCAACACTTTCCCTACTGTTGCACTAGCTGGAGTGGGAATAGTAAGTTTTACTCCTCCACTATCCAACACTTTCTCTACTGTTGCACTCACTGGCGTGGGAATAGTAATTGTATCCCCTCCGCTAAACAAAACTTTCCCTACTGTTGCACTAGCTGGAGTGGGAATAGTATTTTTTACTTATTCGCTATCCAACACTTTCCATACTGTTGCATTCGCTGGAGTGAGAATAGTAATTTTTACCTCTCCGCTATCCAACACTTTCCCTACTGTTGCACTCGTTGGAGTGGGAATAGTAATTTTTACCCCACCGCTATCCAGCACTTTCCCTACAGTTGCACTCAATGGAGTGGGAATAGTAAATTATTCCCCTCCGCTATCCAACACTTTCCCTACTGTTGTATTCACTGGAGTGGGAATACTAATTTTTACCTCTCCACTATCCAACACTTTCCCTACTGTTGCACTTGCTGGAGTTGGAATAGTAAATTTCTTTCCTTCGCTATCCAACACTTTCCCTACTGTTGCACTCGCTGGAGTGGGGATAGTAATTTTTACCTATCCGCTATCCAGCACTTTCCCTACTGTTGCATTTCCTGTAGTGAGAATAGTATTTTTTACCTATTCGCTATCCAACACTTTCCCTACTGTTGCACTCGCTGGAGTGGGAATAGTAATTTTTACTCCTCCGCTATCCAACACTTTCTCTACTGTTGCCCTCAATGTAGTGCAAAATGTAGGGTTAAAAAATATTAAATATTTTAATTTATAATATAATTTTTTTAAATTAATTTTTGTTACAGGTGTATATATATATATACTTATTTATTATTTTTAATATATTTATAACATTTTAAAATTAATTAAATATATTATTTAATAATTGTTTTTAAGTAAACATATATATATTACATGTTATATATGTATGTTTATGTTTTTTTACATTAAATTTATTACTTATAATTGTTAACATTTACAAATAAATCTAAATAATTTTTTTAAAGTTTAATTTATTATTTAATTTGTTATAGATTATTTTTTATACATATAAAAAAAACGATATTTTATACATCGATATTTTTTACGACGATATTTTTCTCTCGATATTTTTGTACTTACCATTATGAAGATAGGAGGTCGATATTTTTGACCACAATATTTTTGTCACAATATTTCTGTAGGTCGATATTGTTGTTGTCGATATTCTGTCAGTGATCCGACTGGAATGAGGACATAGAGGTAATGTCCCAGATTAATTATTTGTAATCTTTGTTACGCTTAGTCCTTAAGTCCTCATAGTCATAATTTCAACCCACCTGTCCCCCCACTTCTGTTCTTCGTTCTATTTAGCTTGGGTAAGACAGGAGGATTAGCTTGGGTAAGACAGGAGGATGCTGGGGAAGCCAAGCCATGGTGCTCAGAGAGGAATGGACAGGACTTGGTTTTCAGCATTTCCTGTTTTCTTTTCCCCCATCATGGAGGTAATTGCCCTATAAGCAATGACTGTACAAGGACGTAGAACAGAAGTACTGTGAGGGTTGTGTTGAAAGTGACACCCTATTAGTGGGTTTGCTGTTAGCCGTGTTGTAGTTGCAAAGCAATCGTTGGGGGTATGGAAAGTGGGGTATTTGCATATACAGTACCCTGACCCAGCCCCCGCCCTAAACCCTAAAACCGGCCCCCAGCCCTAAAACGTACCCCGGCCCCCAGCCCTAAAAACTACCCCAGCCCTAAAATCTACCCAACCCCCTGCCCGAAGCCCTAAAATCCGGCACCAAGCCCTGTTAAATAACCCGATCCCAGCCCAGCCTAGCCTAAAAATCTTAAAAACTACTCACCACGCCGCTGTTCCTTCCTTTGTCGTCAGCAGGAACTCTCCAACACCTCCCACTCCGTGCCCACTCCCTCCAATGCTAGACTGCTGACTGCCTTTACCTCACATGCCTTTACAACAGAAATCGTTGTAAAAGAATATGCGTGGTAAAAGCATATGCGTGGTAAAGGCAATTGTGGTAATGCTTCCATTGAAACGACACGCATGGGTTACACCACATTGTTAATGTCGTTTACCATCGCCCGACATACACTGCAGCTTTGGTGTTGTTGACAACAGCAACTTATCGGCTCCATGAAGAGCACGAAGCACTGCCCCGACTTGCACCTCAGCACCAATCTCCTTGATGACAGCGCTCCACACCGCGCCACTGCCTGCACTGGAGCCAGCCCTCGTGAAGAGCACGACGCACAGCCCCGACTTGCACCGCAGCAACTGCCCAGCTGATGCCAGCGCTTCAACCGCAACACCGTGGCATCGATAACCGACGTGTGTGACCTACCGAACATATCAACAACGCACCATCGTAAGGAACTGATGCATTGCCGATGCCGCATCACGTCCCCTGCAACAGTAAGGAACTGACGCATCACCTCCCCTGTCTAGCAGTAAGGAACCAATGCCTAACCTCCCCTGTGGCAGTAAGGAACCGACGCCGCACCAGCCCAGCGATGCCTCACCTCCCTGACAACATCTTTGTATTCCTCAGTCCCATGGTACTGTAATCGGCGTCCATGTGACTACGCAGCCGGCCCGCATTTCCTCGCAGTCGGCGCCAAACTGTTGGAATAGTACTTGTCATAAGTTCGAGATTGCCCCAGTTGGAGCTATTGATGTCTAAGAACTATACTTTTAAGTGATCTTTTCAAAAGTGATATCTTGATTTGAGTATGTTGGATTGTTGTCGGTTTGGACAGGGTGCAAACCACTGCCAAATAGAGACCCCATTTTTAACACTCGACCAGATCAGGATTTACCTTTGCATGCTGGGACTCATATTCCTGATATTATAATGACAGAAACCATTGAATGAAAGACCCATTTTGGTCTGGATGTACTACTCACACATGCCCCCTGTAAACTTGGGAGCTCTGAAAGTATTGGAAAGGTAGTTTACGACTAATAAACTTAAAATTCAGAAAAGCAATTAAAATAAAATAAGTGCTTAAATTCCCGTCTAACTTGAGCCCTAATAATGATTTGGCACAGCGTAAATGAGACTCCTGTTTCTTGGGGTGGAAACGAAGAGAGGGCATTGTTTCCAGAACTCTGGTCCTTTGTGTATACTGGTTCTACAGGCTTTCATAGAAGTTATGTTCATTTGTTTAGATGTATGCAGGAACCTACTGGCCTGGTCTTTATCAGCAAGACTCTGTGGTCATGGTAAGCTCAAGATCCATCATGGATCCCCCAAAACAAATTCAGTTAAGAACCTGTTTTGGAAGTATTTACTACCAGGTCATTGCCTTTTTCCATGTCCATGCTGTATAGAATTGCAGCTATCCACAAATGTTGTGTTGTGCTATGTCTTTTTAACGACTATCCTGCTACAAAATCGAATACCCATAGTATGATACCTGCCGATCACTTTATTCTCAGTAAGGGTGCCCTTTCCTCGAGCGAGAAGAAAATTTGTGTCATGCTACAATGAGAGTCTTAAGAACCTAAGCGTATTTTGTTTCCTTTCCCATCATTGAAGTGGCAAGAAAGTAAGGTGTGTATTTTTGATGCCTGATATAGAAGTGGGAACAGGGGTTAAAGGACCCTAATCCATGTCCGGCCTACTGAGGTAAATTTGAATTATGGATTTAGCCCAGAGTCTGGTTCATCACTCATGGATAAACTATGACAGGTTGCTCATCTTATGGTTTTGAGTCAAAATATTTTCCCTGTGGAGTAACCCCTTCCCCCTCACACATTATGCAGGTGTTTTCTTACCCACTCTAAACAGACGCTTCCTCCTGCCTTTCTTATCATTAAATTTGCATCGGTTTCCAGGATGAGAACTACTGGCAAAATGTGAATATGCACAAAATGTTTTCATTGTAGGTGCTGGCTGTATTTGCTTGTCAACCCCCTCCTGACAGAAGGATCAGCGTGGGATGTCATTGAGTGGTCAAAGAGTGTCGTAGCATTTTGCTGAATCAACGTCCATGAATGACTGTAAGAAACTGACAAGCTGACTAGTAGCTTATAGTGTGCAGTCCAGCAGCCACACAGAACTCTCAAGCCCCAGAACTGCCCAGGACCCCATTGTGGTGCTCCCGCACCCATGTAACCCTGAAGGGTGGGCTTTTCACCTTGATCACAGACAGAGCCATGCAGTGTACTTGTGCACAAGCCCTGGGTAAGGACAGGCCCCGAAAGAGCCAGCGGGAGCACAACTGGGCCACTCCTTTGAAATCTGACTTCAGATACAGTCTCTTCCTTTAACCAAAGTACATTCTCGAGCAGTATGAGTTTTTTTTTTTGGTTTAAATTTCTTTATTGATTTTACACCAGGAAAAATTGAACGAGCCAGTATGCTCAACAGTCTTCGGGTTGCAACCCGGCATATCGCTGTCACGCATATCAGGCACCAAAAAACAAACAAAAGAAAACAAACCCCCCCCCCCCCCCGCCCTCCCCTCCTCCTCGAAAGAAAACCATCTCGATATGGTAGAGAGAGGTGTTTCATCCCAAAGGTCAACCACTCAGTGCGTACTAAGTGTGTGATGTAGTGGGGGCAAGCGATGAGGGAGGGTCCGCTAATCGCAGGGGTCTGAGATATTTGGGACAGGTGAGCTCCGTGAATTCGGATGTCAGTAGTGCGAGGAATGGTGCCCACAAGTCGTGGAAGGAAGCCCCAGGATTGGTCAAGGAGAGAGAGATCTTCTCCATCCCTAAGATGGACCATAGTCTATGAAGCCAGCCTAGGCGTGTAGGGACCGTCTTGAACCCCAGTGCGTCAAAACATTTTGGACTGCCGCACCTAGGGCTAGTGCCATCTGTTTGCCTCTCCTGGACGTAAGAGGGAAGGTAATGGCGTTTGGAAGGCCCAAGAGGATGTACACTGGAAATCTAGGGATCTGGGTATCAAAGTGAGAGTCGACTTCATCTAAGATTTGTTGCCAATATGTCCCCAGGGCAGGGCAATCCCATAGCAGGTGGGTAAGGGTGCCCGGCAACCCGCAGGATCGCCAGCACAGCGGGCTACGTGAAGGGTTACCCTGGAGAAGCCTCACAGGGGTTAAATACCAATAGTTGGCCAACTTAGTGGCCGTTTCGATAGATGCTACATTACGTGCCGAACGGCGGGCCCGATAAAAGATATCCCTCCACTCCTTTGATGAGAGTTCCCTGCCCAACTCTCCCTCCAAGCGCAACTGACCTGGGGACTTCTCAGTAACTGGGGTGCCTCGAGTGAATTTATACAAGTCTGACGTCAGTCGTGCGTCGCTATGTCGGGTCAGTAACCATTTCTCAAACGGTGTGAGCAGCCTCTCCGCACCCTCTCTCACCTCTCCGTGAAGTACCCAATGTCTGATCTGTAAATATCGGTAACGCTCCGTTTCAGGAAGTCCGTGTTCAGTACGGAACTCAGCGAAAGGGCGCAGCCCTGAAAGATCAAAGAGATGTCCTATGGAGCGGGAAGCTTCAGTCGTCCAATGATGAAATTCCCGAAAGTCCAGTCCGGGGGAGAAGTCTGGATTCTGTACAATGGGTGTGATAGGGGATGGGAACGTCGTGAGCCCCCTAGCAGTGGCAGTCTTATCCCAGGCTAACAGTATGGGTCGAGTTACCTCCGAGAGGTAAAGGTTGCGAGGGCGTCCTGTGAGTGAGAGGAAGGGAACTCCCCACAGGGGCTGTGCTGCGAGGGACCTGTCCATAAACAACCAATGTTTCTCGGATTCGCGGCGTGAGCACTCCACTAGTGCTCTCATCTGAGCTGCCTGCCAGTACGCCGAAAGATCAGGGATACCCAATCCTCCAACTGGGTCTCTAAACGCAAAGTCGCGGCGTAGCCGAGCTCCCTGGTCCCGCCAGATAAAGCGTTCAATGTCCCTCTGTAAGGCCCGTTTGCAAGCGCAAACCGGGCCAGTTCATCTAAAAATGCCGGCAAGGATTCCCGAGGGTGTTCTAACATCGCTACGACGTCATCGGCATACAAGCAGAGTTTGTGCTCTGAACCTCCAAAACGCGCACCTTTAATGGCTGGATCATCTCGGACCCTTTGAGCCAAAGGCTCCATATAGAGAGCGAAAAGAAGCGGCGACAGCGGGCACCCCTGTCTAGTCCCCCTACGGATAGAGAAGGCCGCCGACGCCACACCGTTCACCCGCACCGTAGCCTTAGGGTTCGCATAACTCTGGAAGATCCAATCAATCAAGCGGTCTGGAAGACCGAAATGGACCAGTATGGCTCGGAGGTACAGCCAGTGGACCCGGTCAAACGCCTTTTCGGCGTCAACCGAGAAGATCATGCGCTCCGCCGGGAAACGTTCGGATCGGTCCAGCAAGTGGAAAAGCTGTTTGGTATTGTCGGAGCACTGGCGCCCGGGGACAAAGCCTGATTGATCCGGGTCTATCAGACCAGGTAGGTGGCGGGAGAGTCTAGATGCCAGAATTCCAGTAAAGATCTTTAGATCCACATTAAGAAGAGATATGGGGCGGTAGGAACCGCAAAGGCGCTTATCTTTACCCGGCTTAGGGATTACTGTTATTAAGGCCTCTAACATAGAAGGGGGGGAATGTAGAGGACGGTGACGACCCGATCAGTTAAAAACGCGAACTAAAAGCGGAGCCAACGTCCCACAAAACTTTTTATAAAACCCAGAAGTGAACCCGTCAGGACCAGGCGATTTGTTGGGTTTCAGGCGGGAAATCGCCGAAATGACCACCTCCAGCCGAATGGGGGCCTCTAGGTTGGCCGCCTGGGCCGGAAGCAACTTGGCGGTAGCTACATCACGGAGGTAGTGGGCCGGTTCGGTCTCAGGCAGGGCCTGAGCTGTATATAACGTTTCGTAGAAGTGCCTAAATGCTTCCACAATCCCCGTGTCTTCCCCACACTCACCCCCCCGGGAGTCCCTCACCTCTACAACTCTGTGAGCTTGTCTTTGCGCCCGAAGACGATTTGCAAGAAGGCGACCACATCGATCTCCCCCCCACGTAAAAGGCATGCTTGAGGCGCAAAGCCGCGTATTCAGCCCGGTCGACGTCCAACCCCGCTAACTGTGCACGGGCCGCCTTTAGGAGCTTCCAAACTCTAGGGGCTCCAGTTCTTTGGTGGATGCGCTCCAGCTCAGTAACCTCGTTCATCAGGCGTTCCCGTTTCTCCCGTCTATCCTTGTTGTCGGCCGCCGCTATGCTTATGAAATCTCCACGGACTACCGCCTTCATTGCTTCCCATAGAGTTGCCGTGGAGATGTCAGGCGTATCGTTTGTAGCTAGATAGTCGGTCATGCACTTTTGAATCTGCTGCACCACTGAGGGGCGTTGGAGCATGGTCTCACGGAGATGCCAGAAGCGACGGGTGGTACGCCGCGGGGGCAGGGTCAGAGAGAGCCGCAACGCGGAGTGGTCAGACAGGGGGCAGTGGAAATTCTCTACTTCACACACATGTTGTGTCAGAGAGTCTGAAGTAAAAAAAATAGTCAATTCTGGCGTACGTTTTGTGGGGATGTGGGTAAAACGTGTATGCTCGGGAGTTAGGGTGTCTAAGCCTCCATATGTCCGTCAGTCCGGCCTCTGGCAATAAACGCTTCCCAGTGTTAGAAAGAGCCCCTGATTGTCCCCATCGCTGCCCAGAGCGGTCCATGTCCCCATCCAACACTAAGTTAAGGTCTCCCCCAAGCACTATCGTTGTGTCCGGCAGGCTTGTAAGCCCTGTATAACAGTTTTAACAAAAACCTCCTGCCCGCTATTGGGAACATATACCGAGGCTATCGAAAAGATGTGTGTGTTGAGGGTGAATGTGTACGCTAAGAGCCGACCTTTGATTTCGGCTTGTTTATTGCCAATGTGACCGGGAAACCTGGAAGAAACTAAAATAGCGACTCCTGCGGTTTTGGAAGTAGCGGAGGAGAACATCTGGTGGGGAAACGCCTTGGATCTCAGCCGGCAACTATCGGTAGAGAGCAAATGCGTCTCCTGAAGTAAGCAAATGTGTGCGTCTAAGCGTTCGAGGTAGGACAGGAGGGCTCGTCTTTTTGTGGGATTATTCAGCCCCTTCACATTCAGGGACACAATATGAACCTCAGAAGACATAAGATTAGGAACTCAAGCGTACTATGAATTACATCGCTGATCCCAGGAAGGTAGGGTGCATAACGACGTGGCAGATAGCAAACTCTTAGTCGGAGGAGGAGGAGAAAACCCAAAAACCCCAAAGAAAAAACACAGAAGAAAAAACATTTAAATGTATAGTCCACAAATGTCCCAGGCATTCCGCCTGTGGTGAGGAGTGGGATGGATAGCAGGAACTCCCGCCGCCCCCTCCCACCCCGGACCCGGCCTATGACAGCCAGTAAAGCCCATCAGGAAAGCAAGAGTGGGCACCTTCAAAGATGGAAATCATTCTGCGGTGTTGGAGTCGTCCGACCATAGAAGGGGGGAATGTAGAGGACGGTGACGACCCGATCAGTTAAAAACGCGAACTAAAAGCAGAGCCAACGTCCCACAAAACGTTTTATAAAACCCAGAAGTGAACCCGTCAGGGCCAGGCGATTTGTTGGGTTTCAGGCGGGAAATCGCCGAAATGACCACCTCCAGCCGAATGGGGGCCTCTAGGTTGGCCGCCTGGGCCGGAAGCAACTTGGCAATGACATCTGGATCTGGGCGTGAGCCCAGCGGCGAGGTTCCAACTCGGTGCCAGCGGTTGTTGTCAGCCCGATGTCTGGAGGTGGTGGGTTTCTCTGGCCTGGCAGGATCCGCTTCCGGAAGCCGTAGAAGAGAGGACGCCTCATCAAAAGAGCGTATCTGGCGGAGCCTGCCTTCCCATTTAAATATAAGACGAAATGGGTGTCCCCAGGAGTAAGAGACATCTTTAGATTGGGGAAATGCAGTGACGGGGCGGAAGTAGCGTTGCTTCTGTAGTGTGGAAGCCGCCAAGTCCTGGAAGAGGAGAGGCCTGCAAGAGCGAAATTCAATGGGATGATTGGCCCGTGCCTCACGGAGAATGCGTTCTTTGAGCTTAAAGTCGTGGACACACGTCAGGATATCTGGCAGGGGAGCTGTTGGTGATCTCCTAAGTCCCACGCGGTGCGTCCGGTCGAGTCGAATCTCCTGGTCTGGGGAACCTCCCAGTATATGACGAAACAAGTCCACGACAAAGGCCTCAATATCCTGATCTTTCGCCCCCTGAGGTACCGCCCGGATTCTTATGTTGCGGCGGGAACGGTTCTCTAGGTCCTCAGCATGCAATTGAAGGTCCAGGTGCTGATCTCGTAGTCGGAGGACCTCCTGCTGGAGCTGGGATACCTCTTCGTCCCTGGCGGCCATTTGGTTTTCCAGGTCGTCCACTCGCTCCCCCACGGAATCTATATCCTTGCGCATCTCTCGGATTTCAGCTGTGAGGTCTTTCTTCATCGTATGGAACTCTCTCGTGAGGTCTGCGAAGAGGGATTCCAGGACGCTGCGTGTGACAGGCCCCTCAGGTTCCTCCGGACCCTTCCGGCCGGCTGCCCCGCCAGAGTGCGGCATCGTCTCTGCTCCACCTGCCCCCGCCTTAAGTAAGAGATCTCTAACAGACCGGTCCTTACGGGCTCTGGCCGCCGCCATCTGAGTCGGTCACCTCACCCTCCTATGGCCAGGGGGCCGCCCGCGTGCAGGGATGTCGCGTGGTGGCCAGTCAGTATGGACCGCGGGAGAGATCGCAGCTCCCCACTCGCAAGGGAGCCCCACCAGCACCTAGATCTGTCTGGCGATGACGAGGTGTTGTGCACCAATGTCACAGTATAGCCTCCGGGGGATCGGGCTGCGCTTGATGTGGCAGGGGCGCACCTCGGCAAATGTCTGCCCCCTGTGTTCAAGTTGCGGGGCAGGCCTCTTCACCGTCGGCCCCTCAGGGGAGGGAGAGAAAACAAGGGCCCAGCTGGTGCAGTACCCTCGAATTGCTCACTGGGCTAGGCCAACCCCCAGGACTCGCAGTGATCGTGTAGACATGGGGGGAGGCGCTCTGTCTATCGCATCCAAACGGGCGCTCACAACGCCACAGTCGCGGTCGCTCCGATCCGCCCCCTCTGGAATAAGCGTCGTGGCGAAGCCGTCTACCGCCACCTTCCGGGAGTCGTTAGGCCCCGCTCTCTCTGCTCCCAGTCTGTCCCCAAGCACAGCAGGCTCCACGCCGGCACCAAACGTCTCTGGAGGTGGCCGCTAGAGTCCCGCAACCACCGAGCGATGTCCGGACAGGTGGGGGTGGGGGGGGCGCGGGCAGTCGCACCAAGAGCCGGGGCACTCACAATCAGCTCACCTCGGGTCTGTGTCGATTGAGGCACAGGAAGGCAGGCCACCGCCGTCGGTTCTTGCTCTGCTGGGTGCGAGTGGGAAAGCCGTGCAGTTTCCACATCTATGGGGGCCGCTCTTCCCCCGTCACCGTTTTCGGGCCCAGACTCCACAGCACCCCGGACTCTTGCTGTCGCAGCGGCTCGTCAGGCAGGCCGCGATCGCCGTCACGTGGTCGGGCTCTGATGTCGGCTATGTCGGGGCTCCGCCGCACCAAAACAGATCAGAGGTGCCAGGGCCAGTTGTAGACCCGGAGAGGGTCCGTTATCACAGCTAGGGTCACTTGAGGCAAAGCTATGCAGGCCGGACCCGGGTTGCAGGACGGAGCGGCGAGTAGACACGTCCTACTCGGCCGCCATCTTGGCAATGCCCCAGTATGAGTTTTAATAAAGGGAGCATAATCCTATTCACACCTGTGTGCAAAACCTTAGCATGGAGCGAGGCGAAGGCATGGACAGTGTGCTCTCTGTAAGCCAGCCAGGCATTCCTCCCTCACATTGAGCTGGATGCCACTGAATGCCATCAAGACAGTACTAAAAAAGAATGCCACGTGTGGTGTAGTGTCCTTCTGGTGTTTCACGAGTAAGAACTATCATCAATCTAATTGACGAAGAAGCAGTGGGGAAGCACAGCAACCTCCGTTCCACATACAAATGTATAGTGGAGGAAGTGGAACAATATTTGGGGGGAAACCCCCACAGGCAGCCGACTGGGCAACAATGCAGCTGGTAGCAGAGGAGAAGGCAGAGGGGATCTCCAAGTGTGTTACTGGATATTGTTAGTAGAGGGGCCACTAAGGTGAAGTCCCAAGAAAAAAAGGCCCAAGTCCACTGGTACAGTAAAAACACCATTCTCAGAATGTAAAGGGGACAAAGGTTGTTAAGCTCAATCCATTATAAATAATAAGAGCGGCTCCCCATGTGTTCAGGTGTAGGATATGAGTAGGGTGCATATCGCGATAAAAGGGATAAGAGATATTTACTCTCTTCATAAAGCTGTGGTGTTCCACCAGGAGGAAAAGCAAGGTATAGAGGTAAGGAAGCTTGGTGACGCCTGTGCGTACTAGGTATGTGACCTTGTTGAGGCTCATGCGAGAGAAATGCAAAAGCGAGGAGAGGATGTGAAAAACGGGTTTGAGTTTCTGATAAAGGTCCTTGAGGAGATGTTGGTGCTCAATGAACTGGATCAAGTGTTAAATATAATCCATTCTCCCATGGGGGTGCATCAGTATCTTGGGGGTTCAGCACTAAACAGCTAGGGCGAGAAGAAATTCTCTGTTGAGCTAACAGCAGATTCTGGGCATTGGGGGGACCCTTGAGTAGTGTTACAAGCCTTTTTCTTCTATCTTTCCATCAGCTTCCACTTTGCAAGTTTAGTGTATTTTTGATGATTCCACTACAGGTGGTGTCATTTCCAGTCATGTCACAGCGGTCAAAAGTCTTATGCTCTACAGCTCGGAGCTCCCTTCCCCCTCATCCCTCAAACCCAGAAATATGTAAAGTACTTGTCCCTCAAGGCCTCCCCTGCAGAAGGAGCGTAAGTGAGTATAGAGCTACTGGTAGGTGTGAGAGGCTCGAGGGTTAGTTCTCTGCACTGCCGTTACTTGGCTCCGTGCTGGAACCCCAACTCTTCTGCTGCTAGTGGGGCAGGAGTGACCGATGACACCGATTATGAGGTTTAGCAATGGGTGACGTTTAGGAGAGTCCGGTTTTGTGCCACATACTAAGTGCATGTAGTGCCTCTGCTGACAGAGGGAGATATTAACCTTAGAGGTGGGTGTAACTCGCATAATTTGCAGTAGCGTAATTACACAAAATTGCTAGATGTAGGCGCTAACTCGCATCATTTGTTGTAGCGTAATTATAAGAAATTTCAGCAAAATGAAATGAGATTACACAGAATTATGGAAGGAGCGTAACCCAGAATTAATCGCTGTTTTCGTAGCACAAAATGCACATCTGTGCCCCAAGAGCATGTCTTCCCTTTCACCACATTACCTGTGTTCCCCTGGAGAATACGGTGCCTGAACCCCCCTGCCACTTCATCCGTGCACTGCATAAGCATGCCCTGCTTTCCATCCGAGCTGCAACACCTGCCCACTGCAGTAACAGTCACATTCAGATACTGCATAGCAGCATTGCGCTGCTGTGCACTGCATAAAGATACACTGCCGGAAACCCCAGATGATGCACCTTAAGCTAAAAGTGTGTCCTGCTTGCTTTCGCCCTAAGGTGCAGTACCTGTGCACTGCAGAGGCATGGCTACTTCCCTCAACAGTTGCAGCACTCTTGCAGTGCAGAAACTGACACTGCCTTTGCTCCAGCACCCATGCACTACATTAATCCTCGACTGCAGTACCTGTGCCTAGTAGGGTTATGCCATCTCACCCAAGCGTTGGAGCTGGGCCTTGCATGACCATGAGGCATTCAATCCTAACCGCAGCACCTGAAATCCTGCAGCAGAATGCTCTGCCCGCACTCCTCTCCCAACCTTGATACGCATGTGCGTGTACTGCAGAAGGTCCCAGTAGCACCTCAATATAGAACCCTAAGCTTGGCTGACCTTGTCTGCACTGTAAAGACCACCTGTGCTTGGGACCACACGCCGAGAAGGAAGAGGATGCAACTCTTCAACAACCTGAACGTTTTTGCCCTTGTTCAAGAAAGTCTGCGGGCATATTTACAAGGGAAGTGGCGGAGTGAGCCGTTAGCCTTCCTGGCATAACAACCTCACTCCACCACTTCAGAAACGCTAGGCTGCACCATATTTACAAGAATATGGTGCAGCTCTGCGTTTCCCCCTGCGATGGCGCTACACTTAGCAGCATAGCGCCAACGCAGGCACCCGTGCACTATAGTGCAAGAGTGCCTGCGTGCAGGGGAAGATTGTTTATGTGTAGGAAGATCTCCTTCCTGCACATAAACAATCTATAAATGCCGTTTTATAACTTCTATGTGTGTTGCTTAATGCAGCACACATAGAAGTTGCAAAATGGCATTTTAAAGAAATGATTGTTTATGTGCAGGAAGGGAGACCTTCCTGTACATAAACCATCATTGGCCTTTTGCTGTTTTCTTGTGTGCTGCACAACGCAGCACACATGAAAACAGCAAAAACGAGGAGAAATGAAACAGTTCTCCTCATTGCGCCAGGGTAAGACCAGGTTTTCCCTGGCCTTAATTCTGGCGCTGCCTCCTATTTACGCCTCCCTTGTAAATAGGGGGCAGCAGCAGAATCCATGGATGTTGCGGTGGAACACCCACTGCAACACCCATTGCCCTCCCCTTTCACGCTAAGCATAGCGTGAAAGGGGGCCTTCTATACAAGGCAGCGTTAAGCCACATTAAGTGTCTTAACGCTGCCTTGTAAATAAGGCGAGGCCCCTATCGCCATCACAACGTCACTGAAAGTGACGTTGGTGTGGTGATAGGGGCTTGTAAATATGCCCCTCTGTCTCTCCCTTCATCTGCCATCCCTGCTGCAACTTTCTCAACGTACTCCCCTCTCACCTCATTTTCACCCTCTAAGTATGCTTTTTCATTCTCCATTTTGTCATCTCGCTCTACTAGTCCCCAACTTAACCTTGTGATAACATCACTGGCAAACTTTAAGCCCCGACAGTCTCATCACTATGGGAGATGAGATCCACTCCTAGTCCGAGTCGAACACTTTGACATGTACCCATATGCAGCCTATAGGCAAGTCTGGTGAACATCACACACACAAACGGTAGGTAAGAGTTACGGGAGGCCATGCAAGTAGGGCTCCAACTGCTTAGCACACTGTTGCTTGGTAGAAAGCATGAGTGATGCAGGTGAGCAATCTCTACTGTGCTCTGGAGGGGATTCCTGCTGCGGCGCTGCTTGGGGACAGGCAGCAGACGACTGCAGCAGGGGTCCTTCTGAAGGGTGCAGACGTCTGCCACAGAACACGTCTCTAACCGATTTCATTGCCTCCTAATAATGATCTCAGGTAGTCTACTTCTTTCTGATGTACACCGTGTGCTGGAGGGAGTGGTTGAGGAAGGGAATAATTCTGCTTGACCATCTACTAACTAGAGAGATGTTCAAGTCCTTCGAGACATTGCAGACCATTGAAAGTTCAGTGTCAGCCTGGACCACCACTGGAAATAGGTGCAACCGAAACACTGTCTTCACTCCAAACTATGTAACTTACCTGGTGCCTTACACTATTTACCCCATATATCTTTACTTTAAGAGATGGAGCAACTTCAGAGGGGTCACAGCTGGACTGTACAACACACTAATAGGGAATGTTCACTTAAAGCTAATGCGGCAGTACCTCAAGGAAATGGTAAATCAAACTCTCCAAGGATTGCACAGATGAAGACTTGTCTACTTTACTAGAAACTCCTAACAGCATCCTTCATGAAGCAAGGCTAAAGTTCACCTTTTTCAGATTGTTACATGACTCGCACTGATCTCGACAAATACTGCACTGAGCCAATCTGAACCCTGCCACCAACTCTTGGAGATCTTAATGGAGACATGATGAATCTGGTTTGATCTTGATCCACCCTCTAGATATATTGGCAAAATGTTGAATCCACAATGAAAAGGAAAAATGACATTGATTTAATCTTTTCCTGTCCACGAGTAATATTACATGATACCCTTAAACTTCCTGACGTCATGAGGAAAGATGGATCGACTCATCTGGCAGTCACCAAGATGTGTATCCTGCATATATAGAAACTAAAGGCCCCTCCTGCTCACAATAACTGGCTGAACAATTTGGCGATGGCAGCAACTCACAAGAGAATTTCTTTATCCGTTAGATCAACAACACCTTTTAAAAACCTGATGGAGCGCCTTCATCTGGGTTTTGCAGTGGAGACTACAGTGCTCCCCACACATCTTTTCTCCTGTCCTGTAGTTAGTTCAAGGGGATTTGGAATTTCATGTTCTGATTTGACTCCTGTTTGCCCACATATCTATTTTTTTATTACTTAATCTCACCCACTTTGGCATGCGATGATGAACTCCTATTGACTCATTTCATTTCTTGTGATACGTTTTGTGCAGTCTTGTTTTGTGTATGTAAATTGTTTTGTTATTGGGATTGTTCCCAAGCGAGATAGATGAATCTTGGGAAAGTTCGTTCTTCTTCTTGAACCTTACCGACTCACTTTTTCACTTGCTTTACACATCACAATTACCTTTTTGTCCTTTTCCCCTTGATTGTTGTCTGATATTGGACATGTAGTGATTAGTTTCATAGACATACTAGTTTTTACCATTCTGATTGCGTAATTTGGTAAATGACAAAAAAAATAATAATAAGGTTCACTGTGTGATTGCATTTACAGGTCATTGCCAGCTGGTTCCCCTGTACCAACCTAACTGGCCTCTGGTGTTGGGCTCCAATAGTAAAGCATTTACTTGCACTTTTGTGCACCAAGGCCCAGATTTACTAAGATCTTGCGTCAGGGTTGCACCCCTTATGTGGCGGAGCCCAGACGCAAAATCCTTTTTGGGATTTACTAAGCCCGTATTCCCTGGCTTTGTTTAAAAAAAAAAAATAGTAACATATTGCATAGCATAGTGCATGGGCGTTCCTGCGCATTTACCCATGTATTTTGACGCAAACCCATATTTACTAAGACTTCTAAACATGGGTTTGCAACAAAATGGTGTGCCTACCTGAGGTTTGCGTAACAAGGAGACATCTGTATTTCTCCACGTATATTTGTTCTTTATTAACCTTTGCATGTGTGCTGCAGCACATGTACAAAGAGGAGATAGCCTCAAAGAACACTTTCCATTCAGTAAGGTACCCCCTCCTGCACAAAAACTATCTTGACCACAATGTGGCACTAGGCAGCCGCAAATGCACAAGTACTAAGAGAGAGCAGAACTGCGTCATATCTTTGAAAATATGGCACTGTTCTGCTTGCTCTCTTTCACACAAAACAGTGCAGCAACTTCACTTGCTGCGCTGTGGTGCGTGAAAGTTTAGTAAATATGCCCCTAAGTCTTTTAACATACATAAGGAGCGGTTTTAACCTCCATGAGCTCACGCCACCATCCATGCTTGGGTCTCGCGTGCCAACAGCCTATGTACTGTCGCTGCGAGACGTATTGTTTACTATAAGAGGTTGGAGCTTGCCAAAATCCATGTTAAGGCTTACCATTTGTTAGCTTCATTGTCACACTTAGTTGCTCCATCCTAATTTGGCAGGGCTTGCCGATGTCACTTCCTGTTCTTTCGTTTGGAGCATGGACCAAGTACTGATTGATTTGTAATGTTACAAATTTTATTAAGCGCTCGATTACCCGTGAGGGTGTCTTGGCGCTGATCACGGGAAAGCAATGTTATACTAAGTTAGGAATGCCTAATGAGGAGAATTAAAGAACCAGGTCTTGAGAGATTTTCTGAATCCTAAGAGATCAGGAGAAGCTTTAATGTAGTTTAGTTTGATTAGTGTCTTTCTGCTGTCCATCCATTTCTTGCTGTGATTCAGGTACTGTTTTCTTTATTATTCATGTACATGTTGCTTCTTCCCTTCCCCACACGTTGCTTCTTTCCTTCTCACTCCCATCCTTGTCCATGTTGCTTCTTTCCTCCCACCTCCACATTATATTGCTGTTTTTAAGAATGTTTTATCTGACAACGTTTTGAAATATGTGGATTGGGATATATGTATATACTGGTTATTTTCCTATCCATGGTATGCCTTCAGCTGAAAAACGTACTTTTGATTATTTGAATGTTCGAAATCACGATCAAATTAGACTTCAAGTGCAGTCTCGGAGGTACTTGAGTAATAGAATATAGTAGTAATTGAATAAAAAAAACGGATGAACTTATTAAATAATAGGCAATATTTATTTGTAACCCTTGTTCTCTCTGTTTGTTACACAGTTAAATACACAGCCCTGGATTCGCAATCGGCCGAGCCTCCAAAACCAGACACTGCGCAGGTTTAAACCAGGAAGGAGCGTCGACGCAACCCAGCCGCCGGGGTTATCAATGCTTGCAGTTTACAGTTGTGTTTTTATTTTATACTGATTTTAAGCTATTTAATGTGGTATGGTCGGTTAAAAGCTGGCATTTTTTCACTCTACTGTAGTTTTTTTTTGGGAGTTTTAAGTTTACATTTGACTAATGGTCACTTGGATGAAAAACAAGGACGCTTTTAACAAACTCCCTTGGATGAAAAACAAGGACGTTTCTAACAAACAGTTCATTATAGGATTTGCACTAAAAGGAATTTGCGCGGGTAATTTTGTGTATGAATTACCAAAGTCACTGAGCCTATGGACTATCCTCACTAAAATGAACAAAATGCAATTTGTGAATAGGTGCTTTTTGCAAGTTTGTGCAACAGTTGCAAGGTGATACAGCAAAAGTGAGAGTGCACCACACAAAACAATGCAACAATAACACACTGCAGGCAGGTAAATTAAATCATGCTTGTATGAAGTTTTCACAAAAATGTAATTATGAAAATGTTAAATGTTGTTTGGTGGCTCTTGGCTTCTACATGATGAATGTGCGCATGCTCCGTATCATGCACAAAAATGAGTGCACAAATAAACATATTGCTAGTACATTCACTTAGCACCTGTCTAAATGTGATAAAATATAAATTTTGCTAAATGTGTGTGGGCACATGAGATTTAATGAAGTATCTAAACAAATCAATATGTACAATAATGCAGTTTAATCTAAGGGGATTCAGCATCCAAGTAGTCACAAAATTCTTCCAGAGTAACCAGAGCCACCCTTGACTGCCTTTGTCAGAAGGTAGGACACAAATGCAGCCTGTTGTATTACTCCTGGTGCATACATAAGCCAATCTGATATTTGAGACAAATGGGTTCATCGTATATTAAGAAGGATGTTTGAAGGCTGTTCATCCTGGTGGAGCCTCCAATAACGAGGCCTTTCTGAGAAAGCAGTTAATATCAAGCTGGTTAGGTACTATTGCGGTTTGCTCTGGCATTGGTAGCTCTGTAGATAGACTTTGAGTTATTATGCAGACTATTTCGAGTGCCTCATAATAATTACTGAGTATCCTGGACTATTTGAAACTCTACTATTAGTAGCATCACTAGAATTGTCCTCCTACATCAGCCTTTCAACAGTGGAAATTGTGCCTCGCTAGTTGTTCAAATGTTTAATTGTTCACCGGTTATGGATTTTTTAGAATGCTATAATGTCATCACTTCCACCCACATTCGTAAGGGGGGAGGACCTGAAATGAGTGCTGCTTTTAGACAGTTGTTTGTTGGTATTGTCACAAGTACCAATGCAAATCTGGTGTTTAGAACTCCCTGGATGCTTTGGTGCGGTTTGTCAAATAGAAAATGCTATTCTTTGCTATCATACTTTTTCCACAGTGCTGTGGTCTTCATTAGGATTTTTTAAATAGTTTTTTTTCCTTTTACCTATCTTTAGATCAAGGCATGATAACGTATAGAAGCCAATGAAATACATTGATCTCAAACTTCTCAGACATTTCCATAGTTTAGTTGTACTCGATTTACCAAGCTTGGAAGGGTGGAAGACTGAGTTGGCCTTGCTGGAGTATGGCCAAGTTTTCATGACCACAACCGAAGGAGAATCTTTGGCTGTTGAGAGTGAACTTCCTTTCCCTAATTGGGTGCCTGTGGATCTCGTGGGGGTTATAGTACCCCTTTTTCACATTAAGACGGTTTGATGATCTTCCTTTGGGGAAGATGTCTAATTGGTAATTAAGAATGGTACCTGTTTTAGTAAATCTACATTGTCCTGTCTCTGGACTGCTATCCCTGTTGTGGTCATTCATGAGTGTCCTGTCTTTGTGGTGTATCCAAGTCCCTCCAGCCTTTCCCAACCATATGAGTTACACCAGCAAATTTCTCATTCTATCTTGCAAGGAACACTGTGCTTCTCTACATTCATAAAGGCTGTTTCAAAATGGCGTCTATCTCTAGAACTCCGAAAAGGGCACTGGATGCAGTGAACCTCACTTAGGGAATCTCTACTTGGAGAATTGTGAAAATGGCATAATGTAGTCATTTATTTTGGTTGGGGCAATTCACAGTGGAACAGATTGGTTATGTTATATTAGGCCTCTTAGAAAGAACATTGGGCCCAGGTCACAAAGAGTTTGTTGTGCCTTCCTCTTGCAGTAATCTAAAATTCATGAGTAAGCCAGGAGTACTACAAGAGTAAGTCGCACCTACTCATACACCAGGCCTTGTAAATCAGGCCCTCCGTCTCCCAATTATTTCACAACCTAATAATGCAATGGCATACAGACCCTTTAAAGTAGGAAGGCAGTATTTTTCAGGTGTACCTCTGTTAAAACACTCAGCAGAAGATCTCATACGTTTTTTTTTTTATACGGGGGTGGGGGAGAGGGGGTGCTATCGAGTTAGCATCAATTCTGTCAAAGACTGCCAGGAATACATTTGTATGTTGGTGATTTCTGGAACACCTTTCCCCAAAAGATGGACACTTACACGAAATCAACACTATTTACCTTTTTAAAAGGTGTTATTAAATATTAAAGTCTGGTTTTAGTGCACATTATATGGATGAGCATTATTGCAAATATAAAAATCATAGGAAAAATGATAAATGTACTTCAGGAAAAACACAATGAAAATTGACAATGTATTAGATGCAGTCATTAAATCAAATCAGGGATGGAATCTGCTCCTCAGATAGTACCAGTCTGTCACCTGCAAGCAGACTCTGACTTCCTTGCTCCTTCGAAATGCTGGAGCTTCTTTGTTCCTTGTGTCTGTGATTTGATCTCGTATACTGATTCCCACCATTGATGTGCGAAAAACGGGCCTTGTGATGTAAGGTGTGAAAGAAAACGTGTGATTTCTCTTGCATATTTGCCTAAACCTATTGTGTTTCTTTATATGAATCTCATTTGAGGAATACATAACATAAGCACTGTTGATGCTATATCAAAACACAATTATTCTGTAGATCATGCATCCTAAAATATATGCATGAATGATAACAAGTAGATGAATAAATAAAAAAATTGTATTCTAATAGGGTTCAAAAAGCAGGAAAGGGGCAAAACACATGACAGTACAAGGATCCATTTGTGCTCTTAACTGACATAGTGCTAGTTATCTCTATGCATAAATCTATGCAGAATGTCAACAATTCAGTCGCGTCAAGCAAACAGTATAAAGCATCCTCTGCAATCTGCATTGGCTTCCTATGAAGGATTACATTCAATTTAAGTTACTAGTAACTTTAATTCCCTGCCTGGTATGGGACTGACAGAACTAAGACTTCAGATTGTGGTGTAGTATAAACCTAAGTTCTCATCTTTGAATCTTCATTCATTGCTCATAACAAGGGCCTCAAATGTGATACTTTATGAATTCTCGCCACAATCCATAATGTCCCAAGCACATAGGGTCAGATTTACAAGCCCCTTGCACTGCCGGTGCGTCACATTGCGTGACGCACCGGCAGCGCAACCGGCTGTGTGATATTTACAAACACACTTTGCTTGTTAGGGGCGTGACATGGGTGTCGCTGTGGGTGTTCCCACGCAACACACGCCTACTGATGCATTTCCAGATTTACGAGCAATCGAAAATGTGGAAATGCATCAGAATGCTACACCACCCTCTGGGTGGCGTAGCGAGGTGCAAAGAGGAGAATTGTTTTTATTTCTCCCCGTTTTCTTTCCTCTTTCAATGCGTGCTGCTGTCTACCGCACGCATTGGAAGAGGAAATCACCTCAATTGATTGATTTGTTTATTTGCAGGAAGGGGCACCTTCCTGCGCAAAAACAATCTCCCCACGACGCAGGCATCCTTGCACCATGGTGCAAGGGTGCCTGTGCCGGCGCATGGCAGCAGTGTGTGCGCCAGCGCAGTGGGAAGCACAGAGATGCGACATTGTTGTAAATATGTTGCATCCCTGTGCTTCGAAACTAGCCCGGCGCAGCAAAATGACTTGCGGCACAGCGCTGCGTTAGTTTATTGTAAATCTGCCCCAAAGTATTTATATGGTTCCTATTAAGCTCATATGCTTAGTAAGGATTTAGCAGGTGGGCTGACAAGCCGTTTGGGGAGTTTTCTACTGCTGTGCTGTGGCATTATTTCTGAAAGTCCTCGCACCAGTAAGGTGGGAGTCCTAGAGAGGTTTCTCCTATGCTTCGAGAAACCTTGTAGCCTTATGAGAGCTGGGCATCCAGATAAAGGTTTCTGATGGCAGTGAGCTGAGGCAATGAGGTGGGAAGACCACCGTTTCATGTCACAGCAGGACATCCACTGCTGTCAGGGAGAGGGGTGTTAGTTTTTCAGCAAAGCTTAAATGAGCCCGCTCACTTTTTCCATTTAGCACTTCCCTGTATGTTTTCCAATTTCTTAAATAGACAGCTTTGTACATTTTCGTATTTACATTTTTCTGTGGGGTTCGTGTATTCTGTTTTTTTGGCATATAAACAGTTGCTAGAATTCATAGAGAATGGATTCTTAACAAAACCGTAGGTTAAATATTAGTCATAAACATTCATACCTTTCAAAGTTCAGTCGTAAGGTGTAGACATCCCTCAGCTTGGACAACATCGGGCACATATGCCAAGCATCGTAGTTTACATTTTTCGTTACTGTTCTATTCAGGCAATAAGCCTATTTACTATAGTATTATTATTCTTAACTAGCGGCCAATTGTATTTTAACAAGTAGCATGTCATGTTATGCTCTAAAACCTCTCATCTCTTGCACCAGTGCCTATTCCAGTAATTCATTATTGTGAATTTGTATCCCTTCCTGAAGAGACAGTAAACTGAATAGTATCAAGCAATGTGTTTTCCAAATGTAATATTTCTCACTGATGCAGGAATTCCGTCATTGAAATTAAATTAATGTTTTACTATGTATGAATCCTTGTCATGTATTTCCAACTTGTTCTTCCCAAGCGCAAATAGGTGCTGACAGTTCTCAAGATGTTTGTTTTATTTCTGATTTGTCCATCACCTTTTCCTCTGAACACAATTCTAGCCTCACTGCTACCATAGAGCAACATTCAGCATGATCAGAGCCTTATAGAGCACCATCCCCGACAATGCTGTGCAGCCTTCTGTGCTTCATACCTTACATACTCTGGGCGAGATTTATCAAGGGGTTGCATTACTGTTGCGTCTCACAAGTCAGATTTACCAAACAACGCAAGGCCACCATGCGTGGCTCTGCATTGCTTGGTAAATCTGGAGTAATACATGGCAACTCAAGTTGCTGCCTCTCGTTACTCTCCACTAGGGAGGCGTTCCATGGGTGGAGCATACCTGTTCCCACCCATGTATTTTGGCGCATTTCCAGGTTTACCAACACTGGTGAACCTGGGAGTGCGTCAAAATCCAGCGCCTTCCCAGGGGAGGTGCAACAAGGAGAAATATTTTTATTTATCCTTGTTACCTCTTTCTAAATGAGCTGCAGCACTCTTAGAAAGAGTAAAAGCCTCTATCTAAGGCAGTGGCAGCTGGTGACATTTGAAAGTGGTAGGGTGTAAAAGTTTGGTATGCCACCAGCACGTGGTCTGGACTCTCTTAGGAATACCAAGAAATGACTTGTACAGTAGAAGAATGATTACATTTTTATGTATTCTGTAAATACTTCTGTGCTTCATACAATTCCCACAATGTGAATGCTTCCATATAAAGAAGACAACAGGTACTTCACATTAAACACAGTATCACAGCCATCACACCTTTCATAAACATCAGACCACCAGCAACACAGTTGCTAACGCTAGCTATGGTTGATCCATGGCATAGAGACTTCAGGACGTCAGTGTAGACACACCATCCCTAAAGTGGACTGGGGCAGGCAAGCTTACAAAGTCCCATATTGACCCGTGGGCAGCTGGGCAAGGCCAGTCTCCTGCTATGTGATCGGAGCATACCTTCCTGAGTACAGATGAGACTGACTGGAGGTCCCCCACCTGGCTGCTGGAGCAATCTTGGAGCCCCTTTGCTCTTTGGTAGCTGTGGGATATCTCTGGACCTGATATGACACTACTGTGGTCCCAGGGGTTAGATCAACCGGTACCCTAATGCAGGCCATGGAGTGAGTGTTGGACTCAGACCGATCATTTGTGACCCAAGTACACTGCGAGTGAAGGTCCCTCCTGTATTGGGGGAGCTGTACAGCACCGCCTTGAAAGTAAAACTTTAGCTAGCATTATCACTGAGGGATTCCACAGAAATAGGACTAAGTCATCCATGTAGTAGAGAGCAGGTTGTAACTCAAGGTGGGTGTAAGGCAGGACCCCTTTTGTAATAGGGGAAAGTTCTGAGAACCAACCTTAAACTGAAACTGCAGCTAGAATTATAAACAGAAATAGGAGTGAGTCTTCCATGTAGTAGCAGCTATTTTTTCCTCTGGCGGTTATTTATAACTGGCTTAATATCTTGCAGTATGGTTCCTTACACTAACATATTGTAGTATACACCCTTGTTTGACAAAACTCTCGTCTGTTAAATGGTATAAAATCCCTGACCACTTGGATTTCTTATGGGATCAATCTGTGACCCTTTGTGAGAACATTTAATACAACACCGATTGAGAGTTCCAACTACTGACAAAGACCATTGCCTAGACATAAATGGAAAAGCTATCTATGTCTTAGTCTGTCTGCTATTTAAATTAAAACCAGCCAGACAAGTGCATTCTGTGGAAGCAGTCGCAGGTAAAATGCACATACCATCACAGGAATCGCTCCCACCTAAGATCCTGCAGGTGAATAGAGACTATAGTGACAAAACAGAAGTCCAGAAGTTGTCAGTTGGGTCAATAGAAAAAACCATGATGAAAACGGTTAAAGAGCTCCAATCGGCAATAAACAACATTGGATCTTTTAACACAAGACCCTGTTCAGTGGAAAATAGGCTAATGAGTGTTGATCTGAAACTGCCAGAATCACTGGATAGGGAGGAGGACCACTGGAACCTTCTCAAGAAGGTCGAGGCACTTGGAGGACAGACATCGAAAAGACATCAGATTCTCAGGGAACCCATAGAAATGAGAAAATAACATGACCACTTTCCTCACTAGATTCATCCCAGAACTCCAAAGGTGCCATTTGACCTGCCATTAAAGCTATAGAGGTTGTATAGCATCAGAAGGAGGGCTCACCATAAGAAAGCGGACCGACACAAATGATGGACTGCTACTTACTACACTAGCAAGTATGTCAAGTCCTCATGGCAACCAAGCAACAGGGCCCTTTACAGTATGCAGACCACAACATTTATACCTGACAGTATTTCTCCTCTGAAACTAACTGGAAAAGGAAAACATTCTTTTCACTCAAATATAGCATAACAAATGCAATGTACGCTTCGAATTAGTTGACTTGGCTACACGGGGAGTTTGAGGATCCTGATTCACTAGAAATACTTCTGGACCCCCTGGATGAGACAGCAATTGGCACTTCTCAGGTGGAGTCTTACCAATCACTGAACCAAATGCCATGTGAGAAATTGGACTGCAATTCATATGCAGGAAGAGAGAGAGAAAGTTTGTCAGTAGTAACACTTGGCATCAGGAGAGAGGTCAATGCATGATGGGAGCCCGACAAGAGTAAAGTCAAGACCATCTCTCAGATGATGAAAAGGAAGTATGTACTTGTAGCGTCTTCCCAGCCTGGTTACCCGCCAATGACTATGCCACACACAGAGCATAGTATTTCACGTCTTTATTCTGCTGCGTGCAACTGCAAACTCAACATTGTAAAAAAAGTTTTGATGGCATTGTGCTCCGACACCTACGTCATAGTTCTACGGAGTCCGTTAGGAGCCAAAAGGGTTCAGTTATAAAATGTCACAAGGCACCACATTTCCCCTCTGTTAAATAAAAAAAAAAAAAATTTTTATTTATTTTTTTATTTATATATATTTTTTTTTACAAATAAACTAATATATACAATCACCTTTCTTCAATCAACCTTCTTGGCGCTTTAATTATACGGTCTGATCTGGTTAGTGGAAGCTGGGAGCTGTCATCTTCCCTGTCCGGAGATCTTCAAAGACAGTAAAAAAGTAACAGCAGGCACTGGGTTCTCAGGTTCAGTCTTACTTTCACCGTCCTGGATCAGAAGACCGATGATTCGAATGCAGAAAATGAGAAGAGTCTCTGGTAACAGACTTCCCAGGACGCTGGGCAGTCCCCATATGTCCCTTGTTGTGCAGCATCATATGGAGCATCAGATTTTCTCCTTCGCAGACAAGATCTCCTGTTTTAAACTCAATGTTCTTTGCATGTCGCCTCTTGTCAGCTTAGGCTTTCATCTTTTCTTTATGAACCAAGTCCTTTATTCGAGTTGCATTATCATCCCCTTCTCTTTTGTTGGTCCATTGAGGTAACTGGGTTGTCATTGCTCTCCCGAACATCAAAGTCGCAGGACTTTCACCCGTGGTCGAGTGAGGTGTTGAACGATAGGCTCGTAGGGTGGAATTCAACACCGTTTACATATTGTGCCTCTCAAGAGTTGCATGCTGTACTCCTGTCTTTAGTGTGCTCATAAAACGCTCAACTAGTCTGCTGGTCTGCGGTCACAAAGGTGTACTCTTCTAATGCTTTACCTTCAGATGCTCCAGAAAATTCTTGAATTCTCGACTGTTGAATGGAGGGCCATTATCAAACCTCAAAATGGCTGGAACGCCCCATGTTGCAAAAATGTGCCGTCAAGTCTCTCTCTGTGTTTCGCTCATGAGTTGTGGATGAGAGATCCTCTATTAATGGAAATCGTGAGTACTCATCCACAATTACCATCAGATGATGTCCATTATCGAACGGACCAAAGAAATTGATGGCTATTCTCTCCCATGCATGCTTAGGGAGTTCTGACATGGTGAGAGTATGTTGAGTAATGTTCGCAGAGAGGCAGTAACATAGATGACAGGCCTTGAGTTCCTTTTCATCCCTCTCATCTAAGTATGGAAACCAAACTCTATCTCGGAGAGCTCTCTTGGTGGCACCAATACCACGATGTCCTTCGTGAGCCTCGTCAATTGTTTTCTGTCTAAAACTTTCCAGAATTAGGATTCTCGACCCTCGCAGTAGAACTCCTTCCTGAGTCATAGACAGTTCATCTTTAACGTTTTTGTACTTTTGGTATTCACAATCAATGGTGAGAGGTCGAGCATGTTGGTTCCATGACTGATGTGTAATTAGATCTTTCAACTTCAGCATGTCACTATC
Organism: Calotriton arnoldi; assembly: GCA_963921515.1. Lineage (NCBI taxonomy): Eukaryota > Metazoa > Chordata > Amphibia > Caudata > Salamandridae > Calotriton > Calotriton arnoldi. Next base: position 2,856,260 of record CAWUFW010000646.1, on the reverse strand, counting down.
ATGGCTCGTGGCAGTGATGATCTGGGCTAACGATTTGGCAGCTGGCATATTTGACTTTACAATGAAAATAATGTAGGCTTCAACCGTCTTGGGTGGAGTACCTTGACCTTGTACAGGCACTCTGGAAAAGTAGTCAGCAGGGTTTTGATCCTTCCTTGGATGATGTACAATGGTGTAATCATACTCTTGTAATTTGAATCCCCATTGTTCAATGTGAGGAGGCATCTTGGCTGTTGGATTACCAAAGGTAGTCAATAAAGCTTGATGATCAGTTACCAGTGTAAAAGGTTTTCCATACAGGAATACATGGAAATGTTCACAAGCCCGTACCATGGCCAAACCTTCTTTCTCAGGTTGAGAGTAAACACGTTCTGTTTGGGACAAACTTCTACTGGCATATGCCACAATATGCCTTTGAGCATGGGGGTGTGGCTGTGCTGTGCCAGGATAGCGCCTAATCCATTGGGGCTAGCGTCAACAACAAGCTCTGTATGAAGCTTTGGGTTGAAATAGGCCATTTCAGCAGCAGTGTCAAACGATGGCTTGGTTGATTTTCTTGAAACTTCTGGTATGTATCTTCAACAATGTATGGCCATGCCATGAAATGAACGTAACATAGAAACATCTTCTGGGGATCAGCATTCAACAGCGCTTGTACTTTAGCAGGATCGGGTGTCATACCACCAACAGAAAAGATATATGGCCTAATAATTTTAACTTGGTCTTGTGGAAGTCACACTTGTCTCCATCCAGATTCAGGCCTCCATCAGTTAGTAAGCAACATACTGGGGTGAGAGCCATATCATGCTTCTTTTGTGTAGCTACAAAAATCAATAGGTCATTGCTATAGATGAATGCATTAATAACCGGCTGTATGACACGTCGAATGATGTCTTGGAAATGTTCTGCAGCTGATGACACACCAAAACTGAGACTTTTATACATGAACAGACCGACGTGTGTAGAAAAGGTTGTATTATACCTGCAATCTTCTTCGAGTTCCAACTGATGATAACCTTTACTTAAATCAAGGCGAGAGAAAACCTTTGCACCATTTAATTGTTTCATCCTGTCAGCAATATGTAGACCTGGATGTCGTTCTCATTAAATTGCCTTGTCTTCTTGGCGCATATCAACGCATATGCATAAAGCTCCTTCAGTGTCCTTTTTGGGCACTACCACTATGGAAGAAACCCATGGCGTTGGACCAGTTGAGCGCTCAATGTCATGCCTAAGTAATGATTCAAATTCTTTTTCAACAGCTTCTTGTAAGTGAAAAGCAACTCATCTATGTCTCGGAGCAACAGGACGGACATCGTTATTAATGTGTAACTTTACTTTCATAGTCTTTAGCTTTCCCAAAGCATAAAACAATGAAGAAAATTGACTTACTATTTCGTGGTGAGCATTCAGATTGTAATTCACAGAAATCAGTCCCATATCCGCAGTGTTACTGAAACTGAGCTGACAAGCACTTGCGGCTGTACCTTGGAGCACATTGATGGGTGCTTACACCTTTGTTTTCTTGTGTTTCAATGTTGCTACAAATACACCTTGACTTTTTATGGGCATCGATGCAGCCCAAGTATACACTTTGGTTTTCAATGGTGTAAGTTGAGGCAATGGAGACAATTTATGGTATTTCTCTTCAGGCATTACATTTATTGATTCAAAAACACACTTAGGATCTAGGGGAGAGACCCAAAATGAGAGCGTACCACTCCCTATCAATGTATAAAACTCACAAAAAGATCCGTTCTCCGATAACTAAGAGGGTTGGTTAAGGTAAGATATTCCTTTTAAGGACGAGAACCCTCACTCATCCGAAGGTGACATGCTTCATCATGGGGCTTCCTCACACCGGGCCCGCAAGGTCCCAGGTTTGGTCTACAACTCTCCACCGAAAGAGAATAAGTGGACCAACTCAGCTAATGATTGTCAAGTAAGGTTCAAACAACAGCACTAGTGACAGATAGAAGGTGTAACAATGCATTCACTATGTATGTAAAAATTGTCATTCCCTACAAATCCAAAGTAACCATAGCCTTAGTCTGGTTTAGTGTGAATCAGGGCTCTACACTGACACGTTTGTAGTCCAGAGACTACACTTCCCATGATTCATGATGGAGAAGATGCTCGTAACGTTTTACGTCACTTCCGCCTGTCTCTCCTTTTTAAAACTCTCAGTTGCGATGAGTTATCCTCTTGCCAGGACCCCGCCAGAGTGAAGTGCACTCGGACTACCAAACGGGTGAGTGATCATCGACGATTTGACACTGGACACGGTACGGACGTTAAGGGAGTTTGTCCGTTACCGAAATCGGCTCAGAGGCTTTGCCTGGAGATGGCGGGGAATCATAATATATTTTTTTGTACCCGCAGCTTTAGAACTCTTAATCATTAATTACAATGAGTTCTAGATCCTTCATGTTCTGGGTACTCTCTCATTCAGTTTGGGGGACTAAGGCCCCCGTTTCTTTGGGTTCTCACTTTTGGGTTCTCACTTTTGGGTTCCATCACATGCTAGTTAACCGGACATCTTAACGGACGTTAAGGGAGCTTGTTGGTTACCGAAATTGGCTCAAAGACTTTGCCTGGAGAAGGCGGGACAACATTTTTATGTACCCGCGATTTAAGAACTCTTAACCACTAATTACAATGAGCTCTAGATCCTTCATGTTCTGGGCACTCTCTCATTCCATTGGGGGGGACTAAGGCCCCCGTTTCTTTGGGTGCTCACTTTTGGGTTTCATTTCATGCTTGTTAACCTTAGACAGCTATATACCGCGTACTTGGGTACGAGAGTCTGTTATGTGCCACGCATGTTTAAACAACATTCTCCGCTATTTTCAGTTCTGGGTCTTACCTGTGATTTTAGCTGGGACGTATTTTGTAATTATATGAGGAATCAGTGCTTACAGATGTTATACACAGCCTTGAATTCTGACAAAATTGACTGCGTTAAGATATGAGGTATGTGTGACACAGATGTTTTCTTCATTTTTGTCAAGATTTTTATGTGCAACTAGCTGGACATACTATCCTTTTGTAAGTATTCACCTACTCCTTTTTGACATAATTAGATGGAATATGTATTATCGATCTTATGGCCCTTTGTCCCTTGCCCCACTTATTAGATGATACTAGGGGGCAGATTTACCAGCCCCTTGCGCCACTTTTGCGTTACTTTTCCCATGTTAAAAATGACGCAAAAGTGGCGCAAGGGCCTTGTAAATCTGCCCCCAGGTGTTTTGTTGGACTCACATCACTTCCATTTGCTTGTTTTTTCTTCTCTTTTTTCAGTTGTAAAAGCCGAGACTGCTGCGGGGTACCTTATGGCTGAAGAGAGGTAAACTTTATCCCTCCATCAGGTAACCCAGTCTTGGCTCTCACTTTCTTATCACACTGTTATAGGGGGTAAAACAAGATTGTGCCCTAGGAACCCTTTGTGCACTATTGTTTTATAAGGCGATTCTTATTTTTGTTCCTTTCAGATGGAGATGGTGTACTAATCACCCATCCTCTTTCACGGCTCTACACATTAACAGCCAGTATAACTATCTGATGTGTTTCATGATTGAATGCAGAGTGACTTGGCTTGTCCATTGGTCCTGAAGAATGCCCATGAACTCCGGCTGGAGTTGAATGAGGGCAGAAACATGTTGACCTCTAACAAGGGTATATTTGCTGTGAAACCCTAGTCCTCTTTGCCTTTAATCCTGTCCAGGGGTACCATCGAATAAAATTATTGGGCCCTGTGAGATAGTTTTAAAGATTTCACCTATTTCTTTTGCACTCTGCCCCTCCTTCACGTATCTCATTGGCCTCCCCCATTGAAAATACCTCCGCTCCTCTCCACTTATTCTCTTTCGGTGGAGAGTTGTAGCACACACCTAAGACCTTGCGGGCCCGGTGTGAGGAGGGAGCCCCATGATGAAGCATCTCACCTTCGGGTGAGTGATGGTTCTCGTCCTTAAAAGGAATATCTTCCCTTAACCAACCCTCCTTAGTTGTCGAAGAACGTATCTTTTTGTGAGTTTTGTTACATTTATTGATGCATCGCTGTCAATGATGGAAGGTATCGAGCAGTCATTTATTTTTAATGTCATTTTCGGATAATGTTTGTATGAGTTTGGTGCTTTGGCATGTCGACTTCTCTTTGACTGCTATTTTTCCTCCCATGGAGCCAGTCCGACATGTGCTCATTTCTCTGTGATAAACATTGGCATGGCGCAACCGTCTTCCTCACTTTCACTGGATACTGAGGCAGATGAACTGTTTGTCAATAATTTAGATGACAATCAACTTCGTTCGGTGTCAATTTGCCTCAATTAATGTCGCCGCTTGGCCTTGTAGGGGTGCGTCGAAAGTTGCCTCTGGAATTTTTCTGGTGGCCATTTTGTCTTTGCGCTTTGACATACTTGCTTTTTCCTTCACTTTACAAACTGTCACAAAATGATTGTTTCCCACATCCTTTACATATCTGTCCAATGGCGGGATATTTACCTTTGTGTGGAAACTAATATCCACATCTAAAACATAACTTCTATTTACTTGTAGACAGCACATTGTGTCCTCCAGTCTTTTGCTTTCTTTTTATGGTCATGACCGATTTATTTTGGGCACCTCCAGCCTTGTCTTTCAGCACCCCCCTCGGCTCTTTCAGTTATCAACACTCACTCCAGACTAAGAGTTTCTCTCATCATTCGTTATCTGAATGAATCTGACCAGCATCCATCAATATCTCTGTCGCATAGCTTCCTCATCGTAAAATGCGTTGAACTTACAGTGTTAGATGAGCGCAATAAGTATGTCTACAAATTCATCAATGGTTTCATCAACTTTTTGGTGTTCTTGACTAAAAATGTATCTTTCGTAATCACTTGGTACTGGATTGAACTATCGATTCACAATTTTTCAATATGACAGACTGTAAGTTCTTCATCAGTTCGTGGTATTTTCTTTATGACTTTTGACACCAGCAAGATTTTTGAGATACTTGATAATCTTTTTCTTATGAGTCTCTTCAAGTGCATCAATGAAATCATCACATGTCTACCCATGTAGATCATTTATCGCCTATATTTTGCTTTATGGCGGTCTGAAAAGGTGGTGGTGGTTTCAAGGAACGCAGGAGTGTTGCAAACCAGTGTGGAACTTACTTACACCGACGGTGGTTCCTTGTGACTTGGTGTTCGCTCTCTGCTCTTTATTCTTTGAAGACATGTGAAATTATTCCCACTCGGCAGCTTTGTGAATGACCCGCTTTGGGTATGGATGGCTCCGTAAGCACAACCCTGAACACTTCTCCTTGAGCCAACTTCACCAAGTGCTGTAGTATGATGACTCTAAGTGTATTCAGTAAGTCATTTATTTCTTTTCTTCTACATGTCAATTTGCATTTCCTAACACCTAGTTGATCTCTGCCTTGCAGTGCTTCTGTTTGCAGCATTATTTTGTGAGTTATGATGATCACCAGTTGTGCTTCATAAACCAGATAGAATCTGCTTTCAGTGTTAACATTCCGTTATTCAGCAGCGACACACATGGCATGCACGAGCAGTTTGCCTGGACCATGGGAAACTCTCAGAGAGCACGGTCGTTCTTCAGGTTACTTATCCCCTATCTCGTCACCATTTGTTGCGTCTTCCCAGCCTGGGTACCCGCCAATGACCACAACACACACGGAGCTTAGTATTACACTTCTTTATTCTGCTGCATGTAACTACGAACTCAACATTCTAAAACAAGCTTTCATGGCATTGCACTTTAACACCTAAATCATGGCTCCATGGAGTCTGTTAGGAGCTAAAAGGGTTCCGTTATAAAATATCACAAGACACTACAGTATTGACTTCAGACAGCTAGTGTTTTGAGGTATGAGTGGGTCATGGATATTATGTGCTCCCCCAGATGAATGCTGCGACTAGGGATTGGAGTTGTAATACTGATGTTTCTGCTCAGTTCATCCTATCACCATGCACATAATGTAGGGACATAGCATTTATTCATTTCTAAACGTTCTTGATTTGCATCTGCTGCTGTTCAATAATCAACTTCAGCACTACACTTATTATGCTTTTTTTATTATTATTATAGTTCCAAAGCAGAATATGCCTGACACACATTAAACTAAAGCAGTTTGAGAAAGTAGGCTGACTGCTGGCAACATTATTAAAGAACGTGAGGTCTTTGCCTGCCATCCCAGTGATCTATTTTGACCACAGAAATATACTGGCTAACCAGAGAGAGGCGAGAGATCACTACCACTTTTACCTCAGTCTTCCGTGAACTGCATAATTCAGACAACACTGAAATGGATAATGTGTTTCTATGAAGCCTAGGACTACATGTGCTATTAATGTAGCAGAGAGAGGTGTTGGAAGGTGATTTTTGCAAGATGAAATAAGGTTTGGGATTAAATTCTCAATTCAGAAGGGAGAGTAAATCAACTATATATGAAAACTCCTGGATTGAGAAATAAATTTAACCCTATTCCTCATTTTATGTCCTGTGCCTACTAGGGAGTGGATACCTTCTTGGGGATTCATAGAGGGCTTCATAATGCCCCTCGTATGGCAGAAAAGGGAGATGATTGCAGATTGGTCAACAATATCCTGAAGATTAAGAAAAGATAAAGGTATATTGATGACCTGCTGGCTGAGGAACAGTCTAAAAACATTTGTGGATTTTCATATGGAATTAGACCTGACGGAATCTCAATGTTGAAAATATCAACCATCGAGTATTTGAAACAATGTTTAGGTCTATCACTAGTGAATCTGAACCACTCTGCTATTTTTAACTGCCTGCATTCTCGGGGGGGCATGCTAGGGCACTGGGACGGGTATATTTTGGGTCTTCACTGATCACTGTTTCTCACAATACACGGCCTGGAATCTAAATCTCATTGGAACCCGGAATATCCATAGAGTATTCTGATAAAGTAATGAGGCAAGCTCATCTGGCATCATGACAAGTGATTGAGGTAGGCCAGATAGAAATGGGATTAATACAAGATTTTACACCGACGGTACTGGTCACCATTTAAGTTGCAGATTTGGAAGCTGTGCCTGTCTCAATGCGTTGGAGATTCACCCCGCCTAACTGACATCCAAATACTGCTAATGCCAGAAGCTAAACTGGTACTGACATGAAGATGGACTTGGGTGTTATAGCTTCATGACATACACGTAATCCCTGAAATTATTCTTCTCTTTAGGAGATGGTTCTCAACATGAATGGCAGTAGCAAAAATTGGAATTCTGACACTGGTTAGAAGATAGGTTCAACATGGCGATGTATGAGAAGTTGTATATAAACTGAATGACCAACTATCTGAATTTAAGGAAATTGTGGGCACATATCTTAGTTCCTGAAAGAGCACTCTGGGGTTTGTTGTAATATATGGAGGTGTGACGGATTTGGTGGGGTTTGCAGGATTACTGTACTAAGTCCATTAGTAGACTTGAGTCCTATTTACAAGCTGGTTTGCATCGCTCTTGCACCACGCAAACCTTAAGTCAGATTTATGAAGCCACACAAGGTCACTTTGCGTGGCCCTGAGGGGCTCCATAAATCTGGGGGAAGGCAATGCAGCGCAAATCACTGTTGCCTCACTCTGCCCTGGGAAGGCGTTCCACGGGCTTTGCATGGGTGTTCCCACTCAACTCCCATTATTTTTGACGCATTCCCAGAACTGGTAAACTTGGGATTGCACCAAAAAGATATGCTTTCCCAGGTGAGGTGTAACAAGGAGAAATACCTTTATTTCTCCTCGCTACGTCCTCTTTCTATGTGTGCTGCATTCCTCCCATAGAAAGAGGAAAATGCCTCTAATGATTGCTTTTGTGCAGGAAGGTGTTCCTTCCAGCACAAAAACAGTCCTGCATGTAATGCAGGCACCCTTTCACCATGGTGCCTGTGTTGACGCTAGGCTGCCAAAAGGACGCCAGCGCAGAGGAAAAGGCAGGAATGTGCTGTTTTGCCTTACATATGGTGCATTCCTGTCCATTCCCTGTCACACATTGTAGCAAGGTGGCTTGCTGCACTGCCTGACTTTTTCATAAATAGGCCCCTTAGTGTTAATGACAGAACAAGGCATTATTATAGATTGACAGAACTAGTTATGTATACATCTTCAACCTTGAGGGTGCTTCCTTGGGGAATGTTGAAACTTGAAATGCTTGACCATTGTTGGTATACTCCATTACGAATTCATTCACAAAGCAGCAATTACTCAGAAAGGGAAGCCAATTGGTAATCAGTGGACAAAGCTAAGCTTGTAATCTAATTGGCTTTTTGTTGGCGACGTGGCAGCTTTGAAGACAGCTCAGCTTGAGTTGTGGAATCAAAATATTTTCAAAATAATAGTCTGGGGGGTTACTAATTATTGGCCACAAAGTTGTTAAATAACTGTAGCTATTGAGCCACATCCGATTTAAATGCCCATGTTATGATGCATAATTAAAAAGTATGGCTGGTGTTAACTGGCTCCAAATATAATATTAGTTCATGAATCTGTTAATTTCCTATTTCAGTGTCATAATCGCCCTACTAAACTCTACACAAATCTCGACACTGCTCTCTGCCATTGATCCACGCTACAAAAACGCACTTTCCCCTTTTCTGTTGGGCTGAATTAGCTTGCTGTTATGGCTGCAGTCATTTGCATGCAAGTGCTTTATGATGGGAGGAACAAAAAAAATGAGATGGACAGTTAGGTGGTTGAGAAATGGGTAGTGGAGGGATTTTTGTTTAAAGATTATGGCCAAGTAAATATCCGAGCTATGTGCAAAAGGAAACCCGTAGCCCTATTTACAGACTGTCGAAGGAATCTCATTGGCTGTTTGGTGCTCAGCATTCTAGTTAATCTGCCTACGCTCAGTAGTGTGAATTAATTGTTGCTTTCTCCCTACTCAATATAAGGACCACGTGTAGAGAAATATACTTCTCTTAGGTGAATGAAGACACTGTTTATCATTGAAACAAGTCATGAATTGCTGTATTGTAAGGCGTGGTAATTGTAGTGCTGTTTACAGTTCAGTACAACCCCAAGGATGGACAAGCTGTCACCTGCAAACAGGCGGGCTTCGCACCCACCATCTTAAATGCCTGTCATACACAAATCAATTTGTCAATCTGTTCTCAAACACTGAAGATTAAAAGTCAACAACTGGAACTGGCCTGCCTGTGCCACAGCGTTTCAGGAAGAAGCAGCATTAGGACTATCAGAACACAGAACTGCAAAGAGTGCTTATTTGGGATGAGTTTGTCAACAGGATCTTCTGTAGAAATGACCTTACTAGCTCTTTTCCAAACTTTAAAGAACAACCACGAGCTCTGCCACATATTTTACGGGAGTAAACTAATTCGAATAAATTGCTGTTTTTAAAGTGTTTTTTTTGTCAGTGGCATTCTTGATTTGGGAAGTGAGGAAAATGGAAGGTTTATGTTTTTTTTAATCACGTTCTCCCTCATTACAAACCTTCAGAAATTCTGATTTGGGCACGAAAGAGCTGCATTTGAATGTGGATTTAGAGCATTGAGTATGAATAGGCTTATCCTGTTTTAATTTTAAACCTATAATAACGGATAAAACCCCACTGAAAGGGAAATAGCCCTCACCAGTGTTAAAATATAAACACTGGGGAAAAAACCTACTCAACCACAAACTAATGCCATTCAAAGAAAGGAAAAGGAGAGTGAAAGAGTCATTTTTATTTCTTCCTGAAGGGGTCAATGAACAAGTTACTTACCTTCGGTAACGCTTTTTCTGGTGGATACAGTATCTGCCTGTGGATTCCTCACCCTTTGAATATCCCCTGCGCCAGCATTCCGCAGAAACTTTTTCCTAGCTCTCCTCGCCGACGAGGTCATCACAATGCCACGGCTCCGCTCGCGACTCCGCATGACGTCACCGGAGCCATAAGAGAACCTCGTCGGCGTGATGACGTCAGTTCCACCCATTTTTTCCCGTGCCTCCGAGGCGAACAAGTGGACCGACAACAGATTCAAAGTATACACAGTACACAATATTCATACAAATACACACAATGTAGAATTAAATTGGAAAGCCAAAGAATAAAAGCATTTCCTATAAACCACACAAAGGCAGATAGAAGAGACAATGCAAAACAAACATGTTAAACAATGCCACTTTTAAGGTATACAAGGGTGGACATCGGGGAGGAGGGTGGGTCAGTGAGGAATCCACAGGCAGATACTGTATCCACCAGAAAAAGCGTTACCGAAGGTAAGTAACTTGTTCTTCTGATGGATACATCTGCCTGTGGATTCCTCACCTTTTGAATAGAATCCCACAGCAGTCCCACTCCCGGAGGAGGGTGTCTACCCTTCTATATCAAAAAGTCCTGCAGGACAGAGCGCGCAAAGTGGCCCTCCCTCCTCATTTCGGAATCCAAGCAATAATGCTTTACGAAAGTGTGGAGGGAGGCCCAAGTTGCAGCCTTACAAATGTCCATTACAGGAACACCTCTGGCCAAAGCAGAAGTGGATGATTTGGCTCTGGTGGAATGAGCTCTAATACCTTCAGGCGGTTCCTTACCAGCCAGGGCGTAGCAAATCTTGATGCACAAGATGATCCATCTGGAGAGTGCGCTTGTGCACAGCCTTGCCCTTCATGCGTACAACGTAGCCCACAAAGAGCTGATCGTCCAATTGCAAGCCTTTAGTCCTATCCAAATAAAAGCTAACCGCTCTTTTAGGATCCAGGCGGTGAAGTCTCTCCTCCTCCTTGGAAGGGTGAGGGGGAGGATAGAATACAGGAAGAGTAATGGACTGCCCTAGATGGAAGGGAGTAACCACCTTAGGCAGAAAAGCAGCCCTGGTCCTGAGGACCATCCTTTCAGCATGAATGGTCAAAAACAGGGGTTTTGAACTGAGAGCCTGAAGCTCACTTACCCTCCTGGCTGAGGTAATAGCCACAAGAAAGACCGTTTTAAAAGACAGAAGTCTCAAAGGACAACTATGTAAGGGTTCAAACGGGGAACCCATCAAGAAAGTCAAAACAAGATTTAAATCCCATTGAGGCATAACTAAGGGAGTAGGCGGAAACTCATTGGTAAAGCCCTTAATAAATCTCAAAACAATGGGAGATTTAAACCAAGACGGCTGATCCGGCAAACAAAGAAACGCCGATAAAGCCGACAAATAGCCCTTAACAGTGGCCACAGCTCAGCCCTGCTGGGCCAAGAACAGCGAAAACTGAAGAATATCTGACAATTTGGCCTTTAAAGGATCAATGGACTTCTCTCCACACCATTTGACAAATCTAGACCACCTGGAGGAGTAAATAGACTTAGTGGAGTGTCGCCTGGACGATAAAATAACATCCACCACGTCCGGCGGGAGAGAGAAGGAACTCAGGTTGCCCCGTTCAATCTCCAGGCATGAAGGTGCAGGCTCTGGAGGTGGGGGTGTAGAACCTGCCCCCACGACTGCGAGAGAAGGTCTGCCCTGAGAGGGAGGCAGAGGGTGCGATGAGAGGTGAAGTAGATCTGTGTACCACACCCTTCTTGGCCAATCCAGAGCGATCAATATAACTTGGGCCCGGTCTTGGCGAATCTTCCTCAGAACCCGAGGAATCAAGGGTATGGGAGGAAACGCGTAAAGGAGTTGCGAACTCCAATCGAAACGCGTCCCCCAGAGCCCCCCTGCATCGGATACTGGAGAATGCAGAACAACGGGCAGTGCGCGTTCTCGTGAGTTGCAAACAGGTCCAACCGAGGAGACCCCCACATCTCGAAGATGTGATGGACCACCTCCGGATGAAGCTGCCACTCGTGATCGGCCGAGTAATGCCGACTGAGACTGTCCGCACGAACATTCAGCACACCGGCTAGATGCTTTGCAAACACACAAATCTGATGGCCCTGAGCCCAGGACCAGAGTTGCAGAGCCTCTCTGCAGAGACGAAACGACCCTACACCTCCCTGCTTGTTGATGTACCACATCGAGGTAGTGTTGTCCGTCAGGACCTGAACAGACTGACCACAAAGGGAAGGAAGGAAAGCCTTTAGTGCCAAACGTATCGCCCGCAATTCCAGAAGGTTGATGTGAAGCAACCTTTCCTCTGGAGACCAAAGACCTTTGACCTCCAGATCCCCCAGATGAGCACCCCACCTTAGAGTGGAGGCATCCGTGATCACTGTGGCCACCGGTGGAGGAAGCTGAAAGGGCTTTCCTTGAGACAGGTTGCCCTCCACACTCCACCAAGACAGCTCCGCTGCAGTGTCTCTGGAGATCCTGACCGACTCCCTGAGATCCCCGTTGTGTTGAAACCACTGCCTGCGGATGCACCACTGGAGTGCCCTCATGTGCCAGCGTGCATGTTTGACCAACACAATGCAGGAGGCGAACAGACCGAGCAGGCGAAGGACCTTCAAGACTGGAACAACCGCTCCATTGTGAAACAAAGGGATCATTTCCTGAATGTCGAGAATCCTTTGTGGAGGCGGAAAAGCTCGACACACAGTGGTATCCAGTACTGCCCCTATGAACAGGTTGCGCTGAGAGGGCACCAGGTGAGATTTGGGTACATTTATTGAAAAACCCAAGTTGAACAACAGCTGAGCTGTTACCGGCAGATGATGAAGCACCATCTCCGGCGACTCCGCTTTGAGCAGCCAGTCGTCCAGATAGGGGAAAACTGGAATCCCCGACCTCCTGAGATGAGCTGCCACCACTGCCATCACCTTTGTGAAGACTCGAGGTGCAGTAATAAGAACAAACTGGAGGACCACAAACTGATAGTGCTGCAACCCTACCGTGAAACGGAGATACTTCCTGTGCGACTTCAGGATGGGGATGTGAAAATACGCATCCTGCAAATCGATCGACACCATCCAGTCCTCTTGCTGCAGCGCCTGAAGAACCTGAGCAAGGGTCAGCATCTTGAATTTCTCCTGTTTGAGGTAAAAATTCAAGACCCTGAGGTCCAGAATCGACGTAACCTGCCATCCTTTTTGGGAATCAGGAAATACCGGGAGTAGCAACACTGACCCCTTTCCTGCTCCGGGACTACCTCTATCGCACCTTTTTGCAATAAGGCAAGGACCTCCTTCTGAAGAAGTAAATGACCTTCCGAACAGAAACCTGGGTAAGGAGGAGGGAATTCCCAGAAGGGAAGGGCGTACCCACTCTCTACAAGATTCAAAACCCAAAGGTCCGAAGTGACCGATTTCCAATCCTGTAGAAAGTGGGACAGCCGACCCCCAACAGGACCCGCATGCTCCAGGATGGGGGATCTAGGTCTGCTTTCCTGCATTACCAGGGGGAGTAGGGGAGGTAGAGGAAGAGGAGGAGAATTGACGGGTAGACCCTCGCGGGCGACCCCTGTTTTTCCCTCTGTAAGATTTGTAAAGAGGGTTTTGTTGCTGAGGCTGTCGCAGACTACGAAAGGAAGATCTTCCAAATCCCCGATACTTTCTATAACCAAACCCCCTTGACTGAGTTTGCAAACCTAAGGACTTTGCTGTGGCCTTACTGTCCTTAAATCTTTGAAGCGCAGAATCAGCCTTCTCTCCCAACAGTTTTGATCCATCAAATGGAAGGTCAAGGAGGGTAGCCTGTACATCTGGGGAAAACCCAGAGGATCTGAGTCAAGCCTGTCTCCTGGTAACCACGGAGGAGCTCATAACCCTGGACACTGAATCAGCCATGTCAAGACCAGACTGTATTACTTGACGAGCTGCAGCCTGTGCATCTGTTAGTACCTCCATAAAATTACCACGTTCCTCCTCAGGTAGCTTGGGTGCTAATTGTTTAGCAGAATCCATCAGGGCGTGTATATATCTCCCCAGCAAACAGGTAGCATTGGTTGACTTTAACGTCATGCTTGAAGAAGAAAAGACTTTCTTGGCCGATTGCTCCAATTTTTTTAGAGTCCCTGTGGGCAGGAGCTTGGGGAAATGCGCCTGTAGACTGCTTAGAACAGGACGCCTGTACCACTAAACTTTCAGGGGACGGATGAGATGAAAGAAAGGCAGGGTCCCCTGGGGCAGACCTGTATCTCCTTGCCACCGTTTTCGAAACAGCAGGAGCAGAAAGAGGTTTACGCCACACTTCAAGCATAGGCTCAGTTAAAGCCTCATTAAACGGCAACAGTGGCTCAATTATAGAAGATGGAGAATGTAAGACTTCTGTGAGCAAATTTGGTTTGTACTCTGCTGTAGGCAATTGCAAGTCCAAAAGCTCCGCAGCCTTTCTAATGACTGTATGATAGGGAGCCACCTCTTGAGTTGGCAAGACTCTTGAAGAAGAAAGCTCCCACTCTGGGGAGGTGTCCAGGCCACTAGCCTCCTGAAGTCCCTCGAAATCATCAACAGACTCCTCAATTTCGCCTTCTTCAACCTCTTCTCTTCGAAACTGTTCTTCCTCCAACAGTCTCTGTGCCTCTCTCCTCGAACGCCACTTCGGTTGCGGCGTCGACGGCGCCCCACGCGGCGCCGATAGCTCCGGAGCCGGCATCGATGGAGGGTCCGATGCAGGAATCTGCGCCGTACGAAGTCGAGAGAAAGGGCCAACAGATGGCGCCGGGGAGTGTGTATACGGCGTCGAAAACCTCGGTGCCGGAAACTGCCAAGACGGCGCCGTCGGCATAAAAGGCACGAAGGATGCCTGGGCATATTGTTGAGGCACACCCAAATTGAAGGCAAGCGGACCCACAGGACCCGAAGGTGCTCCGGAGGGGAAGGCTGCTTTGGCAAACACGCCATACATAGCATTTAGAAAATGCTTGGGATCTGAACCTGGTCCAGGAAATGGAGGATACAGAGCCGAGTCAGAATCCACACGAGGAACATCCGGCGCTGGAACATCCGGATCCACAGGCACAGTGTCGTGCACAGGAGAAGGTTCGTCCTGAGCCGGTAAGCCCTCCGAAGCCGGAGAGCCCCTCGGCGCCGGCGACTGCGCTGGGGTACCTTTAGGCGAAAGAGAATGAACCGGAGTCACCCGAGGAGATGGTGAAGGCGATGGAGACACAAAGTCCTTTTGTCGACGTCGAGGCGCCGGAGAAGGTGACCTCGAAGCCTTTCCCTTCGATGAACGACGCCGAGAACCATGCCTCCTCTTCTTTTTGTGCTTCCTCGACTTCGAAGCATGCGAGGTCGATGACTTCGACTTCAATTTGGACCTTTTCCGACCCCTCTTCTCCTTCCTTGCTTTTGCCATGAAGAGCTTGGCCTCACGCTCCTTCAAGGCTTTCGGGTTCATCTTGCGACAGCATGAACAGCCCTCTACGTCGTGGTCCGATGACAAACACCACAGTCCTCATGGGGGTCAGTGATGGACATATGACCCCCACACACTCTACAGGGCTTGAATCCAGACTTTCTTGAAGTCGCCATCGTAAAGCTACAGTTATAACCTGGAGAAATAACAAAGTAACTCGAAAACAGTATGGAGAGTCCCAGAAAACCGTTACGCGTCGACAGCGCGGAAAAACGGGAACTGACATCATCACGCTGACGAGGCTCCGGTGACGTCATGCGGAGTCGCGAGCGGAGCCGTGGCATTGTGACGACCTCGTCGGCGAGGAGAGCTAGGAAAAAGTTTCCCCGGAATGCTGGCGCAGGGGATATTCAAAAGGTGAGGAATCCACAGGCAGATGTATCCATCAGAAACAATGTAACTTTGTTATGCAAGGTAGCAACATGAAAGATTGGGCTAACGCACACGTTACTAACTTGTGTAACGATATATCTGTAAGAGACAGTAGTTAGTGACAGATTCCTTACCTTAGAATATCCCCAGGCGTCAGGCTGGATCCGGAATGTTTTTTGCGTAGCAGTACCCTTGCGCGTCGGTAGGCGTCGTCGTGCGGCTCCGCGTCCGTCGTCGGCGTCGCCGGGATGACGTCGCGGGCAGTACTTAGACGCCGCCCCTGCGCGCTGACGTCAGTTCTGTACACGACTTTCCGCGCCAGGAACGCAGAGCCATGCAAGAAGCTGACATTGGTGTCTGAAAAATACTAGGGCCCTGAAAGGGATGTCCTTAACCCTAGAAATCAGTTCGCAGAACGAGGAGGATGGGTGGGGCGATAAGGAATCGGTCACTAACTACTGTCTCTTACAGATATATCGTTACACAAGTTAGTAACTTGTGCATCTGAAAGAGACACATTAGTGACAGATTCCTTACCTTAGAATAGATACCCCAGCAATACCAACCCCGGTGGTGGGTCTGCGAACAAAGATCAGACAAGGAAGTCTCGGAGAACAGAACGGCCAAAAAGCCGTCTCTCCGGACTTGGCTGTCAAGGCAGTAATGCTTGGTAAACGTGTGCAACGAGGCCCACGTAGCTGCCTGACAAATGTCCTGTAAAGGGACACCACGTCCTAAAGCCGTGGTGGCGGCTGTCGCCCTGGTGGAATGGGCACGCAACCCAACAGGGGGCTCCTTTTTAGCCAAAGAATAACAGGCCTTGATACACAAGACGACCCAGCGGGAGATGGTCCGCTTGTGTACCGCCCGACCTTTTTTGGCGCCCACGTAGCCAACAAAGAGCTGGTCGTCCACCCGGAACTGTTCTGTGCGATTTAGATAAAAAGAAATCGCACGTTTTGGGTCCAGACAGTGGAGCCTCTCTTCCTCTCTAGAAGGATGCGGAGGCGGAAAGAAGGTGGGCAAAGTGATGGTCTGCCCAATGTGGAAAGCAGTAACCACCTTTGGCAAGAAGGACGGACGCGTCCTGAGAACAACCTTGTCTGGATGTACAGACAGAAAGGGAGGCTTGCAAGAAAGAGCCTGGAGCTCACTCACCCGCCGAGCGGAGGTGATGGCCACCAGAATGGCTGTCTTCAGAGTCAGAAGACGAAGAGGACAGTTATGCAGAGGAGCGCACATTAAGAAGGTAAGAACCAAATTCAAGTCCCACTGAGGCATTATAAACGGAACAGGAGGAAAGAGGTGAGTAATGCCTTTAAGAAACCTGTTAATAACAGGGGACTTGAAAAGGGAGGGCTGATCAGGAAGCCTGAGGAAGGCCGAGATTGCGCAAAGATAGCCCTTGATGGTACCCAGGGCAGAACCCTGTTGGGCCAGAGAAAGAAGGAACAGAAGAACCTCAGAAAGAGGGGCAGAAAGGGGATTCACAGCCTTTGCTGTGCACCATGCCACAAACTTGTTCCACCTGCAGGCGTATACCACCTTAGTGGAGGGACGCCTGGCTGCCAGAATCACATCACAAACTTCGGGAGGCAAGTCGAAAGGAATCAACTGCCGCCGTTCAATCTCCACGCAAGCAGGTGTAGATTGGACAGGTTCGGGTGGAGGACCGTCCCCTGCTGCTGCGACAGAAGATCCTCCCGAAGAGGCAGACGGATCGGGGGATCGACGCTCATACTGAGTAGCTCGGGATACCAAACTCTTCGAGCCCAGTCCGGAGCCACAAGGATGACTTGGGCCCGGTCGCGCCGAATCTTCTTCAACACTCTGGGTAGAAGTGGTATAGGCGGAAAGGCGTACAACAGACCGCAACTCCACTCGCGACGAAAGCGTCGCCGAGCGAGTGCCGCCTTGGAAATTCCAACGCGCAGAACTGATGACATTGCGCGTTCTCTTCGGTGGCGAATAGATCTAACCAAGGCTCTCCCCACTGTAGAAAGAGTCCTTGCGCCACTTCCGAGTGAAGACGCCATTCGTGATCCATCATGCACCTGCGGCTGCAGGTTCGTCCGCCCTGGCGTTCAGGGAACCTGCCAGGTGTTGAACCATCAGGGATATGCCCTGATGTTCCAGCCATGTCCAGAGGCGCAGAGCCTCCTGACATAGGGTCCACGACCCCACCCCGCCTTGTTTGTTGCAGTACCACATGGCGGTGGTGTTGTCTGTGAACATCTGCACTACCGTCCCTTTGACAGAGGGAAGGAATGCCTTGAGTGCAAGTCGGATCGCCCGGAGCTCCAGAAGGTTGATATGGAGCCGGGACTCCGCCGGAGACCAGAGGCCTCTGATCTCCGCCTCTCCCATGTGACTGCCCCATCCCAGCAGGGACGCGTCCGTCACAACTGTGTGCTCTGGCTGGGGAAGGGAGAGGGATCTGCCCCTGACCCATTGCCGGTTCGAGAGCCACCACTGCAACTGTCTTGCAGTCCCCTCCGAGATCTGGACATGATCGGACAGGTTGCCCTGGTGCTGCGCCCACTGGAACTTCAGGTCCCACTGCAGAGCCCGCATATGCCATCTGGCATGATTGACCAGCAGGATGCAGGAGGCCATGAGGCCCAGCAGCCTCAGGGTCATCCGTACCGAAACCCAGGATAGAGGCTGAAAGATCGGAATCATAGCCTGAATATCCCGGACTCGCCGTTCGGGAGGATAGGCCCGAAACTGCGTTGTGTCCAGAACTGCTCCGATGAAAAGGAGCTGTGGAGAAGGAATCAGATGCGACTTCGGCACGTTGATGGAGAACCCCA
Source organism: Calotriton arnoldi (assembly GCA_963921515.1). Lineage (NCBI taxonomy): Eukaryota > Metazoa > Chordata > Amphibia > Caudata > Salamandridae > Calotriton > Calotriton arnoldi. The sequence continues at coordinate 2,837,820 of CAWUFW010000646.1, read as the reverse complement.
GCGAGTGCAGGAGTTCGGCCGTAGTCTGGAGGTGGGAGACGACTGCCTGGGACAGAGCCCGCCTTCAGCAGCCAGTCGTCGAGGTAGGGGAAGACTGGAACCCCTGCCCGGCGCAGATGAGCTGCGACCACCGCCATCACTTTCGTGAACACCCGAGGGGCGCTGGTAAGGCCAAAAGGGAGCACGGTGAACTGAAAATGCTCGAGGCCCACCGTGAACCGCAGGTAACGCCGGTGGGCCGGCAGGACGGGGTATGAAAATATGCGTCCTGCAAGTCCAACGCTACCAACCAATCTCCAGGGTCGAGGGCAGTCAAGACCTGAGCTAGGGTGAGCATCTTGAACTTCTCCTTCCGGAGGAAGCGATTTACGTTCCGGAGGTCCAAGATAGGACGCATGTCCTCCTTGTCCTTTTGGGCACCAGAAAGTAGTGGGAGTAGCAACCACGACCTACTTCTGGGGTCGGAACGCGCTCGATGGCCCTCTTGGCCAAGAGGGCCGCAACTTCCTTCTGAAGAAGCACCAAGTGATCCCCTGACATGCGGTGGAATTGAGGTGGCATGGCTGGGGGGTGGTCTCGAAGGGGAGGGAGTAGCCCCATCGGACAATGTCCAAGACCCACCTGTCCGAGGTGATGGCACGCCAGTGGTGAAGGTGATGGCGGACCCTGCCCCCTACTGGCGTGCTGTGCACCTGAAAGGAAGGACTAGGAGGGCTTGGAGGCCGCGGACGGGGCGGGGTTGGTGGCCTGACCCGCCACGGCGGGAGCCACGTCCTCGGCCACGCGAAGACGCTTGCTGCGCGGGCCGGTGGCTGGGCAGCGGACGTGACTGGGCGCCCCTTCTGTGGCCACGAAAGGGGCGAAAAGCAGATGGCTGTGGAGGGCGTACAGCAGAAAGGTCCAGGGACTTGGCCGTAGCCCGTGAGTCCTTAAAGCGCTCCAGCGCATGGTCTGCCTTGTTCCCAAAAAGACCGACCCCATCAAAGGGCATGTCCATAAGAGTGTTTTGGACATCACCCAAGAAACCAGTGGTTCTCAGCCAGGCGTGACGGCGCAGCGCCACTGTCGTTGCAATCGATCTGCCCAGCGAGTCGGCGGTATCAAGGCCACATCTGATGGTGTATTTAGCCGCATCTCTTCCTTCCGCAATGGCGCGGGAAAGCAGTGTCTGGACCTCCTCAGGACACTGGGGCAAAGCTTGCGCCACCGAGTCCCACAGAGAGTGGGAATATCGGCCCAAAAGGCAAGCAGTGTTAACAGACCGCAAGCCAGCACTGGAGGAAGAAAAGACCTTCTTCCCAAATTGATCCAGGCGTTTGGATTCCCTATCCGGAGGAGCGGTAGGGAAGGCGGTTTGGGAAGCAGAGGCTTGGACAACCAAGCTCTCAGGAGAGGGGTGTTGGGAGAGGAACAGGGGTCGCCCGGAGCGGGGCGATGGCGTCGGGCCACGTTCCTATCCACAGGAGCCCCTGTGGCGGGCTTGGACCAGGTGCCCAAAAGAACGTCGGAAAGCGCGTCATTAAACGGCAGCAGTGGCTCCGAGGAGGTAGCCGCCGGCTGAAGCACTTCCGTCAGGAGGTTAGTCCTGACAGCCACCGTAGACAGTTGGAGGTGTAAGGCCCCAGCTGCTCTACGCAACACCGTTGCAAAATTTGCTCCCTCCTCCGTTGCCACGGAAGGAGGAGGCAGCATGCCAGAGTCAGGGGAGGTGTCCAGACCACTGGCATCCCCAAGTTCCTCAGCCCAGTCCTGTTCGAACTCACACTGCTGTGTGAGAGGGTCATCCGACCCCTCCCAGTTCTCTTCGTCCTCCTCAGGTTCAAGAGAAGGAGAAGGAGGGACACGCGGGACCCAAGGTCTCATCGGCGTCGGAGCCGGCGTCGAGCGACGTCGGTCCGGCGCCGTGTCCGGATCCGGAGAGAACCGGGGAACGACGCGGGCGGCGTCAGGAACGGCACCGGAGACATCGGCGCCGGCGGAGGTGTAGTTAGGTCAACCGGTGTCGATGGGGGTTGCGGCAGCACCGGAGCCGGGATCGAGGCCGGGCCCGAAGCCGGGGCCGGGACCGAGGCTGGTGTGACAGGCGGCGCCGGGACCAGAGTCGCCGGGGAAACCCCATCAGGGCCCGCGGGGCCCGAAGGTGCACCGGGGGGACCTTGAGGCCCGAAGAGGCGGGCCATGGCCGACAGGAATTCCTGTATCTCGGCCGGAGTCGCCTCCGAACCCGGGAAGGACGGGTAATGTGGGGGCGGCTCCACAGGCACTCCCGGAGCCGCGGGGACGGTGCCGACAGGAGCCTCAGCCGAGTCGTGAGACCGGCGAGGCGAAGCCGTCGAGCGATGACGCTTCTTAGACTTTTTATGCTTTGACTTACCGGAGGAGTGCGAAGACTTGGACCCCGACGACCGATGAGGACTCCGCGACCGGCCCCTCGACCTTTCACGTGACCGGGGCTTGGTGTGGCGCGGAGCCGACTGCCGGACCTCGAGGAGCTTTCGAGACCGCTCTCGCAAAGCCTTCGGGTGCAAGGCCTGGCAGTCGGGGCACGACTTTGTGTCGTGGTCGCGGCCGAGGCAGTAGAGATACTCTAAGTGCGGGTCTGTGATCGACATCATGCGACCACAGGCGTCGCAGGGCTTGAAGCCGGGCATCCCTACCGACACCTTCGGAGTCGAGAGACTCGTTTAGAAAAACTGTGAAAAAATCACCAAACATTTAGTCAAAAAATGACTAGGGCACTGCTCTTCCCGGATCTGCGCTTACTGGCGCGGAAAAGAAAAACTGACATCAGCGCGCAGGGCGGCGTCTAAGTACTGCCCGCGACGTCATCCCGGCGATCCCGACGACGGACGCGGAGCCGCACGACGCCGCCTACCGACGCGCAAGGGTACTGCTACGCAAAAAACTTTCCGGATCCAGCCTGACGCCTGGGGATATTCTAAGGTAAGGAATCTGTCACTAACGTGTCTCTTTCAGATATTATTATGTTTGAGTTTTGTTGTTTAGGGATGTCACTAAAATATTGTTTCTTCTTCCTTTTTTCATTTTTGTTCTTTGGTCTAAAGATGTAGGGTTTAGAAACATGTTTTAGGTCTTGTTTAATTATTTTATAAACTGTAGAGAATCCGGAAATATCAAAATAATATTTGATATTTTGGCTATGTTTGATTCTTTCACTGATGGGTAAAATGGCTGGTTTCATAAGAATCTTTCCCAATATGTACCACCACATTTTCCCACAGAGAATGGGTAAAACCCCTTGATACATCATCCCCCTTTTCTAGCGAGTCAGTATTGATAGTAGGTAAATTGCCGAACACCCCAGGCTTTAAACATTCATTGCAAGGTGTAGTCACAGGTATATGTGAAAAGAGTGCTGTCACCAAGCATCTGTGATAGTGGTGAAAACCTGACACCAGACTTTTAGAAAACATGGAACGCAGTGTCACTTGGAATGCTGCTGCAAAAAGTTCTTACCAAGTTCAACAAAGATTAAGTGATATTGTTTGTATTTTCAGTAATTCAGCTGCATATATAAAAAACATTGTGTGATGACCTATCAAAATCGATACCTGAGCTGAAGTGTTTCCCTGTAAGAGATCCTTGCCACTTGCTAGATGGTATGATAAAAGCATCTTTACAATCTTCAGAGTTAATGAAGAATGCTATTTACTTTGTAGTACATAAATATTTTTCATTCTGTGCTATTTGTGGCATCAAAGAAAGAGTCATCCCAACTGTGTCATTTAGCCAGAGGTTCTCAGTCCTAGAGGCCATGAATGCTATATTATCCACGTGCAATCATTTACAGAATTTCTGCTGAGTGATAATGCCAAAGGCACGAAATGTGAGGATCTTCGTTGCATATTGATAGTGATGTGGAAAAAAATACACTCTACTGCATTCTTAGATTTTTTTACAGGAAAACATGACTGCTGTAGTGGACATAATAAAAAAAACTAGAGTCTGATAACACCCTTGCCTACCAAGTGTTCAGAGCAATTGGTGTACATGTGAAACATCTCCTTGAGAGTAGGCTGGGAAACACTTTTAGTAACTTTGGCACTGCAACATGTTCCATTTTAGAGTGCTTGCCACTTGATAAGCAGAGAAATGCTGAGAAGCAATTCAGGAAATTTTATTTTACAAGGTACGAGAAATGGCTTGCAATGATGCATAGAAATGTCCCTTCACCAACCGCGGCATTTGAAGTATATGAAGCCTCATTGTGGTACTCTGCACAAGTTCTAGATCTAGAAATGTTCTCTGGACTTTCAAAAGTGCTGCTTCATTTCTGACTGCTTCAATAACTCTGAGGAAATATGAGCCCAGTTCAACGCATATGTTGCAGAACCTGTCCCAGAGAATCGCATTTTTCAGGTTCCCTACGTATTGGCATGGAAAGCTATGTCAGTGGCCAGAGTTCGCAAATTGTGTACTGGCTGTTTTGGCGTTGCCCATCTCAAATGCCAATGCTGAGAGGGCCTTTTCACAGATAAAAGTTTACATGGGAAGGAAAGAGCAAGCGCATGACCAAAGACTCACTGAAGACGTTTTGTATGGTGTACTACAATAAGTTTGATTTGTAAAAATGTATTTGGACTTCATGCACACTGTACGTACACTCTATATATACCATGCACAATCAGTGCAGAAAGCAAGCAATAATAAAAGCAAAACATTCCATAAACGCCAGAAAAACACAGTTTCTCTGTTTTTAATGGCGCAAAAATGTGTAACCACTGTTTTTGAAGGTATTGAAAACATTGAAACAACCCCACCAGAACTTACCAAAAATAGAAACAGAAAAAAGGAAAGCCCAAGTATAAAGCACACCTGATGGAATTTGTCCCGGGAAAACTGCATTATTCCGTTTTCTGATCTCAGAACCTGTAAATTGCCCAATATTTTTACAGCGTTATCCCCCACCCCCAGTCGTTCACCTCTGAATGAGCTCCAAGGCCTCGTTACCAATAAGTAAGATGATATTAAAACCTCGTGCCGGTGAACATGCAAAAATATGTATTTATAAGGTTTCACACTGAGTCAATACCAAAACAATGTTTACTTTCGGCGTAAAAATGCATTCTTATTTCAGAATATTGTCACCTTTAAAAGCATATTAATTAAATAGCCTATCTATCTTATAGGGATTGCAAAAGTATAACTTCTATTTTTGATTCACCATTTGTCATGTAATAAATGTCAGGCGAAAATCAAAATGATAATTCCAGTAGACAGCCCTGGGTTCAAACCACAAAAACAAATTCTTGACTGCACCATTTCATATATGTGGTAGCAAGTATTGTGCTCTGTTATTACTTTAGAGATGTCAACAAATTATAACCAAGATCTTCTGGTTAAAAGGAAGGAAACCTAGCCACTATACTACTTCCCTTCCACCTCTCACCATTCAGCTGTTACATCTGCTTCAACCATTCTTTCTTTCCTCCCTTCTTTTCTCTTTCCCTTACCTTCCTTCTTCCTTTCTGTTGCTTCCCATCTTCCTGCTGCTCCTTTAAATTTCCTTCGTCATGTTGTCCCTTAACTTGTTTTTCCCCTATCCTTCTATATCACCGTCCTTTTTTTGCTCTCCCCTGGTCCAGTCTCTTTAAAACACGACGTGCAAGCTAGTAAGATTGTTCACTCTCAATGCACCTGTTGGAGATGGATGCGTGCAATCACATGGTTTTGGAAGCATGTAGCACAACTTGGCTAACAGCCTATCATCTCTAAAATATTGATAACATTTCCGTTATTGATCTGGCTTAATGATAGTAACACCTGTTTCCAGCACATTCAATTTATGATATCCACCAAACACATGTCCACAGTGCGCTTTCAACTACCTTACTTGTAGAGCGCAACATTGACATAGTGGTCTTATAATAGAGAACCAAGACGAACCTAAAAATCTAGTGGTGAATCTCTCATCTAGGAGTCTGACACCCGTTGAACAAAAGGTCCTGGAAAAAGGCCTCGGCTTTGTACCAACACCACGTGAGGATAATTTCCGCCTGACAAAGGAGTTGCACAACCTCTTCAGGAAACTCAGACTCCGAACGTTCTTTCAGGGCAAAAGCCCACCTGCAATTGAAGACTCAGGCTTACATCTCCCTTCCAGGTTTACCCCACACGAGGGCATGACACCTTGCGAGATTCTCACCTTTGAACAAGCTGTCATCAAAGATGTGTACAAACTTGACAACCAGAGGCCCTTCTACAATATGACGTACCCAGAGAGGACAGCAATCAGTAGCCTGTCTGATGACGACTCAATCATCATAAAACCAGCTGATAAAGGAGGTGCCATAGTGATCCTACAAACAAGCAACTACAATCATGAGTGCCTCCGCCAACTCGGATATATATTACCGTCAAATACCCAACAGCAACTTTAAAGACTATAATGCAAACACTTGTCAACTCGGCTGAGTCACAAGATTGGATCTCCCACAAGAAAGCAGAATTTCTAAAGAATACCAACCCTAGAAAACCTTATTTTAACATCCTACCCAAAATACACAGGGCATCTCTCCCCTTCAGGGAGGCCAATTGTGTCATGGATTGGATCCCTATTGGAACCTCGCAGCAAATTTTGCGATTACTTTTCACAACCCCTGGTGAACAAAATCCTATCTTATCTAAAGGACACAAGAGATGTCCTGAATCTGATTGCAGCAAGTACAGACTTCAATGACATTACCCTTCTGATGACCCTAGATGTGGAAGCCCTCTACACCAACATCCCACAGGAAGAAACACTAGAAGTGTTGGAGACTTGCCTCCTGGCGGAGACATGGACATCCCCAACCCCCGGTGAGCTTCATAATGGAATGTGCAACCATAGCCCTGAAAGAAAATTTCTTTCAGTTTCAGGAGGCCCTCTTTCACCAGATCCAGGGGACTTCCATAGGCAGCACATTCACCCCCAGCTTGGACTGCTTGTATATGGCAGAGTTTGAACGCCTTCACATCTCCAATAACAATGCTTTTCAGGACAATATAAAACTGTGGCGACGCTACATAGACAACATCATAATCTTTTGGAGAGGCGATCTTCCAAGATGTGAGGCCTTCTACCAATGGATCAATTCCCTCAACCCTTTTCTAAACTTCACCAAAACTGTTTCTGACAGCACAGTCACGTTTTGGATCTTATGACCACTTTGAACAACAGACTACTAACTACCACTACCTTCAGAAAAGAAACGGACTGCAACAACCTGTTACTATACAGCAGCCACCACCCAAAAGCTCTCCGTGATAATCTCCCCTTCGGCCAGTTCCTACGCCGGAACTGCAACTTCACCACAGACTATGAGAAGGAGGCGGCCACACTGAGTAAGAATTTGGAGGCACGTAATTACCCCCCATTGATCATCAAAAGAGCATGCAAGAGGGCAAGAAATAACAATAGGGAAGCTCTACTGGAGCCCAGAACCAGACAGAAGGAGGACGCTATCACGTGTCACAACCTTTACCCCAAATTCCAATCAGATTAAGAAAATCATATGTAAACACTGGCGCATTCTTCAATCTAAAACTCTGGATATACCAAGACCTCGCTTTGCATTCAAACAAACGAGCAACCTTCGAGACCAACTGGTACATACAAGACCACGTGGAAGATCTAAACAGGAACAGAATACATTATGGGACCTACCACCTGTCTCCGGACATTTTCCATGTGGACAGTGTGGCATCTGTAAATTTACGGAACACACCAAAGAGATACGCCTGGACAACACTCAGGTTTGGATCCAAAAGACACATACAAATTGCAATACAAAGAATTGTGTTTATCTGATCCAATGCCCGTGCCACCTCTGATATATCGGCATGACTACCAGACCTGTAAAACTACGGATTACTGAACACCGGAGCACGGTTCGCTGCAAAAGGACTGCCACGAAAATGAGTTCCCATTTCCTAGAAAAAGACCACACCCCTGACGACTGGAGGTGGCCATCCTGGAGGCAAATAATAGATGGAACCAAAGATCGCTCTTTCAGAGAGAGCAACAGAGGATATTCCGTCTTTCCATGAATGTGGCCGGATTAAATGATGATATCCCTTGGAAAGAACTTGATTAAGTGAACAACACAACCCAATCACTTCCCATCAGATATCATGGACATTGAATACTTATCTGTGCACTAAAATTATCCCCTACACTTCCCAGCAACAACTGACCTCTACATTCCAATATACTACCCAGACTAGTCCTCTAAAAACTGCCAGAGGTGACTGCATTGGGAAACACTCTACAAGCCTCTATCAATTTTCTTTACAATCTATATATAAATCTGTAAAATGTCTTGACCCTGATTACTGTCTTGATATCAAGCACACTTCTTCTGCTATACCCTTACAACTCTTTAGAACAAAACACTTCCTCCCATTACAAAGTAAAATCTAGTTCACAATCCCGAAGTAAAAGGGGACTCGCTCTGCTGAACTTATGTTTAAACTTGAACACACAGACTAAATATAACCCGTCTATTTAAAAAAAGAATGTTGAAGAAATGAATTGTGCTACAGTTTGTGAATAGGTCCTTCGATACATGAGTGCCCACTTTAAGATGGCCGCCGGCACTGTGCACCCATTCCTATCACCCCGGTCTGACTAGCCCCACAGTACGTCGCACATTGACACCTCTGACGCCCTGCGCTGTGACTCGAGTGTCCGTAACATGATGCACGTATGATTCGTGCTACACCGTGGCGGAAAATACAATCCTCTCGCCCATCCTGAATCCATCCCACAACTCTGGTCTGACCTCGAGTCTCAAAAAACCAGAGCCCACTTAATCACAATAAGCGAACACAGCTGCGTGTAAAGAAAAAAACAAAAGTCGCTCTCTACTTAAAACTAGCACCTTCCCCTCACTCGATACCTACAGAGTGGTAGAGGAGGGTAGGTCAAGGGCACTGTGTAGTATTCTGATGTTATGGTTTTTCTCCTACGTTATCCTGTCCCTAGCTGCTCAGCCCTGTGTGAGTGTTCTGAGTGGAATGTTGGTGTGTGGGCTATGAGTGGAATGTTGGTGTGTGGGCTATGAGTGGAATGCCTGTGTGACTGGATGAGTGATGACAGTTGGTGGATGGGGCTGAGTAGCTAGCAGGCTGCTCCTGTTGGGGCTGTTGATTAGGACTTACTGAGGATTTATACTACCTGTTTACTTACCTGAATAAACCTACTTGGTTTACAGCATACCTGCTTGGACCAAGTTACTACATACATTTTGGTGACATGTTAGAGACCTTCCCACGCTCTACAGTTGGTACAAGTAGCAAAGATGCCTTCTACAACGTGTTGGGAAGAAGCTACTACATGGAACAGACGACAGGCGCACGCAACAGGAACAAGATGCTACAAAAAGGAGACGCAAGAGGTCACACGAGACAATTGTTTTTTAAAGACATTGTGCTACAAAATCGACAAATGAAACAGGTACAACGACAGCGCGCTGAGCAGTCCCACCGGTGTCCATTACATCGGACAGCCCCCACACAAGCGTGCTGTACCCCATCTCATGCTGACACAACGACAAGAACTATGCTTTCATGTAAGGTATGCCACCACTCTTATTTCTTGGACGCTATGCTGATTGTCATCCTCCATGCAAACCTTCGTTTCCATAGGATGTGTGCTTTGGAGGGGACAGGCATGTGCGGTGTGTTCTTCCTACATTTTGGTATGTGGTGGTGTTGGTTTGACACGTCTGGCTTCAACCAATGTACCTTCAAGAGATGTACTATCATAATTTGTGACATTTTATTTGGCATTTCTAACATGAACGTTGCGCACTTCATGATTTTCTTGGACATGGCAATTCTCATCTAGATGTGTGCGCAAGGAAGTATATGCCCCCACACGTCTTAATACAAGCAATGTACCTTCGTTTTGTCCTTGGCAGCACCTGCTCATGTGACTGTTTAGCTGCAGCTGTATGTTTTAAATTGAGAGCGCCTGCCCTATTCAGCCCACGCTAGTGTTATACCATGTCTTTTGCTCAGTGCTGCCTATATTAGCGTGGTTTCTAGCGCCAGCTTCAATTAGATGACTCGTGTTCTTTCAAGTCTGGTGCTGGGTCTCTGGACGGACTAATTAGCTCAATTCCACTAACCATCGGTATGTACATTACTGATTGTGTTTTTGCGCCGGCTGCAGTTCCACCAGTTTGTGTTTTTGTGCAACACTATCCGGAGTTTTTTTTTTTTTTTGCAGGACTTGTGCGAGGCAGTTTCATTTATGTCTACTCTGCATTCAAAACGGCCGCGAGGCATGCTTTTGAACTATTTGCGCGCCTCTTACCGTTTCTTTGTCGTCGCGTGAACAGCCTGTGAGGAGAGCTTCTATCTTGTCATCCACGAGCCAGCGCTTCCCAATTACGTTTTGGGAGCACCTACGTGCCTGGAGCCACCCGGAGCGATGTTGTTTAGCGTGCCGCCATCTTTGGATTGTATGCTGCACTTTACACACATTTGGAGTGTGGTTCCACTTTGTTTTTGCCATCCGCGTGTGGTTAGGAGTCATGGGAGCTTGAGTATGACTCTCCTCATCGTGGGATCCTACGTGCCTCCGTCTTCTCCGGATCCGGTTTCTTTTTAGTGATAGCATTCTATGCACTTTACCGGCAGCAGTCTTTGAGCATGAACTCCCAATTTGATTTTCTTCTACACTGAGTGACGCTTGAGACCAAGATTGGTCTCACAACTAAAAGGTTATCGTCATGAGCATGTTGCCTCAACTCTACATTTGTTACCGAAGCATCATCTGTGGATTTGAGTTTCGTCTTTTGAGTTTTCTGTAAGACTGTTCCTGTGCTTTTGTGCTTAAGGAGAAGCAGCTGTGGGTGCATGGTATTTGACTGGACACAACATTTCGAATCCACTAGGTCATTTCTTAATGAGAAGGTAGTGCTCGGGTGAGAGGTCGCTCACCGGCGTGGGTCACAGTTTATTAATGCACTACAATTGGAAATGTTTTTGCATACTTATGAATGTAGTTTTCGTGTGTCTTTATGCCACAGTTTACTTTTGCCTACATTGGGTGGCCTATGTGTTTTTACTAGGTGGCAGTCACAGTTTTACTTGGGGTGTGGTTTGGGTCATAGCCACGTTACAGTTGTATCCCTTACATGAGGGATGGATTTGGGTTACAGTCCCATTTAGTTTTTCACGTTCTTTGACCTCTACATGGGGGTGGGTATATGGATGAGTTACTGTACCCTTACATGAGGGTTTTCTTACAGGATTTTGTTGTTGCAAGGAGACACTTTCCTTGCGTGCGTAAGACACCTTGTGCCGCACGATCAATTTTGATGCAGGGTTGGGTTCCCTGTGTGCATAAGACACCTTGTGCCGCACGTTATTTGTTTGTTGCAGGGTTTTGTCCTTGTATGCCTCCTCACACGGAGAGCATATACATTTTTACAGGTTGTCCTTGTTAATGGTGGGTGCAGGATATTGGATTTTAGTCCCTTTAGTCCACATGACTTGTCTCCCAACTTGGAGAGCACATTACGTAACATTGTTGTCCCTTGTTTTAGCTGGGGGCAGGATATTGGGTTTTAGTCCCTTTGGTCCACATGTCTAGTCTCCTTACATGGAGAACTTACATCTTGATGTTTAATTTTCCTTATTAGAGGAGGGGGATGGGTACTCTGTGTCCATCTTTCCTTCTTGTCTTTAGTTACTTACCCTCTCGTGATGCGGTGTTTTCGTCATCCCTGGGTCTGGGCTTTTGACTTTGATTTAAATAGTTCATTTCTACTTTATGATGCGGGCGGTGTTTCCTTCATCCCTGGGTTGTGGACTATTTACTATTGGTGTACTTTTATGTTTATAGTTTTATGTATTGGTTTCGTTATTCTTCTGTTCAATAGGGAAGAGGTAATGTAGTATTCTGATGTTATGGTTTTTCTCCTATGTTATCCTGTCCCTAGCTGCTCAGCCTGTGTGAGTGTTCTGAGTGGAATGTTGGTGTGTGGGCTATGAGTGGAATGCCTGTGTGACTGGATGAGTGATGACAGTTGGTGGATGGGGCTGAGCAGCTAGCAGGCTGCTTCTGGTGGGGCTGTTGATTAGGACTTACTGAGGATTTATACTACCTGTTTACTTACCTGAATAAACCTACTTGGTTTACATCATACCTGCTTGGACCAAGTTACTACACACTGCTCCCGCAAGGATCATGTGAGTTTTGCAACTGAATACCCCTCTATCTATTCATGGTGGGTTTTCAAACACCTTATAGTGGCCCTATTTTCGGACACAAATTGGGTGTACCAGTCTCTCCGTAGGTGAGCCATGACCCTTTGCATCACCTAAGGGGTACTTCTTCCCTGAATCCTGGGTGAGTACATTTTAAAATATCAAACGCATGCTGCCAAATGCAACCTATGAATTCTTGGCAAAATGAGATACTTGATAAGTATATGAAAACATTTTTCAACTGTTCTCTCTGAAAAAGGGCCTCAAACCTTACTCTTCAAGCTGAAAATACTGGTTACAATGAACGACTATGTTCTAGAACTGCTCTGCAACTGTTTGAGTGTGTTCTATTTGTCTCACTTTTAATAAACACCTATATCTCATCAGTGTAATGTCATTGTAGGGAGCGCAACAGAATAACTGATCACTATGTTGTGTGAGTGAATGCCTAGGTCTACAGGCAAACACCTTATGACCTTTATTCTTCTTTCTCTCCCTCGTATATCTGTAGGTGGAACTGTCCCAACTGCATCAAAACAGGTGCAGTATCTTTAACCTCTAGAGGGTACAGGATACAATTTACTGACCCCTGGAAATCAATACTTAGGGTAGGCAATGTATAGGTCCTGAAGAAATGCTGATTGACCCTTCTGGCAAATAAGGCATGAAACATGTCAACCCCATTACATTTACTCTTTTCACATGATAGCTATTAGGGTACATAATTACCTTTAGATAGCATTGTTGGTTTTTATTGTGTCAAGGGATGCCAACAGGATTAAAACTTTTCTGGATTCCCTTAGATGCTTTTTTGTTACCCCCATCACCACCCTATTCTTAGCCCCTCACACGCACTCACCTTACGGCGTTAACAGATCAAAAGATCTCCGAAAAAGAGACCACAGACCCGTAAGGCACTGCAGCGCTGGCTTGACGAGGAGCGCCCTATGATGAAGCATGACACCATACCAGGCATGTGAGGGCATCACGATCTGACCACTCGGATCCCCCTGATCCACTACGTCGGACAAGGCTGATTCTACCACAATACAGGCTCTAATTAGCCCCTCCAGAGGAACTACCTTTTCTTGTTTTGATACTTATAATACCCAAGCTAGAACATAGTACTGTAAATGTTTTCAAATAAACTCTCTGCTGCATCTTTTAAGAATCATAGGATTCAAATAAAAGTAATATGTTCAACAGTGGCTTGATGACAAAAGAGCCTGGTCAAACCGACCGGGGGGCTGCCTGATGCAACCTATTCTAATGTGTACAGAGGAGGCAGTTGATGTGGATCGGACCGCGAGGGATTACTACCAATATTATATTGGTTCTGCAGTGTGGCTGAGTAACCGTTTACTTTGGGCAGGGCCATAACTCCTCCCAACAGGCAAATGCTTTGAAATATGTGGAGAAGACAACACTCTTTATACTAAGATGCTACAACTGTTTGTAAGAGTAGTGATGAAAGAGGGAGAGCACCATAGTTAGCATTAGCATAGTACATGCAACCTACAGAGAGCATGGTTGTCACTCAAGGGGTGCAGGGCCATACACAATCATCAGCAGCACTGTCTGTCTGCCATCATGGAACTACTTTCCTTAAGTGAACTGTTGGCCTTATACATTCGTGCTTGTTTGAAGGTTATTCTGTCAGAAAGAGAAAAATCTGCAAGAATGTTACAGTATGCAAAAGAAAAAAATCCCGATTTGTATAATGTAACAATTGCATGGTTTTTGGTGAGGTGGGGAGGATTTCTTTTAGTGTAAATCTTGGCATGCATTATCACAATCTTTTTTTTTTTAATCACTTCAGACACATCACCACCACCTAATCATTTCTTCCAGCTTAGTTTGTGATGCGTGATATATTTTAATCAGTTTCTGTGGCAGAATAGTGCAGTCTGAAATAGACTGGAGTAGTCCGGTGGACTAGCCCAGAAAAGGTTGAACTGTGAGCCACATTAGGTTGAATTAAAATTAGAAAGTGTTGTACTAAAGTAAACTTAATGTAGAAAATGCTTGAGGGGAAATAGTAACTTTTATCACGTGTCACTCTTTCTTTTGCAAACTAAATATTAAAGGAGTACACTCACAAACTTTTCTATTCCCAAATTCACCTTAGATGCACAAACATTGAATATGCGGACGTTAATGACATGCCCAGATTTATGAAATCAGGATTTGTGAATTTCTGCAGCCACAAGAACGGTGGATTTTCAACAGACATAAAGCTAGGGAATGAGTTTTCTCAGGGGAAAACCGGGAGTTCACTATTGGGAAAGTATTGAAGCCCCACTTTGTGGGGAATTACAAACCTTTTCAATGTTTCTGCTCTTACTTTGTGCACAAACACTTGTAACATGGACGACTGAGGCAGATGTGCAAAAACGGGTGAGTAAACCACCCAAATATTCTACAAAGAAGGGAGACGGTTTTCTACAGGCAGTTTTTCTTTTTGAAACATAAAAAGCTAAAATGCACCTTTAAGAATTAGGCATAGACATGGAAACCTATGTTTTTGCAGCATAAATCTTGGTTAGATTCTTATGCTGTGCCATCCAGTAAAATAAAATATTTAAAAACTATTTCTGGCGGGACATCAACTCAAGCAGTTATTAAGATGTGGACTGAAGCTCATAAGGCCCTCTTAGGTGATCTCATTTTGGATCTTTTTTCCCCCACTCAGGAGTTCGAAGGTGTGTCGAGACAGCTCCTGAGAAGTCATCAAAGGAAAGACGAAGACAATGAGGCGCCGAGCAAACGTTGCAGGAATATCTGAGGCCAACACTTGTTCGAGGATCCAGGTTTTTTCGAGGGAGGTTCTTTGACATAGTTGGAGAATGGCTGGTGGAAAAGTTGGCGTCCCCAAGATGCCTCAATGCCATTTTGTAGCATGACAACTGAATGCACTTAATGATGAACTCCCACCATGCATGTTTTGCCTCCCAAAAAGACCATAAGTCTTTGGATTGTTATGCATGTTCACTTTTTGAAACAAAGACATTAGTCTAGTGAAACAAAATATTGTTGCCACACTGGACCACAATGGACATGTTGGGGCAGAGTTTGAGAGGCAAAAGAAAAACACGCCATTGATGGACGAAATCGAGTTTTCAAAACAGCATGAAATAGCAGCCTTCGAGGAGGCTTAAGGAGAACATGTTGGATTCAGACCTTGTAGAAGTTTCATATTACAAATTTGAGGCATACGGATCCGCCCACACAAAGAGGTTCAGCCATAAATCTCTGTTGCTACACGCTAAAAAGCCTTCATAATCATCAAAAGTTATCCAAGACCATATCAAACATGCTGAACTCAATATCTTTGAATGAACACGAAGAGTAACTTAAGGACAAACCTTGGATGGAGTAAAAAGTTAGAAGTTATCAAAACATCCCCTCCTACTGGGACCAAAGAAAATACACCAGAAAGGATTATCCTACAGGACATAGGCTCAAGTTTAGAAAAAGCTTGAAAGGGGAAAGAGAGGCATTCAATGTCAAAAGATAATCAGCAAAAAGAAAAAGATCTTTTGGCAACAAGAAGAGAAAGAGGGCACTCAATGTTGACATTGTAAATCTCATTTAACAGACGATTTGATTTTGCCGCACGCAAGACACCCACACCCTTAGGAATTAAAAAAAACAACGCAAGAGACAAAGTGTCCAAAACAGAGGGAAAAGAGTAGAGTGAAAGACAACCAAGAACCATGAGCCAGATGATGCAGGTAGGGAGGAAATTATGTCACTACAACATTATATACAGAAAGAAGTGGAAGAAATATAGGAGGATATAGTCGCTGACTCACCCACAAGAAGAGGCAGACATGTATCCCTCCAGATGGTAATTCCCTGTATCATGAGGTGGAAGAGTTTCAGCTTTTGATGTCCAAATGGAGGTAGAACAAAAGGATTCATGTTTCTTACTAGAAACTCTTAAGTCCTCTGCATAGAAAGAAATAATGCCTGCCAATGCTGATACATATTTTTCAGCAGAGCAGCAAGGTCTTCTCAAGGCCGGCCACATCAAATGCGATTACCAGACTTATAGAAAAGAATTAAGGCATCCCCCACAAGACCCATTAAATACTAGAATCATCTGGAACCCAATTCTCTTATAGTCTCTATAGCAAGAAAGAGGGCACAATCTCCAGCTTCACAGGAACAATACCACCAGACAAGATAGTAAGAGACTGGAAGTTGTAGTGAGAAAAATGGAAAGGGCGACGGGTACTCAGTGGCAAATAGCTAACCTTAATGTGTCATTTAACAGATACTCACACCAACAGTGGAATGATATGGAGGACTTAAACACTTGCTTCAAGATTTCAAAAGAAAGTAAAATCTTTGGAGAAGAGGGGAGAATTATCTTCAAATCATGTCTAAAATCAGCACTGTACTCTGCTGACACAACAAGAAGGCAACTCACAAAGCAATGGGGACTGCTTTGCGTAAATATGCATGGTTACGCATAGCACGTTCATACCAGAGTTTCAATCTAGTGTAATAGATATGTCTTTTACAGATAGTCATGTATTTGGACCAGAAGACAATAACTCTCTGAAAGACATGAAGAAGGCAAATAAAACAGCTTAAGTGTTAGGAGCACTGAAAATCAAGAGAAGCACATATAAAAAGAGAAGCTTCTCAGACAGGAAAGACAAGGTGGACAACCCTATACAACCGCATTTCAAAGACAATTGTCAGGAATGACATTCGCTAAGTCACCACATTAGCAGCACCCCACTACGTTTCGTGGTAGAGGAATATCCAGAGGTGAGGTCTCAAGAGAGTCTATGATATATCACAAAAAGTCCTGTTTAGCCTGTATTTCTTCAGTCACAGGATAAATCACAAAATAGTAACTGAACCAAGAACATATATTTAATCAAAAATATGCATTTCTTTGTTACTATGTACAAATATAGATATAGGGTGCTTCCATCTGTTATGTCACATTCCAATATAAAAAAAAATACATCTCACACTATACATATTCTCATAATAAGAAATACAATTTATCATTCACAAACCCCAATCACATCTACAACCTCTCAAACATACTCCTAACACTCATTCACGTGTGCCAAATAATCCTTGAAACCCCCAAAAAGACATTTAACATTTGTCTCTTCCACAGTTGTAGGGTCATGACTCAGATACTAAGAATGGTCAACAAACGTTTTGATAGTACTATTTTCATGCCTTCAAGACCCCCATTGTTACACGCATATCGTCACTCTTTTAGGGGTATCGTGCTCTAAAGACAATAAAAAAAAATATTTTATTAAGGGTCATAGTATAACACCACTTTACTGGTTTTTTTTTTAAATATCATTTTTATTGGCATTTAAGAAGAAACGTCCAAAGCAATAGTCGACAATCTTTACAGTTCTATGCACTGCATGCTCTCGTACGTATTATAGCTCTAAATACTGCAACCCTGTCCCAAATAAGGACGGTGGTGCTTCAATTCTCAACAACTTGAGTCACATGTGAGGGTGAGCAGCCATAATCCCAAAATACATTATATAAATATCCGTTACAGAAGAAAGCAACATCCACAATTTGAACAAATACAGCCAAAGAGGGAGAGAAAAAAAAAAAGAAAAAAAAACATTTCATAAACAGAGACCACAACATCTGGAGCTTTTGAGATGTAAAAGAAACCCAGTGAGTGTCATGAAGGAAAGGGCCAGCCCCGCCAGGAGGCAAGCCTTACAGTTGAGGCTCCCTCCCGTCCCTGTAAAATAATTGCCATATATAACCTGATGCATTTCAGAGTCATGTAACATACTATAGAAGTGCAGCTAATAACGGATGCCCAAAAATGATCATATTATCAATAATGGACCAAATAGTCCCCAGTACGTGACTCATCGTATATGTAACAGAAAAACACTAAACTTAAAAAACATCTACCAGGGGACAAATGCTGCAGGCAGTTTGTGAACTAAAGACCAGGATCAGTAAGTGTGTGTTGGACCATGGGCGGGGCAGGCTAGATAGCGGGCAGGTCCCCCCCCCACTCCCTCTGTTGCTGTAACTCAAAGTACCCCTGTGTATCCTAAGAGGTCTGGTTGGCGCAGGACTCCGAAATAATGACGTCCGATACCCATGACCAGGTGGGTAGCTATCTAACTGTGGGCCTCCGGGTCACTAACCTCTGACTCCGAGGGCGGGGGCGGCGCATTACGGGCTTCCCATGCTTTAACTATATCTGCCCAGTGCTCCGCTAGCGGTTTACGCCGTTTGGTCACCCTGTCTTCTTTGATCAAGGCTCGCTCCTCGGCCCTAGCCCAGGAGGATACATCAGCTTCCCATTTAGTCACCAATGGGGCCTGCTGGTTTTTCCATCTAAGGGCTATCCGCCGCTTAGCCAACAGCAGGGCCAAGTCCACAAATCGATGCCGCAGCCGTTTGGCCTTAGGTCGCGGAAAAAGACCCAGCAGACAAGCCGCAACCCCAGGGACACTACCTTGTTAATCAGGTCCACCACTTTCGTCCAGTACTCCTGGACCCGCCGGCAGGCCCAGATCATGTGAATCCAGTCAGCGTCAGTCTGAGCACACCGAGGACAAGCCCGCTCCCCCCGAAAGCTATCCGTAACCTGTGCGGCGTGAGGTATGTTCTATGAAGCCAGTTGAATTGTAAATACTTAAAGGCCGCGTTCCGGGACACCTTCTTGGGGCTTCCCAACGCTCTGTCCCAGTCTTTATCAGAGAGCTGGGTAGTAAGCATATCCTCCCATCTCTCTCTCAATCGGGTCAAGGGGTGGCTTGATATTTCCAGAAATGCCTGATAAAGCCATTTCATTAAGTGTCCAGCGGAGCCCAATGTCACCAACGCATGTAAGACCGGATGTGTGGCGGGTTCCTTCGTCTCCCTCCCCCACAGCTCAATCATGGCACCCCGAGTTTTGTGGTAGTTCAAAAATTGCCCCACCGGTAGCTCGTGATAATCCAAGAAGTCCGTCAACGGTAGCAATTCCCCGTCCACGAAGCAGTCTCCGACTGTCCGGGCCCCTGCATCCATCCATCCCGCCAACCGTCGCTCAGTGAGGAGTGGACCCCCTCCCGCCTGTGGTAGCCCCACGAGGAGAATGCTCGGGGAATAAAGTTTCATGGTACCCGACCTTTTCACCGTCCTGTCCCAACAAGCTATGGCTACTGAGAGCAGCACACCCATAGGCTTGATCCTCCTGTGTCTGTCAAGCAGCCTAGGCAAGAGTGTCCCAATCACGGAACGGGGAGTAGGCGAGAGCGTAGCCAACGCTCTCCCATCCAACCATCGAGCCATCCACTGCAATTGGCCCGCCAGATAATACGCTTCAAAATCAGGGGCTCCCAGACCCCCACCCAGCAGCGGGAGGCGCAGTGTTTGGAGCGACACTCTGTTACGGCCTCCGTCCCAGACCAGGTCTCTAAGGATCGAATCCAACTGCTTAAACCAGCTGCGTGGTATAATGACAGGTAAGTTAACAAAATAATATAGGAGACGGGGTAACATCACCATTTTTGACAGTGCCACCCTGGCCATCACAGGCAGCTGCAGCGTGCGCCAGAAGGCCACGTTTTGCCGAAGGCGCCGCAAAGCCCCTCACAGATTTCCCTCTAACAAATCAGACTGAGTGTGGTAAATCTTGACCCCCAGATACTTGAAGAGCTCCGGAGACCAATTAAATTCCATCGGGAGAGTCAATGTTCTCTGCAAGTCAGGGCATAGCGGGAAGACGTGCGTCTTCTCTTTATTCATTCGCAGGCCCGAAAGCTCAGCAAACTCCTCCAGTATCCGCAAGATCCTAGGAATCCCCTCAGGCCCGTCTCTCAGGTAAATCAGAACATCATCACCATAGAGCGAGACGATGTGAGGAGTCTCATCTAGTCTGATCCCCAACTGCTCGCCCTCCTGCCACAAGCGTTCCGCCAATGGCTCCATGGCCAGGGCGAACAGCAGTGGCGACAGCGGGCACCCCTGCCTAGTCCCCCTGTATATACTATAAGGCGCAGATATCATAGCGCCAGTGCGGACACGCGCCTGCGGTGCTTCGTACAACAGGCGCACCCAATTTGCCCAACCCTCACCCATCGCCATCTTATCCATGGTTATTAATAGAAAATCCCAACTCAGGGAGTCGAAAGCCTTCTCAAAGTCAATCGACATCACCACTGCATCCGGGTAAGTCCTGGTGTCGGGATGGAACATGACATTATACAGTCGGCGCAAGTTGTTAGAGGTGGAGCGTGTGGGTATAAAACCATTCTGATCGGCATGTATCAAGCGCTGCATATGCGGCAGGAGCCTGGTAGCCAGCGCCTTGCTTAAAATTTTAAAGTCCGTATTTAACATGGATAAAGGACGGAAGTCCGTCACTTTGGGGTGTGCTGTCTGAGTTTTAGGCAAAGGGATTACTAGTGCCTCTCTAATAGTGGGTGGAAGTGTCCTAGCATCCAGCGAGGCCGCATATAGACGCTCTAAGTGGGGGGCCACGATGTCCACAAATGTCAAGTAAAAGTCCACTGGTAGGCCATCCGGTCCCGGTGTCTTCCCCCGTGCCATACCTTTTATTGCCGCTCTAATTTCCCCAACTGAGATTGACAGCGCCAGGGAATCCTCGATATCCGCTCCCAACCCTGGCAATTGTATTGTGTCAAGGTATGCCCTTATCCTTTCCAGCGGCACCACACGCGGCTGCCCGTAGAGGGTGGCGTAATACCTTTGAAACTCTTCGTTAATGGCGCTTGGAGAATAAAGCACCTGCCCCCAGGAGCTGTAATGCTCGGGATGGGTGTCCCTCTTGTCTCAGGTCTAACCAACCAAGCCAGCAATCTGCCAGCTCTGCCCCCTTCCTCGTGTTGACGCACCCTGTAATTATTGAAGTCTAGGATCCGTAACCTGTCCCAGGTGTTATTGTAGCCACTCCTAAGTTCCGCTATCTCATCCTGCACCGCCAAACCTGCCGCCAGCTCCCCGTCCAGCGCTTGTTGTCGTTGCTCTATGCGCTCCAGCTCCCCAGTAATTACACGTCGGAGTCCCACCGTTTGTCCCAGACATTGCCCCCTAGTGACCACCTTGAACGCTTCCCATTCCACTAATGGAGAGCTAGCTGTGCCTTGATTGCTAGAGAAGTAGTTAACCAATGCAGCCGCTAATATCTGTTTGAACCCCTCATCCTCTAACAAATTGGAATCCAATCTCCAGGAAGGGATGGGAGTCCTGTCGGGGGTATGGGTAAACTGCATGAGCAGGGGGCTATGATCGGATATAGCTCGTCCCAAATATTCAGTCCCGGAAAGCAGGTGAATAAGTGTGGCGGAACAAAAGAACATGTCCAACCGTGTGTGAAGAGCATACAGGTGGGAGTAATAGGAGTACACTCTCTGCCGATTGTGCTGGAGTCGCCATATGTCCACCAATCCCCAACCTTCCACCCACCGTCTGAGACCCTGTGCTGTAGTAGATGCGAGCGTACCACGCAGCGGGGGAGTAGATCTATCACAATCAACATTATACACACAATTAAAATCCCCTCCCAGGATTAAGGTGTCATTGTCCACTCCCGCCAAGATCCCAGACAGCTTCTCTAGGAAAGGGATCTGATCCCTGTTGGGGGCGTACACATTGCCTATCGTTATCTCCCTACCGGCCAGTTTCCCAAGTAAAATAACAAACCTTCCCTCCGCATCTATCCATTTCCGAGTAAGTTGAAAGGGAACACCCGGGCGAATCCACACCAACACCCCTTTCGCAAATGCAGAGTAAGTAGTGGCATAAACCTGCCCCCTCCACCTACCCGTCAGCCTCCCCGCTACTGTTTCCGTGAGATGGGTCTCCTGCAGCAACGCCACATGTACCCCTCTGCGGCGTAGGTAATTAAAGATGGTATATCGTTTAGCAGGTGACCCCATACCTCGTATGTTCCAGGTGAGAAGTTTAAACTCACCTGCTCTGACTTCTGGTGGCGCCATCTAACCATGTTAGGATACATGCCCTGAGTCCCACCCATGTTCACAACACCGAAAGTCGGCATCGCCCTCCTGGTAGTAAATAATAACCCCAAAACATGAACTCCCACACCCGTGAGCGGACTGACAACGGTCAGCTGCCCAAATTCACAAAACCAGTGCATAGTACAATCCTATGACAAAAGAACTAGGTCCTAGGAACCAACGAAAGACCTACTAGGGAGCGTGACCCGAACTTGTTAGTGGCTAGTTGGTTGGCACTACGGTCCGCATGGCGGAACAGCCAGAAAGTCCGGTTCCCCCTCGGGTCCAGGAGCCCCCCCCACCCCCCGCCACCCCAGAAAAAGAGGTAGTCCACATGCCGTATAGGGCTAACCGCCGTAGTAACTGACCCCAGTACCCAGAGCCCTAAAGGCAAAAAAAAAAAAGGGACAAAGAAAAACAGGGGACAAGCGAAAGCGGGGAGATCTAGCTGAAAAAGGGAAGAAAGAAGAGGACCAGAGCCCGGGGGGGGGGAAGAGGGGGTGGTGGGGAAGAGAAAACAGGAGGACAAATACGCAGTCACTCAGCCAAAGAAGGTGTCCGCTGTCTGTGGCGTAACCACTGGTACGCTCCTGAGTTCACTCTGCGAGGCATCCGAGCCGGAACTACCAGTGTCATGGTGCGAGTTCGACCCTCTCTCAAATGTCGAGGTACCACTCTGCGCTATCTCCGTCACAGCCTGTAGTGCCTTCGCTCTTTCTGCTGCTGTGCGTGATGGGCTAGGCCTCTTGGCGTACCGTTGGCGCTGCCTTCTCCGTGACCGTTTCCCAGAGGCCTGCTTAGTATCAGCAGATTGTCGGGGGTAGCCTTAGTGTGTCCTTCCGTTCTGTATGATTCCATCCATTCCCAGGCCGCCGCGGGATCGTCGCAAAAATATGTTTTCCCATCTAGGGCGATCCGCAACCTAGCCGGGAACATCAGGGAATAGGATATACCCTCCTCTCGGAGCGTACGCTTGACCTCCAAAAACGAGGCACGCCGTCGCTGCACTTCCCAAGTGTAGTCTGGGAACAGGGATACTCTGCAGTTCTCAACCGTGTATGGCCCATCAGTGCGAGCTTTCTGGAGTAGAAGGTCTCGATCACGGAAATGGAGGAGTCTGGCCACCACCCGTCTCGGTGGTCTCCCCGGCGCCGGTGGTCTGTTGGGCACACGGTGGGCCCTTTCCAGAGTATAGAACTGCGAGAGGCCCTCCGGCGCTACCACGTCCTTCAACCATTTCTCCAGGTAGGATATCATGTCTCGTCCCTCACTGCCTTCCGGTAGCCCCACCACCCGCACATTATTGCGGCGATTACGCCCTTCCGCGTCCTCCGCCCTGCGCTCCATCACCACCATTCTATCAGAGAGGTCTTCCACTTTCGCAGCGAGGGCCTTCTGTGCTGGTGCGAGCTCCTCCAGTGACTCTTCCACGGTTTTCACCCTACCAGAGAGTTTGCTATGTTCCGCTCGCAGCAGGCCCAGTCCCCCCGCCACCGTACTAATGTCCTGGTGCAGTGTCGCTTTAGTGTCAGCGATAGCCTCCAGGATCTTGGCGTACTGCTGCTGAAGCGGGACTTCAATCGCTTCCCCTCCCTGCTCCGCGGGGGTGGACTCCGGGACGCCGTCCTCGTGCTCCGGGGGAGGGCCCCCCTGCTTTCCCCTGGGCTTACCCATTGGCAGCACCGCGTGTACCACCACCTCCGATCTCGTTCGGCCTGCTCTCTGCGGGCAGGGCTCGGCCACCGCCCCCAAGGAGTCGTGCCCTTCCAACACGCAGCCCAGCTGGTAACACGCTGGCTCTCCCACTTCCTCCACTCTCAGGTCCAGTTCGCTGCACCCCGGGTGTGACCTCTCTCCGGCTCCCCGCGGTCCCGCAGGGCCAGCCAGCCAGCCTCCAAGACAAGGAGAGTAATGTACTTTGCAGGTTAACTCATGACCAGGGCAGATGTTAGGACGACCCAGCACAAGTAAAGGCACCAGCTGCGTTGGAAGGCAGGGTCCCACTGCGCTGGGACAGCACAAAGTAATTGTCTCTCACCCTGCCTGCTCTTATGTACCAGTCCTCGGTACTCCCCTGTCCGGCCCAAGTATGTCCAGTTGCACTAGCTCGGCAGTCGAGTGCGTCGTTCCCCCTGCGAGTCAGCTCCGTCCACGTGATTCGCAGCCAGGCGGCATCCGAGGCAGCCGATAGAGGGCCTCCAGTTCTCCCCTCATACAGCGCACCAGAGCCACTCTCGCAGGACAACCAGGCCGGCCCAACGGCCCGCCACAACTTCAGCGCCCCCAACGGTCGCCTGCAGCTTCACCTCAGCACACCGCAGGAGCAGGGTCCAGGCCCCATCCGCAGCCCTCACCGCACAGTAGTCCAAATAACCGGTCGGGAGCTTACCGCCGGATATCCCCGCCTCTTCGCCCCCGCAGCTCAACTCTCGGGGCCCCCGCCGATCAGGTTCAAGCACCCCAGGAAGGCGAACTCAGCATTTCCTCACCTCATACAGCCCAGCGGGGTCCGGGCAACTCATTCCCCCGGATGCCGAAGGGCGATCCATTTCTCGTGCCTCCGGTCCCCCAATGCGGCCCTCCGTCAGCGCTCAGGGCAGCGTCCCGGCGCTCCCACGTCACGGCCTCAGCTCCGCCAGGTCCAGGGGGGGAAGGGGGTCAGTGTGTCTCCAGGTATCTCCAGGGGCCACGGGGCCTCCGCCGGGCACACCAGAGCCGCCAAGGAGCGGGCCGCCAGATCAGTGGCGCAGGTCCGCTACCTCGCTCCGGCCGCCATCTTCCCTTCTCCTCCCTCACAGCGTGGGATCGGCAAGCTGTACCGCCCGCCGGAGCTCCGGCATTCACCCACAGCCCCAGACACCCCCCGGGCTGCCCTCTCAGATAGTGTAGGGGGGGGACCCCCAGACGCGGACAGGAGCTCAGTTTATCAGGATATTCGTCGCGGCTGGTGCGGAGCTCCGAGCTCACGCGACCGCCATCTTCAGCTCCGTAGCCACGCCCCCCAACACCACTTTACTGTTATTCAATTTCATATGCCATATATCTTCACCTATGATGTATGTCTAAGGTTCCAACATGCTTATTGAGATAACGCTTAAATCATGCTGAACTGTTTCCCACAACCATGTGGTATTTGCCTCTATGTTCATACAAACTAGCGCCTAACTACCACCCTACAGTGTTCACCAAAGTGATGCATGCATCTTGCTGGTGCAATACAAATGTGTGCTTTTCTGTCCCACATAATATTGGGTAGTGATCAAACTCAGAAACAAAACTTTACTAGTGTGCTCAACAGAAAAATATGCCTCTCTGGTCTCTCATTTGCAAACGTATGACTCAGACCTTCCTTACCTGGTAGGCACTAGATACTAGACAACAGGAATCACGTATTTAAGAGAGGAAATTCCCAATTTTAGAAACAGCATATAATAAAATGTTATGAGTGTTAAGCCTATTTTCCTATAGATAGATACATTTCATAAAATTACATGAATAAATATATATTTACCAAAACAATGTCTAGTTGCCAGTCCTTTCATTAGGTAGGTCCCAGAATGCCTTTCTAATCCTTTGGGATATGCACACTGGTTTTCACACCGTATGTATATGGCATGGGGGCAATACTATCAACATTCCAATGCACAAACCTAAATGTGTAAGAGAGAAGGGTTTTCATCCAAATACAAAGCTAGCCCTTCAAATAGCTGAATTTAATTATTTAAATCTACTAGAAAAAGGTTTAAACATTATAAAGGAGGCACGTAAACCATCCACCAGAAGGCGTTATGCATTAAATGGTGGTCACACAGCAACTTTCATCTAGAACAGATGATTCTGGAATTGAGAGATTCCTTCTATACTTACTAAAGCTTAGCTTAGCTATTCATCATTAAGGGTTCATTTATCAGCCATTACCACATATACCAAGAGTATGCAAAAAACAGCAAGCCTTTCAATCCTAGTCATCCAAAGCTTCCTGGAAGGCATAAAAAGGCTAGATTTTTCCACAACATGTTCTACCACCACATTGAAATTGAAATCTAGTATTAGCAGGACTAACCTTAGAATCAATGCATAAATCGTCTCTAAAACATTTAACACTAAAGATGGCCGTCTTAATTGCCATTATCTCTTTAAGAAGGATCAGTGAAATACAGGCAGTCACACCATATTTAATTGTACAACAAGACAGTGATTATGAGAATTCATCCAAAATGTACATAAGGTGGTGCCATCTTTTCATGTTAATCGGAAAACACAACCACCACCCTTTTATTCAAAAGCCAATTTATGTAGCAGGGAGAGTAATGCACACGTTAGATGCACGGAGAGCCATGAATTCAAAGAACATCAAGAAAACTAAACAATTCTTTGTAGTCCATGCACCACAAGCATTGAGTTCAGCAGTATCTAAATGATTTATTGCCAGATGGGTAATTCAAAGAATACAAACGTGCTATAATTTAGTGAACACATCTTTGGGAGTGAGGTACACCCTACTAGAAAGAAGGGGGCAAATGTAGCTATTCTGTCTAATGTATCCTCGCAAGACATGTAAGTCAACAACATGGTCATCAAAACATACCTTCACTAAATACTACTGTGTGGATAGAAACAATGAAGCAAGCAGTAGCAAGTCAAACATAGTGCCACTTCCTCTCCACGGGAAAAACACATACTGCTGGACAATCAATTCACAGCATGTGAATCTAAAATGATTTATACTGCAAAAGAGACCAGGCACGTATCTGTTATATTCACGTGGAAGCTTAAAGCTCTTCTAGATTCACTGGTTAGCCTTCTGCCTCCCTGGTAAATACATAAATAAAAATATTATCCAAAATGCAGGTCATGTGAGGATGAATTTTAGGCTTATGAGTGGATGTCCTAGTGAGTTATACTGACTCCACAAGGTCGACACCCAACAAGAAAGAAAGTTTTTTTTTTTTTTTAAACTGTTTTTATTTGATTTTATCATTTATAAAACACAACAAACCATATATCTCTGTTCGAACTGTACAGGTACATACATGCGATGGATTAAAAGCGTAATTGTCATTTCATCTACACAAAATAATTACATCCCAATTGACTATTATTTCATATTCCACTGTTACAGGAAGGATTTGAGGCAGGAAATGTGCAGGTTGTGATTGACCCTCGCGGAGGTCTGCCGTCCCAAAGGTATTGTGTTTATTATACTTGCACGATTGTGTTATCTCCATCCTCTGTCTCATTATATGTGCGGAGGTATATTTTCAAAGGGTCCCAAATGTCCCTAGGGCGGGATGCTCTTGGTAGTAGATCTGCATAGTTGGTGAGTTGTTCTTGACAGTATACTAAAGATACCCAATCCTTAAATTTCGGCGCTCTCCCTCTACCCCAACGACATGCTATTAGGCGTTTTGCCATGAGTAGGGCTATGGCTATATATTTGCGGTGTGGTTTGGCCACATGTTTTATGTATCCAAGTATGGCGGTCAGGGGACTGCGCTCTAATGTCTGCAATGTCATCTGTTCAAGGGCGTCGATTACTTTTTCCCAAAACGCATAGACTGCGGGACACTCCCAAGCTAAGTGTAAAAAATCTGCAGCAGGGGCTCTACATCTTCTACATTGGTCTGAGTCTGATAGGTTATATTTATGTAATTTCGCCGGTGTATAGTATAACCGATGTAGAAATTTGTAATGCGTGATTCGCAGCCTATGGCTAGCTGCGATTTGTTTCGTATGTTCACAACAGTATATCCATTGTTCATCCGTCAGTGTGCATCCCAATTCGCCCTCCCATTTTTGTCGTGCAGGGCATGTAGACCTCTCTTGTGTCGTGTGGATCATGTGGTATAATGTAGACACCATGTGCCTCGGGGACGGGGCTTGCAACACCCGCTGCAGTGGGGGACACGTAGGGGGCTCACACGGAAATTCTGGTGTTAGGGCACGCAAGCCCTGCCGTAGCCGTATGTAAAGGAAGCTATCCAAGGGAGTTGGCTGGGTCTCCCTGAATATATGGGTAAGTGAACGGAGCTCTCCATTACAGTAAAGATCGCCCCATGTGGCAATGCCGGTCCGGCCCAGGAGCAGTTGGAATCCCTTCTCCTGGAGGAGTTGCATTTGGGGATGATATGTCAGGGGGAGCAGTGGGGAGTAGAGCATGGGACACTTCAGCAGTTTCATTATGCGATGCCATGATCGTGCAGGTTACCGAGGTGGGTGTCGCATCTCGCTGGGTCAGGGGCCGGAGCATCACCCCGTCCAGTGGCACCGGGTCCGCCAGCCAGTGCTCCACCGCCACATGCGGCATATATCGGGGTGGGTGAAACCAATAATACGCGTAGTGTGCCTGCGCGCAGGTGTAGTACAGTTCAAAGTCGGGGATGTCTAACCCTCCCTGGTCATAGGGCCTGGTGAGCACCTCCCATTGCAATCGGGGTTGTTTACCCCCCCATACTAATCTAATCATTTCTGTTCGCAACATTTTAAAGAAGGGGCGTCCAGGAAAATACGGTATGTTTAGGAATAAGTACAGTATCTGAGGGAGGACCACCATCTTGATCAACGAGGCCCGTCCCGCAATCGAGAGGGGCAAGGAGATCCAGCGTGAGACACTGTCTGTAATACGATCTAGAGTTTTACCGTAGTTTAATCGCATTAGCTCGTCTCTGTCTGTAGTGATGCGTATTCCTAGGTAGCGCATATCTGAGTGACACCACTCAAGAGGATAGTCCAGGGGGAACTGGGCTGTAGCTGGGGTAAGGGGCAAGATTTGCGATTTTCCCCAATTAATATTAATCCCCGACATTTTCCCGAATACTATAAATTCCCGAAGAAGCGGGTTGAGATTGGCCTGCGGGTCCCGTACATACAAAGTAATATCGTCGGCATAAAGTGATACCAAGATTTGGCGCACATAACAGCGCAACGCTTTCTCCTGGTGTTGCTGGCGGAGTTTAGCTGCCAAAGGTTCCACCGCGATAGCGAACAACAGAGGGGACAGCGGGCACCCCTGTCTCGTGCCTCTGGTTATGTGGAAGGCGGGCGATGTGTGTCCATTCACGCATACCCTTGCTATCGGTAGGTTATACAGTAACTGAATCCAAGACAGAAAAACTGGGGGAAGCCCATACGCTGTAAGATTCCTAGTAAGTAATCCCACTCTATGGAATCGAACGCTTTAGTAGCGTCTAGAAACACTGCCGCCAATGGCAGGTCTGGGTCCACACTGTGGAGAATTGCGAAGAAGGTTCTGAGGTTGTGGGTGGTCGCTCTCCCCGGGATGAAGCCGGCCTGGTCCGGGAGTACAAGCTTTTCCATGATTAAATTTAGTCTGTTTGCTATGATCTTTGCTAAAATTTTAGTGTCACAGTTGATAAGTGACAATGGTCTGTATGAGTCACATTGTTGACTGGGTTTACCTGGTTTCAGCAGAGAAATAATGTGCGCCTCTCTCATGGATTGAGGGAGTCTGCCGTTATCTAGTGCGTCCTCAAACACTTCCTGGAGGATGGGGGCTAGCAAGTCAATATATGTTTTATAAAATTCTATGGGGAATCCATCTGATCCCGGTGTTTTTCCTGATTTCATATGCATTATGGCTTCTTTTATTTCGTCCAGTTCAAAGGGGGTGCTAAGGAATTCCCGTTGGTTGTCTCCCAGCCATCCTAGCGCCACCTCCTCTAAGTAAGCATTAAGATCTAATTCGTCATGTCTTTGTGAGGTGTATAGTGCTTCATAATGTGCTGTGAAGGTGCTAAGTATGTCTTTCGTATTCCTGTATGTGTTCTCCCCCGGGCCCGCAATCTCCAAAACCGTGTTGGTGTACCGTGGCTTGCGAATTGTGTCTGCTAAAATTTTCCCAGGTCGTTCTCCCTCTCCGTATCTCCGCGCCACCCAGTGTCTTCCCCTATATTTCGCTTCTCTGTCCGCTGTGGCCATGTATTCAGTAAGTTTGTCCCTAATTTCTCGCTGCACTTGTTGATGTGCGCTGGTTCCAAGCCGCAGCTCCAATTGTTTGATCTCTCCTTCTAATTTATTCAGGGATCTTCGTATGTCCCGCAGTACGCCCGAGCTTTTGGATATGCAGTATCCCCTAAGCGTGACCTTAAAGGTCTCCCACACTGTCTCCACGCTGTCCACCGATCCCTTATTTCTCAGTAAGAAATCTGTATTTCTTGCCCTAGTTCTGCATGGTAGACCGGGTCTAGCAGTGTTAGTGGCTGAAGTCGCCAAGTTCTTTGTGGGGCATCCCATCCTGGGGAGTTAAATGACAGACTTACCGGCGCATGGTCCGAGTAAGTTCTGGCTAAGTGTTTGGTCTCGACAATCTGTGGACCTATGCCACGGGTAACCAGCATGTAGTCCAGTCGGGCCCAAGATGCGTGTTGAGTAGCGTAGTGTGTGCCTTCCGCCATGTGTGGATGGAGATGCCGCCATGCGTCTATCACTCCATTAGCTTCCATTATGCTCTGTAACACCTTGCAAGAAGCGTTAAAGTGATGTGGGCCGGGATTAGACCTGTCCATTATGGGGTTGAGCGCTATATTAAAATCCCCCCCAAACAAGGTGGGTAGAGCCAACCTCCAAGATTTTCCCCCACAGTTGCGTGAAGAACTCGGGAGAGTCTACATTGGGGCCATAGCAACATACTAATGTGACGGATTCCGAGCCTAGTCTACCCCAGGCCATACAATACCGGCCCTGTTGATCTCCTGTCGTTCCTATTGGGACGAAGGGGAATCCTTTTTAATGATTATGGCCGTCCCTCTTGAATAAGTGGAGTATGAGGAGAAAATTCTGTGTTCCGCCCATTTACTAGCAAAGGTAGTGTTTTGTCTCGGGTCCATGTGCGTTTCCTGCAGCATGGCAATGTGCGTCTGGTGTCTGTCCAAGTACGCCAGTACTTAGCGCCGTTTTCTAGGGTCTCCCAAACCTCTTACATTCCAGGTGAGCGTCCTCACTGCTGGGTGTCCAGGTGTGTCAATCATGGGGGCCAACGTGGCGGCTTAAATGTCAGGATAGACCTTTTTCGTGTGTGCGCTATGGTTTGACAAAAACAGTGCTCTTGGACTTCATATGTACCGTACAAATACCAGTGTACCTGAATAAACTACTTTTTACCCTCCCCCTCCCACTGAAGCATCCCAATTATGCCAGAATTATACGTCCCTCCCTCCTCCCTTTTCCCCCTACTACCCCAAAAACTAATACTGGCATATTCCCAGCATGAACCATGTGGGGAGCGCCCTCGGGGGGGAACTCCTAGGGGATAGCACTTACTCCCCCCGCCTCCAGAGAGCATCAGCGTTGGAATGGCCTAGCCCCCAGTGGGCAGGGGTGCCCAGAGTAAGTTGTGTCCCTTGATCCCAATTGTCACTTATCTGGTGGCGATCTCCCGGCGGGCTCGTGTGTACAGTCCTTTGATTCCATCAGCCCTTCGTAATTCTATCCAGTGTTCTTGTTCTTGCCATGGTTGCATGTTTGACTTCGCTCACCGGGGCTACGCCGTAAGTTTACAAAGTTCTTCACTCGAGTTCTGGTGAGTCAGCTCCTGTAGATGAGTTAGTCAGGTCTGTGGGCCCGTTACGTGCGTCGGAGGTGTTTTAAAAAGTCTTCCACTTGCTGTGGTTTGACGAAAAACGATTGTTGTCCCTGATGCGTAACTCGCAGTCGCGCCGGGTAGAGGAGAGCGTAATCGATTTGAGCTACTCGCAATTTCTTTTTGACTGGTATGAATTTTCGTCTTTCCTCTTGTACATTCGCCGTGAAGTCTGGGTAAAGGGAAATTTGGTAGCCTTCAAAATGCAATTGCTGCTTGTCGCGGGCTGTTTTGAGAGCGATGTCCCGGTCTCGGTAATTTAGCAGCCTAGCTATAATGGGACGGGGCGCACTGCCTGGAGGGGGTCTAGGCCCCAGTGATCGGTGTGCTCTTTCTACCAGAAATTGCGTTGAGAGGGACTCAGAGCCTACCGCATATCTTAGCAGCCGCTCCACGAACTCCTCCATTTTCCCGGTGTTGGCGCTTTCCGGTACACCGATCACGCGTATGTTGTTCCTGCGACTTCGTGCTTCCAAATCTTCATTTTTTGCTGCAATAACTTTCAGTAATTTGTCCATGGCAGTCATTTTAGTCTGGAGGTGAGAAGTTGTGTCTTCATTTTCCGAGATGCGACGCTCTGTTTCTTTTATACGGTCTTCATGTCCATCCAATTTGCGCACGATTGCGTCCATGCGGTTGGACATGGAGTCCATTTATCAGAAATTGTGGCCAGGCCCTGTCTCACTTCCATCAATAGCGCTTTCATGTCCGCATCCGGCGGCGGAGCCGGTCCTCGGGACTCCATGTCTTCCACGGTTCCTTCTTGCTGCACTTGTCCCCCTTTCCGGTCGCAAATACGAGTTTAGGTTGCCTCAGGTCTGTCTTGCCCATGGTCGCGGATCGCGATTTCCTGAGGTTCCGTTCCTGCTCCAGTTTGTGAGATCTGTTGGGGCTGTGTGCTCTTCGTATATCTTCTTCCACCCCTCTCACCTGTGTTCCGGCCTCGGTTATGTCTGGGCTGTCTGCGTGGGATGTGCTCTAGGGGCCACAGCGGGTGTATGCTGCAAGGCCTTCAGCAACGCATAGGCATCGCACGCCCACTCGGTCTGGGCAGCCCGCTTCGCACAAGCTCCGCGGCGCTGCTTAAGTTTCCTATCTGCTGGTCTTAGTGGGCACTTTAGTGTCGCCAGGGCACGGCAGCAAGGCCCGTCAGTTATCTCTCTTCGCTTGTGCCTCCTCTCTGCCAGGCACGGTTATCTCTGTTATGGGCCTCAGCGCTCACCTCTCTCCACGGCCTCGGCCCAGTGTTTTCCGTTGCTTCTATGCGGCCCTCTGCATTCTCTGGTGTGGCTGCTGATCCTCCGGCGACAGTATCATGTGCTGCAGCCTGCCGTTATAGCTGTATGGGGGTCCCCCCCCTCCGCCGTCCCGTGTGGTGATCGTAGTTTGCTCCGTACGCGGGGCCCAATTGTCTCGTGGGCTCGGCGGGCTCGCGTAGTGCACGCAGCCGAGGGCGCGCTCCGGGAGTTTCCTGCTTCGGCGCCGGAACCACCCAGCCTCCGCTGTATCTTTACCCCTGGGACTTTCACCGGTCTCAGTCTCGCACGGGGTGTGCTGTGTTGGTTTGCGGTCCTGTGCCACTGTTTCCACGCTTAAGGGATCGTCCGGGCAGGATCTATGGTCGGATTATTCCTCCGGGCTGCAGGAGCTACACTACAGTGCGGCCATACTGCTAGTGCGCCACCTAGCGCCCCCTCAACAAGAAAGAAAGTTTATAAACACTTGTGGTTCCAGCCATTAGATGACAGAATAATGCAAAGCATGTGAATCTAGCAACAAACTCATTCTTACGGGTAACTGGTTGTTTTTTTATAGATTTTCATGCATAGCTGAGATATCTAGAAATTGCCAAAAAGTAATAATGTTACCAAGTTTGTAAAATTACTTTCTCTTGTTATGCTTATGCAAGGAAATAATTCAATCTTAAAACAAAGGCTATTTCAATCCTCCCCTATGTATTTTTTTTGTTAAACAGTCAAAAGAATATTGTACATAAGAAATCTGTGCAGGTGAGAAATAGAGCTCCGCTTTCCAAATTTCTGATCGGGTTGTAGCGTCTTCAGAGAAACACAAGATACAAAATATTTTCTACAGTAATCGGAGACATTTGTTGATAAGCATTCTAATGTATTCTTGCTGTGAGAGTAGCCTAGTTCCAAAATTTCAGTAGCCAAGCTCAATAAAAAGGTGCCCGGATGTAAATAGCTCCTTTTCAAGCAACACCATGTGCAGTCATTGTTGAAAACCAATAAAAGGCATGAGCGATAGAGCAGGAACTGTTAGGAATATCTTTCTTGGACAAATTTGATGTTTCGGCTCATTCTGCAGACAATGTGAAGAGGCAAAACAAGAGTGAAGATAAATTGTTTTGTATCCTTTTTTACATGTCCGTAAATCTCATGCAAAGTGAAACCTAGAAGTACACAGGATAACAATTTCTTCAAATACATAATTTCTACAGCAGATGACGCATTTAAACATTTCACATGTACCTGCATTTAGTAGCATAGTAAAAATATTTATCTCAGCAGCCAGCGCTAATTTGATAAGAACAGAATTAACTCACTACTTAAAGTAGAGGTAGGTGGTGGTAGTTGTTCCTGCACCAAGGCGGCTTTGTGCAGGAATGAACAGGATGAACTTTGACAACAATAAATCTACTGTCATTGAAACACAGTCACTAAGCTAATACTTCTTGGTGTACCTTTTCAGCTTGTACAATGGTGAGCGTCATAGATAGTTTGCATATGAAAAAAATATTTTATAAATATTTACTGCAGATTAGACTGGATGCAGAGGGTACTAGACTATTCAAGAATAAAAATGTAATAGAGGGTGTCCCAAGAATTGGGAGCGGGTGTGGGGAAAATGGAACAACTTCAGAGAAAATATCTGTACTTTGCCACCTGAAGATTCCTCACTAGAAGACAGCTAACAGAGGGATGTGCCAGATCTTAAATGGTTTATCAAAAGTAACTGTGAAGCTAGTGTATAGGGACATTAGAGGAGGTAGCTGTGGTGTGAAGCACAGGTATTATATGCATATACTTATTTCTGTATGTGATACCATTGCAAGTCGTGTACCCAATAAAAAGAGTTAAAAAAAAAAAAAAGAATAAAAATTTAAGAACAGAAATCATCACTTTGTAAGGTTTAATTTACAAAAATAAATCAATATACCACAGTTTTCTGTATACCATATCAAGGAAAGACAACAACATATTTAACATGTCAAGTAATAAATGCAATCAAAATATTTCTGAAGATAATGGAATGATAAAAGTCGAAGTTTGAATTCACACTTCACAAATGACAACAAAATATATGTACTTATGTGCAGTAGTTCAGTATATATCTATTAATAAAGATACCACGAATTATGTAATTACAACACATGCTCTAGTACAAAACACACTATACACTGTGAGCTGCCACTAGGAAATGGTTCTCCTTTTTGTTTGTCAATGTCAAAAAGGCGTCAATGATACGCTGTGTGCATGTAATGTGCATTTTGTTTTATACATACAATATTAATACCTGGCGAAATCCACCTTTTATCATATGTAACTATTTTCAAGAAAACGTTCACTGGAACTACAAAAAAAATAGACTCATCGTCCCACCTCAACCCAAGTCAGGCTGTGTAAAGGAAGAGGAGAGTAAAAAAAGAATACAGTTATGTATGCAAACGTTTTAACTAAAATAAAACACTAAATAAAATCCCTACTTCCTTACTAGAATCAAAGTCCTTCCTCATTTTAGTAAAATCATGCTATAAATTAAATCCATTGTAAATGCACCATGTTAAGCAAAGCGTATCCTCCAGGTTGGTATTGTTTTGTTCCCCAAATTCAACATTGTTAAATGCAGTAAGACTGACAAGTAACAAAACACTGAACAGGGAACAAATTTAAAGTGAAAATTTAGCGAGGTAAAATATAGTAGATATAATTGAGGAAGATGTGCATGAATGAATTCCTTATGTAATTTGCAGACATCCCTTCTTCAGGGCAACATTTTACACAATGCATCTAAGACTTTGTTTCCTGGGCATGTAAATAAGTAGATGTGCGCGTCACTATTAAAGAAGGACACTTATTGATTTAAAGAATAGTGATGGTCACAGGGCTGCCTAGAACCATCCACATCACATTCCCTTATTTCCTTCGGAACAGGACTGCGTGTAGGCCACTGCTAATGACCAAGGGATTTAGGCATAGTTAGGCCCAACTTACATTTGAGCTAGTGGAGCTCAAGCTCACACTCTATTCAATGAGCACCACCCATACTTTTCAGGATGTCTGCAAAAAAAGTAATAAATAAAAAAGTAACAAAAATGGCAATTGTATTGAAATTCCTGACCACTTTACAAGTCCTTTACACCCCCGTCCACCTCCGCTTTTACGTCTGACCCAGCTGTACAAATTTCTGTGAAACAAGCTCCTATGAATACAATTCATATACAAAAACACAACATATACAAAGTGTGTACCTATTTGAGACTTGCTCCCTGGCTGCAGGCCTCTAAAAAGGCGAATTTTATACATTTGCCCTTAGAATACTGTAACATAATATTGTCAAAGGACAATCACATAAGGCGTTTAAAATATATCAATTCTTTGACAGGAAGAACATTTTTACCACTGTTCCTTTCATAAACATATTTCAGTATTCTAGTCTTTTCAAACAAAACTGGACAGACATCCATTAGACAGATGTGTGAACGGGAGTGGCGGAGTGGGATGGCGACGAACCCCGATCAGAAGAAGATGAAATGGATCTTGTAGTTGTTTCACGTTGTAATTCCTCAACCTTCTTCTGAAGTTCAGCTCTAATAATAAGCAGGTCTTTGAGATTCTGATGAATTGGCATCTAGATATAAGAGAAAAGTGAAACATGTTGAAAGATATACGTTATACAGCAGCTGCCGTGCAATTATCTGTACTATTATTGTAGGACTGACAACTAGTCTGTGCTGGAAAAAGAGTAAGTGCTTTTTAACACATTTATAACAATAAACTATGTGAAAGCTCAAGTAAGCAGGTGTTCAACAAGTATGGCATTATGATACTGGAAATAATAGTTAACTGACAGTGAAAATTCATTTTATAGCACAACCTTGGTTAAATACTTTCACACACTGTAGAACTGTGTGTCCTACGGAGATACACTGCTACTCCACAAATAACTTAGCTTTCAAATCACAGTGAAATAATTTTGAATTATCTTCATGATCACTTTGTGTATGAATATCTAAACTAAATTTGACAATAGTCAACTCCGATGAACATTGTAAAAATACAATTCTTCCAATGTACTTTGCTGGAGAAAGGAATTTGAAATACACAAAAATTATAATATTGAATTTCTACTTATGTCTCATGACTTTCTGATAAAGTAAAGTGAGGTGGTATGGCCAGGCCCAATATGGAGTAGGGAATGCTTTTCCTATGCTCCATTTGGTTCTCAAAAAGACTTAACAAATAAGCATTGGTTAAGTTTTAACTTTTTGCTCATAAAATCTTGCAGCACAGGGAGGAACTGTTGCAAAAGTATCTAGCAATAAAATTCTGATGGTCTCCAGAGGTTTGAGATGGGAGTGGCAATCGGCTGCAGGTCCTCAACAAACGTCCCATGGTAGACCTGGTACGTCATGGCAAGGACAGGGCAGCCTGCTGTGGAAAGAGAGAATCTCCCCCAACCTGAGAGACTATAAGTGCACCTAACATCCAAACTACACTATCTTACGTTTAGACTGCATGCTGCGACGGGGTGAATGGATTGCAGTCATTCAGAAACATTCTCTACACGCCAAGACCTTCCCAGTGGACAGTCTCTCATCTTGTAAATACATGGGTGTAGAAATCTTCACAGCAGGCAGGTCACTAACTAAAGTACCTCATTTACCACCCTCCGGGAGACAACCAGCTGTTCATGTAACAAATAATGGAAACAATTACAGTGCAAGCCATGCTACACCCCAATGCCATATTTATCGGTGACTTCAATCTGCACTGGAACGATGAGGATGACACACAGGTTTTTAAAGCACTTCCTCACAAATCAAAACCTGACCCAATCCTGCACAAGCCCAACACATACCAAAGCTCGATCTAATCATAGCCAGGGAAGGAGTTCTGACGATTTACTTTATCACACCTAACGACTGGTCTGATCATCACTCAATCTTATTCCACCTAACAGCACACACACACACACACACACACACACACACACACACACAGAGAGCAAAAGGACAAGAACTCAAACCTAAGCGCTGGGTTAGAGATACCAGAAACATGAACAGGGAGGAGCTGACCTCTTTGCCTGAGAATCCTCACTCCCCCATCGGATATATGGAATGATCATTAATTAAGGAGCTCTACTACCAAACAGTCACAAACATAATGGAGACAGTAGCCCCACTTACCTTCAAAAGGGAAAAAAACAAATCCTCCCACCTTTGGGACTTTCTCAATGGGTCACCAACACCACTCATTCTGGGGGCCATACCATTGATTTGATTTTCTCCAATTTCAGTTTAATTATACCAGACCCTATTCCTCTGGCTTGGACTGATCATTATGGGATCCAATTTAACTGGCTCATCTCGCCGCAGGGCAGTCTCGGGACTCATGCTACTTCCCGCTTGACGAGACATTTCTCTAAGATCGCTCAAATCAGCTTGCTGCTTGCCTTGGAAAACAACAAACCGATTCTTTCGGGCTCCATCGACTCTGACACGGTCAAGATGGATAACTGGCTGCGCACCACAGTGGACAATTTTGCACGTGCCACAGGTTGTGCGCCTAGCAAAAACAGGGTCTCGAGCCCCTGGTTTTGTGATGAGCACAGGCAGGAGAAAAACTATGTAAGAGGGCAGAAAGGGAATGGCGAAAGAATTACAGTGAGGAGTGTAAAGCACGGTAAAAAAGGCTCTCAAAAGCAATGTGACACTGATAAATCATTCGACGATAGAATACTATGAAGGCAGGATCAAAATGGCAAGTGACGAATCAAGAGCAATCTTTAAGATTGCAAAAAAGTTTTCTGGGACATAGCTGCATGCCACAGAAGTAAGGCTCCCTCGGCCAAATGGTGTGAAGATTTGGCTTCTTTTTTTCACAACAAAATACAAGAGATCCAGAATAGTCTAATAACATCCATTGGATGCCGAGGCTCTTAGATCTACTCAATCCCCTAATGCGGTTTCCTGTTTGATGACCGAGTTTAATGAGATTTCTCTTGAAGACTTCAGAAGGGCTATTGTTAATCTTAAGTCTGGCTCACCGACTGATCCTTGCCTTCCTTTCCTCTTGGCTTTGGGAGTGGACGTTATTAATCTTACTATGAACGCCCTCCTAAACAAGTCCCTGAACACAGCTACAGTTCTGTCTATCTGGAAGCAGGCAAAAATCTCACCACTTTTAAAAAAGCCAAGTGCACAACCTGACATTTCTGGCAACTACAGGCCCATTTCCGTTTTGTCTACCCCATCCAAGTTTCTAGAAAAGTTTGTGAATGGCCAACTCAAGCATATTGAGGTTAATAAATTATTACACCCTAGTCAGTCTGGCTTCAGACCAAGGTTCAGCACTGAGACAGGCCTCCTTGGAGGTCTCTGAATTGATCAAAGGCACCATCGATGCTGGCAGTAAGGCAGTCCTGGTACTGCTAGACCTGTCTGCAGTACTCGGCCCCACATGCCAGGCTGCTGACTGGCATCAGAGACAAGGCTTGGAAGTGGTTGAAATCTTTCCTAGATGGGTCCCGGCCTCCACACCTGCCCTCATTGGCCCCTCCCCCACCAACCTCTTCTTCTCCCCCTTTCCTTCCCACCTGAGACCACTTATCACCTCCCCCTCTCTCTCCCTCTTTGTATCCCCTCCTCCATTCCTACCCCTCTGCCTGGCCCCCTTTTTTTCTTTCCTCCACTTCACCCCTACCCCCCACCGCCGGGCACGCGGACATATGGATCTCCCCCCTCGGCGGAGCCCCCCTGATACCGTACATCTGCGCACTGGATGCACCGCTACACCAGTGACATAGGACACCCTCTTCCCTTCCAACCCTCTTCCCCCCGATCCGCTCCCCTGCCCCCTATACACCCACTCCGCTACCCCTTTCCTTCCCTCCCGACAGTGGTGGCATTTTTCATCATGGTTTGGGGCCTGCGGTCTACCCCACCTTGCGACATAGACAACAGCCTCCCCCCATCTAGGCCGGTCATCTCCACCCCCGCACCTGCATCGCGCTGAACACCCGGGCACCTCCCCCCCCTTTTCCCTCCCACCACCTCCTGAGACACCATGGAACAAGGGCCTCCATACTGCTTGTAATGGGAAAAGTGTCAATGCACACTACGCCAAGACCAACACCCGATGTCTGGCACACAGCAACAGGGTGAAAGCCAATACCCTGTCTTCGTTAGTTACCTGCGCCCTCCTCCTTGTACCCCTGCTGCTCCCCTCCCCTCCCCACCCCCCCCGTCACCACCCCCACCCATTTCTCTTTTCTATTGCACCATTCAATGTTGTGGTTCATCTGCATTGAAACCCTGTTGTACACTTCTATTTCAATAAAAAATTACGACACAAAAAGAAATCTTTCCTAGAGGACAGAAAGCAAGAGGTTAGGTTACCTCCATTCTCCTTGGGCAGCAAAATGTCTCAGTCGGGGTCGATCAGAGGTCAGCTTTAAGCCCTACGTTATTTAATATTTATATGATTCCACTCGCTGAACTGGTTGAGTCGTTTGGGGCCAAAATAATCTCCTATGCTGATGACACCCAGATTATTTTCACATTTGACAAAGGGCTGCCAGATGAACAAGATGATATAAAGCTATGTCTCTCGGCCGTTTTCCGTTGGATGAGCTTCTTCCAACTGAAGTGTAATACCGAAAAGAAAGAGGTGCTCTGCGTGGGGCATAATTTTGAGCTCAAGTTGGAAGTGCACTGGCCAGAGGGGGCACCTCCACCCAACAGGCATGTGGAAACAGTCAATAACCTGGGTGAGAATTTTGATCAATGGTCCTTCCATAATCAAATTAATTTTGTGGGGTTGGCAAATGTTCTGGCATGCTATGCATGCTCAATAAATTCCTACACTTTTTGTTGGTCCCAGTACGGATCACGGTAGTCTTGGCGTTGGTCATATCCAGGCTGGGCTATGCCAATGCCCTATACGGTGGTCTCTCGCAATATCTGTTGAGGAAACTTCAAACTGTACAGAATTCTGCAGCTAGGCTCTTTCTCAGCTTACCAAGAAGGGATCACATTTCTCCTCACCTGCAGAATTTGCACTGGCTTCATGTGCACAAGCGGATTCTTATTAAGACCTCTCTCCTTTTCCACAAGAGCGTTTTACCACTCGGGACCAGACTATCTGTCTTCTAGGATTTCCTTCTACAGCCCTTTGAGAAAGCTGCGCTCCTCCAACAATCTCTTGGCCACGGTTCTGAGAGTCCGCCTTGCAAGAGTTGGCAGACGGTCTTTCTCTCCTTTGGGGCCAGTGGGCTGGCACAACCTTCCTTTAGAACTCATGCGTATGGAGGATGAAAGACTATTCAGGAAAATGCTTAAAACCTGGCTAGATACTGTTTCGTTCTCTTCCTTGCCCTTACTGTTCCGTTACTGCCGGGACACTCTCTTGAGTAGCAGAACGCTTTATAAATCCCACTTAACATAACATTTGATAGAATCAAAATGAAAATGATGAAAGGAAGGCTCTCAGGTGCGCTGAGCGTCAATCAAGACACAAACCCTCGACATTTCCTCTAGTAAAACTACGGGAATGACAGAACAACTACAAAAACACATTTGGAATGCAAAAGCATCATAGTTTAGATCACAACTCCATAATCCAATAAACCAACCAAGTAAACATTTTGAAATTGTCAATCAACAAACCGGATCAAATAATGCAACCAGGACCAGCATTAACTCAAAAGAAAGCTGTCAAGCTTACTCAACTTTTTCGAAGAGAACATTTTAGAGATTGAAAAATCAATCACTTGCAACAGAGAAAGGTTTCAAGTTACGATAGTCAACAATCATCCTTCCAAATGCGAATTTCCATCCCCAGTGGAGGATCAAATTACCAACCATCCACCCAAGACTAAAAAACAGGTAACCTTGAGCAAGATCAAAAACACTAAACAAAGATGAGGTCCGCAAAATCCTACTCTTTACTCCCCCTGTTGACGATGATAGTAACCTAATTGCTAAGTCAGGGTACAATACTGGACTGCCTGAAGGTGGGGCAAGTCACACCCCTTAAAAAAAAACTCAGATGCGGACCCCACAACCCTGAAAGATTTTCATCCGGTGTTGATTATACCCTTCCTCGCCAAATGTTGGAAAATTGTGTACGCAACCACCTGTTTCAACACACTGAACAGTTCAACGTACTGACCAAATTTCAATCAGGATTCAGATCCCGGACACACCACAGAAGCAGCTATCGTACATATCATGGACGACATCCTCAAGATGCTAGACTGTAATAATTCCTGACTACTCACCCTCCTAGATCTCTAGTTGGCGGTTGACAAGGTCAATCACAACAGCCTGTTAGAACTACTAGAAAGAAGAATGGGGATATCAGAAAACATACTCAACTGGTTTGCATATTTCTTACAGACCATTCAGACTGATGACTGCACCACTGACTTTACAAAAGTGCTGGAGGTTGTAGCAGCTTGACTGTGAAGGTAAAGTGTTCACCTAATTCCATAGTTGGATGACTGCTTAGTGAAAGCAGAGTTCCTAACTGGTCAAGAACAGCTCAAGCGGATAGTGTTACTCCTCTATGACTTGGTATTAGAAATGGGGTTTCTCGTTGGCTAGGGTATGCAACTAAGCCAGGCAGACACCCACCACTCTAGTCAGGGTAAGGGAGTTACACACCCAAGATAACCCCTGCTCACCCCCTTGGTTAGCTTGGCAGAGCAGTCAGGCTTATCCCAGAGGCAATGTGTAAAGCATTTGCACAACACACCCACACCAGTGACACACTAGGCACACACCAAAAAGAGACTCCACACAAGGTTATATAAAAATATCCTTTGTATTATACAGAAAACACATTAGACCACAATCACATAGATCACTTTGCTAACTAGGCCATTGTCATAACATCACACAGATAATAAATCACTTTGCCAACCAGGCAATTGTCATAATATCACAGTTAGTGCACTAAAGTAAATACTTATAGGTTGCACACTTCATGAAAGCATCCTGAAAACAACACCTTACACCATCACTGTACATATCCTGCAGTTTCTGAAATAGTACTCGTTATTTTGGCCAATAGAAGGCATCAAAACATCATACATCCATATCAGAACACATATATGCAGCACGTAAGGTAGAGACACATGTAACATCAACAGATTACCATATGTCACCCTGAACACATCAGTAGAGATATTCTCACACTGTCTGGAACTCCGGTGCTCCTCTCGGCGGGGTTACGGTAATGCTAGAGGGCCTGACTGTAAAAGAATAGGTAGCTAGCTTGCTGATGTACCAAGTAGGCCGCAGGAGCAACTGCGTGCCTGCCAGTAGGGATATGGTAATTTTCAGGCAGTCTTCCCTACAGGTGTCCAGTTTCCATAACCACACATTGGCCAGCACACAGGGTCCTTCAGGGCAAAGAGCAGTTCGCCTTGCAGCCCAGCAGGCCACAGGTCATCAGCACAACAAGCAAGGGAGTCCTATGGCGGTTCCTCCTGACAGCATAACAGTTCGTTCTGGGAAGGTGCAGTCTGTAGAGCCAGCAGCATCTGGTTACAAGTCCC
Source organism: Calotriton arnoldi (assembly GCA_963921515.1). NCBI lineage: Eukaryota > Metazoa > Chordata > Amphibia > Caudata > Salamandridae > Calotriton > Calotriton arnoldi. The sequence goes on along the minus strand of CAWUFW010000646.1, from coordinate 2,794,200 downwards.
ACGCAGTGTCTAAAATCATGGGGGGTCACAGCCTCTGTACTTATACCCACAAAGTCTTTGTTTTGGCGGCAATTCAAACAGTCTTCAGAAGTGCACAACACCCTCATTCAATCCCCAGCCCTGGCTCCAGACACACTACAGGGGGGCGGAGATAGCATTGTGAAAGGCTGGTACTGCCCTATTCAGGTGCAGGTGACAACTCCTCTCACCACTCTAAATGCAGACCAGGTCTATTCAGCCTAGCTATGAGTCACCCAGGAACGGCTGGACACACCTCAACCCCCCTTGTGACTGTCTAGAGTGAATGCGCATCCCCAGCTCCTGTCAGTCTAAACCAGACGTTGATTGGAGTCAGAGTGCAAAGCACAAAGAGTCATAAGCACACAGAAATGCCCACTTCTACAAGTGGCATTTCTAAAATAGTAATACAAAATCTGCTTTCCCCAATAAGCAAGATTTATTAGCCCTACTCCAGACATACCAGACAGGGCCACACTACCCCTTTCATATCCGAAATTACCACTGAAACACATATCCGGGAATTCCCAATGTAAACCTATGAGAGGAGCAGCTTCACAGTAGTGAGAATCCAAATACGCTGTTTGTCACTACCATGACACGCCACACAAAAAGGCACATGTCCTACCTTTTACATACACAGCACCCTCCCCATAGGGCTATCTAGAGCCTACCTTAGGGGTGACCTATATGTAGTAAAAGGGAAGTTTCAGACTTGGCAAACACTTTAAATGCCACAACACTGTGACAGTAAACTGCACATGCAGGCCCTGCAGCAGCAGAGGCCTGAGACAGGTTTGAGAGGCTACTTCTGTGGGTGGCGCAAGCAGCTCTGCAAGCCCACTAGTAGCATTTAATTTTCAGGCCCTAGGTATATGGGATACCACTGTACAAGGGACTTACAGGTAAATTAAATATGCTAAACAGGTGTAGACCAATCTTACCAGGTTTACAGGAGAGAGCAATGCACTTTAGCACTGATCAAGCAGTGGTAAAGTGCCCAGAGTCATAAAACCAACGAAAACAGGTCAGTAAAAATACAGGAGGAAGGAAAAAAGTTCTGGGATAACCCTGCAAAAAGGGACAGGTCCAACACTTGGGCTTTACCGTTAACGGCCAAAAGTCTTACCTCTCCCAACAGAGACCTTCACTGTGGCAGTACTGTTCACGACCCATATGAAGGCCTTTCCTCTTCCACAGAGGATTGAAGATATTCAGTGGATGATTCCGAGCTTTCTTACTCTGAACCCTGGTTGTGAAAGTCTTCTGTCTGCTTTGTCTCATGGCTTCAACATCCTGTTGTAGCCACATCCATAACTCTCTAGTTACATTCACAACTACAGAACGGCTAAGCTGCAGGGATGTACAGAGAGACTTCTTAATCCATAGGCTCATTAAGACTTTATAATGTTTAGGCCAAACGAACAAGTTACTTACCTTCGGTAACGCTTTTTCTGGTGGATACAGTATCTGCCTGTGGATTCCTCACCTTTTGAATTTACCCCTGCACCAGCATTCCACAGAAACTTTTTCATAGCTCTCCCACGTCAACGAGGACGTCACAATAGCACGGCTCCGCTCACGACTCCGTATGACATCACTGGAGCCATAAGAAGACCTCGTCGGCGTGCTGACGTCAGTTCCACCCATTTTTTCCATGCCTTCGAGGCGAACGGGTGAACCGACAACATTTCACAAGTATACACAGTATACAATATATACACAGTATATGAATGAGAGAAGAAAGAAAACAGGAAAAGCTAAAGCCAAGACATTTCCTAGCGACCAGCACAATAACAATGAAAATTACAATAAAATACGATAATGTCATGCCCAAAAGTCTTTAAGGTATATGTAGGGAGACAACGGGGACGAGGGTGGGATAGTGAGGAATCCACAGGCAGATACTGTATCCACCAGAAAAAGAGTTACCAAAGGTAAGTACCTTGTTCTTCTGATGGATACATCTGCCTGTGGATTCCTCACCTTTTGAATTTAATCTCCAAGCTGTCCCTCTCCCGGAGGTGGGTGTCCACCTACTTATATCAAAAAATCCTGCAGCACAGAACGTGCAAAACGGCCGTCCTTCCTCACCTCTAAATCCAAGTAATAATGCTTCGTGAAAGTGTGGCGGGAGGCCCAAGTTGCCGCCTTACAGATGTCAATCACAGGGACACCTCTATAGCCAAAGCTGAAGATGAAGACTTAGCTCTAGTAGAATGAGCTCTAATACCTTCAGGCGGCTCCTTCTTGGCCGAGGCGTAGCAGATCTTGATGCACAAGATGATCCACCTGGAGAGCGTTCTCTTATGAACAGCTTTGCCCTTCATTCTTCCCACGTAACCAACTAAGAGCTGATTGTCCAGCCTCAAGTCCTTGGTTCTGTCCAGGTAGAAGCTGACCGCCTTCTAGGGTCCAGGCGGTGAAGTCGGATGATAGAAGGTAGGCAAGGTGATAGACTGCCCTAGATGAAAAGGTGTAACCACCTTAGGCAGGAAAGCAGCTCTGGTCCTAAGAACCATCTTATCTGCATGGATGGTTGTAAAAGGAGGCTTAGAACTAAGAGCCTGAATCTCACTTACCCTCCTGGCAGAGGCAATAGCAATTAGAAAAACATTTTTGAATGTAGGAAGCCTCAATGGACAACTATGAAGAGGTTTGAAAGGAGATCCCATTAGGAAAGTAAGATCCAGATTTAAGTCCCACTGAGGCATAATAAAGGGAGTGGAAGGAAATCTATTAGTGAGGCCCTTATTGAACCTCATAACTATGGGAGACTTAAACAACGAAGGCTAATCTGGCAAACAAAGGAAGGCTGATAAAGCCGACAAGTAACCCTTAACGGTTGCCACAGCACAACCCTGCTGGGCCAAAGAAAGTGAAAACTAAGAACATAAGATAAATGGGCCTTTAAGGGACCAATCGAACTCTCTCCACACCACTTAACAAATCTAGCCCATCTATAGGAATAAACAGATTTGGTGGAGTGTCTTCTGGCCGATAAAATAACATCCACCAAACCGGTGGGAGAGAGAAAGAGCTCAGGGCACCCCGTTCAATCTCCAGGCATGAAGGTGCAGGCTCTGGAGGTGGGGGGGTGTAGAACCTGCCCCTGCAACTGCAAGAGGTGGTCTGCCCCGAGAGGGAGACGGAGCAGAGGGTGAGATGAGAGGTGAATGAGGTCTGTGTACCACACCCTTCTTGGCCAATCCAGAGCGATCAATATGACTTGGGCCCGGTCTTGGCAAATCTTCCTCAGAACTCGAGGAATCAAGGGTATGGGAGGATCGTGTAGAGGAGTTGCGAGCCCCAATCCAACTGAAACGCGTCCCCCAACGCTCCCCGCATCGGATACTGGAGACTGCAGAATGACGGGCAGTGCGTGTTCTCATGAGTGGCAAAAAGGTCCAACCGAGTAAACTCCCACATCCTGAAGACGTGATGGACCACCTCCGGATGAAGCCGCCACTCGTGATCGGCCGAGAATTGCCGACTGAGACTGTCCGCACGTACAGTCAGCACTACGGCCAGATGATTTGCAATCACACAAATCTGATGGTCCTGAGCCCAGGACCAGAGCTGCAGAGACGATACGACCCTACTTCTTCCTGTTTGTTGATGTACCACATCGCGGTAGTGTTGTCCTTCAGGACCAGAACCGACTGACTGCGAAGGGAGGGAAGAAAGGCCTTGAGAGCCAAACGTATCACCCGCAATTCTAGAAGACTGATATGAAGCAATCTTTCCTCTGGAGACCAAAGGCCCTTGATCTCCAGATTTCCCCAGATGAGCACCCCACCCCAGAGTGAAGGCATCCGTTATCACCGTGGCCATAGGAGAAGGAGGTTGAAATGGCTTCCCTTGAAACAGGTTGCCTGAAACACTCCACCATAGCAAATCCGCTGCAGTGTCTCTGGAGATTCTGACCATCTCCCTGAGATCTCCGTTGTGTTGAAACCACTGCCTGCGGAGGCACCACTGGAGCGCCCTCATATGCCAGCGTGCATGGTTGACCAACAGTATGCAAGAAGCGAACAGATCAAGCAGTCGTAAGACCTTCAGGACTGGAAATTCCGCCCCTTCTTCAAACAACAGAATCATAGCCTGGATGTCTAGAATCCTCTGAGGAGGCGGGAAGGCACGATTCACAGTAGTGTCCAGCACTGCCCCTATGAACTGATTGCGCTGAAAGGGCACCAGGTGAGATTTGGGTACATTTATCGAAAAACCCAATTTGAACAACAGCCAAGCCGTTATTTGTAGATGATGCAGCACCAACTCTGGAGACTTCGCTTTGAGCAGCCAGTCGTCCAGATACAGGAATACCGGAATCCCCGACCTTCTGAGATGAGCTGCAACCACCGCCATCACCTTTGTGAAGACCCGAGGTGCGGAAGTAAGACCAAATGGAAGGACCGCAAACTGGTAGTATTGAAATCCCACCGTAAAACGGAGATACTTCCGATGCGACTTCAGGATGGTGATGTGGAAATACGCATCCTGCAAATCGATCGACAACATCCAGTCTTCCTGCTGCAGCGCCAGAAGAACCTGAGCTAGGGTCAACATCTTGAACTTCTCCTGCTTGAGGTAAAAATTCAAGACCCTGAGGTCCAAAATCAGGCTCAAACGCCCGTCCTTTTTGGGGATCAGGAAATATCAGGAGTAATACCCCTGACCCTTTTCGTGCTCCGGAACCACCTCTATCGCACCTTTCTGTAGCAAGGACAGGACCTCTTGATGCAGGAGTAACAGATAGTCCTCCGAACACCAGCCCTGGCGAGGAGGGTAAGGAGGAAACTCCTGGAAAGGTAGGGCATACCCATTTTCTACAAGATTCAAAACCCAAACTCTGATGTAACAGATTTCCAATTTTGTAGAAAATGGGACACCCGGCCTCCTACGGGACCAACATGCTCCAAGATGGGGGATCTAGAGCTGCTTCCCTGTGGAACCAGTGGGGGGAAAAGGAGAGGAGGACTGTTGCTGGGCGGCTCCCCGCAGACGGCCTCTTCCCTTCCCTCTGTACGACTTGTACAGGGGGTTCTGCTGCTGCTGCTGCTGCTGACGGCCTCGAAATGAAGCCGCCTTCCCAAATCCGCGAAATCTCCTGTAACCATAGCCCCTAGGCTGGGACTGCAGGCCTAAGGATCTCGCAGTAGCCCTGCTATCCTTGGAACGTTGCAGAGCAGAATCCGCTTTTGTCCCAAAGAGCCTGGAACCATCAAAAGGAGATCAAGCAGAGTGGCTTGCACATCCGGAGAAAACACCGAACCTCTTAACCAGGCCTGCCTTCTGGTAGCCACTGAAGAGCCCATCACCCTGGCGACCGAGTCCGCTGTATCCAGACCCGACTTGATCACCTGATTGGGCTGCAGCCTGCATATCAGTCAACACCTCCAGAAAGTGACCTCGAACTTCCTCCAGCAGCTTAGGAGCCACCTCTTTGTCTGTGTCCATCAAAGCGTGGATATATCTTCCCAACAAGAATGTGGCGTTTGTAGATTTTAAGGCCATGCTTGCCGAAGAGAACACTTTTTTTGCAGACTGCTCCAGATTTTTGGAATCCCTACCCCCTGGGGTGGAGTGAAAGGAACCTGCCGACTGTTTGGACGAACATGAAGCTTGGACCACCAAGCTCTCTGGTGAAGGGTGAGAGGTTAAAAAAGCCAGAGCCCCAGGAGCATCTTTATAATATCTTGCCACAGCTCTGGAAACTGCCGGGGCAGACATACGTTTCTGCCACACTTCCAAAATTGGCTCCGTTAACGCTTCATTGAAAGGTAGCAATGGCTCTACCACTGAGGAAAGAGAGTGTAAAACCTCAGTCAGAATGTTAGACCTGACCTCTGCTGTGGGCAATTGCAGATCCAACAGGTCAGCAGCCTTCCCAATAACAGTATGATATGGAGCCACGTCCTGAGAAGGCAGTGTCTTGGGGGAAGAAAGTTCCCACTCTGGGGAAGTGTCCAAACCACTCGTCGCCTGAACACAGTCAAGGATTTCCCCCTCCTCAACTTGCTCCTGCTGTACCTGAAACTTCTTTTCTTCCAGCAGCCTCTGGGCCTCCCTCCTTGGAAATCGGCGTTGGCGGCACCAGGCGCTGCGCCAGTCACATCGGCACCGGTGTCGAAGGAGGACCCTCAGTAGGAGCCAGTGGCACCGCACGAAGCTGGGAAGGCGTCGGCCCAAAACCAAATGGCGCCGGAGATTGTGGGATCGGCGTCGAGAATCTCGGCGCCGGGAGATGCCATGATGGAGTCATTAGCATAAAGGGCAAGAATGGTGCCTGGGCATAAGTTTGGGGGATGCCCAAATTATAGGAGAGCAGACCCACGGGGTCAGCCGGCGCGCCGGATGGGTTAGCCGCTTTGGCAAACATGCTAAAACATCGCATTTAGAAAATGTGACGGATTCGCACCTGGACCTGGAAAGGGTGGATATGGATCTGGCGCCGCCTTGTCTGGATCCGACCGAGGCCGTGAGGCGGGTTGTGGCTGCGGCGCCGGGAACAACAGGGCCGGAGCAGGTGAAGCCAGAGGTGCTGGAGGAGTCTCCCTGGGCACCAGCGAATCCCTTGGCGCCGGAGAATGGACCGGAGTCGCCTGCGGAGAACGAAGGATGTCATCTTTGTCATGACGTCGCTGGACCGGAGAAGCCGACCTCGAAGACTTGCCTTTCAAAGAACGACGCCAGGACCCATGACAATGCTTCTTTTTGTGCTTCTTCGACAACCTTGAGGTGTGCGGGGTTGTCGACTTCGACTTAGATCTCTTGCGGCCTCTCTTTTCCTTTCTCGCCCGGGCCATAAATAGTTTTGCCTCCCACTCCTTAAGTGCCTTCGGATTCATTCTTCGACAAGACCAACATCCTTCGACATCGTGATCCGACGACAGGCACCAAAGGCAATCTTCGTGGGGGTCCGTGATGGACATATGAACCCCACATTCCCTACAAGGCTTGAACCGTGACTTCTTTTTTGTAGCCATCGCACTGCTACACCACAGATAGAAACCGAGACAATGTAATCTACAAGAAATGGAGAGTCCCAGACAAATCGTACGCGTCGATGGAGCAGAAAAAAGGGAACAGACGTCAGCAGGCCGACAAGGTCTTCTTATGGCTCTGGTGACGTCATACGGAGTCACGAGCGGAGCCGTGCTATTGTGACGTCCTCGTCGACATGGGAGAGCTATGAAAAAGTTTACATGGAATGCTGGCGAAGGGGTAAATTCAAAAGGTGAGGAATCCACAGGCAGATGTATCGATCAGAAAGATAGGATGTGACTTGATATCCCACAAGGCTACAGAATATGTAGATTGTGCTTGCAAGGGATAGGAACAGCACTAACCACTGTTGTTCACTCTCCAAAACATGATCTCAAGTAGACAATGTGAACGACGTGTTGGCAGTCTTAATTACAAGTTATTTTTAAAGGAATTTCTTTATGTTTTTAGTGACTGTAGATTTCATAAGTAAAAAACTAATACCTTTATTACAAAAATATAAGAATAAAACCTACTGTCTATTCTGCAGCATGCAATGGAGTAAGCATTCTCCATGTGTATCTAAGGTCAGGTGGCAGCCAGTTCGATGCATCTGGCTCTGCACTTGTATGACCTCTGGGTAGTGTGAGAGGACAATGGTAAGGCATGGCCAAGCGTGCTCAAGGTAGCGGGGGCTCTGAAGAGCTTTCCTACTAAAGTTGCAAACCCTCTGAAATGCCACTGCAAACCTACTCCAAACCTGGACATTTTCTTTTTCATTACCTCTATCAAATTGCCTCTTTTTGCTAATACAATCATTTTTAATATTCTATATTGCGACCTTCATCAGGTCTCTGGGGATGGATAGAAATCCATAAACTAGCTGATATCCCGCCCTAGGAAGGTTTCGGGCAATATAGGGGGTTTCCCCAAATTGTCACCAGAGACTTGTTATACAGACATGTTAAAGAATTTAGCCAAGCTTTTATATATACCTAAAGAATCTGGAAAGATTTTTAATTATTATTATACAAAATTCATTACTAGAGTTTAACATTAAGTTTTGAGTTGCTGGGTAGCACAGACGAAATCTGTGATACTAGTCCTGAGATTCTGTTGCTGCGTTAGACATTCCATTGGGCAGCTTTTCTATGCGCATTCCATATTCATAAATTCATAAAACCTTATTATCACTTGTATTCGGGCACAGTTTTTCAATGCAGCGGTAGACAATAGTAACAGTATTATTATTCAATTGCAAGGCTAAACTGCTTCTTTGACTGGGGGTGAGTGTTTGATTGGCTCAAGCGTTCCTTCCATCATCCCCTTTTGTATCGCTTTGTTCGCCCTAAGTTGGCGGGGGTATGCCCAGACGTGGGTCCCTTGCTCACTTTGCCACTGGATTCAAGCAAGCCTGGCTGATGACGGCTGGAATGCCAGAAACTGGTCCTAGGATGCTTGTTTCCGGTCCAGGAAGACATGGCTTGGCAGTTCGGGCTGGACTGTTCCCATGAGGCACAGGGTCAGACTGATTTGCATATGGCCATGTCTGAACTGGGGTGGTGGAGTGAGCTAAAGAATGATGATGGATTAAACCCAGATCAGTTGACTGGGGGTGAGTGTTTGATTGGCTCAAGCGTTCCGTCCATCATCCCCTTTTGTAGTGCTTTTCAGTACAGCTGACTGTATCACTTGCTCAAGGCCAGCAATTTATTACCTTGCAATTTCTGCACAAACATGTTTTTCTGTTCTACTTTAGCAAACGATAAAACCTGGCTATAGGGGAATTCTATTGTGCGATATCAGATCCAGAAAGCAGCCAGGTTCTGTGCTGAAAGATCACAACAACAGAATACAATCGATGTAATAAAAAAGTGAGATCAAACTGTATTTGCTGTGTTGTGAGCCTGCCTACAAAGCCTGTCAATGTGAGTCAATGTTCGCTGGGCTAATGTTGCTACCTTAATTTGCAATCATGCAGATCCAGTAGTAAGGCCTTGTGGCTGTGAATTCTCAGATCCCCATATCTTTCTAGGAATACAATAAAAATACATTAATTACAATAAAAATAATCTTATCAAGGAAACAGCAAATTTCTGATTGCAGTTGGTTTTAAACAAGAACACTCAACTATGTATAAAGGCAAAAATAAAATGCATTGCACTAGCTATCTTTACTAAGTGTAATTCCACAAAAACATGTGTGTGCGTGCGTATAATACAGAAGTATTTCTATAGCGCCCACTGACGCGCTTCTGGGTGGCCGCGTAAGTCCGTCCTCCGTTGTTGTCCCTGATTCGAAAAGTGTAGCCGACGTGGACATTTTTGTTGTTGTTTTGCATGAGGTGCGGAGAGGGGCTGCAACTGTGTCACAGCGAACTTGTGGATGTAACTAAGCTTAAAGTGAAGCAGAAAGACGTCTTCCAAGAGAGACAGAGTTGTGCTCTACTACAGTCACCATCCTCAGGTGCGTTTGTAGTTTAAAAACATAACAAAGGGTGAGCAACCGACCGTATGCCACAAATGACACCACTGGTTTAAACCAATCATTACAGAGAGCTTTTATTATTAATATTATTAAATAGTCCTTTTATAGCACAAACTGCACCACTGGGATGGCAATTTAGCACTTGTCAGCAGTCCGGAGTATGAGTTTCCAAACATTTGTCGTTGGCAAAGCATGATAACTTCAAATTATCATTAAGGCTTCCAGTTTTCCGTTTTTACTCATTTTTACAGATAAATACTGACAGAAAACAATCTATTTCCTGTCAGTATTTATTTTTAGAAGCTGAAAAATACAGAAAATTGTGCTTCCTATAACTGACTCTCCTTGTTGTCCTTCATGAATTCCAGACTGCTAAGAAGATAGACACCATGGGGAATTAGAAACAGGATCAGATTCCCTTAAATACAAGCATATGTTAACATATATTTGTATGTAATGCTAACATTTACCTGTCGGTGCAGCGTTTTGTTATATTTGGCTGCTTAATTTGCTAAAACACGACAGGCATCAAAGTACAAGTGTATGCATATCAGTTAAATAAATGTGAAAATATACCATTTTACGACTCCATTTATTTTCAAAATATAAAATAAATATAAATAAATACAGACGGAAATATTAAAAAAATAAATACCCTAAAACTGAGCCCTAATTATCATCAGTATACTGTGCTCCATGCAAAAAGCATGTAAAGAGACACAAGATTTCTTTCCTCGTTTGTGCTTCCTGTTTACATTTCATCAATGTGTTGGTCAGCCGGAAGCAGAGAGCCAAAGGTTGTTTGGTAAAGGAGCTGTGCTTTCACTTCACCTAATGGCTCGTGCTTATGAGGGCCTCATTATCAAAAGCCACCTGACTATGCCAGGCTTCCAAGACCAGCGCACTGTGTCAGGGGTTAACTGTCCCCGCCTTCCTATTTGCTAAGCAAACAAGCATTTGCAATGCAATAGGTCTCGCATTTACGAGAGTTTGAGCTATTGGCATTTACAATGTGTGTGTCAAGCCTAACGTGTAGCGTGAAATGCACACGGACGATGAGCGTAGTTAGATACAATACGAGATGGATGTGTGTGGGTGATACTTGGAAGTGTGGTGTTTGCGATGAACACTGTTCCAGGCAGATGGAGATACTTGCATACTGTGAGAAAACGCTTGCAAATGAGTACACCATTATTAAAGAAAAAGAAAAAAAAAAGAGCGCAGTGTCCCTGAAGCGGGCACCGCGCTCAGTAATAAAGTTAAAAAAAACATTTCAACCGAGCGTGGTGTCCCTGAAGCGGGCGCCGCGCTCAGTATTACATTTAAAAAATAATAAATAAACTGAGCGCGGTGTCCCTAAAGCGGGCGCCACGCTCAGCATGCAAATACCAAAAAAAGCAGCTGCCATTGTCCCCATCAGTGTCCATTTGCAAAATAGTGCCCATCCACTAGATAAAGCAGACTGTGTAACGAGCCAAGTAAAAGGTCCAGTCCTTATGGACGGTAACAAATGGAGACAAGGCGGTACTAAGGAGGGACTAACAAGCCTCATAATGAATCGGAAGCCAGCCTTTATGAAAGACAATGACACAAGCCAATTACAAATATGATCGGAGAGTGGGCGGGGCTGCTAGTGCATACCCTAATACAGCATGCCTCGCAGAGCGAGCAGTGCATGCGCGCTGCCGCTAGGCTGGACCTAAAAAACACAAGTGCAGAACAACTGGATAGATAAGTCAGAATGCCTGGGGTCTGAAAGGGAATCTAGAGTTGGTTGCGCTATATCCTTTTGTGTATCATTTTCCCACTAAAGACCTATCTTGGGACACTAGTGGCAAAACACAAGAAGCAATTCAGAAATAACCATGGACAGAGAGTAACGGCAGCAGTGGACTAAGCAAGCAAATAATTCAGTAGCAACCTGTTCATTCTAGACAACCAATGAACAGAAGGCTGTTTAATCTTAAAACAAGTCTTGAAACATGATTGCTTGAGCGCTGATCTTCCCTGCATTTGCAGGTTGAATGTTCCTTAAAATGTTCCATGACACAATACCTATTGCAAAGAAGCAGATTGGTAATACTGGATTTTAAATGGTTAGGGCTCGCTTCATAAGAGCAGGACTGCACTCTGCCCCTTTGGGAGCGTTTTTTTCTGATTCACACTTTGTTCCTGACCATCTCTTGAAATAACCCAAGCCCGGCCTCTCAATGCCAGGAATGTTTGTTAGTTGATACCTGGCCGTCTACAGTTGTGGGACTACCTAGGATCATAGAATCACATGGTATCCGGTTCGCGAACTTTCACTACTACACAGAGAAGCCAAAATACATTCTATACAAAATATTTAGAGAGAAACCCCAATCGTGCACTGGGAGTGAGTCGAAGGGATGGTTTTGATGAATGTTTTGGATGGTAGAAAAGGTATCAGAAATGTTGGTACCAGAGATAAACAAGCATTTGCAATGCAATAGGTCTTGCATTTGCGAGAATTAGAGCTATTGGCGTTGTAAATGATCATGTCTTTTACCCATTTTTTATGTTTAGAGTTTTGTGGATGTATGTGGTGTGGAGTGGAATCATGTGGGTTGGATTAGAATCGTTAGGCATTATGATAAACACTGGGAAGGCTTGCGTGACGTCCGATGCATTCCACAGGAAATCGGAAACCCACGTGAAAGCTTGTTATAAAATTGTCCGGAGCCATTTCACCTTGAGGATGTTAACAGATCTATACTACTAGAGTGACCAACCCATGCCATTGCAGTAAACCAGGCTTAAGCAATGTGGCGGGACTACAGGAGAGTTTGCACTCTACAAAAGATATGTGGATAGTTTGTTAACATCAGGGTACTTTGAGTGCAGTCAACCTATGCATCAGGAAATAGATGTGATGTGAGCCACCGACGCAAAGCACTTGAAACTGTATCACAGTAAGAGCTGCTCACCATGGCTGAGTAAGGGCAAAGGAATAAAGAGGGGGCCAAAAGGTACGCTATAAGAATTAAAAGCTGTAAAAATGACTTGCATTTGTTCTAATTCAAATTCCTTTCCGCCGCGCCATTTAGCCCCAAACGACTTACCCTGACAAGCAACTGCCAGGTGAGTAAAAATAGCAGCCACTGACCATATAAGTTACATAAGGGCTCCAAAGAATGACAACTGCAGAGAACGGTATAAACAGTTTCACGTCGTGGAAGGAAGGGAATATATCATCTGACTGCATACCATATTTCTAAGTTTAAATTAAAATGGGCACCGAAGCTGCTGTGTCCAAACAATAAAGGTAATGAGAATTGGAGCTATAGGCGTTTTAAATGACAATCTGGTTTACCAATATGTTTTGAAAGCAAGCAGACCGTTACAGAGGCACAAGTTACTAACTTGTGTAACGATATATCTGTAAGAGACAGTAGTTAGTGACAGATTCCTTACCTTAGAATATCCCCAGGCGTCAGGCTGGATCCGGAAAGTTTTGCGCAGCAGTACCCTTGTGCGTCGGTAGGCGGCGTCGTGCGGCTCCGCGTCCGTCGTCGGCGTCGTGATCGCCGGGATGACGTCGCGGGCAGTACTTAGGCGCCGCCCCTGCGCGCTGACGTCAGTTCTGTACACGACTTTCCGCGCCAGGAACGCAGAGCCATGCAAGAAGCTGACACAGGTGTCTGAAAAATACTAGGGCCCTGAAAGGGATGTCCTTAACCCTAGAAATCAGTTCGCAGAACGGGGAGGATGGGTGGGGCGGTGAGGAATCTGTCACTAACTACTGTCTCTTACAGATATATCGTTACACAAGTTAGTAACTTGTGCATCTGAAAGAGACACGTTAGTGACAGATTCCTTACCTTAGAATAGATACCCCAGCAATACCAACCCCGGTGGTGGGTCTGCGAACAAAGATCAGACAAGGAAGTCCTGGAGGACAGAACGGCCAAAGAAGCCGTCCCTCCGGACCTGACTGTCAAGGCAGTAATGCTTTGTAAACGTGTGCAGCGAGGCCCACGTAGCTGCCTGACAGATAACCGGCAGCGGAACACCGCGGCCCAAGGCCGTGGTAGCAGCCGTTGCCCTGGTGGAATGGGCACGCAGCCCAACAGGAGGCTCCTTCTTGGCCAAAGAATAGCAGGTCTTGATGCACAAGGTAACCCAGCGGGAGATGGTCCTCTTGTGCACCGCCCGACCTTTTTGGCGCCCACGTAGCCAACAAAGAGCTGGTCATCCACCCGGAAGTGTTTTGTGCGGTCGATATAGAAGGAGAGCGCACGTTTTGGGTCCAGACGGTGGAGCCTCTCTTCCTCTCTGGAAGGATGCGGAGGCGGAAAGAAGGTGGGCAAAGTGATGGTCTGCCCAATGTGGAAAGCAGTAACCACCTTTGGCAAGAAGGACGGACGCGTCCGAAGAACAACCTTGTCTGGATGAACAGACAGAAAGGGAGGTTTGCAAGATAGAGCCTGGAGCTCACTCACCCGCCGAGCGGAGGTGATGGCCACCAGAAAGGCTGTCTTCAGAGTCAGAAGACGAAGAGGACAGTTATGCAGAAGGCTCAAAGGGAGCGCACATTAAAAGGTAAGAACCAAGTTCAAGTCCCACTGAGGCAGTACAAACGGAACAGGAGGGAAGAGGTGAGTAATGCCTTTTAAGAACCTGTTAACAACAGGGGACTTGAAAAGGAGGGCTGATCAGGGAGCCTGAGGAAGGCCGAGATAGCACAAAGATAACCCTTGATGGTACCCAGGGCAGAACCCTGTTGGGCCAGAGAGAGAAGGAACAGAAGGACCTCAGAAAGAGGGGCAGAAAGGGGATCCACAGCCTTTGCTGTGCACCATGCCACAAATTTGTTCCACCTGCAGGCGTATACCACCTTAGTGGAGGGACGCCTGGCTGCCAGAATCACATCACAAACTTCGGGAGGCAAGTCGAAAGGAATCAACTGCCGCCGCTCAATCTCCACGCAAGCAGGTGTAGACTGGACAGGTTCGGGTGGAGGACCGTCCCCTGCTGCTGCGACAGAAGATCCTCCCGAAGAGGCAGACGGATCGGGGGATCTATGCTCATATTGAGTAGCTCGGGATACCAAACTCTTCGAGCCCAGTCCGGAGCCACAAGAATGACTTGGGCCCGGTCGTGCCGAATCTTCTTCAACACTCTGGGTAGAAGTGGTATAGGCGGAAAGGCGTACAACAGACCGCAACTCCACTCGCGACGAAAGCGTCGCCGAGCGAGTGCCGCCTTGGAAATTCCAACGCGCAGAACTGATGACATTGCGCGTTCTCTTCGGTGGCGAATAGATCTAACCAAGGCTCTCCCCACTGTAGAAAGAGTCCTTGCGCCACTTCCGAGTGAAGACGCCATTCGTGATCCATCATGCACCTGCGGCTGAGTTCGTCCGCCCTGGCGTTCAGAGAACCTGCCAGGTGTTGAACCATCAGGAACATGCCCTGATGTTCCAGCCATGTCCAGAGGCGCAGAGCCTCCTGACAAAGGGTCCAAGACCCCACCCCGCCCTGTTTGTTGCAGTACCACATGGCGGTGGTGTTGTCTGTGAACACCTGCACTACCTTCCCTTTGACAGAGGGAAGGAATGCTTTGAGTGCAAGCCGGATCGCCCGGAGCTCCAGAAGGTTGATATGGAGCCGGGACTCCGCCGGAGACCAGAGGCCTCTGATCTCCGCCTCTCCCCATGTGACCGCCCCATCCCAGAAGGGACGCGTCCGTCACAACTGTATGCTCTGGCTGGGGAAGGGAGAGGGATCTGCCCATGACCCATTGCCGGTTCGAGAGCCACCACTGCAACTGTTTTGCAGTCCCCTCCGAGATCTGGACGTGATCGGACAGGTTGCCCTGGTGCTGCGCCCACTGGAACTTCAGGTCCCACTGCAGAGCCCGCATATGCCATCTGGCATGATTGACCAGCAGGATGCAGGAGGCCATGAGGCCCAGCAGCCTCAGGGTCATCCGTACCGAAACCCAGGATAAAGGCCGAAAGATCGGAATCATAGCCTGAATATCCCGGACTCGCCGTTCGGGAGGATAGGCCCGAAACTGCGTCGTGTCCAGAACTGCTCCGATGAAAGGAGCTGTGGAGAAGGAATTAGATGCGACTTCGGCACATTGATGGAGAACCCCAGCGAGTGCAGGAGTTCGGCCGTAGTCTGGAGGTGGGAGACGACTGCCTGGGGCGAGCCCGCCTTCAGCAGCCAGTCGTCGAGGTAGGGGAAGACTGAAACCCCTGCCCGGCGCAGATGAGCTGCGACCATCGCCATCACTTTCGTGAACACCCGAGGGGCACTGGTAAGGCCAAAGGGGAGCACGGTGAACTGAAAAATGCTCGGGGCCTACCGTGAACCGAAGGTAACGCCGGTGGGCCGGCAGGACGGGGATGTGGAAATACGCGTCCTGCAAGTCCAACGCTACCAACCAGTCTCCAGGGTCGAGGGCAGTCAAGACCTGAGCTAGGGTGAGCATCTTGAACTTCTCCTTCCGGAGGAAGCGATTGACGTTCCGGAGGTCCAAGATAGGACGCATGTCCTCCTTGTCCTTTTGGGCACCAGAAAGTAGTGGGAGTAGCAACCACGCCCTACTTCTGGGGTCGGAACATGCTCGATGGCCCTCTTGGTCAAGAGGGCCGTGACTTCCTTCTGTAGAAGCACCAAGTGATCCCCTGACATGCGGTGGAATTGAGGTGGCATGGCTGGGGGGTGGTCTCGAAGGGGAGGGAGTAGCCCCTTCGGACAATGTCCAAGACCCACCTGTCCGAGGTGATGGTGCGCCAGTGGGGAAGGTGATGGCGGACCCTGCCCCCTACTGGCGTTCCGTGCACCTGAAAGGAGGGACTAGGAGGGCTTGGAGGCCGCGGACGGGTTGGAGGTGGTGGCCTGACCCGCACGCTGGTTGCCCGATCCGCCACGGCGGAATCCACGTCCTCGGCCACGCGAAGACGCCTGCTGCGCGGGCCGGTGGCTGGGCTGCTGACGTGAAGGGGCGCCCCTACCGTGGCCACGATAGGGGCGAAAAGCAGAAGGCAGCGGAGGGCGTGTAGCAGTAAGGCCCAGGGACTTGGCAGTAGCCCGTGAGTCCTTAAAGCGCTCCAACGCATGGTCTGCTTTGGACCCAAAAAGACCGACTCCATCAAAGGGCATGTCCATGAGAGTATTCTGGACATCCCCTGAAAAACCAGTGGTTCTCAGCCAGGCGTGGCGTCGGAGCGCCACCGTCGTTGCAATCGACCTGCCCAGCGAGTCGGCGGTGTCAAGGCCACAACGGATAGTGTATTTGGCCGCATCCCTTCCTTCCGCAATGGCGCGGGAAAGCAGTGCCTGGACCTCCTCAGGGCACTGGGGCAAAACATCCGCCACCGAATCCCACAGGGAGTGGGTATATCGGCCCAAAAGACAAGCGGTGTTAACGGACCGCAAGCCAGCACTGGAGGAAGAAAAGCCTTTCTTCCCAAACTGATCCAGGCGTTTGGATTCCCTATCCGGAGGAGCGGTAGGGAAGGCGGTTTGGGAAGCGGAGGCTTGGACAACCAAGCTCTCAGGAGTGGGGTGGACAGAAAGAAACAGGGAGTCGCCCGGAGCAGGGCGATGGCGTCGTGACACGTTCCGATCCACAGGAGCCCCTGTGTTGGGCTTGGACCAGGCGCCCAAAAGAACGTCAGTGAGGGCGTCGTTAAGCGGCAGCACAGTCTCCGCAGAGGAGGCTGCCGGCTGAAGCACCTCTGTCAAGATGTTAGGCTTGACCGTCAAAGTAGGGAGCTGGAGACGTAAGGCCCCAGCAGCCCTACGCAACACCGTACCAAAATTGGCCCCCTCCTCCGTAGCCACGGGAGGAGACAGCATGCCAGTGTCAGGGGAAGTATCCAGACCACTGGCCTCCCCTAGACTCTCTGTCCAGTCCTCATCATACTGACAGTTGCGCGTCAGAGGGTCATCAGACCCCTCCCAGTCCTCCTGGTCCTCCTCTGGTTCAAAATAAGGAGGAGGAGGGACATTTGGGACCCAAGGTCCCATCGGCGCCGGAGCCGGCGTCGAGCGGCCGTCGCTCCGGGTCCATGTCCGGAGCCGGAAGGAACTGGGGGACGACGCCGCCCGGAGCCCAGGGCGGCGTCGAGAACGGCACCGGAGACATCGGCGCCGGCGGAGGTGTCGTGAGGTCGACCGGCGTCGATGGGGGTTGTGGAGCCGGGATCGAGGCCGGGGCCGAAGCCGGAGCCGGGATCGAGGCTGGAGGCACGGGCGGCGCCGGGGCCGGAGCCGCCCGGCGGCGCGGAGCAACCCCATCAGGGCCCGCGGGGCCCGAAGGCGCACTGGAGGGGCCTGAAGGCCCGAAGAGGCGGGCCATGGCCGACAGGAACTCCTGTACCTTGGCCGGATCCGCCCCCGAACCCGGGAAGGGCGGGTATGGCGGGGCGACTCCACAGGCAAGTCCGGGGCTGCGGGGGCGGGGACGGTGCCGGGAGGGGCCTCAGCCGAGTCGCGAGACCGGCGAGGCGAAGTCCGAGAGCGGCGATGCTTCTTGGACTTCTTGCGCTTAGACTTACCGGACGAAGAAGACTTCGACGCCGACGACCGGTGTGCACTCCGCGAGCGACCCCTGGACCTCTCACGCGACCGGGGCCTCCGTGGAGCCGAATGCCGGGCCTCGAGGAGCTTTCGAGACCGCTCTCGCAAAGCTTTCGGGTTGAGGGCCTGGCATTCGGGACAAGACTCGGTGTCGTGGCCTCGGCCGAGGCAGAAGAGACACTCCCAATGCGGGTCGGTGACGGACATCATCCGCGCACAGGCGCCGCATCGCTTGAAGCCGGGCATCCCTACGACACCTTTAAGTTGGAAAAAACAGTGAAAAAATCACCAAAAAGTATGGTCAAAAATTGACCAGGGCACTGCTCTTCCCGGATCTGCGCTTGCTGGCGCGGAAAAAGAAGAACTGACGTCAGCGCGCAGGGGCGGCGCCTAAGTACTGCCCGCGACGTCATCCCGGCGATCACGACGCCCGACGACGGACGCGGAGCCGCACGACGCCGCCTACCGACGCGCAAGGGTACTGCTGCGCAAAACTTTCCGGATCCAGCCTGACGCCTGGGGATATTCTAAGGTAAGGAATCTGTCACTAACGTGTCTCTTTCAGATAGCAATGGCTAAAGTGGAGGCAGGCAGATAGAAAAAAAACAAGTTCCCAATTACAACTTCATATGGGAGGGAGGTATGCAGTAACAGACAGATGGGAATAAGTAATGTGTGGTGGGTGCGAAGTATGCAGGCATAACTGTTTGTTAGGGGGACAGCAGGCAGAGACTGAGGGGCCTAGGAATGCAGGTGCTGTGTCATGCACTGTTGGCACTTCTGAAATTAATATAGGGGCCACAGGGCTTCAACCCACTAAAGAACCAAACAGTGGAAGTTGGAACCTTTTGAGGGGTGGACAGTTTATTTTTTAAATATAGCCAAATAATGCATTATGTAAATATGCTCTGAAAAATAATGAGCCCATTTTGGAAAATAAATTATGGCAAAAAAGAGAGGACACATATTTCTGGGAAGAATCACTTCCATGGCACGAGGCACTCATTCTGCTTTGCCGAGCGGGCCCCAGTTTTACCAGACTAAGTGTTAGAAATGGGGGTCTCTAGTTGGCAGAGGTAGGTACCTTTGTCCAAAGAAGGACCCTTGCTTCTAGTCAGGGTAAGGGGGATACACACTTTAGATAACCCCTGCTCACGGCCTGGGTAGCTTGGCACGAGCAGACAGACTTATCCCAAATGCAATGTGTAAAGTATTTGTACTCAAAACACACAGTAATACAGTGATAACACCACAAATGGACACCACGCCAGTTTAGACGGCGCCGCGTCGGTTTCTTCAGCTGCGATCCCTCATTGCGTCGGTTCTTGCAGCAGCAGCGATGCGTGGAGATTCTTTTCGCACAGCGGTGCTGTGTCGGAAAAACAGCCACAAGAAGAGCGATGCGTCGATTTTCTTGTAATTGCATTGCTTTTCCAGCTCCCAACAGCAAAAACAACCTCCAGAGGCCCATTTCAGTCACAGGCACATCTTGGCAGGTCAGAACTCCCAGCAAGGAAGTTCAGGGGAGCTGGGGGTGAAGTCTTTGTGTCCCTGAGACTTCAGAACAGGAGGTAAGCTCTACTCAAGCCCTTGGAGATCTTCCTCAAGCAGGGTATACAGCACACAGCAAAGTCCTTGTCCTTTCCTTGGCAGAAACAGCTACTGCAGGCACAAAGCAAAGGGGCAGTACTCCTCCTCCAGTTTCTCCAGCTCTTCTCCTTGGCAAAGGTTCTAAAGTTCTGGGGTTTTAGGTCTAATACTTATACCCCAAAATGTCTTTCTTCTCTTTGTGCAAGGGTCTCTGAGTCGTTACTTACCTTCGGTAACGATATATCTGTAAGAAACATTAGTAGTGATAGATTCCTTACCTTAGAATATCCCCAGGCGTCAGTCTGGATCCGGAAAGTTTTCGTCAGCAGTACCCCTGCGCGTCGGAAGGTGGCGTCATGCGGCTCCGCGTCCGTCGTAGGCGTCGTGATCGCCGGGATGACGTCGCAGCAGCTACTTAGACGCCGCCCTCGCACGCTGACGTCAGTTCTGTACACGACTTTCCGCGCCAGGAATGCAGAGCCATGCAAGATACTGACCACTGGTGCATTGAAACTAGGGCCCTGAAAGGGATGACCTTAACCCTAGAAATCAGTTCGCAGAACGGGGAGGATGGGTGGGGTGGTAAGGAATCTATCACTACTAATGTTTCTTACAGATATATCGTTACCGAAGGTAAGTAACTTGTTCATCTGAAAGAAACACGTAGTGATAGATTCCTTACCTTAGAATAGATACCCCAGCAATACCAACCCCGGTGGTGGGTCTGCGAACTAAGATCACACCAGAAAGTCACGGAGAACAGAACGGCCAAAGAAGCTGTCTCTCTGGACTTGGCTGTCAAGGCAATAATGCTTAGAAAAAGTGTGCAGCGAGGCCCACGTGGCTGCCTGACTGATGTCTTGCAGGGGGACACCACGTCCCAATGCAGTAGTAGCCGCTGTTGCCCTGGTAGAATGGGCGCGCAGCCCCACTGGAGGCTCCTTCTTAGCCAGAGAATAGCAGGCTTTTATACACAAGACGACCCAGCGGGAGATAATCCTCTTGTGTACAGCCCGGCCTTTCTTGGCGCCTACGTAGCCAACAAAGAGCTGGTCATCCACCCGGAACTGTTGTGCGCGGTTGAGGTAAAATGAGATCGCACGTTTTGGGTCCAGACGGTGGAGCCTCTCTGGAAGGGTGCGGAGGCGAAAGAAAGTGGGCAAGGTGATAGATTGCCCAATATGGAAGGCAGTGACAACCTTTGGCAAGAAGGATGGACGTGTGCGTAGCACAACCTTGTCCGGATGAACAGACAGAAAAGGAGGTTTACAGGAAAGAGCCTGGAGCTCACTCACGCGCCTAGCGGAGGTGATGGCAACCAGGAAAGCAGTCTTCAAAGTCAAGAGACGAAGAGGACAGTTGTAAAGTGGCTCAAAGGGAGCGCACATCAAATAAGTAAGAACCAGGTTCAAGTCCCACTGTGGCATCACAAACGGAATAGGAGGGAAAAGGTGAGTAATGCCTTTGACGAATCTATTCACGACAGCGGACTTGAAAAGAGAGGGCTGATCAGGTAGCCTGAGAAAGGCCGAAATTGCAGAAAGGTAGCCCTTGATAGTGCCCAGAGCAGAGCCCTGCTGGGCCAAAGAAAGAAGGAACAGTAGGACCTCAGAAAGAGGGGCAGAAAGGGGATCCACAGCCTTTTCTGTGCACCATGCCACAAATTTGTTCCACCTGCAGGCGTATACCGATTTAGTGGAGGGACGCCTGGCTGCCAGAATGACATCACAGACTTCAGGCGGCAAATCAAATGGAATCAGCTGTCGCCGTTCAATCTCCACGCAAGGAGGTGGAGGCTTGACAGGTTCGGGTAGAGAACCGTCCCCTGCTGCTGCGACAGAAGATCCTCCCGAAGAGGCAGTCGGATCGGGGGATCCACGCTCATACTGAGTAGCTCGGGATACCAAACTCTTCGAGCCCAGTCCGGAGCCACAAGAATAACTTGGGCCTGGTCACGTCTGATTTTCTTCAGCACTCTGGGTAGAAGTGGTATAGGCGGAAAGGCGTACAAGAGACCGCAACTCCACTCGCGACGAAAGCGTCGCCGGCGAGTGCCGCCTTGGAAATTCCAACGCGCAGAACTGCTGACATTGCGCGTTCTCTTCGGTGGCGAATAGATCTAACCAAGGCTCTCCCCACTGTTGAAAGAGACCTTGCGCCACGTCCGAGTGAAGACGCCAATCATGATCCATCATGCACCTGCGGCTGAGTTCGTCCGCCCTGTCGTTCAGTGAACCCACCAGGTGTTGAACCACCAGGGAAATGCCCTGATGTTCCAGCCATGTCCAGAGGCGCAGAGCCTCCTGACATAGGGTCCACGACCCCACCCCGCCCTGTTTGTTGCAGTACCACATGGCGGTGGTGTTGTCGGTGAACACCTGCACTACTCTCCCCTTGATAGAGGGGAGGAATGCCTTGAGTGCAAGTCGGATCGCCCGAAGCTCCAGAAGGTTGATATGGAGATTGGACTCCGCCGGAGACCAGAGGCCTCTGATCTCCGCCTCTCCCATGTGGCCGCCCCATCCCAGGAGGGACGCGTCCGTCACCACTGTGTGCTCCGGTTGAGGAAGAGAGAGGGATTTGCCGCTGACCCAATGTTGGTCCGTGAGCCACCACTGCAAGAGTTGTGCAGTGCCCTCCGAGATCTGGAAGTAGTCGGACAGGTTTCCCTGATGCTGCGCCCACTGGAACTTCAGGTCCCACTGCAGAGCCCGCATATGCCACCTGGCATGATTGATCAGCACGCTGCAGGAGGCCATGAGGCCCAGCAGCCTCAGGGTCATCCTGACCGAAACCCAGGATAAGGGCTGAAAGATCGGAATCATAGCTCGAATATCCCGGACTCGCTGTTCGGGAGGATAAACCCGAAACTGCGCCGTGTACAGAACCGCTCTGATGAAGAGGAGCTTCTGAGAGGGGATCAGGTGTGACTTCGGCACGTTGATGGAGAACCCCAGCAAATGCAGGAGGTCGCCCGTAGTCTGGAGGTGGGAGATGACTGCCTGGGGCGAGCCCGCCTTCAACAACCAGTCGTCGAGATAGGGGAAGACTGAAACCCCTGATCTGCGCAGATGAGCTGCGACCACCGCCATCACTTTCGTGAACACCCGAGGGGCGCTGGTAAGGCCAAAAGGGAGCACGGTGAACTGAAAATGCTCGTGGCCTACCATGAACCGTAGGTAATGCTGGTGGGCCGGCAGGATGGGAATATGAAAGTAAGCGTCCTGCAAGTCCAACAATACCAGCCAGTCTTGTGGGTCTA
Source organism: Calotriton arnoldi (assembly GCA_963921515.1). Taxonomy (NCBI): domain Eukaryota; kingdom Metazoa; phylum Chordata; class Amphibia; order Caudata; family Salamandridae; genus Calotriton; species Calotriton arnoldi. Next base: position 2,771,298 of record CAWUFW010000646.1, on the reverse strand, counting down.
GGGCAGACAAGACCTGAGCAAGTGTGACCATCTTGAACTTCTCCTTCCGGAGGAAGAGATTGACGTCCCGAAGGTCCAAGATAGGACGCAGGCCCTTGCCCTTCTTTGGAATCAGAAAGTAGTGGGAATAACAACCACGACCTACTTCTGGCGTCGGAACGCGCTCTATGGCCCCCTTGGCCAAGAGGGCCGCAACTTCTGCTGGAGAAGTGCCAAGTGATCCCCCGACACGCGGTGGTACTGAGGTGGCATGGCTGGAGGGGTAGTCTCGAAGGGGAGGGAGTAGCCCCTTCGGACTATTTGCAAAACCCACCTGTCCGACGTGATGGTGCGCCAGTGGGGGAGGTGATGGCGAAGCCTGCCACCTACTGGCGTTTGATGGGCCCGAAAGGTCGGACTAGAAAGGTTTGGAGGCAGTGGTGGCGGGGGTGGAGGTGGACTGACCCGGCCGCTGGCTCCCTGAACCGCCGTGGCGGTTCCCGCGACCGCGCGTGGACTGTTGCGCCGGCATGTGGCTCTGTTGCGAACGTGGTGGGTTGCCCCTTCCTCGAGCACGAAAGGAGCGAAAGGCAGAAGGCTGAGGAGGGCGCGTGGCCGAAAGGCCCAAGGACTTAGCCGTAGCCCGTGAGTCCTTAAAGCGCTCCAAAGCACTGTCTGCCTTGTTGCCAAAGAGGCGAATGCCATCGAAGGGCATGTCCATTAAAGTGTTTTGGACATCCCCCGAAAAGCCAGTTGTCCTCAGCCAGGCGTGGTGGCGGAAATCGCTCTGCCTAGCGAGTGGGCGGTGTCAAGGCCACAACGGATTGTGAACTTGGCTGCATCTCTCCCCTCAGCAATAGCCTGGGAGAGTGCCGTCCGGGCCTCCTCCGGACAACTAGGCAGCACCTGCGCTACCGTATCCCACAAGGAGTGCGAATAACGGCCCAAGAGGCATGCGGTGTTCACAGACCGCAGCCCTAGGCTGGCCGAAGAAAAAATCTTCTTTCCGTACTGTTCCAGCCTCTTGGATTCCCTATCCAGGGGTGCGGAAGGGAATGCGCTTGGGGAAGCAGAGGCTTGGACAACCAAGCTCTCAGGGGTGGGGTGTTGAGAGAGGAAAAGAGGGTCGCCCGGGGCCGGGTTGGCTTCGGGCCACGTTCCTGTCCACAGGAGCCCCTGTGCTGGGCTTGGACCAGGAGCCCAGAAGAACGTCAGAAAGTGCTTCATTAAAGGGCAGCAGTGGCTCCGCAGAGGAAATTGCTGGTTGAAGCACTTGTCAGGAGGTTAGTCCTGACGGCCACAGTAGGTAGCTGAAGGTGGAGTGCCTCAGCAGCCCTACGCAACACCACAGAAAAACTAGCACCCTCCTCCGTAGCCACGGTAGGAGGAGACATCATGCCAAGGTCTGGAGGGGTGTCCAGACCACTGGCGTCCCCCAGCTCCTCAGCCCAGTCCGGGTCATACTCACATTGAGCTGTGAGAGGGTCTTCAGACCCCTCCCAGTCCTCCCCTTCCTCCTCTTGCAGTTGTACAGGCTGAAAAGGAGGAGGATGGATATAGGGAAACAGATTCCAAAACGGCGTCGGAATCGGCGTCGGTCGACACCGTTCCGACACCGTATCCACGTCGGGCTGAAACCGGGGCAGGCGTCGTCCGGCGTGCCGGGTGACGTCCAACGTGGTGCCGGTGGGGTCGACGTCGGTGGAGGTGTGACTAGGTCAACCGGCATCCACGACGGAATCCATGGGAGTCCTGCGGCGCCGAGGCCGGATCCGACGGCGACGCCGGGGCCGGAGCCACCGGCGTCAAAGGGCGAGAACTCCCAGTCATGCCCGCGGGGCCCGAAGGCGCACCAGAGGGGCCCGACGGCCCAAATAGGCGAGCCATAGCGGACAGGAATTCCTGTACCTGGGCCGGAGTCGCCGATGAACCCGGGAAAGGCGGGTAGGTCACCGACGACTGCGTAGGCTCCGCCGGAGCCGCGGGGGTGGCACCACCCACACCTTCAGCCGAGTCGCGCGACCGGCGAGGAGAAGTCGAAGAACGAGGACGTTTCTTCGACTTCTTTTTGTGCTTCGCCTTACCTGACCCAGAGTGCGAAGACTTCGATTCGGACGACTTCCGATGTGGGCGGCTCCGCGACCGGTCCCTCGACCTCCCTCTGGACCGGGACCTCTGACGGTGCGGAGCCGACTGCCAGGCTTCAAGCAGCTTTCGGGACCGCTCCCGCAAAGTCTTCGGCGCCATGGCCCGGCAGTCAGGGCACGACTTGGGGTCGTGGTCGCGCCCCAGGCAGAAAAGACACACGCGGTGCAGGTCCGTCACCGACATCATGCGATGACAGTCCTCGCAAGATTTAAACCTGGGCATCCCTGACTGCACCAGGAGTCGTATCGACTCAAAAAAGCTGAGACAAAAATCTCCAAAAACTCAGTCAAAAAATGACTGGTGGTACCGCTCTCTCCGGATCTGCGCTTGCTGCCGCGGAAAAAGAAAGAACTGACGTCAGTGCGCGAGGGTGGCGTCTAAGTAGCTGCCGCGACGTCATCCCGGCGATCACGACGCCACCTTCCGAAGCGCAGGGGTACTGCTGACGAAAACCTTCCGGATCCAGACTGACACCTGGGGATATTCTAAGGTAAGGAATCTATCACTACGTGTTTCTTTCAGATCTATCCTTACTGGTGCAGTATGACCACAGGGGGTGGAGACATCATTGTGCAAGGGAGACAGGCCCTAGTCAGGTGCAAGGAAATCTCCTCCCACTACTCTAAATTCAGCCAAGGTCTGTTCAGCTCAGCTCTGAGTCATCCAGGAAGGGCCAGGCACACCTCAACCCCCCCCCCCCCAGTGGCTGTCTACAGTGAATGCACATCCCCAGCACCTGTCACTCCAAACCCAGAGTCAATACACAAACAGGCAGAGGCACACAGAATGGTTAAACAAGAAAATGCCTACTTTCTAAAAGTGGCATTTTCAAACACACAATTTAAAAAACATCTTTACTAAAAGATGTGTTATTAAATTTTGAGTTCAGAGAGCCTAAACTTTATTTCTCTATCTTGTCCCAAAGGGAAGTTATACTTACAATAGTGAAAAACGAAATTGGCAGTATTTCACTATCAGGACATGTCACACTCACCAGTACATGTCCTACCCTTCACATACACTGCACCCTGCCCAGGGGGGTACCTTTGGACTACCATAGGGGTGCCTTTTTATGTCAGAAAAGGGACGGTTAGGGCCTGGCAAGTGGGTGCATTTGCCAAGTCGACATGGCAGTTAACAACTGCGCACAGACACTGCAGTGGCAGGTCTGAGTTACCTTTTCAGAGCTACTCATGTGGGTGGCACAATCAGTGCTGCAGGCCCACTAGTAGCATTTGATTTACAGGCCCTGGCACACTTCAGTGCACTTTACTAGGGACTTACCAGTAAAGCAAATATGCCAATCAGGGAGAACCAATTGTAACAACAATTTACACAGGGACCACTTACACTTTGACACTGATCAGCAGTGGCAAAGTGCACAAAGCATCTAAGCCAGCAAAAACGAAATCCAGCTCAGCATCAAAAATACAAGAGGTAGAGGCAAAAAGTCAGGGGAAACCACGCCAAAAATGGCAAGTCTAATACTAAGGATATGAATGTTTTAATAAGATTGACTCTGTGCAGGCAGCTGCACACATGGGTACATATGTACTTCCTGTGTCACCCGGAAACAGTGGCCCTAACCATCAGGAAACATATGGTTCCTCCCTCCAGCTTGACTCATGCCATAATTAAGATAAAACCATGCATTTTCAGACTTATGATGCAACATCCACTAGTCGAGCTTTTCTGTAGGCTACTGGCTTAGCAAGATTATTGGCCTGGGCCCAAAAAGTTTTCAGAGGGCCGGCATTGATCTTGTCAGGTCTTGCCTAATGTCTGAACTTTCGGCCAGATGCGTTGTTGATGACGTTGTATCTGTGAAACCCCCATTCAAATCACTGTGCCATCCGCACAGGTCTGCTGTCATAATGACTCGTTTCCGAGGGCTTTCAGAGTGTTTACATCAACAGCCTTGATCTCAGGAATTCTCACTTCAAATGTATCTGGGAAATGTGGAGTGTGGTTAATTGTGGACTGCGTTAGTTGATCCATGAGATCCAAGTTCCAGTCCAAGCTCACCAACATGGCCAAAGCGTTGAATTGTGGACAACTCATTGTCATACTCTTCCTTTTTGCATATCTTCTGAAAACATTAGATGCGCTTCAAAACAGGTAAACCACAGCAAGGAAGCACTATACAGAAAAAGCAGATGTAATGCAAAGAGGGCAATGCATCCACTCCAGAAACCCTGAAAGAAGTCTTCAAGTATGTTATTAGAAAGGAACCCCAAGTCCAGAAAAAACATGAGAAGGTCAACAGTAATTACGAAGTACACGTTCATCTGCAGGCAGCCTTGTGCCCAGGCAGCAGTCACAGCTGTACGGCTTGGAATCGGGCCAAGGCACAGTGCCAGGAGATGTATACAGACAAGCCAATTAATTGCAAAGTAAAACACACTTTGAACTCTAGTGTGATCAAGGCGTGTATTGCACTGTACTGTATTTCCCTCAAAAAGCGCTTCAGACTCCCCCCACCACCACCTGAGAAGATGACAAAGCGCATGGTCTTTACATTGCTCTGCGGAAGCGCTGTGGATGGAACAGTGTGTCTTTTATGTTGAATTTACAGCGCCCACTGTGGACCAAACAAGCGCTTCGCGCACACAGATAACAAGCACAGCAGTTTTTCAAACACTTGATAAACAGCAGTAGTCAGTATATACATGATTATATGTTTTTCTTATATGAGAATAATCGTGTTATAGTACATACCATAAACTGAATTTTATACTAGTGCTTAAATACCATGATTACAGGATCGCAAACGGGGTGGAAGCAATTAAAAGAATAAGCAGCGACAGGCAAGCAACAATTAAAATAAAACAAGTTCTCGCAAAACACCAGATAAAGAATAAAAGAGGAAGGATACTGTACTTGGCCTCTTCTGCCTCCAACAGAATTGAGGTATCGAGTGCGTAAACCAATTACGAGACAGCAAAGAAGAGCGAAGCTGCAGTCAACCTATGGTAAGCAGCAGGCGTGATCAAAGTCCTTTTACTGAATACACCAGGTCTTGCAGACAGCGCATGTGCGCTGCCTAGGCTCGACCTAAAAACTTATTCTCTTAATTGATTCTTCTTTCTGAAAACTCATCTCCTCTATGACTCATTTAGCAGATGTCCCAAAATGTTCGGACCTGAGAATTCAGACCAGGAAGGACTCAGAAGAACCAGTTATAACAATAACAGCTGAAGCACTGCAGAGCCAAATTCGTCCAGAGATTCCAAAACTGAGTGCCCAAGTCAGGGATAGCACCCCTTTTCAAAAAAGCTGAAGTTTCTCCTCTTCCCTGTGTAGTATGCGTGTTGAATCTGAAAATGGCTTATTTAGAAACTGCCTTATTTATTTCACTTTTTTATATTTAGGGTTTTACAAAGCACTAACCTATCACATTACTGTTGTCTCAGATGACAAGGGGGGAAAAGGGAGAGCACAACACAATATATGGGAGGGCTGAAACCCTCTTCTGATCCTTGGATAGTCAGTGATGATAGGCAATACAGCGAATAGAAAGTAACAAATCAATGGAATGCAATCTGCAAATGTAGTTTAGATGGAAAAGCTTTCAATTGCTATACAACCCATCAAAGGCATCTGACTGGTTTAGGTCAAGATCTGGCGTTGAACAGTAGGCAGTATAGGTGTCTTAAATGTCTAATTTGTGGTTGTCAGACCATAAGATGAGTGAACAGGTGGGTTTTCAGATTTTTACTAAACTTTAACAAGTTTCTTTATGTTGACTAAAAGAGAAGTAAGGTGTTCCAGTATCTTGTAAATGAAGGGTTCTTCCAATTAATCTTTTGATACTGCATGGTCCTGCTGACAGTGGGTTCACAGAAGGTGATCTCAAGCACCTGGGATGCTGGTGGCCATGGAAAACTGGGGAGGTGAAAGGCCATGAAAATACTTGTGCACTATATAAAGGAACCTGAATTGTGATCTACTTTGGACCAGAAGCTAGTGGGGTGCAGTGAAGGTGCAACCCAATAAGAAGCTGGTTATCCAGATGGTGGTCTTTGGGTCTGTCAGCAAACAATGGGTCCTCCTAAGTTTAAAGGGGTGTAAAGGGTCTTCTGGGTTAGAAAGATGAAGAAGGGGAAAAATGTTAGAACTCTGAGCTTCTGCAACTTAGCACAAAAGAAACCTGATCTTGTAACAACGTCAGGCAGGAACAGTGTGAAAATGGGTCTACACAAAGTGGTTGACACTCCAAAACTCTGCATCAAAAAGACTGCTTTAAACATGAAAAGATTCTGCAACCAACATTACGTCTACTCTATTGTCCACCCTAGAAGTAACCTTGAATGCTGTAATATTGCAGCATTAGGGACTGCTGTTGAAGAACTGCATTTCCAAACTATTTTACAGCGATCGCAATAGAGCATTTATCCCCAATGAAGTTTTGCTATCTGTGCAACTCTGCTTGGAATTAAGAATCTACTAGGGCTACTTATATTTTCATGCAGAAGATAGTTAACCGTGGTGTAAAGGAAAGTTAAAATAGAGGATTGTGCCTTCTCTCACTACAGGCACATTATTGCTGCACAACAGCTTGTGCCCATGTTGAAAAGCATGTAGCATGCTTTGCATTCATGTTATTACAACTCCCCAGATCTCACAGGATCCATATTCACCTTACAATGTTGTTGCTTGATCTCTAAAGGAAGATGTTGTAGCTGGATGATATCTGAATATTTTAGAATGCAAACTAAATACTCATCAAAAGACATAGGAAGCAGAAACCAAAAAAGAAGTTTATTCGTAATAAATACCTGAGGTCTCATCCTTGGATTCCATCGCACATAATAGTTCACCCACAATTCCAAATGGCTCAGACTGGCGACAGGATATAGCACATGATTCTCATAATTTACATAGAAGGGGTTAGTAAATTCCTCTACTTGACTGTTGACGTAGGACCACAATGAAATTGTTCTTGTGTGTAGCTCCTAACCAGGGAAGAAATAAGCATTTGAATACTTTATCATCAATCGAAACATTACCACATTCAAATATATTTATTTGCTTTACCCTTACCAGTGGCAATACAAGATAAAAAAGGTTTTAAAACATTTAAATATACGTGAAAAGAATCAGTAAAATCTGAAACAAAATGCACTGCACATCTTAAAATAATTAATTCCTCTTATAATTTATTAAGAGCTTTCTATCCAAGTTTCAAACCTACCCAAACATACACTCATTTCATGTGTACCTCAATAAAAGGTATGTAAAATGTAAAGGTGTAACGGTGTCAAATCCAAAAATAGTTTGTTTTGGTTCAAATGACTCATAAAAATAACTTTAATACTTCTTACTTTTAAATGAATTCATACATTGTTCCGGGCAGATTGTACAGTTTGAATAGTGTACATGTGTTCTGGTGAAAATTATTGAACCTATAAGGTATAATAACCTATGGGTAAACAAGAAGAAATGAAAGGCATTAAAACCAACTAGATTCATAATATAGAAAAAAACCTACCTGGGTATAACCTGCAACAATTCCACAGTAACTATGATAATCATGCGCGGGAACTTTGGCAGGGCTTCCCAGAGGAACCCCCCACCACTAATATACTACGGGTTTTACTATCCATGGTGTGGAGTGGAAGACTTGTCTCACACCTCTATCGGGCACTCCGCCAGGACTTGCCCGTGGGGCCTCTAGGATTTCGACAAAAAAGGATGCATCAATTTTTTTATTTTTATTCTTTTATTCCCTCATATCACCAAAGAGCATCTGCAACACACAAAAAACCAGCATCGTCTAACTATCCGCCCAACGGTCTGCATTCGCCAGGCCTGGTCCATTACCACCTGGACCATCACCACCTGGACCATCACCTTTGCCAGTGAGTTGGTGTAATCATAGGGACGGATAGCCAACACCCAAGGTGCGACACCAAATTAGAAAGACAGACCATATAGACGAATTAGGACTCTTTGCTGTTCACAGATCAAGACAGCAGATCCTAACTGCGGCCCTGACCCAATCTTCTGCTATAGGGGGCATGGGGTCCCTCCATTTCGAGTAAATTTCCCTCCTAGCGATAAGAATCAAATCGAAGAGCAACTTCTGTGGGGCCGCCTCAACAGCAAAGTTAGTGCTCCATCATCTCCTAGGAGAATAAGTGTTGCATTCAGTTTGATCTCCTGATCGAAGATACCTTTTAGTGCTAGTTCTATACCGCCCCAAAAAGTCTCTCAGGCGCGGACATTTGACAAAAATGTGGACATCATTTGCTCCTATGCAACCACACTTCACACACTTAGGAGGAGGTTGAGGGGTGAACTTGGATATTTTGTGCGGAGTCCAGTAGAGGCGATTAGTAGTGAAGAAGTGGTTCCTCTTCAGATTAGCAGGTTTAACAGTTGAGTACAAAGTCTTCAACGAACTATCCCAAACTGACTCAATGACCTCCTCTGAGAGGGTTCCTCTCCACACAGAATAGGGGGGCGGTAACATCTTTTCCTCTGCCACCAGGAATCTTTCATACCACCTTGCCACCTCTTTATTCTTAGGCCTAATGTCCTGGAGGGACAACTCCAATTCATGATCACCCTCAATCTCCTTTTTTGATGCCACAAACCAGGAGGATATTTGGATAAACTTAAATCTGGATAACTCATTGCTGATTTTTGCCTTTAATGCTTCCCAGGGGTGCACTCCCTCCGATGACACCAAGTCTGACCAATTTGTGACACCCACCCTTCTGAGTGGAAGACTTAAAGCATCCTTTAGACATCCAGGGGTTTTGGAGGAGTCCCAAACTGGAGCTAAATCCGAATATTATCCAATGCCCCACCTTCTCCTGACTCTATACCAAATATCCAAGGCAGATCTCAATACCTTAAAAAACCTGGGAGCACCAAACTTATATTGAAAGCCCTCCACATTCCAATGCCTTACCATCTCCCTCCAAAGTTTCCCCCAAGTAGAACCATCCGTTTTTACCAGGACAAGAACATTCGGATATTTTTAAATTGAAAAGCAACAAAATACCAATTAAAATCAGGTAAAGCCAATCCCCCTTTATTCAACTTGAGTCTAAGTTTTTTCCAAGATAGTCTAGCTCCTTTATGGGCCCAAATAAAACTCACCACCTTTCCCTGAATTTTATCAATGCCCTGTTTGGGGAACCCAGAAGGGATAGCATTAAAAAGATAAGTTAGTTTAGGAAGGATAACCATCTTTATCAAATTGACCCGTCCAAAGATTGTCAACAGAAGATTTTTCCACCTACTTAACAGGCATTCAATCTCTTTAGTAACCCTTAACAAATTGAGATGCAGGATTTTATCTGTATCGCTTACTACTATGATACCCAAATGTCTAAACTTGGAGCTTGCTTTCCCCTCACAATCCATGATGTTCCAACACATAACCTCGGTTTTGGCAGTGTTAACTAAATAACCAGAAAGAGAGACAAATTCCACCAGTAGTTGTTCCACTCTCGGAATCGAGGTCAGAGATCAGCCGTATAGATTAATAAGTCGTCGGTGTAAAGCGCGACTTTATAGCTATAAGGCGGGGAACTAAATGGAACAACAAAGGCATCCAATCTCAGCTGTTGGGCGAGAGGCGCTATATAAATATCAAAAAGAAGAGGAGATAAAGGGCAACCCTGCCGTGTCCCTCTTAGTATATTAAAACTGGGGGATCATGTACCAATAAAGAAAATAATGGCCGAAGCTCGCTCAAGTGTATTGATAAATTTAGGGCTGAATCCCATTGAGCTCAAAACCGCCCAAAGGAAGATGCATCAATGAATGAACCCTTGACTGAAGGTGAATGGAAAAGGGTACATGAGGGTGTGCAAAAGGTCAGCGCAAATGCACGATTCAAACTCCTGCAATATAATATAGTACATCAAACATATCTTACCCCACGCACATTACATATAATATACCGATCTCACAAAGATGGATGTCCTAGATGTGGGGCCCAGAGGGCAGATTTCCTCCACATGATTTGGCAGTGCTCACTGTTACACCCTTACTGGCAGGAGGTTCTAACTCGCATAGAGGAAGCTATCGGTTGGAATATACCAAAAGAGATCAAACAGACATTATTGGGACTATTGCCCACGCCCAAAAATAAAAAAACTAAGCAGACGCTTTGTTAATCTAGGGTTGGTTTTGGCCAAAAGACGTATAGTAATAGCATGGATGCAGGCCCAACCACCGAACTCTGCAGACTGGATGAGGGATATAAGCGTGTGGGCAAGCGCAGAGTTGGTGCGAATGAGATTTGTGAGAAAAGATGAAAAAGCTGAGGAAGACAGATTGGCATGGGCCTCTATGTTGACGGACCTACATGGGGGTCAGAATTCGGCTTCCCAGGGGGCCTCAGGAAGGGAACGCCCTTAATAGCACAAGGCAAACTAAGATAAAATTTTGGAAAACACAACAACCTATACAAAAATATGAAACAAATATGTAGGTGTCAGGAGTTCCAGATTGGTACTGAAGGGAAGGGAGCGGGTGGGAGTTTTGGGGAGGTTCTGTTAATGTTTTGTTGTATCAAATAAACTGGCTAAAGTGTATGATGGGAGACAAAAAGACCTATAATGGATGAAAACGACAGATGAGGACTATCTGTAAAATATAAGACATAATACGATATGAACAAACCAAAATGTCAATAATCGAATAGAAGGTATATTCTGTATTCTGAAACTGTCGTTTCATGATGTACTCCTGTATGTGTACAAGTGCAAAATGCCAATAAACAAAATAAAAATAAAATAAAAACTATGATAATCATTAATAGTGCTAATGCAAGTCACTAATACAACCAATCGACTGGGCCAATTCAGCCAGTTGACCACAATGAACACCCATTTTTCACCTGTGTGCACTACTTCATAAAAGAAGGCCTGAGGGGCGCTCTATTCAAGTCCAAAAGCCAAATTGTCCTCATGATTTTTTTGTTTAAATTTGTTTATTGCTTTTCACATTTTATATACAGTACACATCCGTTCAGGTATTACAAAACTGTGCAGGGGTTTTCTGGCCCCTCTTCCGATTGCTTTACAGCAATAGACAGTCCGAGCGGTAGTACATATCAATATTCGTCCGTAAAAACAAAAATTAGTTGTCTCTTTTCGATAACAGCTTGCAACAGAACATAACTGCAAACAGGGTGCATAACACATTTCTCTGTAAAGAACTGAAGGTCTATAGATTAGGGGGCATCGTTCCGAACTACGCTTTCCTGACTACTTGTTGTCGATCTGCGCGCACGTGCAATGGACATGTTGTTGAACCGGGATATATGTCAACGGTGGGGGGAGAGGGAAGGGGGTGGAGCTCATAATACTGTTACGCAGCACACAGGACTATGCCTGTATCTTGTGTGCTTGCTCGCTATGCGTGCTTTGTCCGAGACTGCAGGCGCCAGCCCGTCACCTATTCAGACGTAGCGTCCGAGTCCCCGGAGGCACTTTGCCATAGGGCACGGAAGTCCGACAGGACTGCGTCCCACTCCACCCACGCCATCGGCTGCTTCCTGATGCCTATCGCGTCCTCTCGCCGCAGCGCTATACTCTCAGCCTGCGCCCAACATATTAGCGATTGGTACCAGGATTTCACTGGGGGAGCCTCCGGGGATTTCCACTGCCTCGTGAGTAGGCGTTTGGCTACTATTAGGCCAAGGTCAATGTAGCGGGATGTCACTTTGTGCTTACTAGACCTCTTGTACAACCCCAGGATACACACCTCCCAGGACCAGTTAAGCGTGCGCTCTGTGCACTGCGCCAGATATCTGGTGACCGCTTCCCAATATGACTGTATGGATGTGCAGGACCATAGCACATGGAGTAAGTCCCCCCTAGCTCACCACAGCGAGGACAACCGGCATCAGTGCGATTGAAGTATTTATTTATTTTAGCTGCGGTCAAGTAGGCCCTATGGACTATGTAGTATTGTATAAGCCGGAATCTAGCATTGCGATGGATGCGGGTAGGGCCTCTAAGAATATCTTCCTATTCGGGGTCGGTGCAGGGTCGCTGCAAGTCCGCATCCCAATGGGCTCGTATGGATTCCAGCCGCGGTGCTGTGTGTATTCGTAAGGACTCCGCGAACCATCTAACCAAGTGACGGCCTGCACCTAGCTCATGTAGATATTGGACCACCAGATGTGTGGCCGGCTCCTGAGCAACCTCCCCCCATGCCTCTCGCATCACGTGTACCACCGCCACATGCAACAAAAACTGACCTCGAGGAAAGCCCGTGTCTTCCGCTAGGGTTTCATACGGCAGGAGCTGTCCGTCGCTATAGAAGTCCCCCAGGGTTAAAATACCCGCTAGCTCCGCGCTGGTAACTGGCCGTTGCCTCCTAGGCGTGCAAAGAATGGGGAGAGAGGGCGCATACGGGGTCACATGACGCGTGAGCCGCAGACTGCGACGGAAACAGTAATGGGCCACCTCCACTAATAGCTGGGCCGGCGGCCTTCCCCTTCTGGTAGGGTGGAACAATGCTACCACCTGTGGGTGAGTGAGTCCTGGGGCGCAAGTCGCTGTGTCCTCCAGATGGCGTGCGCCGAGCCATCTTGCCACCCACTGGAGCTGCGCTGCGAGATAGTACTGCTCCATGTGGGGTAGCGAGAGGCCCCGCTAGCTGTCGAAGGGTACATTTTGACTAGCACCACCCTGCTACGCGACTTACCCCAGATGAATCTTCGGGCGTCTAGCTCTAAGTTTTTGAACAGCGTTGGCTTGAGGCACAGGGGCACATTTACAAAGTGGTATAGTAGTCGTAGGAGTAAGTAGTGCTATCCTCCCCATGACCGTCAGGGGGAGAGTGCCCCAGAAAGTCATCTGTGCACGTACCGCCGTGATGGCTCGTACCAAATTGCCTTCGAGAAGGTCAGCAGCCTCTCTATAGATAAGTATTCCCAAATATCGAAATGCCGACTCCTGCCAATGGATCGGCTTGTCACTGAGGGACAGACCGGGGTTCAGCGTGGTCTCCGAGAAGGGGTAAAGGCATGGTTTGTCCCAGTTCATGCGGAGCCCTGAAACGGTAGCGAATTCCAATAGGATTCGCTCAATCGAAGTACAAGATGATCTGACATCTTTGAGATAAATAAGCAGGTCATCCGCGTACAATGAGACTCCATGCATGCCGTCACCCAAGGGGATCCCCCATTCGTCTTGCGCTTTGCGCAGTGACTCAGCCAGAGGCTCGATGGCCAGTGCAAATAATAGCGGCAAGAGTGGGCAACCCTGCCGCGTACCCCGTTCAATTGGGATCTGACCCAATATGTGTGGGCCAATTTTAACTCTAGCTACTGGCTGGGTGTAGAGAAGCTGTACAAGGCTGAGGAACTCTTCCCCCAGATCGTACTTACGGAGCGCAGCAAACAAGTACCCCCATTCCAAGGTGTCGAATGCCTTTTCTAGATCTAATACCAAGCATCCTGACCTATCCCAGTTCACCCTAGCATAGGTAGCCACTCTGAAGAACCGGCGGAGGTTTAAGGACGTGATGCGGGCTGGCACAAACCCATTTTGGTCCGTGTGAACCAATTTCGGAACTAGCGGGGCCAGCCTACACGCCAGCAGCTTGGCCAGAAACTTATAATCAGTATTTAAGAGTGCAAGTGGGCGGTAGGAGCCCAGCAGCTCCGCGTTCTTGTTTGGCTTCGGCAGCGACACCAGCAGTGACTCACGCAGCGTATCCATTAGGGTGCCCGACTCCAGCGCGCTGCTATACATGGAGAGAAGCTGCGGTGCCAGTGCTTGCTGATATGCCTTGTAATATTCAGCCGTGAAGCCGTCGGACCCCGGAGCCTTACCCGCAGCCAGCGAGGGTATCGCCTCTTGTACCTCCGGCAACGTGATGGGTTCATTCAATTCCCTACGCTGGTCGGCGGTAATTCGTGGCAAAGGGAGTAGGGAAAGGAAGGAGTCCAGCTCCTCAGTAGTCGCGCGACACACTGATTTGTATACCTTAGAGTAATGAGCCACCAATTCCATGTGTACTTCGTATTGTTTAGTGAGTATTTGACCGGTGGTCGACAGCAAGCGCAGTATAGGGGCCCGCGCGTGTTCCTGACAGATCATACGCGCGAGCAGCCTGCCTGCTCTGTCAGCTCCGGCATGCGTGCACGCTGCATGCGAGGTGTAATTTAGGCATCGCAACCTCTCCAGTACCTCCATGTGTCTCTGTACATCAAGTGCCAGTTGCGTGTCCCCGCCGTTGGCCAATTCGGCCTCTAGTTTAGTGAGGGTGCGCTCGATGCAACTTATCTCGTCGTCAAGCTGTTTTCTAACGGACCAGCTTAAGCCCAAACACCGCCCTCGGATCACAGCCTTACCCGCATCCCATAATATCCCGGTGTCTGTGACGGAGTCAGTATTATCGTCAAAGTATGCGCCTAACGCCTCGTCTATTGCCTGCCTGAACGGGGTCCTCTAGTGCCAGGGGCTGCAGCCTCCAGAGATGGGTGGTGGGTCCCTCTTCATCGCCCGGCAGCTGTAGCGTGTTGGGGTTGTGGTCTGAATGCGTTTTACCCAAGTAATCTGCGGTGGCGGCAGACCCTACGGCACCCTGTGCGCACGTGCCACTGCAAAGTAAGGGGAGAGCGACTCAGCAGGCAGCAGGGATTTCAACCAGGATTCCACATAGGCAACCGCATCGCGGCCCTCCGCACCCTCCGGCAGTCCCACGACGCGGACATTGTTGCTGCGGGAGCGGCCCTCCGCATCGTCCACTCTGTGTTCCAGCGACTGCAGTTGCGCATTGAGTTCCTGCACGTCAACTGTCAGTGCCTTAGTAATCGGGGCGATCTCCGCAGTTTCCGCCACCAGCTCTCCTACCTTTGATGCCAGCTTCTTGTGGTCCGCATGCAGGAGGGTGAAGTCCAACGTGACCTTGTCTATACGGCTTTCCAGGGACGCCCTGGTTTGTACCGGGACTCACTGATGCCTGCCACCGCTTGGAGCACCGAGTCTATTTTTGTTTCCAGTGTGGACTGTCCCGGGTTGGTCGCCGTATCAGGCTGGGCCGGCTGCATGAGGTCTGGGACTGGCTGAGGGTTTGTGGCTCCCGTGCCCGTCCGGTTTCTGCCCATGACGCGCTTCAGGTGGCGTGTGGCCATTTGGTAAAGGTGCAGCTGTATTCCTCGTGTACGTCCGTGTAGGGCCTGTGAGCGAAGGGGGAGGGGGCTCTCCTCGTACCCCACTCACTGCTTAGGTTCGCAGATTCAGGTGGACATGTCGCGACTATGTACACATCACGCCAATGGCCACAGTTCACTTCAGTTGGGCTCAATCGTGTTTATATTTCAGTGAAGCCACAGTCGTGCGTCGTCTTTCACTTGGGTCCCCGCATAGGACCCGACGCGTCAGCAGGTCTCCTCTGTGAGCCCAACTCTTGTTAGTAGGTCGTCCTGGGGGGCAGCACGTGAGGTGGGATTGGCAGTGGCTTCTGCTAGGCACGCTATCTGGCTCACGTATGGGAGCCCTCTAGTTACACAGCGGTATCCAGACCGTAGGTTCACAGTTCACACAGGCCCTATCTGGTCACAGTCCTACCTTCCGCAGAATGGGGCCAGCATGAGCAGGCACAGTCCTCAGCCAGCCGGTACTGCGAACACGTTCTCAGTAGGGTGCTCCCCTGTTCGCGCCAGTCGTCCTACTTCGCGCCACTCTTGCCATCCAGGACAATGCACCAGCGTAGGCTCACACCCCCACAGGTCATTACACAGCTTCGCTTCTCACCCGAGTTGGTGGGTCTGGGTCGTCCAGTTCTGGTGCGCGCAGTCAGCTCTCAGTTCAGGCTGCAGGCCAGGTCCGGGCCGCCCTACATCACAGATCCGCCCCCTCCTGAGCACCAGCGTCGTTGTAGGCCTCACTGTAGGCTTGGCAGGCCAGAGCAACCAAGCCTCGGATGGGCGTCCCCACTCCGCAGGCCAGGCTCAGCTTCAGGTTTTTTTTTCACCGCTGCAGCCCAGGCACAGGTCGTCGCTCTGCCAGATTACATCCAAGGTGGGGAGAAAACCGCGGGCAGCAGGCCCGCACGCACACTCTTCGGCAAGGCACCTCCAGAGGTCAAGTCCGCCCTCGCACGTACCCCCAGCACTGACGCAAGCCCCACACGGGTTCGCTCATCTGGGTCAAGCCGATCTCAGCGGGGCCCCACACGCAGCACCGCTTCACGGGGGAGAGAGTACCTCTGCCTCGATCTCCTCTTCACCTCCGAAGCTCCGGCCTGGCAGGCCGGCCTCCCGATAGTGCAGGCGCCTCGCTGCTCCGGTCCGGAGCGATTCCAGCGGCGGCGGGCGCTCGGTAGGCTCAGGGAGCTCGGGATCTGTACAGCCTCCCACCTGGGTCAGGGGGGGCGCGATCCAAGTCACGGCGCGCTGCCGCGGGCAGTAGTTCATGATGGGCGGCCCCGTCTCGGCTGCGATTCACTGCAATGCCGCAGGTCCGACGGGCCTGGCGGCTGTGTCTCTGCAAGTGAGGTGTCCTGCCCCAACTGGCGGCTCCTGCCGGGCTCTGCTGGCTGTAGGGACCCTCCAGTGCAACCAGGACGGTACGATGCCCACAGTCTGCACAGGAGAATTGAAGGATTGTTGGGCCACGATGCGGAGCTCCTTAGAACGCGTCCGCCATCATGGCTGGCTAGCCACGCCCCCCCAAATTGTCCTCATGATAACCCTCCTGCTCGTAGTACTAACCTCGAATTGACGAAAAAACCAAACTGAGACAACCGCCATGCTTTTATCAGTGGCCACCTTAGTTTGCCGCTCCACCTACAAATCCCGAGGACCATGGGACATTTTAAATAGGTCAAACATATTCAAAATTTGTTCTGCCCTCCCAGGACGGGATAAAATAAAACTAAAGATTTGGACTATGTAGCGTTCTTGGTGCCAGGACGAGGTGAGAAAAGGGAATTTACCAAAATACATTTTCACAAGGCAAAAATCATGGTGCTCATACTCGGCCACAGTGCCTTGCTGGAAGAATGGGGAAGCACTTTGCGCTGTTTGCTCCCAGAGAAATATCCTCCTTTGCTGACTCTGCAGCCAACAGCACATCTCTGGGATGACTGTAGATCCCAGAGAACACGACAATCAGTCCTAACAAACGCCAAAGGTGCCTCAAACCTACAGCAAAGCTACAGCAAAGCTACAGCAAACCAGGCAGAATTAGAAAGTCATCATATCAGCAGTGCACATGGCTAGATGCGCTGGTTTGACATTGACCTGCAATTTGAACATCGATTGGCTTACAGAAGCTCTTCATAAATGATCCAAGTACTTACACATTGACAAGAGGTTCCATTGTAAGCCACCACAGCAAGATCTCTCTGATATCATGGAACCTCGCAGGAGCAAGTAAGATTGCGTTAGACCCTGAATTAGAAACCCACCTACGGTTGTTTGATATAATTTGCCTCCAGGAGATCTGGAGCCTGGGAGAAACACCACTCATGGGCTACTCACAATTCCACAAACCCGCTGTAAAAAGTGGAGCCAAAGGCAGGCCAAAAGGTGGGCTGAGCATCTATGTGACCCTTAACAAAGCTCCAAATACAACTGAGTTGAGAACAGTCTCCTCCTTCATGCAAGCAGTATAGATTAAGGATTGAAATCAGTCTTAATAGTAAATGTCTACTTGAGCACAAAGTAACCTGAACGTAAAAGGCAAATTTATCCCTCGAACACGCACTGCTAGAATCAACTAGTCGTCTTGCGAGCGCTGAATGGATATTGGCTTGCGACTTCAACCTAAACTTGGCAAATCACTACAAGAGCAGTAAGGAAGCGAGAGCCCTGGATGTAAGGCAGGGCATCCCAGAGCAGGCTTCAAACTACGTAAAGTCAGATAAGTTTGATCACCAGCTGTTAGCCACGATCGAAGCTATGGGCCTCAGAGCACTAAATGCGAGGTTTGCCACAGACCGCCCAATGGTGGCAACACAAAAAAAACAAGTTAGCAGAGTCAGTGCTGGACTATGTGCTTGCCTCCTTTTATGAGTTCAAAAGCGTCACAACATTCATAGTGAAAGAACGCTGCAAAAGCAACCACCAACCCCTGATGGTAGAGATCCTAAATGACAATAAACATGTTGCCCAGAGGAATAACATAGGTCTCCAGGACCCAGGTACAACTTGGAGATGCGTAAGATGGTCTGAGCTTGCTCAGGAAAGATACAAACGCTGGAAACAGACTTATCCGCAAAAGAGATGGGATGAACTGAATCCACTAGCTACCTGGGAAAATATGCAGGAAGAACTCAAAAGCTTCCTGGGAGCAAATAACTGGCTACGACTGACCAGCCAAAGTCTGGCCAAAAACAAGTGGTAAACCAGTGCACTCAAACGTCAGAAACATGCATTAAAAGCAGCAAAGGCAAATCAACACGCACACGTATCCGGACTTCACCTGCCTGCATTTATAGAGATAAAGAAAGAATACAAAAAAAGCAATTTGGGAGGCAAAGCAAGCACAACTGGATCGAAGTTCTTCAAGCCTGCAAATCAAAGAACAACAAACTTTTGTGAGCCCTAATTAAACATCTAGAGCATGGCCCCACTTTTCCAGTTGGCAACCATGTCCTGCAACATGCCTGGCTAACCCACATTGGATCTCTTTATCACTCTAGAGAACTAAGAACATTGTATACAGATGACAAGAGCGACACCCCAACTCACCCCAACTTTCTTTTCCTAAACCTCAATTAAAGCACAAATAAAGAAAATCAGAGGAAATGGGGCGCCAAGCCCAAATGGACTGCCAGCATCGATTTACAAGTATGATCTGGGGTTCTGGAGTAAACATCTTCTCCAGCTGTACAACTTCTGCCTCCAAGAAAACTCCATACCAGAGTTCCCTACTCAGATCCAGACAGCTATCGAATGATCGCATTATTAGACACCGACTCAAAGATTTTTCCAGGCATCTTATTACAAGAACTGGAATGCTGGGTGGAAGAATCAGGCCTGATTCCACTAAATCAACCGGACTTTCAGCCCAAGTCAAGTACGATCGACAATCTTGTGGCTGTCCCCATGCTGACAGAAATATACTCAGAAAAAGCACCCGTTGTACACAAGATTTATTAATTTCTCAAAAGCTTTTGACCACGTAGATGGAAATTTGTTGTGGCAGAAACTGACATCATGGAACATCCCAACAAAAACTTCTACCAGAGGTACTGATCTTGTACTCTGAAACCTGGGTAAGGTGAGCCTTGGCACGAATAATGGCCTATCCTCGGCAATAAGAACTGGGAGAGGTCTTAAACAAGGGCGTGTACTCGTCCCACTCTTGTTCAACCTCTATTTCTGACCTAAGCAAAACATTGGATGAGGCGCACTCACATCCCCCAAAATTGAAGCAACAATTGCTGACGTCAGTACAATATGCTGATATCAATGTTCTTCAGAACTTAACTCCAACTGGCTTACAAAACTGGCTGAACGCGCTGGGCCTATATGGTACAAACAAATGGATGACAGTGAAACTTAAAAAAAACAAAAGATCAATCTTTGGAGATGGTCATAAGAAGAAGGAAAAATGGCACTTGGGAGGCAATTTGGTGGAAAAAAACTCCAGCTGCAAATATTTAGGGTTCTGGCTCAAATTCCCAGACTTCAGCTAAACACACTAAAACCTCGCCTGGCTTCACTCATCACCGCTTTAAAAAAAATACATAATAAAATACCCATACCAACCTAGAAACCAAATTTTCCGGAAATTAAAGCAAAATTGACCCAAAAATCTGCTTATGGTCAGGATCCTTCCCAAGGAAGCTAAACTTATTTCTGAACAACTCAGTGCAAAGTTTTCTGCCTCATATTACAGCATACTTCACCAGGACAGATTCGCTTAGGGTTCAGACTACAAGAGCAAGGGCTAATACAGTAAGGCATCCTTCTTAAGTATATGTCTTATCACTTAATCTCCCCATGCGTAACAAAAATGAATGTGTCCATGTGTAACGCAACTGGTGCTCATGTAAAGCGCTCTGAAACCTTCGGGTCAAGTTCGCGCTATATAAAACTCTGGAAAAAAAAATGTCATTACTAAGAGAGTGCGTCCCGGATACACTAAGATCATTTATCTGGAAAGATATTTAAGATGTCAGCAAAACATATTGTTGGGCCCATGCCAGTAGTGAGGCTTTAAAGATGGTGGACGCACATCGTTTCTGGGAAGCAAACATACCCCATGATGCTTTAAAACTTACAATGAACACACAAATAAAATTATTGTTGTGGGAAAAAGATAAGGAACGGAACGCTTCAAAAAGCGCAAGCACTCATGGTCATGTATAAATATATGCAAATCGCCAATTCCACAGAGCTACCTGTTTGAAACAATTAAAGGTGTCCATAAATCCAGGCACTGAGCTTGGTCTATCACCAATAAGCAACGCACTCCCAGCGTGGGCCTCAAAACCTAGCTCGATGCTATGCACACACATTAGAATCTTCTGTATCCCTGGGTCAAGATGTTTCAGCCATCACACCAATGCCTCATCGGGCTAGCTGGCTTTCGTCAGGACTTCACAAGGATCCCGTTAATAGAAATGCAAACAGAGACCAAATGGGTCAGTATGTATGACATGTATGAGCACGGTGAATGGAATTTTCACAGTTGAATGAGCACCAATAGAATACTAACTGGATCCTCGTGAAGTCCGGATGAAAGTCAATTAGCCCAATGAGACATTGGAGTGATGGCTGAAACATGTTGGCCTAGGGATACAGAGGATACTCATTTTCTTGGCGCATCCCCACCCGTCTTTAACTCCGTCAGCGTGCCCATTGAAAATAAAATTAACCCTTAGGACACCCTAGACTATTTTAAATCTAGGATCCCACTCAATATCCAAAGAGCTCCCTTGGCGACCAAGGTTGAGCCTGTCCAGATATACTAGGCACTGGGACGAGGACCCTATGATGACGCATGCCACTCGGAATCCCAGTGGGTGGGAGTCCTTTTAATACCACAGGGTGATCCCCTTGGGTTGGGATGGAGGGATAGGCTAAGCACGGTAGGGGTCTGGGTAATTTTAGCAAAGGTCTTCCTCAGGGCAGAATCTGTACGTGTGTGGGACACTGCATACAACAGAGAGCATAGGGTGAGTATTCATGTCAGTCCTCAAAAAAAACTAAATGCATTTACATTTTTTTTAAAGCAATCCTAATTGCTGACGGCCCACATTTATGAAAACACTTTTTAAAAAAAGAGCCACAATAAGTGGAGTACTCCGAGTTCCATGGTTGACATACCATTCGAAGGTTGCCAAAAGGCTCCACCTTCAAGGAGTATTGGCAGGGTCCAGGACACTTCCCTTCGCGTCAACAGGTACTGGAAATTCAGTGACTAGGAACACAAAAAAGGCTGTGTATCAGCGAGACTACACAGCTCAACTTATTAATGGTGGTGCCGCAATATTGATTCAATAGGCACTGACTTAACAGAAGGTACGCAGGACATGCACTTGCAGTCCGGCACCTACTCCTGCTATGTACTCTGCACCCCTGCATCACCTCAATTATTTAAAATCACGACGCACGCCGGGGGATACGTTTTTACCCGCACAAAACTCATGTGTGCTGTTAAGTCAATACATATTACAGTCCCTTTGACAGATTACGCATGTAGTCCGGTTTTAAAGATGTGCTGTTATCCCCGATTGAGAGCACCTCATGTCAGGATCCATAGAATTCAAATGACGTTTATTCTCTAGGACGAGGTATGCCATACATGAAGTGCTGTTATAACTAGGAAGCCATGTCATAAACCAGACAAGGACTGTAGTTCTTCCTGTCCTGACAAGGAAACAAGAAAAGCAGGTATGCCTATTAAATCAATGCACAAGTTACTAACTTGTGTAACGATATATCTGTAAGAGACAGTAGTTAGTGACAGATTCCTTACCTTAGAATATCCCCAGGCGTCAGGCTGGATCCGGAAAGTTTTTGCGTAGCAGTACCCTTGTGCGTCGGTAGGCGTCGTCGTGCGGCTCCGCGTCCGTCGTCGGCGTCGTGATCGCCAGGATGACGTTGCGGGCAGTACTTAGACGCCGCCCCTGCGGCGCTGACGTCAGTTCTGTACACGACTTTCCGCGCCAGGAACGCAGAGCCATGCAAGAAGCTGACATAGGTGTCTGAAAAATACTAGGGCCCTGAAAGGGATGTCCTTAACCCTAGAAATCAGTTCGCAGAACGGGGAGGATGGGTGGGCGGTAGGAATCTGTCACTAACTACTGTCTCTTACAGATATATCGTTACACAAGTTAGTAACTTGTGCATCTGAAAGAGACACGTTAGTGACAGATTCCTTACCTTAGAATAGATACCCCAGCAATACCAACCCCGGTGGTGGGTCTGCGAACAAAGATCAGACAAGGAAGTCCCGGAGGACAGAACGGCCAAAGAAGCCGTCCCTCCGGATCTGGCTGTCAAGGCAGTAATGCTTAGTAAACGTGTGCAGCGAGGCCCACGTAGCTGCCTGACATATATCTTGCAGCGGAACACCGCGGCCTAAAGCTGTGGTAGCAGTCGTTGCCCTGGTGGAATGGGCCCGCAGCCCAACAGGAGGCTCCTTCTTAGCCAAAGAATAGCAGGCTTTGATACACAAGGTGACCCAGCGGGAGATGGTTCTTTGTGCACCGCCCGACCTTTTTTGGCGCCCACGTAGCCAACAAAGAGCTGGTCATCCACCCGGAAGTGTTGTGTGCGGTTGATATAAAAGGAAAGTGCACGTTTTGGGTCCAGACGGTGGAGCCTCTCTTCCTCTCTGGAAGGATGCGGAGGCGGAAAGAAGGTGGGCAAAGTGATGGTCTGCCCAATATGGAAGGCAGTAACCACCTTTGGCAAGAAGGACGGACGCGTCCTAAGAACAACCTTGTCTGGATGGACAGACAGAAAGGGAGGTTTGCATGATAGAGCCTGGAGCTCACTCACCCGCCGAGCGGAGGTGATGGCCACCAGAAAGGCTGTCTTCAAAGTAAGAAGACGAAGAGGACAGTTATGTAGAGGCTCAAAGGGAGCGCACATTAAAAAGGTAAGAACCAAGTTTAAGTCCCACTGAGGCATGACAAACGGAACAGGAGGGAAGAGGTGTGTAATGCCTTTTAGAAACCTGTTAACAACAGGGGACTTAAAAAGAGAGAGCTGATCAGGGAGCCTGAGGAAGGCCGAGATTGCACAAAGATAGCCCTTGATGGTACCCAGGGCAGAACCCTGTTGGGCCAGAGAAAGAAGGAACAGAAGAACCTCGGAAAGAGGGGCAGAGAGGGGATTCACAGCCTTTGCTGTGCACCATGCCACAAACTTGTTCCACCTGCAGGCGTATACCACCTTAGTGGAGGGACGCCTGGCTGCCAGAATCACATCACAAACTTCGGGAGGCAAGTCGAAAGGAATCAACTGCTGCCGCTCAATCTCCACGCAAGCAGGTGTAGACTGGACAGGTTCGGGTGGAGGACCGTCCCCTGCTGCTGCGACAGAAGATCCTCCCGAGGAGGCAGACGGATCGGGGGATCGACGCTCATACTGAGTAGCTCGGGATACCAAACTCTTCGAGCCCAGTCCGGAGCCACAAGGATGACTTGGGCCCGGTCGCGCCGAATCTTCTTCAACACTCTGGGCAGAAGTGGTATAGGCGGAAAAGCGTACAACAGACCGCAACTCCACTCGCGACGAAAAGTGTCGCCGAGCGAGTGCCGCCTTGGAAATTCCAACGCGCAGAACTGATGACATTGCGCGTTCTCTTCGGTGGCGAATAGATCTAACCAAGGCTCTCCCCACTGTAGAAAGAGTCCTTGCGCCACGTCCGAGTGAAGACGCCATTCGTGATCCATCATGCACCTGCGGCTGAGTTCGTCCGCCCTGGCGTTCAGGGAACCTGCCAGGTGTTGAACCATCAGGAATATGCCCTGATGTTCCAGCCATGTCCAGAGGCGCAGAGCCTCCTGGACATAGGGTCCACGACCCCACCCCGCCTTGTTTGTTGCAGTACCACATGGCGGTGGTGTTGTCTGTGAACACCTGCACTACCTTCCCTTTGACAGAGGGAAGGAATGCCTTGAGTGCAAGTCGGATCGCCCGGAGCTCCAGAAGGTTGATATGGAGCCGGGACTCCGCCGGAGACCAGAGGCCTCTGATCTCCGCCTCTCCCATGTGACCGCCCCATCCCAGAAGGGACGCGTCCGTCACGACTGTGTGCTCTGGCTGGGGAAGGGAGAGGGATCTGCCCATGACCCATTGCCGGTTCGAGAGCCACCACTGCAACTGTTTTGCAGTCCCCTCCGAGATCTGGACGTGATCGGACAGGTTGCCCTGGTGCTGCGCCCACTGGAACTTCAGGTCCCACTGCAGAGCCCGCATATGCCATCTGGCATGATCGACCAGCAGGATGCAGGAGGCCATGAGGCCCAGCAGCCTCAGGGTCATCCGTACCGAAACCCAGGATAGAGGCTGAAAGATCGGAATCATAGCCTGAATATCCCGGACTCGCCGTTCGGGAGGAGAGGCCCGAAATGCGTCGTGTCCAGAACTGCTCCGATGAAAAGGAGCTGTGGAGAAGGAATCAGGTGCGACTTCGGCACATTGATGGAGAACCCCAGCGAGTGCAGGAGTTCGGCCGTAGTCTGGAGGTGGGAGACGACTGCCTGGGACGAGCCCGCCTTCAGCAGCCAGTCGTCGAGGTAGGGGAAGACTGGAACCCCTGCCCGGCGCAGATGAGCTGCGACCACCGCCATCACTTTCGTGAACACCCGAGGGGCACTTGTGAGGCCAAAGGGGAGCACGGTGAATTGAAAATGCTCGAGGCCCACCATGAACCGCAGGTAACGCCGGTGGGCCGGCAGGACGGGGATGTGGAAATAAGCGTCCTGCAAGTCCAACGCTACCATCCAGTCTCCAGTGTCTAGGGCAGTCAAGACCTGAGCTAAGGTGAGCATCTTGAACTTCTCCTTCCGGAGGAAGCGATTGACGTTCCGGAAGTCCAAGATAGGACGCATGTCCTCCTTGTCCTTTTTGGGCACCAGAAAGTAGTGGGAGTAGCAACCACGCCCTACTTCTGGGGTCGGAGCGCGCGATGGCCCTCTTGGCCAAGAGGGCCGCAACTTCCTTCTGAAGAAGCACCAAGTGATCCCCTGACATGCGGTGGAATTGAGGTGGCATGGCTGGGGGGGTGGTCTCGAAGGGGAGGGAGTAGCCCCTTCGGACAATGTCCAAGACCCACCTGTCCGAGGTGATGGGACGCCAGTGGTGAAGGTGATGGCGGACCCTGCCCCCTACTGGCGTGCTGTGCACCTGAAAGGAAGGACTAGGAGGGCTTGGAGGCCGCGGACGGGGCGGGGTTGGTGGCCTGACCTGCACGCTGGTTGCCTGCCACGGCAGGAGCCACGTCCGCGGCCACGCGAAGACGCTTGCTGCGCAGGCCGGTGGCTGGGCAGCGGACGTGACTGGGCGCCCCTTCCGTGGCCACGAAAGGGGCGAAAAGCAGATGGCTGCGGAGGGCGTACAGCAGAAAGGCCCAGGGACTTGGCCGTAGCCCGAGAGTCCTTAAAACGCTCCAGCGCATGGTCTGCCTTGTTCCCAAAAAGACCGACCCCATCAAAGGGCATGTCCATAAGAGTGTTCTGGACATCACCCAAGAAACCAGTGGTTCTCAGCCAGGCGTGACGGCGCAGCGCCACTGTCGTTGCAATAGATCTACCCAGCGAGTCGGCGGTATCAAGGCCACATCTAATGGTAAATTTAGCCGCATCTCTTCCTTCCGCAATGGCGCGGGAAAGCAGTGTCTGGACCTCCTCAGGACACTTGGGCAAAGCTTGCGCCACCGAGTCCCACAGAGAGTGAGAATATCGGCCCAAAAGGCAAGCGGTGTTGACAGACCGCAAACCAGCACTGGAGGAAGAAAAGACCTTCTTCCCAGGCGTTTGGATTCCCTATCCGGAGGAGCGGTAGGGAAGGCGGTTTGGGAAGCAGAGGCTTGGACAACCAAGCTCTCAGGAGTGGGGTGTTGGGAGAGGAACAGGGGGTCGCCCGGAGCGGGGCGATGGCGTCGGGCCACGTTCCTATCCACAGGAGCCCCCGTGGCGGGCTTGGACCAGGTGCCCAAAAGAACGTCAGAAAGTGTGTCATTAAACGGCAGCAGTGGCTCCGAGGAGATAGCCGCCGGCTGAAGCACTTCCGTCAGGAGGTTAGTTCTGACGGCCACTGTAGGCAATTGGAGGTGTAAGGCCCCAGCTGCTCTATGCAACACCGTTGCAAAGTTTGCTCCCTCCTCCGTTGCCACGGAAGGAGGAGACAGCATGCCAGGGTCAGGGGAGGTGTCCAGCCCACTGGCATCCCCAAGTTCCTCAGCCCAGTCCTGTTCGTACTCACACTGCCGTGTGAGAGGGTCCCCCGACCCCTCCCAGTCCTCTTCGTCCTCCTCATGTTCAAAATAAGGAGAAGGAGGGACACGCGGGACCCAAGGTCTCAACGGCGTCGGAGCCAGCGTCGAGCGACGCTGGTCCGGCGCCGTGTCTAGATCCGGAGAGAACCGGGGAACGACGCCGCCCGTAGCCCCGGGCGGCGTCGGAAACGGCACCGGAGACATCGGCGCCGGCGGAGGCGTAGTTAGGTCAACCGGCGTCGATGGGGGTTGCGGCAGCACCGGAGCCGGGATCGAGGCCGGGGCCGGGACCGAGGCTGGTGTGACAGGCGGCGCCAGGACCGGAGTCGTCGGCGGCGCCGGGGAAACCCCATCAGGGCCCGCGGGGCCCGAAGGCGCACCGGGGGGACCTTGAGGCCCGAAGAGGCGGGCCATGGCCGACAGGAATTCCTGTATCTCGGCCGGAGTCGCCCCCGAACCCGGGAAGGACGGGTAATGTGGGGGCGGCTCCACAGGCACTCCCGGAGCCGCGGGGACGGTGCCGACAGGAGCCTTAGCCGAGTCGCGAGACCGGCGAGGCGAAGTCGTTGAGCGATGACGCTTCTTAGACTTTTTATGCTTCGACTTACCGGAGGAGTGCGAAGACTTGGACCCCGGCGACCGATGAGGACTCCGCGACCGGCCCCTCGACCTCTCGCATGACCGGGGCTTGGTGTGGCGCGGAGCCGACTGCCGGACCTCGAGGAGCTTTCGAGACCGCTCTCGCAAAGCCTTCGGGTGCAAGGCCCGGCAGTCGGGGCACGACTTCGTGTCGTGGTCGCGGCCGAGACAGTAGAGACACTCTAAATGCGGGTCTGTGATCGACATCATACGACCACAGACGTCGCAGGGCTTGAAGCCGGGCATCCCTACCGACACCTTCGGAGTCGAGAGACTCGTGAGAAAAAACAGTGAAAAATCACCAAAAATATAGTCAAAAAATGACTAGGGGACTGCTCTTCCCGGATCTGCGCTTACTGGCGCGGAAAAAGAAGAACTGACGTCAGCGCGCAGGGGCGGCGTCTAAGTACTGCCCGCGCCGTCAGCCCGGCGATCACGACGCCGACGACGGACGCGGAGCCGCACGACGCCGCCTACTGACGCGCAAGGGTACTGCTACGCAAAAGCTTTCCGGATCCAGCCTGACGCCTGGGGATATTCTAAGGTAAGGAATCTGTCACTAACGTGTCTCTTTCAGATATTGCAGCACCACCACTAATAAGTTGAACTGTGCAGGCTCCCTGATAAACAGCCTTGTTGTATTCCTAGTCACTGCTCCAAGATCCACTCACCACTACTAGCTGGTTACCCCGCTCCTTGCAGTCGTACCGCACAGTCACTTTGCCCTGCTGCTGCTGGCGCTGCTGCCTGTGAGCCACGGCAGTGCTAGTAATTGAGGTGTCCTCCTCCTCCTCCAGGGGCCCCACTCTGTTCAACTCCTACATGACTCCACCCGCCAGCATCATCTGCTCCCACGCAATCAACATCCTATGCTGACAATACCCAGCTCATACTTCCAGTCTCCACGGTAATCCCACGGTTGGACGACACCAGAATGAAACCTTGCCACGTGGACTGGTGTTGGTGGCTTTGTGTAATGCAAAGAAAACAATTGCTCACATATTTTCTATACAAACCGATGTAGCAGGTTTTACTTTCTCCAAAAAACAAATAACTTTACATCAAGCCAGGCAACTTGGTTTAGCAGCAAACAATCTCCATGCTCTTCGTAGGACAACAATTTCTAAATTGGCCACACAAGGTAGAGAAAAGAAATGTGCAGAATTACCTCTTTCATTCTGTGCTGTTCACAGTTGTGCAAAAAGGTCCCAAAGAGGCAGCTGTAAAGATGATCCAACGTGGTGATCAAGAACAGTTCATTAAACTCGAATGCTGCTGGAAACTAAACGAAAAAGCTTTATGTCAGCGTGTTCTGTGAGGGAATACAGGTATTACAGACTTAAGAAGGGCGTTACCTTCCAATATTGTCTGCATTTGTGTTCTAAGCAAAGCAAGGGTGTCAAGCAAAAGCATGCTACACATATGATTTAATTTATTAGGCACGTACACACATTACCGTACGTATGTTAGGAAATAAACTGTGCTGATAGATACCGTGACTGAATACTTTACTAATTGTGCTAAAGAGTAACATAACAATTACCGATCAGCTGCTAAGACGTTCTGACAAGAAACTAAAATACCTTTAGTGGTACACAAAAAGCATGCCAAAGAGTAAGGGAACACAGGATTTTATTAACGAGCTGGCATGGTTAGGACTCGCCTAGCGTTGCTGCGCACATGCGCAGCTCGCTCGGCGAGATTTATTGTTAATGAGTAGTTTTACAAAAGGGCTTTAAGCCCCGCCCCTCATTTCCATTGGCCGGCGTCACCGTTTATGCTAAACGGTGGCCTGCCATTGGAAATGAGAGTTTTTGGTTGCCGCCCTTTGGCTTGCGATCCGGACTGGGTCGCCTGCTTCACGGCTGTCGTGAAGCACTTTCTTATCTTTATGGGGCCATGTGTCTAAACACATGGCCCCATAAAGACAAGAGATCGAAGTTTTTTTTGTTTTGTTAAGGAGCTTGGGGGAGGGGGCAAAGCGAGAGACGTGCAGCAGAGCGGACTACGCCGGGACAGACAGAACCTCACAATTCCAGATTCTAGACTTTTCAATGCGCTCCAAGCAATTCTGTGCTGTGTCCGAGCTTTATTTGCATTTCTATGTCTATTTCCATGCGCCGCCCGCCCCTTCTAGCCATGAATTCCTCGGCTCCGCGGTGTTTGAAGCTTTGTGCTGAATTAGAAACTTTTTTTTAGTTAGCTGAACAAAAATGTGGTGATTGTCCAAATCTGTCGACATTTATCACTGTGAATTGTCATGTGTACAATTACACAAGATGCACACATGATGCGAGGTCCGGTTTGTGTGTTTGCTCTGGCAGGTATCGGGGATTTATAAATAGAGGGTGGTACATAACCAGTGGCGTAGCTAGGGGGGGCGATGGGGGCGGACCGCCCCAGGCGGCACGAGTTCTGGGGCGGCAGCCGGCCCCCCTTCCCCAGCTCTTACCAAGAATCGGCCGCTACCACCCCCCGCTCTTATATCATTTTGCCAAGGGCGGCAAACGCAGGGGCCGCCACGGGCAGCCTAAGGCCTAGCTACGCCCCTGTACATAACACGCCGCCTTTTTGCAAACTGAACTGGCCTTCGAATACTGTGTTAAAATATCCGCCCAGTGAGTCAGCCTTTCTGCTCTAAATGTGAAAGCCTCGGGGTTCACTGCAGCCAGTCGAATCTCGACCATTTTTACATAAATCGCACATCGAGATTGGAAACCTTTTTTCAGCTCAACTCACACAGACACGCACACAATGGTGCAAACACGCGTGCACAGACACATACAGAGAAACACACTCGCACGCATATAGACACACACACATGCACACAATAGCATGCACACTCACACAAACGCAGACACAGCACACACACGAACATAAATGCCGTTTTGCAAAGACAATCCCACAGAAGATGATAAACACCCACAGGCACCCATTCACACGGAAACAGTCGCAAACACACACACACAGCACCCACGGATTCACACAAACACTTCAACAAACAGATGTCCCTTCAATCATTTTCTAATAAAGACTGACAGAGACACACAGACCTTCCCAGAAGAAATGCACGTGAAAACGGACAGGCACGCACAAGGACACAACACATAGAGACACACTGTCCGGCACATAGGCACAACCGCACACGTACACACAAACACATGCCCAGCTGCCTCACCCCTGACGCGGCTGCTGACACGACGCTGCTGACACGACGCTGCTGACACGTCGCTGCTGACACGTCGCTGCTGACACGTCGCTGCTGACACGTCGCTGCTGACACGTCGCTGCTGACACGTCGCTGCTGACACGCCGCTGCTGACACGCCGCTGCTGACACGCCGCTGCTGACACGTCGCTGCTGACACGCCGCTGCTGACACGCCGCTGCTGACACGCCGCTGCTGACACGCCGCTGCTGACACGCCGCTGCTGACACACCGCTGCTGACACACCGCTGCTGACAAACCGCTGCTGCTGACACACCGCTGCTGCCACACCGCTGCTCATACATCACTGCTGACGACACGCCGCTGCTGACACGCCGCTGCTGACACGCCGCACACCGCTGCTGACACACCGCTGCTGACACACCGCTGCTGACACACCGCTGCTGACACACCGCTGCTTATACACCGCTGCTTATACACGCTGCTGACACATCGCTGCTGATGCCGCTGCTTACACGCCGCTGCTGATGCCGCTGCTGACACCCGGCTGCTGACACCCGGCTGCTGACACCTGGCTGCTGACACCTGGCTGCTGACACCTGGCTGCTGATACGCCGCTGCTGACACGCCGCTGCTGACACACCGCTGCTGATACACCGCTGCTGACACATCGCTGCTGACGCCGCTGCTAACACACCACTGCTGATACATCACTGCTGATGCCGCTGCTGGCACGCCGCTGCTGACACCCGGCTACTGACACGCCGCTGCTGACACGCCGCTGCTGACACATCGCTGCTGACACGCCGCTGCTGACACACCGCTGCTTATACACCGCTGCTGACACATCGCTGCTGACGCCCCTGCTAACACACCGTTGCTGATACATCGCTGCTGACACCCGGCTGCTGACACACCGCTGCTGACACGCCGCTGCTGACACCCCGCTGCTGACACGCCGCTGCTGACACAACGCTGCTGACACAACGCTGCTGACACCGCTGCTGTCACGCCGCTGCTGACACGCCGCTGCTGACACGCCGCTGCTGACACGCCGCTGCTGACACACTGCTGATACATCTCTGCTGACGCCGCTGCTGACACACCGCTGCTGACACGCCCCTGCTGACACACCGCTGCTGACACGCCGCTGCTGACACGCCGCTGCTGACACGCCGCTGCTGACACACCGCTGCTGACGCCACTGCTGATACATCACTGCTGACGCCGCTGCTGACACACCACTGCTGACACGCCGCTGCTGACACGCCGCTGCTGACACGTCGCTGCTGACACGTCGCTGCTGACACACCGCTGCTTATACACCGCTGCTTATACATCGCTGCTGACGCCCCTGCTAACACACCGTTGCTGATACATCGCTGCTGATACATCGCTGCTGACACACCGCTGCTGACACGCCGCTGCTGACACGCCGCTGCTGACACGCCGCTGCTGACACACTGCTGATACATCTCTGCTGACGCCGCTGCTGACACACCGCTGCTGACACGCCGCTGCTGACACGCCCCTGCTGACACGCCGCTGCTGACACGCCGCTGCTGACACACCGCTGCTGACGCCACTGCTGACACGCCGCTGCTGACACGCCGCAGCTGACACGACGCAGCTGACACGACGCAGCTGACACGACGCAGCTGACACGACGCAGCTGACACGTCGCTGCTGACACGCCGCTGCTGACACGCCGCTGCTGACACACCACTGCTGACGCCGCTGCTGACACGCCACTGCTGACACGCCACTGCTGACACGCCACTGCTGATACGCCGCTGCTGATACGCCGCTGCTGACACACCGCTGCTGCTGACACACCGCTGCTGACACACCGCTGCTCATACATCACTGCTGACGACACGCCGCTGCTGACACGCCGCTGCTGACACGCCGCTGCTGACACACCGCTGCTGACACACCGCTGCTGACACACCGCTGCTGACACACCGCTGCTTATACACTGCTGCTTATACACCGCTGCTGACACATCGCTGCTGATGCCGCTGCTAACACACCACTGCTGATACATCACTGCTGATGCCGCTGCTGGCACGCTGCTGCTGACACGCCGCTGCTGACACGCCGCTGCTGACACGCCGCTGCTGACACATCGCTGCTGACACGCCGCTGCTGACACGCCGCTGCTGACACCCGGCTGCTGACACCCGGCTGCTGACACCCGGCTGCTGACTCGCCGCTGCTGACACGCCGCTGCTGACACGCCGCTGCTGACACGCCGCTGCTGACACACCGCTGCTGACACACCGCTGCTGACACACCGCTGCTGACACATCGCTGCTGACGCCGCTGCTGACACGCCGCTGCTGACACGCCGCTGCTGACACGCCGCTGCTGACACACCGCTGCTGACGCCGCTGCTGACACACTGCTGATACATCTCTGCTGACGCCGCTGCTGACATGCCGCTGCTGACACGCCGCTGCTGACACGCCCCTGCTGACACGCCCCTGCTGACACACCGCTGCTGACACACCGCTGCTGACACATCGCTGCTGACGCCACTGCTGATACATCACTGCTGACGCCGCTGCTGACACACCGCTGCTGACACACCGCTGCTGACACACCGCTGCTGACACACCGCTGCTGGCACACCGCTGCTGACACCCCGCTGCTGACACGCCGCTGCACCCCGCTGCTGACACGACGCTGCTGACACACTGACACACCACTGACACACCACTGCTGACACCGCTGGTGACACACCGCTGCTTATACACCGCTGCTGACGCCGCTGCTGACACACCGCTGCTGACACGCCGCTGCTGACACGCCGCTGCTGACGCCGCTGCTGACACACTGCTGACACACTGCTGATACATCACTGCTGACGCCGCTGCTGACACGCCGCTGCTGACACGCCCCTGCTGACACACCCCTGCTGACACACCGCTGCTGACACATCGCTGCTGACACACCGCTGCTGATACGACGCTGCTGACACGACGCTGCTGACACGACGCTGCAGACACGACGCTGCAGACACGACGCTGCAGACACGACGCTGCAGACACGACGCTGCAGACACGACGCTGCAGACACGACGCTGCAGACACGACGCTGCAGACACGCCGCTGCAGACACGCCGCTGCAGACACGCCGCTGCTGACACCCCGCTGCTGACACCCCGCTGCTGACACCCCGCTGCTGACACCCCGCTGCTGACACCCCGCTGCTGACACACTGACACACCACTGCTGACATGCTGCTGACACACCACTGCTGACACGCTGCTGACACACCGCTGCTGACACACTGCTGCTGACACACTGCTGCTGACACACCACTGCTGATGCCGCTGCTGACACGCCGCTGCTGACACGCCGCTGCTGACACGCCGCTGCTGACACGCCGCTGCGGACACACCGCTGCTGACACACCACTGCTGCTGACACGCCACCGCTGCTGACACGCCACTGCTGACCTGCTGCTGCTGACACGCCGCTGCTGACACGCCGCTGACACACCGCTGCTGACACACCGCTGCTGACATAAGACAAGGATGAAATCCATTTGATCCTAAAGCGGAGTCACGCGGGCGGGGGATAAGAAGGTGGGTGCAACTAAAAGAAGTGGAGTAGGAGGAGGCAAGAGCTCTGATGTAAAGAAACAACTAGCTCCGTAGAGCAGATGGTCGACAAGGGGTGCTACTGGGTGGACGAGGCTTTACAGAGCAGATTAAGGCTGCTCGGCCCTCACTAAGGATAGTCGCAGGTGCAGGTAGAAGGGATGTTTGGCAAGGACTGTAGGGGGAGAGGACATGGGAGAGTTACACGAATAGAACAAGCATTGAAAATGCAATAGGTCTCGCCTTTGATTAAGTTAAAGCCATTTGCTTTGATAATGGTTTTGTATAGCAAAGCAAATGGCTTTAACTTAATGAAAGGCGAGACCTATTGCATTTTTAATGCTTGTTTTTGGTATGAAACCGGTTTATTAGGTCGTTCAATTAATGTACAGTGCAAACATCACCATAGTATACCGTGTAACTATGAGACGTCTGTCGTTAGGATAGTGACATGGACTGAGGTAGACAAGCATCTAACTCGTCTACCCTGGCCAGATCCACCTAGTTTGATTTTTAAAGGTCTCGCGCCATGTTAGGCTGACTGAGAATTTGGGTCACTCCAGTGCTGACCACATGTAGCTTTGCAGAGTAAAGAGTTACCATCATGCCTCTCGAGAATAACTTTTTCTAAGCCACTGGCGCTCCTAAATTTCCTAGTTTGCAAGCACTGCATATCCCTGCTAAAAGATTAATTCTGCTGTCACAGAAGGCTAGCAATACCTCACAGCTGCTCCCATAGTCAAGTAATCCCCTGGCCTGGACTGGCCATTCTGTGGGCTGCAGGCTAGAGGCTGCTTTCAGAGCTGGATTAACTGCCATGATCCAACCATGAAAGGCCCCACCCCCCCATACGAGTGGCTGCCTTTGCGATATGGGGTGGTTTAATATATTTTATCTACATCGAATTTTGATTTGCAGTTCAGCCACTAGTCTCCAAAGGGGTTCCTTCTGTTCTCGTTGGCCGTATGGTAACATTTTTGTACCGTACTATTAGAGAACACAGGACACACACCCTATTGAGGGTAGGTATATTGAATATTACAGTCTGTCAGTCAGATGCAGCCATCTGAGGGTGGTTGTCACCTGCAGCCAGGTCTGCCTGAAGACTTTTAAAGAGCTCATGTCTATTAGTGTCACAGCCGCACATCCATCTCACACATCCCACTCTCTTTCTGATGTGGCATCAGCGGGTCCGCACCAATAGGTACCACGAAGTTCTTACAATCCCATGAATGAAGAAATTGGTTCAAGCACCCACAGTAATGGCTGTGTTGGGCGAACTGACCTGTGGTGCAGCACCATCACACACAATCAGCACTTCGGAGATTTGGGAGTGCCAAATTCAAAGACACAATGAGTGCATTCAGGAGACCTGGCTCTCCGGGTCTTCCCAAGTCACTGCGAGAATCAAAGCTTTTCAAAGCTGGTTTTCATGGTATGGTACAGTGTGTCACACTACTTCCTAGTCCAAGCCTACTCGGGCACTAGAGTTCCGCAGTTGGGTGGCCATTTGACTTGCATATTTTACAAACAATGTCAATTAAGTAAAATTATTTTACAATTTATTATTGTCAGTTGATCACAGAGTAGGACAATAATTAACGTGAAATATGCAACTTCATCACATGAAGCATTTGCTACAAAACCACATATGAACCAAAGAAGAGTCCTGGTTTTCTACCATACACAAGGGATCCATGTCATGCACTAACATACATATTTGTAGACACGCAGATGATATCACTGAAATCTAAACTCTAAAACTCACTGAAATTGGGCAGTTATGGTTATTTGAAAGACCCTCTTCCTAACGCACAACCCAAAATGTTAAGTTATTTCTATTGAAGTGAGACCATGGATTCCAGATGTACAGGTGACCAAAGCAGGACACCATCACTACTGGTTCTTACACTTTTGTTTTTTCAGTGATTTTTGGGGGGTTTCGTAACCATTTTTGTTTTCAAATTGTTTTTGAAGTCGATATACCTCTACAAATGTACAGTTATCACACTCATTAAAATAGAGAAACTGAATTGTGTACTCAAGGTGAAGGCCACACATAGCATCCATGGCCTGCTTATGAAGTCTGAAAGCTGCAAGCGACAAATTTGTTCACTTGGTCGCTTTTAGTCAGCGAATGAAGAAAATTTACCTGTGGTAAGTAGCTGTACAACAGTTGAGTTTATTGCTAACTTTCCGTGGGAATGAGGACATTTTCACCTCTTCTATGCCCTCATACCTTCAGGGGATCATGTGTGCTTTATGCTGCTTCAAGGAGCTGCAAAAAAACATTTTTCTGTAACATCCACGGTTCTCTTGTGAAGTTGGCGAAACCAACATGGTTGGGCGTGAACACAAATTATCAGACACTGGTGGCCAATCAGAATCAGGCAGATAAATGGAGAAATTACCCAAGTCTGCGAATTTTAACAAACTAGAATTTCAGATTTTTTTTATCTGGTTCGGACGACTGATCCGGTCATCATACAGCTATATATAAAATTAATCTTTCCAAGTGTGGATTTTTGTTTTTTTAATTTCTAATATCAGCCAAAACACTGAACAGAGTCCACAAGAAAGGTTTATTTTGGAAAAGGGCAAATATCTATCTATTTGGACCTAAATGAGCATGCTCTGGGATGTTCTAGTAAGTAGCATCCTATGGGTTTACTGACAGTAGCGCATTATCGGAGTCCAGAGGCAATCGGGAAATTATCTACTCCATCCAAGCCAGTCCTATAGAGAAGATCTGCCTGCTCCACTCCCTTCACCCCATGAGATACACCACTTCTGTGTCGCACGCACCTCATCAACACAGCTTTAGCTCACAAGAGGAGTGGGGGGTCTTTAGGCTGCAGATTCACAAGGAATTGCTACAGACGTTAAACACAGTCCTTCAAGTGCCATAGGTCAATGCACCCTCCTGAGAATAGATGAGTTAGTCCCTATGTGTTGACATGTTCAATTCTTTCTCAAACTCTTTCAAGATAGCAGATTCTAGGTCATCTTATTGGGTAGTTATGTTTCTTAGATTGGCCGGGCCCTGCTTTACAAGATTTGAGTAGGAAGAATTGTATTTTTTCGACCACCACAACGCATCCACAGCAAGGAAACTGCACTTAGATAGGGGTTCTGTGTTTGTGCATCTTACAGTTCAGAGACACCATAGCTTCCTTTTTGTAGTTTTTGCTAATTTCTCGCCATTGTAATCCAATGGGGGTGGATAGCAGATAAGGACTGAGTATTTTGAGCAATTTCTCTCTTCTTTCCACAAAACAACGAAAATGTGTTGTCATGGTTACCATAATGGCGAAGACAAAACACCCCAACTACGTTCATTCCTATGAGAATCACACCATTGATTGCTCCAAGTCACATGCTTACTTTACCTCGGGCATTACACAATAGTTCAGGCGACGCTTGCGACCAGCTCTTCCAGCTTGCTCAAACAGGCTGTGCATACATGTGCCTCCTTTTTCGCTCTGGGGCATGTCACTGTTGTACAATGAAATTACAGAGCAGGCGACTGCTGTGAGCTTCTGGACACTGTAGATCTCAGTGCATTGCAGCATCTGTGCCAACGCAGGCACATTTCAAAAAGTGAGTTTCCAATAGTAATCACAAGTGAGTGAATCAAGATAAAATGCAATATAAAAAACAAAATGAAAAACATAAGTAACTGGAATCAATGAGGAGATATTAATATGCAAAATATCAGTAATTCTAACAATCTGGTATTTGTGAGGTCTCAGGCGAAACCATCCCATACAGTTGTATACGAACAGGGTATTAACCCGTGGTGCTTTCAAATGATGACCCAACTCCCCTAATTACAATCCTGAGATTGAACACCAATGGTTTGTCTCATGAAGCACATGCAATCATATCAACAAGTTCATTCAAAACATAAAATATATAATGTGTCCTCTGTTTTCAAACCTCCTATGTGGTGAGAAAAGACTGCATCGGAGGTCGTCAGTACGTAATGCCCGTCAAAGGCGCTAGTGCAGAGAGTCGATATCTACTGATGCAACTATG
Source organism: Calotriton arnoldi (assembly GCA_963921515.1). Taxonomy (NCBI): domain Eukaryota; kingdom Metazoa; phylum Chordata; class Amphibia; order Caudata; family Salamandridae; genus Calotriton; species Calotriton arnoldi. The sequence continues at coordinate 2,733,330 of CAWUFW010000646.1, read as the reverse complement.
TGTGGTTGCGGTATAAAGTTGAGCGTTCTCCCCAGTATAAGTTGCAATTCGATCTACAATAGGTGTCTCGTACTGCTTAAATCAAGTATAATAAAGGTGCCCTCCTGCTTTTTACAGATAAATTCACAGCACCAGTTTTTGCGAGTATAACTAAAGCCTCGTGGGGGATGTAGTTCCTTCACGGTTGTATTCCTGTGACGAGTCTGGACGACTTCCGGTGCGGTCTTTTCACACCACATAGGAGGTTTGAAAACAGAGGACACATATACAGAATAGCCTTGATGAAGTTGTAGGGATACATCCCAGAGACGACGAAACACGTGTTGGCTAAAGAAGGTCTAACGAAAAAAGAAAAAATCTGAAAATAAAACTACAATACAAGTCAAGACAAGAAGCTCTATGTGCCCATTATATATTTTATGTTTTGAATGAACTTGATATAATTGCGTGTGCTTAACGAGACAAAACATTGATGCAAAAAATCAGGACCTCTCTTTTCAGTGATGGAAGGTTTGCTGGCAGTTTCTGAATTCTGGATGTTTAGACATCCGGTGTTATGATTGCAGTCACATCAGGATTACCAATCTGCAAATTTCAATTAGATGACTTGAGATAAAAAGGAGGGTTACTTTCAGGTTATATTAATCTGCAAGCAACATGCAGCCCTCCTCTCCCTATCGTGGCGGCCACACGGGCAAAAACTAACATTGTGACTTGTAATGAGAAGCATTTAGGCTTGGTCTTGAAACTTGCTCAACATATTCGGTTGATGGTTCACAATTCTTTACTCCCCAAGACTTTGTTGACTTGGGGAGTAAAGAAAAGACCAGAGGTAAACAGAATGCCCGGTTGCATGACACAATCAAGGTTGTTATAGATCTTAAATAATTTAGCATTCACTACAATGCCTACCACTATAGCAAAGCACATATATATTTACTATTCTTACCTACACCTTTAGTTAACATGCAATGAAGTTATCAAGTCAACTTAGGGGATGTAATATCATTGTCAACCCAATGTAACCTATGCAATATGGGGTGGTGCACTGAATGCTCATGATGCTGGCCTTGTGCATCATCTGGTGAGCATAACTGAAACAACAGTGGCAATGTCACATGAAGGATGTTGATATTTCTGCTGTTTATTATCAGAAGCTTGATCTGTGATTTGTTCAACCATGCGTCTCTCTCCCTCCATCAGTGTTAGAGACATTCAGGGAAATTGCTCTAACTCCCCAATCTGTCTGTGGTGCGGAGAAGGATCAGAGTATAGTCTACATAGTTCTGGGATTATACGTGAACTAATAAATGTCTAACCGACTTCCATCCATTAAAAACCTCAATGTGAGAGCATACTTGCACTACTGCAACCTTTCCGTTGCGTTTTCTGGGTATCGAAGCTTGCACTGATGCCATGCGATGCGTGTCCTGGTTGAAGAAAGTCTTCCCAGCCGCTGCCATGCTTTGCCTTTACAGTGCCTAGGCAATCCTGCATTGCTGATGCTGGTGCTTACCCTATTCTTTGTATGAGGGAATCTCAATCTTGCACTGCTGCGCACGCTATCTTTTTCTTTGATGGAGCTTACAATTCTGATGTTTCCATGGCATCCTGTTTGTGGTCGTAGGTTTACTGAATCCAGCAGCAGGGACAAGAAAACCCGTCCAGCTTGACTTTGCGAGGTTAGGCAGGAATCATAGAAATTAGAAATGTAAGCAAACCAGATAATGAAGGCATTTTGAAAATAGTGTCATGTATTTTTGAGGTGTGTGGTCAAATGGTGGTAGAGCAACTGTATACTACTTGAATACAGTAATTTCGACCACTCTTGTCGGACCGGTTGCTAGCTGGGCTGGGTGCTGCACACAGTACTGCTGTACAGAGATCGCACTTTGCTTTACTTTTAACCCTTTTATTTTAAATACTCTGGTATTTTATTTTTTCCCCATTTTCTTTTACTCCTCTATTCAGTTCTTTGTCTCAGGCGTTGCCTGTTGCTACAGTTTTATTTGCCTCTGTTCCACTGTCTTTACCAGTGATTTGTTATGTCTGTCAAGTCTGATGGGCTGGAGTTGTTGGCTTGCCTGGTCTCTATTCACCCAGCTGTGTTGGTGCTTGCCTGACTAGTAGACCTCTTTTGGGGCTTGAAGTCTCCACCAGTGGGAATATATACTAGTGGGTGGCATGTCTGCACTGCTGGTGCACCAAAGACAAGCACATGTGCACCCCATTGTGCCAACGGGCCAAGAAAATGTGTGCTACTTTAGTAATGCTCCACATACCTAACTGCACCATGCCCTACTCCACCTAAGTAAACACGAAAGATCCTTAGGAAATCCCACCAAAGGTGCTTATCTCACATAAGTCTCATATTGAAAGCTTCCTGGTAACCTCCAGAGTCCTATAATCCACAGCCATCGCTATGAACTCAACATACAGATATTAAACAACGACAAGGCTTCTGTAATTGAATCCTTGGCCTTAAACCTAACTCGATCTGTTTCTCCTTTAGTTCCATTTTGGTGCACAGACCTCTCAGTCCTGAAGTAAATTTCTTGACCTAGGCAGTCAAGCTGTCCTCCTCTCTTCCTTTCCTTTGGCTCTTGGAAACTTTAATAGCAGGGTGGATGACGCATTACTCTCATCATCACTTAATTTAATCTGCAACCTTAAATGTTACAGACAGTCTCAATGCATTTTGATAGCTACTCATTTGGCTTACCATAGTCTTGGACTCATTGACCTGACTTCTAACTTGATAGATACCAAGGGTATCACACCATTGGGCTTGATAAACTATTAGCCGATTAAATTCACTATTTCTATTGCCTCTTCCTTAATATTGACCAGGCTAGCTGATCCTCCATCAAATGTTCACTCCTGGAAGAAAATTGACAAGGGGGCCTTCTCTGATGACAATCTCGAAGCCTTGGGACAGGTTCCCAAGACTCATGAACAACTCACAGATTACCGCTGCCTCTCTCCGAAGAGTTTTTCTGATGAACTCTAACTCATGTCTAGTTTTTAGAGGCTCGCTCCCACTGTTGTTCCTTTCTTCACTAATACTCTCAATCACTCTTTATCATCCATCATCCAAGAAAAAGACCTACAATCCATTGTCTTTTGTAAAAGCAACCTTTTGAATCCTTTTGATGCTCTAAACTTCAGGCTTGTCCTAGGCCGTTGCCAAACAGATGAAATAACTAATTTCCAACTGGGATTTCCAACCATTTGGAATCGACAGACCTACTCGATGCACATCAGGCTGGCTTCAGGACTGCTAGTGAGTCAGAATATGTTTCTTGTCAACCTGTGCTTAATCACGGTCTCAGGTAAAAGTGGTTCTATTAATATCTACTGGGTTTCAGAAGAAAAAACCATTGCATCCAGAATAAGGTTAGGGGCGAGCTACCTTAGCTTTTTCCTTTCCGACTGGACACAGGTTTCCCCATCCCGTTTTAGGTCTTGATGTTTCCCAACTTCTCTTTGGGTGCCTCAGGTTTTCACCTATCGCTCATATGTTCAGTCTATGTGCAGCAGCTAACATATCTGATGATGTCACAATATTTTCCCCATGTAGGTCACTTCTTGAAATGTGTCAGAGAACAGCAAAGAGTGAGAAAGATTGTGGCTAGTAAGTGTTAACTTTCAACTTTTTATGTTAGAAAAACGTGTCAGAAGTTACATTTGAAGATATATAATTACAAGATGATTCTAGGAGTTTATATTGTGTACATTCAATGCCAAACAAGGTGTCAGGTGCAACATCTTTATTATTAACTGGCATTGGAAGCATCCAGTGTTTCAGTCAGGCACACAGTGTTCTGCAAGGCACATATGTATTGTTTCTCCAGACAATAAAAATGCTGACGCTGGCAGCTGGAGCAGATCCTGAAGTACTGGGATATTCTATGATTTCCCACTCACAGCTTGCAGTGAAAGCAACGAATTTCTAGACAATTTCCTTTCCTTGGAAAAACGTGTTGTAAAATGTACAATTTGACTGTGTTTATTTTAAGAAAGTCCTTGGCAGGAATCTCCTCCTGCAAATCCAGCTAAAAATAATCAGGTTCACTCGCTGCTCTAACTGCAATATGTGGATGCCTCATTGTTCACAGTTCACTATTGATTGAATTCCATCTAATGTCATCGGATAGAGATATCAAGGTGAACTTGCCCACAATTACAAACATGGCGAAGGGGCATATGTTTGTGAAACTTAATTGCTAGGCCAATGTTTCACTGCAGCCAGGCCCATGTCAGTTTACCAGTACGTATCTGTGGCATCGGCTGTATAAACAATTAAACACATATTCCACCAACCGTACATGAGAAAAAGGGAAAACAGTTTTTAATTCCTGAGGTGAAGCTACTGATGAAGAACACTTAGGGCATCTCTTAGGCTTTGGCAAGCACGGCGCCATATGGCTCAGATGGTGGAGACAGTGCCTCCCCCACCCAGCTGGGAGGCCTTTTCTTCTGAAGCATCACCCGTATTGCACAGTTCAGCTGGTCCACCATGCCAGGGCAGCAGAGTGACCCGTTATCACGTATATTGTCTCCAAAGAAATTCCCTAAAGTCCTTATCTGGCTTCAAAAAAAACCATAGCTTAAGTCCATGGTGTTTTGGAAGATTTCTCTCACTACGCCTGGAACCTTTTTTAAAGGACCGCCATGGTTCTCATGGAGGACTGGAACAGAACAGATGGCAGGTGGAATGGTGAGGCTCCTCTGAGCCCATTCTCTCCGGAGTCAGATCTGCTCCAGGTGTCTTTCTAAAGGAAGCCTGCATGGCCTCTACATCAGGAAAAGAATATTAGCCTGACCTTTAAATAAGTCTGGGAAACAAGAGGTGTTTGAGAGGTGAGAGCTGCACACAGTCGATCTATAAACTCCCATGTGGCAAATCAACACAATCCGATTTTAGTTTTAATTACAGAGCATGTTATCCAACATGGTTGTGATCTCTTTTAGCTTAATTGTATCACTGAAACTCCCGCCTATTTTCTGGAAGTGGAATGCAGAAGTGAAGTTCTTCAGGACAGGCAGCGACTGCTCGGTTATGGGTGTTACCAGGGACACCCCCTTCAATGAGGGGGTTGAGGGGGATAAGGTTTTGCTCAACTGTTCGCTGTGCTTCGGACCTAAAGTGCCAGGAAAGAGGAGTACTGAACTCAGCAAAACATAGTTCCAGTCAAAGGAGTACCCAGAAAAATAAAATACCCATCACTTCGAACACTAGGGGACTGGGTGAATGAGTGAGGCTGGCAATCCTGGTCCTTTCTAGGAAGATCCCCTGAAATTGTTCCACTGAGCAGTTTCCCCTTCTTTCTTTTCATTTTTTTGTCCTTCTTTCAATTCTGCTTTTGCTCGTCCCAACTTTCTTTTAATGCTGCTTTCTTTCTTTCCATCTTTCCTTTCCCTTTGCCATTTTACCTTCCTTTCTTCCTTCCTTCTTTCGAGCTCACATTGCATATACCTCTTGTTTCTGTGCAATGTTATCGTCTCTTTCTCTGTGTAACACTGTTTGTTGGTTCCATTGCCACCCCAAGCTGTCTAATGCTATATTCCCTCTTCGTGTTATTCATTAGCTTCTATTTTGTGAACTACTTGTTAGATAGATAGATAGATAATTTTATTGCACAATTAATTAAAACCATTGCAATGAGATCACATATAAATATACAGTATAAAATGTTTGTTTCCTTATTGTACAAGATAACAAGACGGGTTGTTTCAATCAGTTATGCAAAAGTTAAGAAAAACAGGAAACCCCGTTTTGGTTACTATACACTTAAAAACCTTAAAAGGAGTACGTAAAATGGCCCAGCATTGCAGGTTAAAGTTCAATAGGATGGGGGAGTCCAGAGAAGCCCTTATTGACATCAAATATTTCAGGAACCGGACCGCCAGCTGCGCTGATTCACCTTTCATGCACTCAACTAAGGCGGCGTGACATGTTCGTATATTGAAAATACGCCAAATTGGACGAAGCCCGTATATTCTCAGTGGACGCAGGTTCACGCAAATGCACAATATGTGAATTAGTGATTCCTCTGCTGCTCCGCAAGCTCGGCACTTGGTAGCTGCTGACTCTTTATACCCTTGCCCGTATTTGTATGCCAACAGTGGGATCAAACCGAACCGCAAACTCATTAGTTGTCGCTTCAGCATTGATTTTAAAGGAGAGGACAGGTAATATGGCAAGGACACGCTGACATAGAGGGTCGAGGCCCAGCTTCTATGCTTTAAGTTTTTTAATGTTTGCATATCACAGTCGGCAGACAGTAGCTTTGCCTGTTTTGTTAGAAGTCTTGAGGCCGTTGGTGTGGATATGGAGGCTGACCATATTTCCTTTGCATCCAATACCTCAACACAGTGGGCTAGATATTCACACCATGTGGACCCTTGGGTATTTATCATTGTCCAGACAGGTCGTTTCAAGGTGTTTTCCCGAGCTTGTTTAGCCTTTAGACAGTATGCAATGTATCGCGCCTTCAAGATCCATTTTTGGGAAGAAAGATTGAATTCTCTCCGAATTTGAGCATGAGCGGTGGCAGTCGGCAAGAAAAAAACTTTACCAAAACAGGGCGACTGTGCTCTATCCAGCCATGTAATCATCTTATCTTTGAAGGCTATTGCACCATGGGCTACTGATGGTAGAAATGTTGCCCTCATTAATCGGATAAGGGGAGTAAGGTCAGGGGAGCTCATGGCTTTCCTTGCTCTACAAAAAATGCCTTCCAAAGATTGAGCTGTACCTTGCATTGACGCAATGTGAGCAGATGTCTGTCCTTTGTGATCGATCCACACACCTAAATACTTATAGGTGGTCACAATCTCAATGGGTTTACCTTCGATGTTCCATGCACCCTTCCTTTTTAATTGTTGCGATATTATCATTGCCTTTGTTTTTGCGGTATTCAATTTTAGATTGTTCTCTCTACAATATAGAGATAATACCGTTAACAGTCGCAGTAGACCAATCTGGGTTTGGTCGAGCAATATCGTATCGTCCGCATATTGGAGTGATTGGATTTTTGTTTCGTGTTACAGCCAACCGCTCCGGCAAATCAGCCAGATATAGATTGAAAAGCACTGGGGCCAACAGGCAACCTTGCTTTAAGCCCTTATTAGTATGAATTTTTTGGGTGGTAGCACAAGTGGTTGTAACTCTGATCTTAACCCACGTGTCCGAATATAGGGCAATCAGTGCTGTTAGTAGTGTGTTATCAATGCCCCAATTTTTTAGTTTCATCCATAATCGCTGACTTGAGACACTGTCAAATGCAGTTTGAAAATCAAGGTAAGCAAAGTACAGGGCCCTGCCTTTTCTTGCCAGTGTTGTTTCAATCAGGTTGGAAATGCAAATCAAGTTGTCTTCAATGTGTGAACCCTTTTTGGAACCCTGTTTGCGTGTAGGGGATCAGTTTGCACTTTTCAACCCAAGCCGTCAGCTCTTGCAGCAGAATGCTAGCATAGCACTTCCCGTCTACATCTAGGAGAGCAATCATTCGATAGTTTTTTGGGTTGGATCTTGAACCTTTTTTATGTATCGGAACAAGCAGGGATCCCCTCCACGACTCCGGGATACTTCTTCCCAAGCTAAACACCTGGAATAGAGGCGCCATAATGTGTGTCAATGCTCACATTTAAGAGGGGCTATAAACAACAATTTAATCTGTCCAGAGACACCCCCGCTGGAGCTAGAATAGCGGGTGTTTCACTCTGCCGCTGGTTCCAGTAGAAATATCTAAGTAGACGATATACAAGGAACATCCCATAATAACAGTATCAAATGTGGAAATAGCAGTCTGCAAAAACAATTTGACCCCATAATAATTAAAATACACTTAAAAGTATGCCTTAAACTTGTAATATTTTAAGGGGCGTTTTCAAGATGTTAACGCAATAGGTCGCACCAAGGAGAGGCTCCTGCTGATTCCCCGCACCTTGCAAGAATTCCTACAAAATCCTCCAACTGGGGCACATCAGGAGACAGTGCAGTGCCAGGGGTCCCCCCTTCCCTAGCGGAGAGATCTGCCTACCGGTCCCTGCTAACACGCAGAGGCAGAGTTTGCAGCGTGTCCTGGGCTGTGGGGGAGTTGCTTGGCTCTCGGGACTGAAAGGGATCCTTGCAATCATCGGGGAGGTCCTGAAAGGGACCGAGAGGTCAGCTTGTGCTGCATGGGGAGTGGAGGGGTGCCCCTGCCAATAAAGGGCCACAACGAAGGATGATCCACCGAGTGGGCCGGAACCGCGCCAGCAGCTTAGAACAGTGGTGGAGAGCTGTTGGTGCAAAGACTGAGGCTGTGTGGAGTGCCAGGGACTAGCTGAACACCTGACGTCTGAGAGGTGCATCCCAAAGAGGCCTGCCAGGAGACCCTCGACCGAAATTGCATGGTGTGGCCTATGAGTGCCAGAAGCGCTTGGTGAGACGGTGGTGCCGGCCTTAGAGGTACTGAAGGCGGCGAGTTGGTACGCAGCGGCAGCCCCTCCATTAGGGCGGAGGAGTGCCACTCCCCCTGCCACCAGCTGCAAATAAAAGAATAATAAAACAGGTTTCTAATCCGTTTTATTATCTTTTTATTTTAATCCCCCTGGACCCGAGCCCAGGACTCTGACGAGTCTTGGGGGCGGGTCCAGGGTGATGACACTGTGGTGGGGTCCCTTCACTGCGCATGAGGTGTTTGGCCGTTTCAGGACGGGCAAACATCTCATGCGCAGTAAAGCTTTCTCCAGCCCCAGGTGCGTTGCTGGGCTGGAGAAAGCAGGCACAGGCTCCCAGTCTGCCTGGGAGCGCAAAGTTGTAGTGCTCAGGCCCATCGTGACGCTGCTTTCCTGCAGCGTCATGATTGGCCGCAGTGCAGTCTGGGAGCCTGTCCCAGAAGCAGCAGGAAGAGTGGGATGGAGCAGATGCGGCAGCGATCAGGTAAGTGCATTTTTATTATTTACTTTTTAATTATGTCCCCCTGATCTCGCCGCCCCTCCCCCCCCCCCTGCCCTCCCAGCTCCCTTCTCCGACCGGCCCCACCACTTTGGAAGGGGACGGGCCGCAACTGGGTAGTGGTGGTTTGAGGCACTGCCACGGCCTGCTACTCTTGGTGGTGGGTGGAGGGGGAGATTGTAGGACTTGGCCTGAAAAAGAGGGGTGTAGTCGGAAGGCCTCTTTAAATACAACGAGCACAACATTGATATGGGCAACTATGGGCTGCACATTGCTGAGGGGCACATCACACTAGTTGGCCTGTGAACACGCTTACTAGCATTGGAGGTGAAACACTCTGGGAGCAAAGCTCGAACCCCCACACACATCCCGATCTGGCCCAGGGGTCACGATTGAGTCTTGATGGCAGAAGGGGGGCATACGGATCGTCCCTATCATTTCCTCCTGGTGCCTTACCACCTGCAGGCAAAGGTGAAGCCTAGATCGGTGAAGCAGCTGGGGACCATGGACACCCCCGAACATTGTCCCTACAGTTAGGGGTGAGACAGGTACCTTGACATAAGCAGGTCCCGCTTCTGAAGACTAAACCAGTAAGCTTGAGCAAGTGCTACAAGCTATTGGGGACTCTCGTAATGCCCTGAAAGCAAAGATAGATGCAGTAGCAGTGGTGGACATGGGTTTGCTGAGAGCGGACCATAGGAAACTAACTGATAGGGTCGAAAATACAGAGTCATTCATCACATCACTGCGTCCCACTTTCAAGGAGCTCCAGATCTAAATGTGCAACTGTCAGATGAGTCCACATCCTAAAAATCAGAGTAATATATGCAGAAGGACGCTCCCGGTGGAATAATATCCATATAGTCTGGATCCCAGAATTTACAATGATCGCAAGCATGGGGCTGTTCCTTGACCAATGGCTTATGGACAATGTCCTGGCAGGTAAGAAAACAGCTTTTTTTCTCTGTTTAGGCCACCCGAATCACCTGGGGAGCCGCCACGACCGGTTATTGCACGCCTGTTTAACTACAGAGACTGAGACCTCATCCTCCAGCTCAACAGGACCAAGACCTAGCAATTAGGCAACAGCGCAATTAACATTTTTCCTGGCTTCACTCTGGAAGTCCAATGCCTACGCAGGTCTTACGCTGAGGGGAAAAAACAACGGAGACAATTTGACTGCAAATGCGCTCCTATTTACCCAGTGAAGCTCAGGATTGTGGCAGATGATGACACCTGGTTCTTCCATACAGCGCAGGACACATGGCCATGGTTACAATCCAAAGAGGTGGAGATCCCCCAGACCAACCCAGAGCTGCAAAAGTACTGGGCGCCCTAGGAAGCTTAAAACCAGTTGCAGAAAAGTACACCCACGAAAGAGCAAGCAGCTAAAGACAGGGCTTGGGTTCTGGAAGAAGTGATGGCCCAGAGGCACTGTTATGTTTCATATAGATGCCCTAATATAGGCATGGTTTGAGATGCCCTAATATAGGCATAATCTTTCACCTACATTAGTTCCCTATTCTCCACAATAACGGGCGCTGAGGGCTGAACCTTATCTAGACTGTGGTTTGGGTACAGAAAGAGGGTTTTTCCCGAACAATGGCCTCCTATACCATCTTCGATGTGCTCATCCAGTATGATTAAATATTCATAAGAGTTCTAGGAAACCAGGCAGGGGCTAGAATCCACCTGCATAAACATCTACGTAAACGGTTCATCCCATACTTTATCTTCATACCCAACAATGGCCAACACAAGACACAAGGGACAAAGGGACTCTATACTTTTCTGTATAAATACAGCACCTCTTGCTATCAGTAGTTAGAAGGAACCGAGACCTCCAGGCCGACACACTGAGCAGAGACGCTGAGGCTCCTGCATGCAGTCGCTCCAGCTGATAGTGGTCTAATCATCCCTTGCGGGGTGTCCAACTCGAGACCAGGACGAGGTCCCACACTCTCATTATTCAGGTAATGGGGTTTGACTAAATCCTAGCGGGATTCTTGGCTTCTTTCGCACCTACTCACATGCTAGGTACACTTAGGTACATTTAGACAGGCATCGTAGTAGTATGCGCTTTATTTTATAAAAGCATTTTATATTCATGTATATGTTCATGACTATTGCAAAATGGTAGAACTGTACTATCCCTTTTTAGGTCTCGCGCCTAGCGTTGCAGCACTGCTCACGCAGCGAGAGACCTCATGTAGGGGGTTTAGAAGGTGAGCTAGGAATCGCACACGCTCGTGCGTGTGCTTTTCGTTTTCCCCCCGGCTATTGGGCTTTGCGTGTGTCTTTATAAGAAAGACAGCACGCAATTGGGCAAAGGCGGGCGCATGACCCGCCTTTGCCGCGCCCATTCCCACCGGTGTCTAGCATGGATCAGTAAACGCAAAAAGAAATATGAGCTTGCGTTGCTCTGTAGGCACATGCTTGCTTGATGTGGGCCCAAACAAAATTGCTTTTTTTTTTTTATCTTTCATTCTTTCTTTTTTGGCCATGCTGCCCAGTATCGGGTATGCTGGCGTTTGTGGGAGCGCGGAGCCTGCGGTAACCGAGCACAGAGAGTAAGTCGCTCTGCTGCTGTGTTCAGAAGGGTTCACTGGAGGTCCGTAGCCTGTGAAGTACAGCGTGCGTCCTGTTCCCCTTCCCTACCCCCTACTTACTCCCCCTGCAAACCCCAGACACAATAGCCAGCTTTAAGTCGTGTAACAGACTGATTGGAACAAGCCCTGGGCCCTGAAGTCTGCTGTGATATTTCCTGCTCCGGAGACAAGTAACGCCCCCCCACTGGTGCCTCGCAGTTTCTCCTGTTGTGTTCATTACATCTAAGCAGGCTAACTTGGGAACAGTTCAGCTTTTCACAAACCTTGATAGATTGGCTTTTGTTATTATTATAACTTCATGCAGCATACAGTTCTGCCGTTTCTAAGCACTGTAAATCACGCTGCTGTTCTGCTGCTTCTTAGCGCTATAACATAGCACTCTTTGCCGAACTCTGAAGGATGGGTGACTGAGTTGGCCTTTCCAGTATTTTATTTTGTGGCCTGCAGGTCAACGCATGTTTCAGGGGTGGCTGTTCAGTGTGATTAGGATCACACCACTTCCACCCTGATAGAACTCCAAGCTCCCCTTTCCTGCTCGCACATCTTCAAAGCTAGCTGCACCCTATACAAAGCCATCACGACCAGCGCCACCCCTTATCCTACAAACAAGCTCAACAGCTCTGCTGGCTCTCCGCATACCATGGGCCAGGACACCATCAGACTGCAGAATACAAAGAGTAAAAAAGAACAAGCATTTGCAATGCAATAGGGCTCGCATTTGCGAGAGTCTGAGCTATTGCCATTGCAAATGACAATGCCTTTTCTTTATGTGTTGGTTTTAAAAAAATAAATAAAAGGCATAGTCATTTACAATGCCAATAGTTTAAACTCTCGCAAATGCGAGACCTATTGCATTGCAAATGCTTGTTATTCACTGTACTGCTGTTCATATATCTCTGCTACTGTTTAACAGTTGTCGCAGCACATATATTTTATACTAGAAGAACCACTGTGCAATAAATTCTTATTGTAAACACGCTCAACTGTTTCTTCTGTGTAACTCTCTGATACCAAATGAGCAAGCATGAGTGACTGAGCGAAAAGTAGTACGTTGTTTCCACGAGTCTGAGGAATCAGGGTTGTCGTGTTCTGAGGTTGCCAAAAACTAATCTCTCTGATAAAAAGGAGATTCTAGTGGCACTGTGAGCTGGCTAATGCAAACAGGCTAACATACGCGGTGGGGGTGCTCAGAATCAGTCTGCCACCAGGCCCACAGTGTATGTTATCCAAAAGCGCAGGTCCTGCAGGGGTACTATAGGAACTACACTACATGGCGCCACCAACGTTGGTTTGGTACTTATTTAACAGTAGAATCTGAGTAGTTCAGTCGTGCTTATTCTCAGAGACCCCTACTCACAAAAACCAGAGACGTCTGGAGTGGGTGGGCACAAACTCCGCCACAGCTGAGTAGGCGAGATATCCTATTTATTGGCTGTTGGTTAATCAAGCTTGAGGGACATTTAGTTCCCAAAATTGTGCAAAACACCTTATCTTAATTTCCTTGGACAGTTATTCCGTGTTCTTAACACAATGACTATCGAAAACGGAGAATTAGACCCGCTGGCACAAGTAGGTCAGTCAGATGAGGAAGATGCCAATGCAATACATATTGCACCCAATGTAAGACACACACTCACACTTAAACTCCTCAAACATGGTTTACCAGCCAGAGGAGGTATAGTAATATTCGTGATAGAGGCACACGAAGATTTCCAAACAGAGGTGTTCTATTCATGGGTTACATTCCCAGCAGCAAATGCTATAACAAAAACTTTTCATTATTATATACATGAAGAAGTCCCAGCGGTCTACACTCCATTTGAGGAGACTGAAATTCCGCTTACCTACCAGGAACATAATTTCTGGTTTAATGGCGCCCTACCCCACTCAAGAAGAAGAGCAAGACTCGGTCCATTATGAAGACCAGGAGCAACATGGCCGATATTAGCGACCTATGCACCACATCCTGACATTGACACAATGCCAAATGATGAATTGCTTTTTCAACACAAAGAGTTGATAAAACTTTACAGAAACATGACACAATTCGTCATGAGGACACTTGCGGTCCAACCAACAGTAATTAAACCAAATACAGCTCCTACACAGAGCACAGCTACTAAAATTACTCCACAAACATTACACGCGGTAATGGGTAAATTGCCCACAAAACGTGAACAAATACCTTTCTGGGTAGCTCAGAAAATAACCCAGTTAGAAGCAGTATTCCCAAATACCACACCATTTGAAAAACACAGAATGTTAACAATCTGCTTGCCCATGGGGATTACACCACAGTTAGATGATTGTACCTCTTGGGGTACAGTCTTTGCTGCCATATATACCAGAACTCATGGTATTCCTTCATAAGCAGTGATACCAGATGTATTAAGACAAATACAAAATGAGTACGGAGCAGAGCCTGCTCTGAACTTAGGGATGAAGTTATTAAATAACTACGACCAGGTATCAGCCATAATACTAGCTAACATTAAAGGGGAAGCAGCATCAGTGGCAATCCGCCAACGCCTATGGGAGTTCTCTCCATTAGAACAGGAGAATGAACTACCCAAAATAATTGAAACTGCGTATGCAGAGTTAGGCAGGGATAGTTTGTTGGGAAAAGCTGTAAAACCTCAACTAATGGGCAGTCCCGAAAAGCACACTTCTAAGCAGACACCGACTTTTTCTAAAAAGAAGTGGGATGATAAAAAACAACAAAAGTTTGAAGACAACAGATCTCAGTCCCTCTGAAAAGGGGTACAACCTTAGGAATAGGGATAATATTAGGAAACCTGACAGGTATCAGGATACTGATACACGTTCCTCTCGTTCCTTTCAGGGCTCTAAGGAAAACTCCGAGAGAGAAGGACAGTCAGAACACAGAGAGGAGCGCACACAGTCCAGAGACAAGCAGCGCGCTCCAGACTTTACTTCCAAAAAAGAAGATAAGCCAAAATCAAAACCTCAATTTAAGAAAAAGAAAGTTGCTGGTCTGAAAATCAGACATGCCCAGAATTCTGAGGACACAACTTCTGAACGGGGAATGGGCTCTGACGATGCTAGACAGTGCGGCAGAAGTAACAATAGCTCGCTAGAACCTGAAGGAATTTCTGGTGACAGCGGACTTGAATGATTATATCACGGTGGAAACACCAGACAAAAGGGTGAGCGTCCCACATAAATTACATGAAATAACACTCCGGATGGAGGGGGACAAGCCCAGGAAAGTAAAAGGTCTCTTTTGGAAGAACTTATCATCTGGGTATGACTTCCTGTTAGCCGAACAAGATTGGCCGCCGGCACTCGTAATGGAGTTCCCCAGGGGAGAAAGTATAATTTTTCCTGCATTTTCGGACCATGTTCCCGTTCACCTTAAACATACATATGCACGGGAGTGGGCAATAGCCCAAGCTCCAGCATTGTACAAAAATCACGCTGGGTGGGATGAGGATTCAACCTACCACGTGAACCCGTTAAAAGTTTCACCTAATGCTCAGAGGCAATACCCAATAAAGCAAGAAGCTAAAAAACAGGTCAGGGAGATCTTAGATCAACTTGAATACCAGGGGGTCATTGAAAAATGTACCTCTCCAATGAACAATCCTTTGTTTCCCGTCTCTAAACCCGACAATACATATTGTCTAGTTTTAGATTACAGACATTTAAACTCATGCACAAAGACATTTGCTGTCCAAAATGCACATAGTGCCGCATTAATGAATAACATTGTGCGGAAAAAATACAAAACAACACTTGATATCTCAAATGGATTTTTTTGCCAAAATATAGCGCCTGAAAGCAGGTATCTGACCGCATTCTCAGCGTTAGGGTCCCAGCAACAATTTTGTCGACTCCTCCAAGGGTATAAGAATAGCCCCGGGGTATTTTCAGGAAGGGTAACAGAGTTACTTCAAAAATTTGATGAAGAAGCGTTGTCCTATGTGGATGATATTTATCTAACGGACGACGACTTAGAGAGGCACTTGACCAGGGTAAGCACCATTATTATGGGATTTGCCACTGAGGGCTACAAATTTAACTTTAAAAAAATCAAAAATAGCCCACCTCAATGTCCCTATTTTTGGGATATGAGCTGTCAAGTGAAGGGAAAAGTCTAGCAGCAAACTTTTTAGAAAAATGTGCGCTGTTCCAGCCTCCAAAATCATGAAAAAATTTACAATCAATACTGGGATTCCTAAATTTCGGCAGAACATACATTTTAGATTACGCACAATGGGTAAAACCTTTCTACGACCTAATAAAACCTGACTTTTCAGCCAGAAATTGGACACAAGAACATACTAATATTCTTTGTTCACTCCAGGAAGACATGATAGCTTCCAAACACTTGCAAACATGCGTAAACGTACGCCACTTGGTGATCCGTATAATTGCGGGTACACTTTAATGAAGGAGAAACAGTACAAATCGCATACAAATCACACCTGTACACAAATGCAGAAATGCGTTTCACTTCAACAGAAAAAATCCTGACAGCTGTTCAGACCGCTGTAGCAAGAGAAAGAGCACTGGCACAGGGGAAACGCATTATTGTCGTAACCCCGGTACCGGCTTTAAAAGCTGTTACAAAGGCTAGCATTCCAAATGCGAAAGCTTTACATCCAAGATGGATACAATGGGCTAATTCTCTTACTGCAACGGACATTGAATACAGATTTGATCCAAGTTTAAAAACACAAGCATTCCTGCAATACGAACAAGAATATCCTCTACCAAATGAAATCTTGCCTCTCGATCAGTATGAATATATTATTTATACTGACGGATCTGCGCAACCGGCCATATGAAGTAAGCAGCAATATAGCGCAGCATGTGCTATCGTTAAAGGTCGCATGCAGGATGGAAAGTTCTATCCGAGTTGCACAAAAACGCAATCGCTAGGAGATTGCACGGCACAGTTGGCAGAGTTAAAAGCACTGATACTGGCACTTGTAAATACGGATCACGAATTCCCCACACTAATCGTGTGTGATTCGTTTTACTGTGTTCAGTCATATAATGAATACCTATACCATTGGGAGCAAAACGGGTTTAAAGATGCGAAAGGTGGCACAATTAAGCATAAAATGCTATGGGAACAGGTAGCAGAGTTGAAAAACGAGCTACCAAGGACTCACGTGTTCCATACACTGAGTCATCAACGTGATGGCGTTCACGTTGAAGGGAATTCATTGGCTGATGAAGCCGCAAAGGGGGCTGTTCGCACGGCTTCCGTAGCTGCACTCACTCGTTCCAAAACGAGAATAGATGGTGAGATTATGGTAGCTGTCACTGCTTCACGCAAAGGCAGCACAGCAGTACCTAAAAAATGTCCACTCAAATACTCCTACAAGTTAGATGCAAGTAACATTCCATATGCTCAGATTCCAGGAGTGGGGGATAGGGTAATACCAAATATGGATCGTAGGCAAGGTTTAATACTAGCAGCACACGAGGGTTTGGGCTCTGCGCACACAGGCGTTACAGCGACTATTTCTTTACTGAAACAGCGCTATTGGTGGCCAGGGTTAACTAAGCAAACTAAAGACTATGTCTTGAGAATTGCGACATCTGCCAGCAGATGAAAGGCTCCACTGTAGCAAAACCCGCGCAGACGCCATTATTAAAATCAGACAAACCTCTCGCATGTGTGTACTTGGACCACTGCGGCCCCTTACAAACGGATGGGGCTTACAAATATATCATGGTTGCAGTGGATTCCTGCTCGAGATTCCTATGGGTATGGCCTCAGTGCTCGGCTGACGCTCTAACTGTTATCAAGGATTTGCGAGTCTTTATCGGCACATACGCAGTTAGCACGTTACATTCTGACCCCGGCCCTGCGTTTAGCTCTGGGGCTTACAAAGAGGCCATGGAAGGAATGGGCGTAGCATTGCGGTACTCCTCTTCGTACCATCACGAGGGAAATTCGGTTGTGGAGAGAAAAAACCGGGACTTAAAGCAATCTTTAACAGCTAGGGTATTAGGCAAGGGCGGTAGTTGGGTCAAACACCTTTATGGGGTACAGCGAGCGTTAAACAACCAGCCAAGAAACTCTCTAGGGGGTGTCACTCCATATGAAGTCCTCTTTGGGACACAAATGTGGGTATCTGATCTTGATTGTGAAGGCGCAGTGGCGGATGAAAAACCATTTGATATCCATGATCGTTTGGCTGTTTTACAGGATCTAAATGAATCCAGGGCAAAACAAAGCAATGTCCGACTAAAGCAGACCGCCACTGGGGAAGTCAAGTCAGACACGGCAAGACCTGTCTGGATCCCAAAAGTCGGGGATCTGGTCAGAGAGAAAATTGCGGACAAAAAGGAATTTGGACCTTCATACAGAACACCTGTACCAGTCCTTGCAGTACAAGGAACAAGAACTGTACTTTTGTCGCCTCTTGCCGGGAAAAAGGAGAAAAGATTTGTCTCAATCGACTTAATCAAACCACACTATGTGGCCAATAATAAGCAGTAGGCCTCGTGGTCTCCACAGTAGCAGACGCCCTCCTCTCGCTACAATCCAAGAAGTTCAAACAGAAAGACTCATCACGTTTGAAGAGCCACCTGTAAGGAATGAAGGACTAAGCAACAATGCTATGGAACTTGTTCCACTTGAACCAGACATTCAAATTCAAAATGAACATCAGATTAATTCACAAGTTGCAATTAGACCTAATACAGAAGTCTACATCAACATGCCTCGTCAAGAGCAAAATAACATTTCAACTAATCCCGATGCAATTCCTACAATTGATCGAACTGCTTCTGGCTATTTCATGAACTTTGATACGTTCTCTCTGGATCCAAGCGAGCCGGAAACGACGCCAGCCAAAACACCATTCAACCAGCAAATAAAGAACTTTCTTCACTTTCTAAAAAAGACATACCTGGTATCGCCTTGGATTGAACTCTGGGTAATTTCTGGGATATTGTTTTTTCTTTTCTGGCTTGGCTTAGTACTAACTTTTAGTATGCTTATTAATGGACGCTTTCTTCAACAAAGTTCCACAGCCCAAAAGGTCAACATACTACTGAAGCCACATCCATCCTCACATCGTGAGCAAAGAGACTTGTCATCAGTGAACATTACAGCAGTTCCTATTCCGGATGCTATAGTATGGGACAAGGTTGATTTTAACATATTCGGTCCGACCGAGCTTTTAAAAATTAATCATGTATTTAAAATTTCATTAAGTGATATCATTACCTCAAGTACATTTTCTGATGATTGTGACTCTGAAACAATTAATAACATGTTGTCTGATTTAGAGAAAACAGCTGCATTTTCTAATAATGAAATATTAGAGGGTTCTTCAGATTATGACACATTGTACTGTTACCAACATTATGGTCATCATTTCCTGCACAAATCCATTTCACCTAGGAATGTTTTTGAGTACCATCAGTGGGAACGTTGCCCAACACCACCAAAAAGTAGTTCACAAACGTTTGCACAGAAATTTTCATACTTTTCAGGGTTTAACACCACAGATCCAGCCTCATATTACTATAAGGTTGCACCAACATCAGCACTGAAAATTATGTTGACAAACACTAAACAGATTTACTCTGCTTCCTTTTTGGCCCAGTTGTCTGAACAGGGTTTTGACCTATGGAAAGACGAAATTGACTTAAAATCAGTTTGGGGTTCAAGGGACTGGCAAACCCAGGGTACAAAGGCACTATTTAGAGCATGCCTCATTCCACAGCAGATGATCTTTTTAAATGATACTGTGCAACAGACATCCTGTCTTGGACTAGCCAAGAGCAAGAACCTGAACACCCCTAGGTTTCCAACACCGACATATGGGGGGTGGCAGAATTCAACTACAAAAGAAGGGGCAACAGTGGATGACATCTTAAAGTACAATAGAACAGACCCAAATTGGAAACAGTGGGTGGTTTGGCCCTTAGACACAAATAGCTGTCATAAGCGATTCCTGAACATCACCGAGGGACTCAGTATCCATAGGCCAGACCCACGTTATGTACAGAGAGAACATCCAGGGGTAGAGACATCCTATAGTGTTGGGAAGTTGTGCCTCGGTTGGCTAGAAACCTCAACACTTGCAGAAGTGAAACAACACTTATCTTTACTCTCACTTGACATGGATCTTAGGGACTTTTTACTAGGACCCAGGAAAACACGTCATAAACGTTTCATATATGCAGGCATTTATGCTGCCTATAATGAAAACTGGAAGATTTCCCAACAAGAGGCCGCAGAGAGAATACGGGGAATAGACCGTATAAACTTCAAAAAAGCTTTAGCTGTGGTAGATAATGGGTTAACAACTTTGACCTCCAGGATATATTCATTGGGCAACATTGTATCTTCTGCTATCGACATACTGGAACAGGATTTAGCCATATTACAACACGACCAATCTCAGTTACGTTCTATTATGTTATTAAGCTGGACGCTGCAATCTTTGCGTGCAGGCTTTGTGCCTTGGCATTTTATAAACAGTACGTCTCTGTTTTCTGAATACAATCTAACATATAGAAATGGCACAAAGGGGAGCTAAATATACAATGCTGCGTATTGAAAAACTGGACAGGCTACCATTCACAGTGGCGGAATCACCATCATCAGAATGGCTAATCCACGGCCATATCACTCTCCCGGTCACGACCTTTCAGTTTCAGTATTGCCTTGAGCAAAGGCAGGCAGGCAGATATGAAAAATTGGGTAAAGAATACATTAAGGAATCCTGGGAATTACCATATAGATTTCGATGCCGGAGTGCGGATCGTGAAGTGTTTCTGAGTGGTACAAACTGCAAGAACGCTTTAAGCGGCTCTCTCATGTGTCAGGACATTATTTTACACAGAGCTTTTAATGGTTCGGTGGCGAATCTGTCTTGCCACATGAAAGGAACTCCAGCTGCCGTGATCACACCAGTTTTCGAGTTACTCTTGAATGGGAGTTACTTGATGCTGAATGATCAAGGTTGCTGTGGCATGCTTCCGGGCATCGCCTAGCTGGTCACCGTGAACGCCAGGGTTACTTGCTGTATGCAAGTATTGTTTCCCCCAACAAGTACAGTCAGGGAGGCGCCTTTGTGGCCTTCGTTAGAGATATCTTTTATAAAATTTGACACTTTGAGCAGAATGAAAGCCATGCTTTTACAGCAAACTGTACCCTTAACCTCCGCTCGAGAGACCTTTGATCTTCAAGTTGCAAGGCCCTCGACCGAGATACAGGTGCTTATTCGTACAAACTGCCCCTTTCATTTCATAGAAATGGTGGGTCGTATCTTTAACATGTCTGATACGAGTGGTATTGTACACCTATTTAAGACCATAGGGTCAGGTTTTCTAAGCACCTTCCAAACAGTCCTCGGAGTTATCCCAAATTTTATACACTCCAGCATCTTTGGAGGTTTACCTCTGATACTGCTTTAATAGCTGTAATCCTGATCGTCATTTTCCTGATACGCAATGGACGGCCCAATCACGAACGAAATGGCGAAAGCTCTTCTGGAACGTAGATACCGTGAGCGCATGGTACAACATCTGGGCGCGCCTCGCCTACGAGAACCGAGTGCTTCTTGGTTCTTATCATTTATACCAGTCTGGATGGACTGCATCTTACTTGTTCTTCGATGCCTGTTTTGCGGTGAAGAATGCGTGTTGGACATTTGTCTGACACTCGAGTCGGAGACGCCTGCGGACTTGAACACGAGGCTGGAGCCGCTAAGGTCCCACGCTTGGTTGTGTCCCCAGCGTCTTCCTATCCTGACGAATGCATTCCTTGAAACCCTGCAGGTGACTTTTGCTACAACTGGGGTGAGCATCAGCTCAGCCACCACTAGCGCTGACACCAGCACAAGCGCTACAACTAGCACTTCGGGCACTGAGGTATCGACTACAGCACCGGCTGCCGATATGCCAACTATGGACAATACTGAATATCATCTGTGCTCCATCGACGTACTGTGTGAAATATTACAATTCCCGTCCCCTTCAGCAAGTGACTGTGATGTAGGGTCTCCCAGCCAGGACACTTAATCTTCAATTGGCTCATCATGTGCTGGGAAAGAATTCGGAGTTTCCTTTTTCATTTCGACTCTGATTAAATTTGGAACATTTCCTACTAAATTGACACAATCGCTAGAGAAAGCATGGCCTTCTAAAACGCTTGTAAGAGTTTTAAATTCTATAAATGAACTCAGCTAGACCTTTAGCTTGAGTACAAATTCAAAAACTGACTCTACACATTTTTCCCCTCTTAGAAATGTTTTTAATATGTCTTTAAAAATGTTTAAATGTTTTTATATGGCTCACTAACAATTATATGCGCTACCACCTAGTATGGATTAGTAGTTTGCTGTCATTGTTTATTATTGTTGACTATTAAGAGGAGTGGGTGTTACGTTTCATATAGATGTCCTAATATAGGCATGGTTTGAGATGCCCTAATATAGGCATAATCTTTCACCTACATTAGTTCCCTATTCTCCACAATAACGGGCGCTGAGGGCTGAACCTTATCTAGACTGTGGTTTGGGTACAGAAGGAGGGTTTTTCCCGAACAGTGGCCTCCTATACCATCTTCGATGTGCTCATCCAGTATGATTAAATATTCATAAGAGTTCTAGGAAACCAGGCAGGGGCTAGAATCCACCTGCATAAACATCTACGTAAACGGTTCATCCCATACGTCATCTTCATACCCAACAATGGCCAACACAAGACACAAGGAACAAAGGGACTCTATACTTTTCTGTATAAACACAGCACCTCTTGCTATCAGTAGTTAGAGGGAACCGAGACTTCCAGGCCGACACACTGACCAGAGACGCTGAGGCTCCTGCATGCAGTCGCTCCAGCGGACAGTGGTCTAATCATCCCTTGCGGGGTGTCCAACTCGAGACCAGGACGAGGTCCCACACTCTCATTATTCAGGTAATGGGGTTTGACTAAATCCTAGCGGGATTCTTGGCTTTTTTCGCACCTACTCACATGCTAGGTACACTTAGGTACATCTAGACAGGCATCGTAGGAGTATGCGCTTTATTTTATAAAAGCATTTTATATTCATGTATATGTTCATGACTATTGCAAAATGGTAGAACTGTACTATTCTTTTTATTCACTGTACTGCTGATCATATATCTCTGCTACTGTTTAACAGTTGTCGCAGCACATATATTTTATACTAGAAGAACAACTGTGCAATAAATTCTTATTGTAAACACGCTCGACTGTTTCTTCTGTGTAGCTCTCTGAGACCAAATGAGAAAGCACGAGTGACTGAGCGAAAAGTAGTACATTGTTTCCATACGCGGTGGGGGTGCTCAGAATCAGTCTGCCACCAGGCCCACAGTGTATGTTATCCAAAAGCGCAGGTCCTGCAGGGGTACTATAGGAACTACACTACAGCACAGACAAGTGGAGGCCAGCCCGTCTGACAAGGAGAGGGGGACGCAGACTTGGATGATGTGGAAAATGAGGATACCAACCAGGAAATGCGCTAGGGGCCTGCTAGACACCCAGGACTGCAGACACCATAATATGAAACACGAAGAGCAAACGTGGGCTGGGGGGTTGTAAATGCCCTGACCTCATGAGACTGGTGGCCAGACAAGATGCTGCTCGTCTCCCAGGAACACTATACACTGAGCACGGAGCACAGCACAGCGGCGCATCACCTTGATAGTGTGAGCACGCAGAGATACCCACCACGCACACCGGTGCACTTGGTTAAGCTGAAGTGCGAGACTGTTGTGGCCACGAGGCTGTCACGTAAGCGGCAGGAGGCCTGTTGCCACCCTGCCAGGGCTGATGGAGTTGAGTATGTTACTACTGTAGTTTGTTGTTTAGTAGTCCTCTCCTCCCAATGCTCCTTCATGGGGTATAATGAAGACACCAATGAAGTGTTCGCAATTGACATGGCCATTGTGTAGCAAGCAACGTTAGGCAAGTAACAGGCACCACATACTCTGCATCTGCCGGGGGAGGGGGACTGCCCTGATTTGGATATCCCAGACAGTTCCCTTTGTGCTCATACAAAGCTGGGTAGATATGTAGTCCTAGAGGGATTGCTAGACGGAGCGCCCATGGCCTTGCTGGTGATTTATGTGCCAAACTTGAATCACTCTGCATTTCTTGACTACTTGACCCCTTCTTTGCTCTAAGTGTGACCCCACCTACAATCTGGGGCAGGGACTTACAATTGTGCCCCGGACCTGGGGATTGATCGCTCTACTCCCCACTACAGGGTACCCAACATGGCAAAACTACTGTCTACTTTGAGGGCTGGATGAAGGGTTGGGGCCTCTGGGACACCTGGAGACACATGACTCCCGATCAGAAAGATAACTTCTACTACTCCGCAGTATATAAATTGCACACCAGGCTGGATTTATCGCAAAATAGTGATAAGCTTGGGAAGATCTAGAGCACTGATGCAGACTTGGCGTTTAAATTCCTGAGCTCTACAGGGCCCAGTATTCCATGATACGGTGGGGAAGACGGTGGTAGAATACTTTGCAAACAATGAGGGGACAGCGAGCAACACACTGCTGGAGTGGGATGCTTTCAAAGTGGTGTTAAAGGGCATTTGTTTAATAACTGCAACTTAAGGCGGAACTGAACGGAAATATTTTAAGTGTGGAAAGGGAGATCCAAAATGCTGAATCGGACCCTAAATAGTGTTGTGGAGACGCCTAGCTCCTTAGCACACACTGGGAGAAACGTATGGACCTAGAAGAAACACTTAGGTGGGTGGACTACAGGGAATACGTGCTCGTCAGCATAGCAAAGGTGAAAAGTCAGGGCAATTGCTGAACTTGCTGCTTAGAGCAGAGACAAAAGGATTCCCATCTGAGTCATAAGAACCTCATATGGTGAGGTGGTTAATTTGCAGGCCGCTATCAATTTGGCCTTTGAGAAGTATTACAAAGCGCTTTACACAGCCCAAGAAACGTACCACCCGGAAGGTCTGCATGAGTATTTAGAGGGCACAGAGATACCCGAGCTGGATCCCCTACAACTACATATATTAGATGAACCTCTGGCAATAGAGGAGGAATGAATGGCAATAGATCAGATGGTACATAATGATCCCGGGGACAGATGGATTTCCCACTGAGTTTTATGCTGCATACAGGTATGTGCTCGACCCCAAACTACTTAAGGTGTATGAGTAGGCCAATCGTTTGGGCCATCTCTCAGGCTCTATAACCTCTATGAGAGAGACACTTATAGTAGTGCTATGAAAGCAGAACAGAGATCCATTGGATGTCTGCTCCTAACAACCGCTGGCAATGCTCAACCTTTTTTACAAAGTTCTAGGGAAAATACTCACGAACCAGCTGCTGGAGATAGCGTCCTCTTTGATTCACTCAGACAAGAATGGGTTTGTTCCCAGCAGGAGCACCTTCCTGAATCTACAACGTTTATTCAGCTCAATAGACGGTGCTAAACGGGGGTGGCGCGTCACAACAGCTAGCGGTTTCCCTCACTATAGAAAAAGCATTTGACACCACTGGGTGGCCATATTTGATGCAAGTTTTGGCCCATAATTCCAGAGGTGAATTTGTATCCTATACACCAGTCAAGTGGCAAGAGTGTGCACATGCCAGACAGTCTCGGGCAGCTATCCATTAATAGGCCAAAACGGCAGGGATGCCTGCTGTCACAGCCCACTTTTCCTATGCCCATGGAGCCCCTTGCATGTTTGATGTGCCATCCACTCAGGTGGCAGATGGCAAATTATTTCACTATATGCCGATGATGCTATGATCTACCTAAGGGATGCCCAACAGTCACTGCCGACTGTAATGTATCTAAGAAGAGCATGGTGAATACTCTGGGTTAGGAATAAAGTGGTGTAAGTCTTGTCCATTCCTGCTGTGTCCACTGTCAGAGCCGGAGCATGGAGTAGCTCCGGTGTTGAGACTTGAATGGCGTTTTGATTCCTTCAGTTACTTAAGAGTGAATGTCTATCATGAGGATAAGGCCCTCATGGAGGGTAACCTGGGAGGGGCAGTGGCAACGATGCGACAGTCCAGTAACTTCGGGACAACAGAACCACTGTCACCTATGGGAACGATAGCCATAGCAAAAATGCTTGCCCTGCCAAAGCTACTGTACTTCTTCGCTGTGCTACCGGTCCAGGATGGTTCTTCACAGACTTAAACAGTGTATTGTCAGACCTGATATGGGAGGCGAGGAGAAAGAGCCTAGCCCTGCAGACACTTTTCAACCCTACAGACCAATGGGCACAAAGCGCCCGAACTATGAGATATATTATGCAGCAGCTCAACTCCAGTGAGTGATGAGATGATTCAGTGGCCCTAGGAACCCTGATTGTGAGGCAGAATTTGGGAATCTAAATGCACCCAAACTGAATAATTAGTAGATGCTTTAAGGGCACGGCCGGAAGCACCTCCATAAGCTGGCAGCGATAGCCAAATATTGCTGGAAGGGCTACGTGCACTTCAAGGGGCTTGGGTTTCAGTATGCCCCGGATGTTCCACGTTGGGCAATGCCAGTGATCTGGTTGCTGGATATGGTGCAAGGGAAGAAGTCGTGGACAGCAGCGGGTATACTGACTGTAGGGAACCTGTATGTCCAAGGTATACTTCGGACTTGGCAAGTCATTCGGGACACGTTTAGTTTAGGACCTGGCCACTTCCTCACATACGGTGCATTAGTGAGGGCACTTGGATAACTTTGGCCCCTAGATCATGAGGAACCAACTGCATCTGACACATTGCAGCTGATCCTGACCATCCCAGGTATGGGGAGGGGAGAGGTGATAAGGTTACACTCAGCTATGCTTCCTAAGCATCTACCAACGTTTAAAATGCCCAGTGAGAGATGGGAGGGGAGTTTAGGTATGGCAATAACGGGCAAACAATGGGAGATGGCTCTGAAGGCGGTGAAACAAGTGTCCTGGAATGCGAGGCTGAAATACACCCAGTTTAATTACCTCCACCAAACGTACCTGATCCCAGGGCGTATTGATCATATGTACGCCGGGGTCAGTTACGCGTGTCTGAGGTGTCGGGAGGATAATGCAGGGTTTTACCATATGGTGTGACACTGCCCAATGATTGAGCAGTACTGGGAGAGAGTGCTGCGAGAACTGGGTGAGATCATCAAGAAAAATTTAGAGCCAAATCCCATGGTGTATCTGTTGAAAATACACAGCTCCAAGAGGACTACGCACCAAATGAAATTCATCTGCTTTGCTTTAGTGCTGTTATAGCGTCGCTTAGCCATGTCCTGGAGATCCCCACTGCTAGCAATAGGCACCTAGCTAACGGATTTGAGGTGATGGCCAACTGCAGAAGAGGATGCCCAGAGGAAACTATGCAGAAAGAGACATGGGGCCCCCAGTGCCCGCAAGGGACACATACATGTTGGCTTTGGAGGCAAATTCAGACAAGCTCTCTGAAGGGTGATGAGTTGAATGGGCAGAAACCAGGCTGTAAGCAGGTAACGAGCACCTATAAGTGGAAGATAAATGAGAAGTATGCTAAGATTTAGATACCCATAATATGATCACACTTCACCAGAAGGAGGAGAGATCGGACAGGAAAACATATATAGCTACGGTTGATGATTGCAGTTTTAACTGAAAGTGTGGGGAAAACAGCATGGCATTTGCTGGTGCACAGATGTTTTGGAAATAGGCAAAAGAGGGTGTTTAGTATCTGTACACATTGGACTGTGTACCGAATAGGGACGAGAAGCTGTATAGCAGGCAACTGCGTTAATGCTGTGTAATCCTGTAATGCACTTTATTATAACCAAGACATGTCGAAAAACCTGAATAAAGAGCAATTAAAAGAAGTGTAATGTGGAGGGAATGCCTCTTAATTCTCATTAGAAGGGGTAGTTCACTCGAATAACGTCTCACTATGTTATTGGCGAGAACAAAGCACACTCAAATATTCCTTTGCTACAAATAATGACAAATTACAAGATGGAACTCTGGTTGGGGTCATTATATATATAGGATAAAGTACTCTCTCCAAACCTATTTGGTCACGAGCAGAAAACATTTCTAACATCTTTTTTCGCTACCTACTAAATACTAACTCCTTGAGCAAGGGCAATTCCAAAAATTGGACGAGGTAGGCTCACTCACGTAATGTGACATGCTTCATCATTTGCCAGAACCACTTGGCTGTTCAAAGGGGCATGGTAGGACCATAGTGGGTGTGCTACCTTGATGAAAGTGTGACAACAGGAGACGCCCACCCCGAACAGACCATGCGGCAACTAGCATTTTATAACTAGGTCAAATAATCTGAATATTTCATTGGAGGTAGTTCCTCTCTTCATGAATACACAAAAGTGGGCTGCCCCTTGAATCAATTCCTATGTTTATCTACAGAGTTCTATAGAGATGCACTACCAGTGGGGGCATCTCATAAAAAGTTACGGACTGGCCTCACACACCGCCCGGTGTCATGCTTCATCATCGGCTGTCCTCGCCCTCTAAAAACTTGGTTTGATAGAGGGCGGGCATACACCTGGAGACAGGGATGCACTTCTAAATCTAAGTGTTGGCCGTGGGGGAGTGATAAGTGATTTAAAAACCATTACATTAGTCCATGTGCTATGCTTTATTCAAATGGTAAATGTATGGTGGTTAAAAACGAAGTGAACGGTGGTATGGGATATTATTCTCCCTTCACCGTATGAAATGCGGTCGACATGTTTCTGCTGAGGTGTCCCCGAAGGGTACGTAGCATTCTTCAGGACCTAAAAAAGAGGGGGGGAAAAAGGGAGGGGTTATATACCCTATGTGCTCACTTCCTTTTAACTTGTGAAAAATGGAAGGAAAATCCTGTCGCTAGATCAGGGGAGGGTTTAAAAAAACACTATGTAGGTGGATACTTCCCTCTTGGTATAGTACCACTGAGAGTAACTCTGTAGAGAAAGGAAAAACAAAACATACAAACCAAACCGTGTGAGTATGTAAACAAATAGTTTATAAACATCATCCATCCCGCGTCATACCTATAGCGCGCGTGGTGGTGTGAAGTGGTCTTTATGAGACACGTGGCAGGTTCTATTGAACTCTGCAGTGAATTTTCTGTGGTTTAGGGACACATAAATTTGGCCCTGACGAATGCCTAAGACCGTTTGGCTAACTACAGGCAGAAACACGTTGGCATGAGAATATTACCAAATCAGAGACTCGTATAGATCGTCATACCGGTATATGCCTTCTGATAATAGCTTTTGGTGTTTTTAAACAAGCCTAGGATACCACCTGAATAAAGGATACTTTTGTGGTTTATCCTAAGGCTTTTTCAACCAAAAAACTGGATCCAAGTATTTTAACCAGAAAAAATGAATAATTTCTATGAAGACCCTCAGGCTAGCCCGCCCCCGCCCCGGTTGAGTTCGCCCTGGTAGTACCATCTTGCCAGGGTAGGACGAGGTGGCAAATGATGAAGCATGTCAGATTACATGAGTGAGCCTACCTTGTCCAATTCTTGGAAGTTAGTATTTAGTAGGTAGTGAGAAAAAGACATTAGGGAGTTTTTTTTTCTGCTTGTGACCAAGTAGGTTTGGAGCAAAACTCAGGGTGTTACGCCATTTCTTGGTGTTGTGATTCTGCAAGTAAGGACAGGCATGAGCCCACCAGTGCCCTTCCTCTCTCTTTTTGTGTGATACAGTATAAAGTACTCTCTGCCATGGACATTAAAAAGATATTGCCACCGAGGCATTCTGTGAGCCTATAGAGGAATGAGGCCAAACCAGAGCTTATGTATAAGGTCATGGAACTCCGAGTTGACATGCAATTTCCTTTTAACATATGGCAGAGGGTATTTTATTCTTTATAATATACGGTCATACCATCTTTCTGCCCACAAGCCTCTTTAATCCTTGATGTCTTGCTCTTTCATATAAAAGAGATAGTAAGATTACAGACATGAAGAATAAAAGCAGAATCAGTAGTGCAAAATTAAACACACCAAAAAGTGATTAGTAATTTGTAGCAAAAAGATATTAGAATCAGTTTAATGAAAGTCAGGCTAAACATGGTGTAGCTCAGAATGTGTAGAAACATGCAGAGAGCTTCTACTTTTCCTGTAATTACCTATATGTACAGAAAATGAACATGTTGCTATAAACATCTTTTTCACACTGATCACTGTTCAGAGGAAGCCAGTTCATTGTTTGAATGTTTAATCTGCAACTCTAATTAAACTCTGTTACCTGCTTTCACCTTGGCTGCTGTCTCTGGCAACATGCATTATTGGTGCCACACCTGAACTGTAATAAATCATTACAGTTTAGCAGCTGCATCATTTATTACAGGTGGCTAGAGACGTAACAACTCGACTGTAATAATGAAATTAGAGATGGACTTTTGTACAGCCATTGCAGACTGTCATGAATAACACAATCAATTGTTACTAACTTTCACACAGAGGAAACTGTGTTGCATAACCCACATTTTCACAACTTTCTAGGTTACAATTTTGGTTTGCTAATGCTTGTTTGTCACACTCTCAGTTTTCTTTCTGCACTCATAAAAACACAAAGAGCAGAGATTATAACATGTTGTATTTTCAAAACGTTTCTAAAGAATTACTCAAAAGGGTATTTAGCAGAATAGTCACAAACACTTTCCTCGGACATGGGGAGTGGTACTCACAAACACGTTCACTATTCTCTTCTGCCGATGTCATATTCAGGCTAAAAATTGGTCCAGAACGTATTGAAGATAGGCCTATCGATCGCATAGAATTTGTTACAGTTACACATGCATAAAAAGTATATCACCAGCGAATCTTATGTTTTTAAGACAGCATCAGAATAGAGATAAAACCAGCTGAGCTTACACATTCCTAAATAATTTCACAACAGTGCTCAAAGCGTGACTTCTCAAGCTAAATAGCAAAAACTCCCACATCACAGAGCATCCTACCTGCTTTGTCATTTGCCACACGCAGTCAATGAACTGTAGAAAAATGGGCGACCTGTCTGCATCCGCATGGTTGTCATCCCCGTGGCCCACTCTCTGAAAAGGAGCAGGTCTGCGTGTTACTTTTGGCAGATGAAAATCAATGAAAACACACAATAACTATTTATAAAGGGGCAAATCTGACATCAAACGTTCATGGACCGTGATTACTAAAGGAACCTTTTGATTCACTGTTGACGAAAACTAAGGTGAATGTCACTCTCCTTTAGCACCCCCACAAGAGGCGACCGCTCGCGCCCCACCCCGCTGCCCCCGGGTAGAAAATCAGCCAAAAGGGGACACAAGAGGTTCTTAAAAGGCCTTTTCTGATTGATACATATCCCCTGAGCTACTACTTAGTTGGAACACAAATATTAAATGTTGGAAATGGTCCTTTTTGCAGGGTCACCCCTAAACTTTTTGCCTGCCTCCTATATTTTTGCTGACCTGTTTCTGTTGGTTTTATGACTCTGGGCACTTTACCACTGCTGTTCAGTGCTAAAGTGCATATGCTCTCCCTTTGTAAATATGTCTATATGAATTGGTATGTCCCTAATTGGCTTATTTGGTTTACCTGTTAGTCCCTAGTAGTGTGGCCTGTGTGTGCCCAGGGCTGGTAAACCAAATGCTGCTGGAGGGCCTGCAGCACTGATGTGTGCCACCCACAGAAGCAGCTTGTAAAGTGTGTCTCAGACCTGCCACTGCAGTGTCTGTGTGCAGTCCAGAACTGCCATCTTGGCTCCGCACGCCTGATCCTCGATGTACCACGCCACAGCCACATCACCCCGCACCTGAGGAACCTGCACTGGCTCCCCGTCGACAGGAGAATCTCCTTCAAACTCCTCATCCACGCACACAAGGCACTCCACAAGACTGGCCCAGCCTACCTCAACAGACGACTCCTCTTCTACGTCCCCAACCGCCAACTCCGCTCCGCCGACCTCTCCCTCGCCACCGTCCCTCGCATTCGAAGAACCACCACCGGCGGCAGATCCTTCTCCCACCTCGCCGCCAAGACCTGGAACACCCTTCCACTAAGCCTACGACAGACCCAAGACCTGCTGACCTTCAGGAGGCTACTCAAGACCTGGTTGTTTGACCAGTAGCAGCACCCCCCCCCCTCCTTTTTTTCTCCCCCAGCGCCTTGTGACCCTCGCGGGTAAGTAGTGCGCTTTACAAATTCTGTGATTGATTGATTGATTGAAGTGCACCCACTTCCCAGCCCCTGAACCTTCCCTTGGCATCATGTAAGTCACCCCTACGGTAGGGCGCATTGTATGTGTAAGGTAGGACATGCCTTGGTGTGTGTAGCATGTCCTGGTAGTGAATTACACCCCATTTCGTTTTTCACTACTGTAAGGCTACCTGTTCCTCATAGGCTAGAATGGGCAGTTTGACTATTACATCCTATAGTCCTAACTGACCCCAGGAACATGGTAGAAAAACGAATTTAGTATGCCTGAGCTCAGAATATTAAAATACATCTTTTAGTGAAGTTTATTTCTATATTCTGTGTTTGAAAAAACCACTTTTAGAAAGTAGGTATTTTCTTGCCTAAGCCTTCCAGTGTGCTCTGCTGTTATGTGTATTGGCTGTCTGGTTTTGGAGGGGCAGGGCAGGCTGAGTCAGACCTGGGTTGAATAGAGAGATCTGCATTTAGAGTATGGGGAGGGGTGGCTCCTTGACCCGAATAGGGCTGTGCCTGGCAAGGTGAATGCTGGCTCCACCTCCTACTGTGTGTCTGCTAGCAGACCCCCTCTTTCTGAAAGGAAGGATGCAGCCTGGTAAACAAAGTGCTCCAGGCCTGAGCAGAACTGGTTCTGGCTAGGTTCAGTGACTTGTAGCTTCTGAGAACAAAGACTTTTGGGGTATAAATATCTGTGCTCAAACCCCTCCAAGTTGTATTGCTTTTGGATCTGGAGAGGAAACTCTGTCTGTGCCACTGGAGGAATCTGCAGGAAGTGACTGTCCCTGTGCTTGTGTGTTGTTTCTTGCACTGGCCTGCAGCAGTGACCACTGGACCTTGAAGAAAAGGAACTTTTGAGAGAACTTTTATTTTTTGTTACAGCAATTACCCAAGGGCTAGGAAAAGAGCTAGCCTCCTGCTGGAGTCTCAGGCACATCAGACTCCACCACCAACCTCCTGCTTCCTCCCTGCGAGGATTGCTATCTGCTGATGAGGCTCCTGTGAGTTCCAGGGCCTCTAGTTTGCTTCAGAGAAAAGAGTGCTGGAAATCGACGCTAACGCACCTTTGCGAGCCGCTGCAGCCGAGAGCGCTGGAAAAATCATTGCGCTGCTGCCGCTGAGTGCTCGCAACACGAAACCATCGCTAACGCCTCTTTGCGAGCCGCTGCAGCCGAGACGCGCTGGAAAAATCATCGCGCTGCTGTCGCCGAGCGCTCGCAACCCCTAAAGAAATCATCGCTTCAAGACATCGCATTGCGGACGCCGTGCGTCCGCCATTTTCATCGCATCGCACCGGATTTCGTCGCTCCCTCGCGGAGCGCCATTTCTTCGCATCGCAACACAATCGCACAACGCAACAGGCTCGTCGCATCGACTTCTCCCTTGCGGCAAGAAAGTCATCGCATCGGCGGCCTAGCGTGCAGAAGTTGGTTGCATCGTCTCCGCACGCATCAGCAGATCGGCGCATCATCCTCCCTTGCGGCAAGGATTTAACGCATCGCCGGCCTCGCGTGAGGAAAATCATCGCTACCACTTCTTTGCGACATTTTGTTGGTTTTGCTACTGAATTCAGGTACTTTGTGCGAGAAAGGGTCGCAGAGACCACTGCTTTGGATTTTAACCTTATTTTTGCAACCTCTGAACGAGACAGGGTCGCAGAGACCCCTGCTTTGAATTTGAACCTTATTGTTGCAACCTCTGAATGAGAAAGGGTCGCAGAGACCCCTGCTTTGAATTTGAACCTTATTCTTGCAACCTTTGAACTATTTGTAACAGCCCTTCAACAGCAATCCTATTTTTGACAGTATTGTGGCTTTTACAGTTATTGGTCTTGTGATAAATCTACCAATATATAAAGATACTTATTTTTTTATAACAACTTGTGTGGTGTCCCTTTGTAGTGTTCCTCACTGTATTGCTGTGTATGGTCATAAATGCTTCACACACTGCCTCTGAGATAAGCCTACCTGCTCGTGCTACGTTACCACAGGGTTGAGCAGGGGTATCAAGGAGGGTAGCCCTCTTACTCTGACTTAGGAAGAAGGGTCCCTACTTGGACAGTGGCCAGCCATTGCCAACTAGAGACCCCCATTTCTAACATTAAACTTATCCAGATGATAACTGCACAGCTTTAAGAAGGTAAACAAAGGCACAGTAACGCCGTGGATATCGATTTTTTAGCCTCCATGGCTGACCGAGAGTCAGTCAAGATTTTTTGTTAATTATTCCTTTATTTAATAAAACAACACACAGTCAACAATGACATGATAGTAAGTCAAATAATAAGTACATAACAACCAATCGATTCCGCGCAATCCACTGCTGAGGGTCAAAGGTACATGGCGTATAAGGTAACTCCGAACAGAATGCTGCACAACAATACATCCAACCAGAGCCTTCCATACCCAATTTATATACATAAAACTGGTTTTACAGCTAAGTGACTCGTCGTATCCGAGTCTGCCAGGATTCCTCTGCAAGCTTCGCTCCGTTAGTCGCAACTGCTTCCCATCTAGTTATGGGAAACTGGGCTGAAATGGATAAATATTTGTTAAAAAAACTAAACAACTTTTATCTTGGCCAATCCTTAAGGTTCTGTTCTGACGTCACACTTCAGATGCTGAAATCTGGCAGGCCAGCAGTTCCAAGCTGGCACAGGCCCAGTGTACAAGCCTATGGCAGGCAGAGGTATACTAAACATAAAGAGGTGCTGTTGGGCATAGCTCAGTGAGGTTCTGCCGCACGTGGCTTGAGCAGGCCCATTTTGTGTCAGCTAGGGCTAGCATAATTGTACTATAGAGTACGAGAGGTATACTTGCTGGATTAAGTCAGATACATTTAAGACGCTTTGCTGAACAGAGATCCACGCTAGAGTTGCTCCACTAGGATATGGCACGCTCAGTGGCCCTACACAGTACTGCGGCTGCCCGCGGCGCACGCAGTGTGCCCTCCTAAGAGGGCAGCTCCTTAGTGACTCATGCTGGCACTCTCACCCTCACTTCACTCTTTGGGACCCCCCCCCCCGTGGAAGTCCCTTCCGGCGCTCTCCTGTGTCATTTCAGGCACCTGGGGGAGCTGGAGACAGGAGCTTATACCTGCCCAACCCAGGTGCCGGCCTCCTTGTTCCCCTGTTAGTCCTTCGGGTGGTTGCAAGCCTGAGCAACCTGGGCTTCGATGGTTGATGTTCTGCCCCTAAAAAGGTGTGAGTAGTAATCCTGGACTGGTGGTCACAGATTTAAGGGTGAAAACTCCCAATAAAACAAGCATTGGCATAGCCAATATGTCTCGCCTTTGGGGCCTTATAAGTGTTTAGCCAGAGCTATTGACTTTGCCAATGTCTTCAAGCTGTGCTGTAGAGAAGTGTGGCTGCTGTGCAGCATTCTGAAAAGTTATAATAAAAAGTGTCAGAAGCATTTTTGTTACTTTATATATGACCAAGAAGGCATTATGTAAAACTGAACAACCATATTAAAAAAGTATTTACAATAAAAAATGTCCTCAGTTTTCTTTTGTTGTTGCAATGCTGGCAACTTGTTTCTGCCTATTGCAATGGTTGTTTGTTAAAGCTTTTTTTTGAGGGGGCATAAACAATCGGAGGGGGAAGGTTGGGAACTAGTACCTGTATTATAACACTAGCAGCGGCCAGACGCTAGGGGAGAATCAACAGATGCCAGATTCTGAGAGCAGGCTGAGGTGGTGCTGAGTGATGCTGAGGGGGTAGTGGTGGTGGTGGTGACTGTTGCGGAGACGATGCTGAGGTGATGCTGAATGATACTCAGGTCTTGCTGAGTGATGCTGTGGTGGTGCTGAGTGAGATTGTCTTGGCGCTGAGTGATGCTGTGGTGGTGCTGAGTGATATTGTCTTGGCGCTGAGTGATGCTGTGGTGGTGCTGAGTGATGCTGTTGTGGCCCTGAGTGATGCTGTGGTGGCCCTGAGTGATGCTGTGGTGGCGCTGAGTGATGCTGTGGTGGCGCTGAGTGATGCTGTGGTGGCGCTGAGTGATGCTGTGGTGGCGCTGAGCGATGCTGTGGTGGCGCTGAGCGATGCTGTGGTGGCGCTGAGCGATGCTGTGGTGGCGCTGAGCGATGCTGTGGTGGCGCTGAGCGATGCTGTGGCGGCGCTGAAAGATGCTGTGGCGGTGCTGAAAGATGCTGTGGCGGCGCTGAGTGATGCTGTGGCAGCGCTGAGTGATGCTGTGGCGGCGCTGAGTGATGCTGTGGTGACCCTGAGTGATGCTGTTGTGGCAGTGAGCGATGCTGTGGCGGTGCTGAGCGATGCTGTGGTGGTGCTGAGCGATGCTGAGGCGGCGCTGAGCGATGCTGTGGCGGCGCTGAGCGATGCTGCGGTGGCGCTGAGTGATGCTGTGGTGGTGCCGAGTGATGCTGTGGTGGTGCTGAGTGATGCTGTGGTGGTGCCGAGTGATGCTGTGGTGGCGCCGAGTGATGCTGTGGTGGCGCCGAGTGATGCTGTGGTGGCGCAGAGTGATGCTGTGGTGGCGCCAAGTGATATTGTTGTGGCGCCTAGTGATGCTGTGGTGGCCCTGAGTGATGCTGTCGTGACCCTTAGTGATGCTGTGGTTGTGCTGAGTGATGCTGTAGTGGTGCTGAGTGATGCTGTAGTGGTGCTGAGTGATGCTCTGGTGGCCCTGAGTGATGCTCTGGTGGCCCTGAGTGATGCTCTGGTGGCCCCGAGTGATGCTCTGGTGGCCCTGAGTGATGCTGTGGTGGCCCTGAGTGATGCTGTGGTGGCGCTGAGTGATGCTGTGGTGGCGCTGAGTGATGCTGTGGTGGCGTTGAGTGATGCTGCGGTGGCGCTGAGTGATGCTGCGGTGGCGCTGAGTGATGCTGCGGTGGCGCTGAGTGATGCTGCGGTGGTGCTGAGTGATGCTGCGGTGGTGCTGAGCGATGCTGTGGTAGTGCTGAGCGATGCTGTGTTGGTGCTGAGCGATGCTGTGGTGGTGCTGAGCGATGCTGTGGTGGTGCTGAGCGATGCTGTGGTGGTGCTGAGCGATGCTGTGGTGGTGCTAAGCGATGCTGTGGTGGTGCTGAGCGATGCTGTGGTGGTGCTGAGTGATCCTGTGGTGGTGCTGAGTGATCCTGTGGTGGTGCTGAGTGATGCAGTGTTGGCCCTGAGTGATGATGTGGTGTCGCTGAGTGAAGCTATGGTGGTGCTGAGTGATGCTGTGGTGGCGCGGAGTGATGTTGTGGTGCTGCTGAGTAATGCTGTGGTGCTGCTGAGTAATGCTGTGGTTACGCTGAGTGATGCTGTGGTTGCACTGAGTGATGCTGTGATGGCGTTGAGTGATGCTGTGATGGCGTTGAGAGATGTGTTGGTGCTGAGTGATGCTGTGCTGGCTCTGATTGATGCTGTGCTGGCTCTGATTGATGCTGTGGTTGCGCTGAGTGATGCTGTGGTGTTGCTGTGGTGTTGCCGAGTGAGAGATAGAGTGAAGATATAATGCCCAATTAGAGAGGGTGGTGAGAGAGAAAGAGAGAGAAAGGGTGTACATAGAATAAAGAGTGGAGCGGGATAGAGAGAGAGAAAGAAGGGGAGAGAGAGTGAATGAAGGAGTTTGAAAGAGAAACAGATAAAGGGGTGAGAGAGAATGAAAGGCTAAAAAGATAGAGAGGGGAGAGTTAATTAAGTAGAGAGAGAATTAGAGAGGGGAGAGAGAGAGAAGGAGAGGGACAATAAGAGGGGGGTGTGGAGTTTAAATAGAGTGAAGAAGTGACGCGGAAAAAGTAACCTTAAATATAGCTTTGTGCTTTGCGCGAATAAATATTTTTTTTAAAAAAGAGTGAGACAAAAATACTGGTAATTAGGCTGTGACTCCCAATATAAAACAAATAGCGATATAAGGTGAAATCAACCCACCGAAGCAATATTTCTAACTAGACAAAAAAAGCTTGCATTTCAATGCTAATCGCTGTTGTTTTTCATGTGACTGTAGTCCAGGGCCGTCAGTTGGTAATGTGAGCTGCTGCTGCGATTGAAACATCAGAGTCCAGAGAGTTAATGAGCCATGACGAGGAAATGAGGAAGAGATAGGAAACCCAGATGGCAGCTGCGCGGCGCGTGCACGCCATCGTGAACGCAAGCTGGTCGCCAGCCGAAAGCCAGTGGGTTTGCACTTCCAAAACCCGCTTACTAAAACTCTCGGCCAGACCAGCGCAAGCGCTGGTGCAGGCCGAGACCTAAAAATGGTAGCGCCAAATGGGTTGGCCCACTGTGTCGTTCGGATCATCAGGTGGTGAGCAGCTTAGGTTACTCATCGCTGCTTGCCCTTGCATCGCCCGTAAGTTAACCCAAAACATTGGCATATTTCACTTGTGAAATAAACTTGCAGCAAACTGTTTTTCCACCAAACCATACGTTGCATGTTTTATTTCATTCCTTGTGTGATAAGTAGCTATTTTCCATGTTTGCGGGGAGGGTTGCCGATATCAACACTATGTTGCACGAGGCTAGGTCTGTCATAGTGCAGCAAAATGTGACAGCGATAGGGAGGTCGCAGTTGTACTAGACTATTGAAGGTACAGTGGCACTAAGCTGAGTAGGTACAGTGAGGCTAGGCAAATCGAGACAAAGTTGTTTCAAACCAGGGCAGACACAGTTGCAGCAGGCCACAGCAGGTAAAGGTGAATAAGGATAGAGCAGGGAGTTTTCCCAGATCGCAGTACCCGACTTTTGCAGGCAAAGGTATCCACTGGCAGGCAGACGAAGACGCAGTTGGATGAGGCTACAGCAGGACAGCTTAAGTTCACGGAGGAAGAGTTGTGCAAAGATAGGCAGTTGTAGAAGGCTGCATTAGACAAAGGTGTGCAGTGCAAAGGACACAGTAGAAAGCAACACAGCAGCATGCGGTCTGACCCAGATGCGCATTTGATTGTATGCTGTAAACTCTCTGATCTGCACTCCGACAGACGAGCAAATGAGGGTTTGTTGTGGTTTGAATGAATGCCCTTATCCTTCAAAGATCACCATTCACTTCCTTCAGCACTCGCACACTCATGATAACCCATGCAGCTCACACACATACTGTCATGCATCCTCCTCAAGTCTCATTTTCTCGATTTGTGTGTCTCTGTTTTTGCGTCTGTGCTTCTGTGTGTCAGGATCTCTTCTGCATGTCTTTTTGTTGGCCTTTTTATTTCTGAGTTAACGTCTCTTGACTCGGTTTTTCTATTACAATCATCTAATGAACTACACTTCCCCATCCCTATGTTTAAAATGTTCTCCAATCGCTTTGTTCCATCTTTCTGATTGCCGTGTTCTTATCTCCTTTTTTTTAACCCCCGAGTCAGGGCCACTGGAATTATACGATTTTGCAGTCGCTGATTTTTTGCATAATTAGCGATCCACTAATACTTTATGGGTTTCGGAGTAGCGTCCTACTCGCTGGCGAAAAAAAAAGCTTCAAAACGCCATCAGGGGTAGCGAGCGCTATATAAATGCAAACCTTTTTCCCTCTTCTATTCCTCTGCTATCCTTCTGAATCCAAATAACTGACTAACTTATTCACCACTCAAATTACTTTCATATTTCACTATACTAATTCACCACTAATCCCTATGGGTGCGGAGTAGCGTGCTACTCGCCGCAAAAGCGCTTTGACGCCTCGTCAGGGGTAGAAAGCGCTACATAAGTGCAAGTACAATACAATAATAGCTCGCTGGGTCCTCGCATGAAGGTCATTCACTCAGGAAGAGGGGACTGAGGAAAGCGTTGCAGATGTCACGTGCCCCATCCAGGGACTTCCGCTGCTCCATTACTAGGCCTCATGACCTCACCGGATGTGCAGCGTGCCAAGGCTTAAAGAATGACGGCACAGGGTACTCACAGAGAACTTGGCCAGCAGCTATGCCGTTTCGGAACGTAAAGGAGACGTATTGAGTGTTGTTGGGGCCACCAGACGGGCCTCATTGTTAAAAATATGACGTAGTTTAACATTGGTGCCTGAACCCAAGCATTTCAACCGAATGACCAAGTACTCCCTTTTAGCACTCAACTCTCGTCGAGTAGCCAAAGCTTACTCAAGGACATGAAATGATGTAAGATCACCAGAATGCAGTTCACACAGTAGTTAGTAACAGTCGCTAAGGCCGATGTTCAGTGTCAGTTCTCAACTTTTTAATATACAAAAGCATAAAACACTACACACAAAATTAGGAAGTATTAAAAAACATGAGTTGCTAGCATCTTCCTAGCCAGAGATCTGACCCCAGACAGTAATATAGCTGCCAACCACTACACACTCTAGTTAAAGTGAACATTGAGGATTATGACCCATATTTGCCTAAGGAAGATATTCATAATGTTCCTGCGAGGTTCTGTGGTGCATCCAAAGCCAAATATTAAAGATCATCTTCAACAATGGAGGACCAAACTACACTAACAGTTTGAGAGATACATTTCAAACGCTAAGATAAACAGTCTTTGTATTTCGTTGCAGAGATTTGATTCCATGGATTTTTTAATTAGGTTTTCGAATGTAGTGATTTAGTTTCAACGTACGTACTATGAAACCTTATGCAGACTACCCATGGATGTACCAGAGAAATAAGTGCCTGCCACAAACTTTTAAACATTTTTTTATTAGTTTGAAAGCCAACACATAAACATTAAAGACGAGACTGCAATTTCCATTGAACCCCCATCCTCCTCCATGTCCGCATTATAAAAAAAAAAGGTTCAAACATCAATTACACGTTCTTGCGCCGCCCTGCACACCCTAAGGTATCTCTCCACCCATCCCCTCCACTCGGCCAGAGTCCAGGCGATCAATCCAACAATCCCTCCCCCCCCCATTATCAACCCTGGACCAGGCATTCGGACTCCTACACTACTGCTTCATCCTTGAGCTGTAACCAAAGGCCCAACTTTTCGTGTTTCTGGTTGGCTTCTCGTGACCGATAGACCAGTTTTCCTTGTTGCATACACCATTCTAAGTTCAATCTCCAGGCCTCGACCGTAGGATCACCTCCCCTCCCCAATTGCGGATTATGTCCCGCTTAGCAACTGCTAGTGTCACATTACAAAACAGTTGCGCATATTTTGTCTAGCGATTGTTCGCCCCATATCCCCAGCATTACCAAGGCTGGATTGAGGTTCAGGTTGAGGCCCAGCCTCAACCTGAACCTCAAGGGCAGTCCCATAGAGTATGCAGTAGAGTACCCCGTTGTTTGCAAACTCTGAGACATCTGTCATTCTCTATCTTGCCAATCGCCAACAGCCATGTTCTAGTATAGTACGCCCTATGGAAAATCTTCAACTGTACCAACTTAAAGTCTGCACGGATCGCCATTTCCCTAGGGTAACTACACGCTTCTGGCTAGTCATCCTCCTCAAGTCTCCCAAAGTCATGCTCCTAGCTGTCCCTGAGTTTCGTGAAAGGGGGGAGAACTATTGTTAAGTAGGGTGGAGTATATCAGTGACACCGCGTGTTTGTGCAGGGGTGCCCCAGCACTTTCATTTATAACGGTGTTTTTAATCTACATTTCTTCCAGGCTGCTGGTATGGGCCCTTAGTATATGCCTTATCCGCATGTAACAAAAGATCTGGCTGCCTGCCAAACCATATTGCATCTGGAAGTCCCGGAATGGCATCACTTTCCCATCTTACCAGACATCCCCTTTGTTGGAGATGCCCAGTTGGTCCCATTTCCTGTACCCCGCTATGTGTGGTAGGTCTTTCAATACGTCAGGCTCCCAAAGTGGTGTTTCCAGTGTCAGCTTTTCTCCCCACCCGTGGCTAATGTTGCTTTTTTTCATAGGATGCTTGATTCTGGTCCAGGGAGGACCTGACTTGGCAGTTCGAGTTGGATTGTTCCCATGAGGAGCAGGGCCAAGACTGATTTGCATATGGCTGAGTCTAAAATGGGGTGGCATGGTGAGCAAAAGAACGATGGATTTAACCCAGATCTCTTGGCTGGGGGTGAATGTTTGGTTTGTTCTGCATTCTGTCCATCATTTGTGTGTGTTTTGGTTTCTTGCCCTAAGTGCGCTGGCTATGCTAGACATGGGTCCCGGGCTCAGTGTGCCACTGGATTCAAGCTAGCCTGGCTGATGAGGGGTGATCACCTGAAACCGGTCCCAGGATGCTTGATTCTGGTCTAGGGAGGACATGGCTTGGCAGTTTGGGCTGGATTGTTCCTATGAGGAGCAGGGTCAAGACTGATTTGCATATGGCTGGGTCTAAACTGGGGTGGCAGGGTGAGCAAAAGAAAAAAGGATTTAACCCAGATCTCTTGATTGGGGGTGAATGTTTGATTTGTTCCACACTCCGTTCTTCATTTGTGTCTCTTTTGCTTTTTTCCATAGTCGCACCACTGTCGCTGTCGGGTAGGGCCACACGGCCGCCCGTTCTCCCCCATACAGGTATCGTGGATATCCCTTCGGGTTCACTGCCTTCCTATCTGCCATCGGAGTTGGGTCCCGTTGGCTTGCATACACCCAGTCATTAGCCACCAACAGCTGAGATGCCCAGTAGTATAAATTTAGATTTGGCAGAGCGATTCCCCCATTCTGGGGTTTCCTGGTCAGGGTCGCTATTGCTATGCTGCGGGCTCCCCCATACCACAGGAGTTCTCTTGTCACCCCATCCACTTCCCCGAAGAACCAATCAGGGACCACAAAGGGAGTGTTCTGCAGGACATACAGGAATTTAGGCAGGTGGATCATCTTTCTATAGGGCTGCTCTGCCCATCATCTTTAGGGGGAGCCGTCGCTAGTGCTTGACATAGTTTTTATTGTTTTACGGGACCCTCCCCAGATTGTTGGTGTAGAACCTATTGCATCCCATTGTCACATAGATCCTCAGACACCGAAACTCCTTGAGTTCCCATTGCAGAGGGGTTCCCACAATGTTAGGAGGTAAATTGCAGATTTGGCCCAGTTTATACGGATTCCCGCATTGGACACAAACACTTCCATGATCTGCAGGACCCGTCCTATCATGCCTACCACAAACTTGGTGGGCAAAGAATTTCCTTTGAAGCAGTCTTAGCGGTGTCAGAAGACCTTCCTCGGAGCCCAATGTTGGGCAAAGTACACATGAACCCAGCAGTACAGTAGCCACTGGACTACCCAGGCTGGTAAGGATGCCCGTCCACCTTAAAGTTCCTTTTGTTGATGGTCGGTTCAAGGCCTTTAACTCAAAACCTGCTTGTAGCTGACAAGATTTTCTTGGTGTAGGGCCATCCGCAGGTCTGGGAGTACAAGACAAAGCTGGAGACTAAGTTGGCACTGGGGTCCTGATTGGAGAGTTCAATGGCAATATCTCCAGAACTGCTTGAGCTAAAATGATAATGACAACTGTTCCAGAATCAGCTACATAACGAACACACAGGCTAGGTGGTGAAGTTAAAGATGCCTCAAAATGTGAGGACCTCTAAAGAGAAGGATGCAGGCTTCTTACAAAGCAGGGAGGGTCAGGTTCAAATGTGTTAGTTTGAAGAGTATTACCTTCCCCTGGGCCTCGATGACCTCATTTTGTAGTTTGTGCTTCCTGGTCAGCTGGCTGGGAGTGACCTCATGTCTCCAGGACTGAAGCAGTTTATAGGGCTGATCTATTTAGGTCCTTCAAGACAGCTGGACTCTGAACTTTACTGGGGATCAGTCTCTGGCTCTTGGAGTCTCAGTCCTGCAGCTCAATTACGAAAGCAGGTTTTTGTCTCCAAGCAGTTCAACCACAGAGCTTATGAAGTTTTTTACGGATTTGATCCCACTCCAGGTCAAGGAGAATGGTAACTAGCAAAAGTTAGACTCATGGATCATCAATTCTTCTTGCTTGCACTGGTGTGAAGACCCTCCTTCAATGAGGAGAAAATACTGAACTCTGTACTGGTCATGGGGCCTAGTATTTATGACCAGGTCTGGCCAATCAGGTCATATGCATCAAAACCTCAAGTCTGGTGGCCCTCAGTGCTCCACCTTGTTGACCCGCAGGTTCTGTCAGTTCAGATGTTTGCTAAATAATTTATGTTCACACCTATGATTCATTCAAAGCCTTGTATTATAGTTAAAACGTTATTTTTCCCATATGATCTTTAAAATCAATGCTTGTTATCCTCAAACTTCATATCAATGTCAATCTCATCTTGATGGTTACCATCTCAAATGTTGAAATTATGTTTTGTCCATCCTCAGTGCATTCTGAGAAGCGTGTCTTTTTGTGGGTCATAGAAAAAGCATTCAAAATAGTATCCACATCTGAACCTTTCAACCAGGTGAATGCCAGCAAAAACTACTGCGGCTACTTTCGTGTGTTGTGCTGCAACTCTGAGCTTCACATTGGGCTGTAAGAAATGATGAAAGAGGTGTTTGAGTGGGTGATCCCATTACAATAGTGTGTCAAACACTCAACTGCTTCTCTTCCCGCTGGCCTTACATCTCAATACAATGAACGCTGTTGAACCAACTGCGTGAAGGTCCACATCGGGTCCAAGGACCAATGCTTTTGTGTTAGGTGGGGGAAACACATATTATTGCAAATTAGAACATTATTTATGGTTCACCAATGTACACTGAGATCTGGGAAAACTTGTAAAAGACATGTCCTAAGAATACACTGGTAACAAAAGAGATCTTCTCAAATAACACATCAAAAATGATAGAACCCAGAGATTACTCCCCCACCTGACTGAGTGCTTCTTTTGCATTTTTAATTTAATGCTTACTTACAGAGAACTACATAAATAGTAGCCATGAATTTACAAGTGCTCCTCAACAAAATGGTTTAAACCTTAAAATTGAAGTACTCAC
Source organism: Calotriton arnoldi (assembly GCA_963921515.1). Lineage (NCBI taxonomy): Eukaryota > Metazoa > Chordata > Amphibia > Caudata > Salamandridae > Calotriton > Calotriton arnoldi. The sequence continues at coordinate 2,688,874 of CAWUFW010000646.1, read as the reverse complement.
TATTGCAATAGTCACCAGTTGTCCAGCCTTTTTCTGGCATAACTCCAGACCTACTCCAAATTAGTATATCATTAGTGGCTAAGTGACGATTATGCCTCTGCTATTAGTGAAGGCTCTTTACATACTCTTACTAAATATAAACAAATATAGAGGCTGGAGGAGATGACCCAGGCCTCAGTGTACACAGGTGCAGGCAGAATAGGTGGGTTAAAAGGTCAGAGAGAGCAAAGTGACACAAGCTAGCAAATCCAGCAGTAAAAGTGGAAATAAGGAAGATAATGTGTAAAAGTGTTTACATTCAGAAAGAAGGCTTTGTCCAAATGTCAGTGATACCTCCCCAGAAGCCCCAATATTAACAAATCACACCCCAACACCTTTGGGGACAATAATAAAAACAAGGTACTGTAACACATAACATGGTTATGAATGCCAAGGAAAACATGAATGCGAAAGATATAAGGATTGAGAGGAGTAGGAAAGATTCACTAAAATCCAAAGCAATTTAAGCTGCAAGTTTCACACAAAACTCCAAGCAGATTCTCCTCCATTCGCCATGTGTCATATAACCCAAAACAAAAGCAAACGGAGAGCAGTGGTTTCTAAAGGTAAAGTTAGAGCTAACAGAAAAACAACTGCAGGAAAGCCTTACCAATGTTCCGATCAGATGTTTATCGGTTTTAGTGGGAAGCAAAAATCTAAGTCTAAACTTAAATCTCTAAACAGAAATAAATCCTGGAAGCATTTTGATATATTCCAGCAATGAATTGTGTCAGTACTAGGGGTATTGTTTGAATAAAGTTACAAAAGAGCAGGATGAAAGCAACTTTACCAGACTTCTATTACTTTGCCCTGGCCAAAGAGCTAGTAAGGCAGGCTGAGTCCCAACTTAAAGAAAATGTGGTTAAACTTATGGAAGAAGACCATGTCACGAAAGAAGAGGCAAGGAAACCAATGCCACTCTCTTGCCATGCTGGACTACAGCCACAAAACGTTGGGACCTCATAGAGGATAGAAGAGAATGAATGGCAAGAGACTAGCCCTGTAATAAGGGAAAGTCGATCAACCTTTGCGAATATTCAGCTAATTATTCCAGGGAAGCGTTTGCAGGATGGAATAATCTATAAAGGTTCTCCTCACTGGTGGCAACTCTAAATGCTGTTAAAGAAGGAAGATAGCTTTGACTGAGCTTATACGCTAGTATTCAGTGATTTCACCTAATAGTTTTGCAGTCGGAAAATGATAAAGTCTTCTGTCATAGTATGTCAATGAGTTGGTAAGCTTGGAGCAAAAACTGGGGTTGGTTGAATTTATGAGTCCAACGTTATAATATTTTAGGACACTGGGTTAGTTCCCATCACTTTATTACCCATTGTTACACGATGTGACTTACTAGTCAAAAAGAATAAAGGGATACCCTATGAATGGCCTCCCTGTGCCGATGTTTAATGCAGTTTATAGGGTAATAAGAAAATTCTTTAATGAATTACTCTGATGTTCCCACTGTACAGTGACTCTTCCTAACGAAGACGTTGGCCAACACTATGTTTTGATCACCAATATCCACAAAAATCCTTGCAGTAAATCTCCACAAAAAGAAGAATTCATTAATTTAGAAAATCATATACAAAAACGTTTTTGCAAGTTATTCTGCAGGTTTCATAGATAATGGAAGTGATTTAAATGCAAAAGGTTCTGTATGCGAGGCAGACGAGCAACAGGAGATTGTGGATGTTTGAGATCCCTGAAGTCTTTTATTAGTTTATCAACGTGATAAAAAGGTATTAGAGGGGAAAGGTGGAGTTGTTTTTGCAAAGGAATACCTCTCAGATGTAATATATCGAGTTATTTGGTCTAATGAAATGCAACACACTTTTACAATGGAAAATGACATACTCAGTTGCTGTTCTGGATCAATATTCTAAAACATGGCCCGGGATAGGCTTTCTAGACACACTGGCACCAAGGACTTTGTCAATGTGCAAACCTGAGACAGAAAGGCAGTTGGACGGTGCTCTATTTGAATAAAATGCATTTCAAGTAACAATCAATTCTATGAAATATCAATGGGATGATTAGTGGAACCAAAACACTCTTTCATAATATAAAGGTACACTAAAGAACAATAGTAAACAAAGGATATATTTGAAAGATTTATTTTAAAATATAATATGAGTAGTAATTACAATAAAAGCAAACAGAATAGTAGCTGCGTCGTTTATGAGAAGCATGAACAGCAGAAAATATTAGAACATAAGGCTAGGTAACTATATATCAATCACGCCCTCATATCTTTTGCTTACTAAGCTAAACTCAGCACTAAAATAATAGCCTAATTCAAGTTTCAAACATGGTTCACACCAGCATACCTGTTTTGAACAATGAAAATACTATTCAATATAACAGCGTCTTCTGCTACTTTCGTCTGCGTTAGAGGGCAGTCTAATAAGCCCAGCAAGCAAAGGCTTACGCACCTCCAATTAGCCTTCAGCAGAAGTACGTGATATGGACTACCTCGATGCAGTCTTCTGGTACAAAGTTCCTCACTATCCCTTCTCACTCCATTCCTCACTTTTTTAGCATTATCTGGCCCTTACTGAATCTTTCAAAATAAACAATTAGCAGAAAGTGGCTTGATGGCGTGGCTTGGACGCCAAAGCAAGATGGCGGACTTCATGTGAGCTCCGCTCGGACGCGGAGACTCTCTGGGCTATCCTGCCTCAAACTATGGAGTTTTTTGACCGTGAGTAGTGGCCCTGCAATCTGGGAATGGCGGTGAGTCGAAGGTCCGCTCCTAGTTCAGGGCTATTGCGGAACGAAGCCTGGAAGCTGCGGCGGTGATTTCCCCCTCATCGAGTCACGAGCGGCCGCCATTTTAAATTACGGCGCTCGCGCTCCGTTTTTTTAGTCAGAAAGTGCCGCCCGAGTAAAATTCCTTAATGCTGCCGATGTGGAGGTGGAGAGGAAGAGTAGCATGCCTCACCATTTTCTGGGATATCTATGCATGTGAGGTGCAGGGGATGGAGGAGGCTTCCTAATAGTAACCTGCTGTTCCTTCCTACTCTATGGCAGTCATGTGGATTATGCAAGAGGGAGAACACCTTGATTTTCTCACGTCCTCACTTGGAATTTGATATTCCAGTTTGTGGTCGCTGTTGGGAACTTTTTCTTCACGGTTTACAGTCACTTCATCCAAAACCGGTTCTTCTAGCTCACCTTTGGAAGATCGCTGTTTCTTCTGCCTCCTTCTTTGGTGTATGGGTCCAACTCGCCCGTTTTTAGTTACTACTCGTCGATATCCACCACAATTCAAGATGGCGAATGACCCGCACACCTCCTCTAGATCATCATCCTCAGGTGCTAAACCAAAGAGACATAAGAATGATCCCCGTTACCTATTCATACCGCACAAAATCCTGTTCTGGACTCTATTCTGGAGGAAGTACGTGGTCTCCAGCCCTTTATGTCTACTACCAACGAAAAGCTCAAACAAATTGAAGACCGCTGGATAATTATGGAGGGCAAGGTAACGGAACTTGAACAACGTGTTGGGGATCTGCAAGATATATCTAATAAAATTCCACTGTTAGAACAAGAGATCCACAAACTCAAACTTCATACTGAAGACTTGGAAAATCGTAATCGACGGAATAATCTCCGCATTTACGGCCTGCCGGAAAATATTGAGGGACCGGATATGGTATCCTTTCTGAAGAAGTTTCTGACGGACCTCCTAGAGCTTCAATCCTCTCCTGCTCTCAACATACACCGGGCACACCGTCTGGGCCGTCTTCAACCTAACTCAATCAAGCCACGTGGTATCATAATGCTTTTTTTGGAATTTACTGAACTAATGCATGTTTTGAGAGCGGTTAAGACCAAACGTCACCTCACTTGGTCAGGTCATAATATTTTTATTTCTCAAGATGTTTCTAATGCAACGAATGCTCGTCGTAAGGAATTTTTGGCTCTTCGTCCCCAGATGAGACACTTGAACATTCAATATGGCATTCTTCACCCGTGCCTATGTAAAGTTACTCATGAAGGAAGATCACGTTCCTTCGACGATCCTGATAAATTGAAACTCTTTCTCAACAATATTCCTTCACAGAATATGGAAAACTAACGTTCTAACACTGTTTCAGGTTTATTGGTTAATTGGTTAATTGGTTAATTGGTTATTGTTGATTTTACAGCTGTACCTCTACCTTTCTTGGTTGATGTATTCTTCCCCTATAATGCTTTTGTTCCTTTCAAATCTCTTCCTTTCTTTCTTTATCTCCTACTAATTAGTATTCTTTTATTTTATAATGAGGCGTATCAGTATCTATTTACTCGTACCGCTGTCCTTGCTTTATCGTCACCTTGCTCCCCTCTTCCTTTTGCTGGTTTATCTTCAGACCGGGATTAATTTCCTTGATCTGTTTACTCTCCCTATTTCTCTGTATTTCTCTCTTCATTATCTTCTCATTCTCTCCTATCCTTCTATTTACCTTCTTGTCTCTCATGGTGTGCTTTGTCTATCTATTTTTTGTATATCTGAGTGTTTTTCACTATATTTACTTAAGGGTTTTATCTTTCCTTTTTTTTGTGTGAAAATGATTGGTTTCTTTTTTCTCCCAGTGGTCTTGCAATTTGTTGCTCCTGTTTCTTTATTTATTCCTTGCACCACTTTTATTATCTGCTCCCTTACTCGATGTTTTTCTCTCATCATTCTTTTATATACATGATTGTTTCTTCCTATTTCTACTCTTTCTGTAAATCCACCATCCCATGTTTTGTGTTTATATCTAATTCTAGTTACTTTTTATTATGTTCAACTTTTGCAGTTTGTTATACCCGTGTCCAATTGTATCTCCCCACCTCTCATCATGGTTAACGTTGTCTCGTGGAATGTACGTGGTCTAGGTCATCCTGTCAAGCGTCAGAAGGTATTGTCCCATCTTTCCAAACTTAATGTTCATGTTGCTTTCTTACAAGAAACTCACTGTAATGATGCAGAATCGCTTAAACTAAAACGACAATGGGTTAGTCAAATTGTTTTTTCACCTGCAATTGATCGGCATGGTGGGGTTGCTATCTTATTTCATAAATCTATTAATGCACAGATATTATCAACTGAATGTGATTCGGATGGGCGATGGGTCATGGTAGATGCCACTATTCATAAAAAACAAATTACTTTTTTAAATATCTATGGCCCTGTAAAACCTGATCCACAATTTTGGGAATGTATTAAATTGAAATTAGCCTCAATTTCTAACCCCAATATAATTGTTGGTGGCGATTTCAATAATTGGTTAGATCCTTTTTCTGACAGAAAATCCAATTGTAAATTTAAGCCTGACAAAACCCACAAATCCTTTCAAGCTGCTATTGCCTCCCGCCCATTTTATGATGTATGGAGGACATGTAACCCAGATTTTAATGAATACACATTTTTCTCCAATGTACATCATACTATGTCTCGCATTGACTATATTTTGACCTCTAAGGCCTTGCTCCCATGTATTCATTCCTCTGAAATTGGGTCTATTTTTATTTCTGATCATGCCCCCATGTCCGCCTCTTTTGATTTCTCAGTTAACACTTGCAAACAAGGTCGTTGGCGTTTTAACAACTACCTGCTCTCAGACAAAACATTTATTGCAGAAACTACTTCCTTTATTAAGGAATTTTTTCTAATAAACCAACCTTTGGATACCTCAATTACTAATAATTGGGATGCCTTTAAAGCTTCATTTAGAGCCTTTACAATTGCTTACTCTGCAAGAAAAAAGAAACTACTCAATGCTGAGTATCATGATACCCTTCAGAAAATAAAAATTTTGGAGGATAGGTATTTTTCGTCTAAATCCCCCTCTGCTTTGCAAGAACTGATTAAGGCCAAAGCTAATTTAAATAAAATTGCCACTGTGGACGCATGTAATATTCTGCTTAAGATAAAATCCAAATTCCATGGAGGCCAAAATAAGGCAGGGAAAATGTTAGCCAATTATTTAAAGATAAAAACAGAACGGAAAACTATTGGACCTATCCACTCAGAAACAACTAATAAACTCCTATCCTCTGATTCAGATATTATAAGTACCTTCCAATCCTATTATGAACTCTTGTATACTGATGATTCATCTCCCTCTGAACATGATTTCGATACTTTTTTCCAAGGTATCCCTAAACCCTCCTCTCTACCCGATATTTTTTCCCCTCTTGAAAAAGATATATCTCTCCAAGAAATTATTGATGCCCTCAAATCCCTAAAAAGGCCAAAGCTCCGGGTCCAGACGGATTCTCAGTTGAATTACTTTCAACCTTTTCCACAATTCTTGCCCCAAAATTATTGGAACTTTTAAATCATTTTTATCCAACTCAAAAGCAGATGGGTCTTTTTAGAAGCCCTTATTGTTGTCATTCCCAAACCGGACAAAGACTCCTCTTTGTAAAAACTTTAGACCTATTTCTCTGATTAATTATGATTGTAATTTTTTTGAAAATATTTTAGCATCTCGCTTAGACAAGCTTATCCCATCCCTTATTAAACCTGAACAAGTTGGCTTTATTAAAGGCCGCCTTGCCTCTGATAACGCTAGAATGTTTTCTAATATTCTTGCCCTTGGAAAGAAGTATTCGTCTCCTTTAGCTGCCCTTTCACTTGATGCTGAAAAGGCCTTTGACCGCATAAACTGGCAATACATGTTCCATACTCTTAAGTGGTTTGGCTTTGGTCAAAGGTTTATTTCTCATATCAAATTATTATATACTGCCCCACGTGCATGTGTTTTTGTGAATGGCCTCTACTCCTCGTACTTTAGATTGCAAAGAGGTACTCGCCAAGGCTGCCCCCTATCCCCATTACTTTTTCTCCTTTGTTTAGAACCATTTCTGGAACGTATTAGGCATAATCCTGACATTACAGGTTTTCAATTTAAATCTCATGAAATTAAACTTTCTGCTTATGCAGATGATGTTCTTATTTATATGGCTAACCCATCCAAATCCCTTCCAAATTTTTTACAAGAGATTGACTTATTCTCAACTGTTTCTGGATACAAACTTAACTTTTCCAAAACTGAAGTCCTACCTATGAATGATTTATGTTATCGTTACATGTTTAATACAACTAAATTTAACTGGTGCCCCCAAAAGATTAAATATCTGGGAACATGGTTTTCCTCTACTATTCCTGAAACCTTATCCTATAATTTCTCTGCTCTAAAACTAAAACTCACAAAATTATTATCTTCCTGGTCCCCATTATTTTTATCTTGGTGGGGTAGACTAGACACAATTAAGATGATGATTGTTCCCCAAGTTCTTTTTATACTCTCAATGTTACCCTTCAAAATACCTAATTATTACTTTTCCCAAATCAACTCAATATGTACCAAATTTTTATGGAATAACAAACGTACTAGAATTGCTTTATCTAAACTAATACGTCCAAAGTCTGAAGGTGGTGTCCGATTTCCGAACTTTAAATTGTATCATACTGCATTTTTGATTCGTCAGTTCTATGCGTTGACCAAAGATTATCAAGACTCCTTAATGCCAACATGGATTACAGTTGAAAGATCATTGTTAAACGATTTTTCATTTCAAAATGTTGTATTTATGACTAATTGTACTTTCATTTCTAAGTTTCCTATCCTAAAATACTCCCACCATATAATTCACACCCTTTTTTTCCAAGATTTTGACCCCTACCAATCCTTTCTAGCCTCTTCTCTATGGTACAATATACACATCAAGTTTAGACACAAGTCTTTTTACTACAAACACTGGAAGGAAAAGGGCATCTTTTATGTACACCAATTGTTTGCCAACAATTCGATTTTGCCTTTTTCTCAACTTCAAAGAAAATTCAACCTTCCAGATTCCTATCTTCAGCAATACAATACATTAACAACCAGTCTCAACACACATCTACAAAAACTCCAATCTAACCCTGTATCTACTTCCTTTTCTCCTACTACTCCCCTATTCCATGTCCCCCTTGACCCTACTCCTAATGCCTCTTTTATTTATAAAACGCTCTCTTCATCTATAACCACACGGAGTAAATCGCCTATTGAATTACTTTGGGAACTAGATTTATCTCAAACGTTATCAGTTTATCAGTGGGATAAGGTGTGGCAGAAGATTTCTAAAACATCTAAAGCGGCCAACATTACACAGTCCCTATACTTTATCTACAACAGGGTCGTTGTTACTCCCCTCTTCTTACATAAAATTGACCACTCTAAATCTCCATCATGCTGGTCATGTCTCTCTGCTGAAGGCTCTCTATTGCACTTACTCTTTTACTGCCCAAGGGTACAGGATTTTTGGAAAGCTATCTGGTCGAAGTGTCTATTAATCTTTTCTTGCAATGTACCATTTGCTATCCACAATATCTTTCTAGGTACCCTATCTAAAGACTTCCATTATATCCCCTCCAAAACTATACTACTTGACCTTTTTATCGCCGTTGCTTTTAAAGTCATACTAATCTGCTGGAAAGATAACTCTAAATTATCCTTTTTGTTATGGTGGAACCTAATTTGTGACGAACACAGAATTTCCTCTGTTTCTCACTCATCAACTTACCTAAAAATTAAAGCAGATCTTCTTTGGTTACCCTTTACCACCTTTCTTTCTTCACACTCATCACTCTTATAACACCCACTTTTCTTTCTCCCTCTCTTTCTCCCTCTCTTCTTCCTTTGTCTATTTTCATCCTTTCCTTTCTTTTACTCCACTCCTAAAACACACAAGCCCTACTATCTTTTCTCATAAGAACACACTTATCTACACTATTGATATTTCTACTTTAACTCAGTACATATCTTTTTCTAATGAATATATTTAATTTATAATACCTACCAATGTTACTATCCCTTTTTGCTTATTCAAATGATTATTTTACTTGTTGATATGGCTGAGGATGTCTTTATCTATTTCTAGTTTGTACTACTTATGTTAATTTTGTGTTGATCTTCTCAATAAAAATTATTGAACAAAAAAAAAAAGAAAGTGGCTTGATGCCCTTTTACTTATTTTCATTTTGAAAAACTATGTCCTTTGAATAATAATAAATGAGAAATGCAATTACCAGTTTTCATGAAACCTTTTTCAAAACTCAGCAAATAATTATTTAGAACAGAAAATTCAACTCAGGTTACATTAAATACTATGAATATATTTGTGCAAGCTCGATTATCACATTGACCATTCTGTATTTAACACTTTTGTCCAAATATTCAACATATGTTGTTCTACCGGATAGGTGGACAAAGATTCTTGCAGCCATTAGTGGAGGGGGAAGAATAATGGACCCAGAGACTTCATACTAGTTTAGAAATTAAGCAGGGGGACATGCTGCCAATCACAAGTGGTTAACAACACACCTAAATAAAACACCCATCGGCGGACTAGAAATCACTCTGGGTCAGAGGAGAGAGTACATTTATATTTACAGAATATGTACGGGAACGGGGTGGGCATTAGCTAATTTTTGTTGTTATTTAAGTAGCTGCATTTAATACCAAATTCTAGCATGGCTAAAATAACAAGTGATGCATGCAGAATCATGACTGTCGCATTCAACATAAGTACAACAAAAAAGATTTATGCAACAGTCATTGAAATATATTTTTTTGAAAAGCATAGCATGAAAATTTAGTTAATAGTTAAAATTATAAAACAAAAAAATATATTTATAAAACAAAAAAACATGTAGTTCAAGAAGGGTAATACCTAAAAGGAAAAAAGCAGGATAATTATAACAATGGTAAATATAGTAAAAGCTATTTACCTATAACAAATCGGTTTGCAGCTTGTATTACTGTAGAAACACATGGCTTGAACACTTGGGCCGATTAGTGTTGGGTTAGGAATGTTACAAATAGTTTTTAGGTCTCGCCTAGGCAGCGCTTGCGCTGTCTCGTTGAGACATGCAGTATTTACTATAGCTTGGAAGCTTCGTTTAAGCTCCCGCCCACTCTCCGCCCATCTTTTGTATTGGCTTAGGTCCTAAATGCAGCCTTCCCATTGGTTTTAGGCTTGTTAGTCCCTCCTCCTGACGGCCATGTTGTCAATTGTGCCCTTCCATGGCTATTGGCCCTTTTACTGTAAACACTAATTTGTCCCTGTGCCTCCCCCCGTCCCCTCCCGCAGTCCATGACTTCTTGGGACACCACCACCCCCCCTCGCACTCCCGTTTGTGCCTTTTGGCCCGCCGATACCCCCTTTTAAAATGCAATAGGACTCGCGTAAATACGAGTTCTATTGCATTACAATTGCTTGTTTTTAAAGTAGTGCGCAGCGATGCCTTACATTGTACGCATGCGCGTCAAAAGTCAGGTAGCAGTTGCCTGGTTGTGGGCGGGGATAAATCGGGAAACAGGACAGCAAACAGAAGCCAGGCGTGACTGCGCCTGGTTATAGGTAGGGCACACTGTCGCAAGAAGGCAGGACGTCAGCCCACCCCGTATTGATGCCACTGGAAGCGGGAGCCTACCCTGCATTTTTTTTGTGGAAGACGCTGCCGCCGTCGCGACCCGAGAAGGAAAGTTAGGCGGACTGCCTGGACGAAGGCAGGGCCTTGCAGGAAGACGACGGCCCAAGAGGAAGCCAGGCGGCCGTGCCTGGTTGGGAGCGTGGCCTTTAGCCCCGAAGCAGAGTGTCCCGCGTGTGGCTGGGAGAGCGGCGTTCGTGCAGCTGACGAGACACCGGTGTCCAGACGGTGGAGTCCCGATTGCAGGAAGAGCCTGAAGCTTTGTGGCCTTGCCTATAGAGAGCCCCGGTAAGTGGGGCTGAGGCCGCAGCCGCAGGACACAGCCCCAGAGGGGGCCGAGTGCTTGTATATATTGTGGCTACCTGTGAGACCCGCTGTCCCGGGGCACAGGGAGATTAAGTGGTTTGCTCAAAATCAGTCTACGCAGCGTCTGATCCATGTCTCAGCAGTCCCCTCTGCCTCCAATTAGCGTCTCTGCAGTGGCCTGCACCTTATCAAGCCTTCACAGTGTCTACTCTCTCTAGCCCATGTCTGTGCAGTCACCTGTCTTAACACAGTCTGTGCACCCTTGATCCGTGTCTCTGCCGTCGGCTGTCTCTGGGCTGTCTGGTTCGTGTCAGTGGCGTCGTTCTCTCTGGTCCGTGTCACTGTCCTAGTGGTCTCTGGTCCGTGATACTGTCCTAGCGGACTCTGGTCCGTGCCACTGTCCCAGCGGTCTCTGGCCCGTGATACTGTCCCAGCGGTCTCTGGCCGTGCCACTGTCCCAGCCATCTCCGGTCCGTGTCACTGTCCCAGCCATCTCCGGTCCCTGTCACTGTCCCAGCCATCTCCGGTCCCTGTCACTGTCCCAGTGGTCTCTGGTCCGTGTCACTGTCCCAGCGGTCTCTGGTCCGTGTCACTGTCCCAGCGGCCTCTGTGGTAGCGGCCTCTGGTCCACGTCTCTGCTGTCACACCCCTTCTGCCTTCTTTTGTCTTGGTGCCTCAGTTTCGGTCCCACTCTGCTGTCTCGGATCCTTGTCTGTGCTGTTGTCTTTTTCTTATCGAAGCCTCTTTTTTTACTGTCTCAGATCTGCGTCTCGCCTGTCTTTTAAGTATTTCTCCGTCTGCAGTCTCATTCTCTGATCCACATCTCTGTAGCCTCGCCTGTTCCTGATCCGTGCTTTTGCGTCCCCCAGTCTCTGGGCTCTGTCGCTCCACGCGCACCTGTCTCTCTCGGGTCCCTGTCTTTGTGCCTGGCTTCTCCTATTCTTGTCTTCGTCATCGCCTGTCTCTGTCGCTTCTCTCTGCAGTCTCTAATCACTCGCTGGGTATCTCATGCTTCGGATCTGTGTGCATAGATAGGGGTACTTGCACTTGTTCAGCTGGAATGGAAGAGTACCTGCGCTTCTCAGCAGGGCGGAACAATACTTTTAATGCACGAGTACTGTCCGTTCTCCTGAGCATACTGGTACCCCGGGATGAGGAGTAACAGCGCTGCTCTATTTCCTTATTATGCACCTTTCGTCTATGAAATTTCCCAACAGCCGCCTGCATCTTAACACGGCTTCTATCTCTTGCTTCTGATGAAGTCACTACAATCTCCTGTCTCTAAAGTTAACAAGCTTTAAATTGGAAGCACATCCCTTGATCCTAGGCACCAAGGGCTGGATGGGTCAGCCGTCAGCATAACACACCTGGCTGATCTATGCTCCAATCAGATGCCAACCCGTATGCCATCCTTGTGAAGGGCATGCAAGCTCTGTATATGTGATGTCAGACAAGCAATTGAGGGGATCAGGCACTGTGGGTGTATTTTTCGCCGAACATTCGCTCTCCTAACAGAGCTGTGGACTATACCATTCCCCGATCAAAGGCAATATTTCTCTCCATGTGTTCCCATACCTGGCGTGTCACGCAGTTTGGTGCTTACTTTCCCTCCATATTAAAGAATAGTAGATGTTTCAGCACCCAGGCTAATATTCTGCATTGCTAAATACATATAAGGTCCCAAAGGCGAGACCGATGCATTGCAAATGCTTGTTCTTCAAAGGAGTTGTTTCAGTTTCAAGGTGACTGGAAATACCTCCATCTGAAACCCACAATGTACCAGGACACAGCCTACCTCAGATTGTGTTTTTCCCTACGGGTAAGAGTAAGAGTGGAGGTGCAAAGCAATAGGATGTGACCTGGAGTAATAAATTATGAGATGGAGTAGGTTAATTATCACAAATGTGTTACATGCGCTCACACCCGAGGAGGCGGATGGGTGTAAGTGAATTTATAGCACTGCAAGCTACAAACCGATTGATACAATTAAGTAAATTTTTCCGTTTGCAGCCTATGTGTAGCTCCAGATCACGTTTTGCATCAATTGTAAAGCGATTCTTCTGCCCTAATGTGGTGGTTTTCAAGAAGAAACAGAAGATATGTAGAATAGTATTTTTAATATGGTTTGTCCCACTTGTACCTCTTGGTGAGTCTGGATGGCCACAAGACACTGGTAAGTGAATGAGTGGATACTGGACCAGATTTATGTATATCCGTTAACAGGATATTGCCTAGGAAGGCCACAGTAGCCCCTTTCTTTAGAGTAGATTGTGCCCTAGACAAAGAAGGCAATGCACATTTGGCTTTCGCATAACAAATTTTGATGAACTTTACAATTCGCCTGGCTATGCTGGACGTTGAAATGGGAATGCCTAGGTGGAGTTATGAAATAGAAACATACTGCTGTTTGGTCTTTCTAATGGACTTTGTACGGTCAATATAGTACATGGCGCACTTTTTAAATCTAATATCTGTAATGCTACCGACAGTGAGGATTGTAACAAAAAAAACAGAGGGCAAATCCCTAAAGTGATAGGCATGAAAAGGAGAGGCAACTTTTGCTATGAAATTGGCTTACGCAAGGGAACAAACCGAGCAGTACATTCAGTTTTAGAGAGAGTCCTCTTCCACATGCATAGGGATTTTGTGATGTGCTGCTGTTCCTGCTATTACAGAGTGATGCACAGAAGTGTCATCTGATGGGGAAGCCTTTACAGGGTATAGGTCTAAAGAAGTGTCGTCCTGAGGATCCATCATATAAACATGCTATTCGTCCTCCTGGTCATAAGGAGCCTCTTGATCCTGATAATATGTAATGTGATGGGTCTTGGTCATAATCTAATGTAGCATAAGTCATCTGGGGACAGATGTGCTGAAGTTGGTGGCAATACTATGTCTGTTTTCTCTCTTTGGGAATAGGGTAACCCCTTAATTTCCCGAAATAGTCTTCTCAAATGTGAGCTTCCTTTCCTAATGTGGTCCATAGATGGCAGATGGAAGGGACTATGCCTGAATATGACCACAGTTGCATTCAATGTAAATAGTGCACTGCCTACAATCAAGGCTTTTCTCCCTCTTCTGTTTGAGGAGGCAGAATGATGGGCATTTGAACTATTTTCGCCTTTAAAACCTCTTTTGGCTCAGAAGGTATCACTGAAGCCTCTCAAACTCGAGGCTTTAGGTGTCTGCTCTGCGGGGGTTCCAGCATCATATAGTCTAGGCATTAGTGGGCATCCCCTCTTTCAAGGTATGGCCATCTCAGGGCCTTTCCTTGGTATGGAGCCTAGGTTTGGCTTGAGTTCAAACCCAGAACAGAAGATTTTTTATGATGAAGGTGCAGTCTCCACCAGAGGGCACTGGGGGTGTGCCCTGCCCTTTGTATCTGTGACAAAAACCTGCGGTGTATTCTCAGTCCTGGGTGTGGGTTTCGTGGCAGACCCTGGAGATTCTTCTCCAGAGCCCGAGTCATGAAATATATATTGCGCTCTGTTCTTCTGTGGCTTTCAGGATATCGAATGGGCCTTCCCTGTCAGTGATTCAGGAGAGTCTTGGTGCTGCATTTCTGAAAAATATATGTATATTCTTTTTATTAATGAATAGGAGTTATATGCTGATAACACACTTTCGTTGTAGTCCCTCAAAACAGTGGTTACAGACCTGATGTTGGTCAGACCAAGGGAACCTATTACTATAAAAAAAAAAAAAGGACAGAATTTAAATGGCGCATTCTCCTCTGAAACTAATCATTCTCTTACGATGTGGCCATAGGCTTGTCTCATGATTTGGTCTCGAAGCGACCAACAGCTGTCAGATGTACTCAGCGTTTTGTCTTTTAGCACTCAACAGCATTCTTCGGCAAGGCCCTGCAATGCCCGGTTATGTTCCCAACAATGCCTCGCTCCACTGGCATCGAACTTTCATTTTCAGTGCGCAGCATAATGGAGCACTCGAACATACGTCCAACACACAACGGCAAACAAGCATTGGCATAGCCAATAGGTCTCACCTTTGGGACCTTATAAGTGTTTAGCCATGCAACAGTTAATGTTGTTGCAGTAAGGATATTGTGCTGCATAACTAAATACTTATAAGGTCCCAAAGGCGAGACCTATTGGCTATGCCAATGCTTGTTTTCTTTACCGCCTTTCTAACTGGTTCATAATGTAATTTTCTTATTACATTTCTGGTGCATATTGCACCTCCTTGTTTGTCTCTGTTATTATTTCTTCGCCTGGGCCAGGCTCTCTCCTATGTGTATTCTCTGAATCTTGTGTATTTCAGATCCTTGTTCCTGACTTCCATTTGACGTGATTGAGATATCAATCGATCCATCAGCCATTTTGCTCTTATCACACCTGCCACAACATCTGAATCATGTAAAACGCGTTTTCTCCTTTTGTTCTGTGAACTTACATAGTTTAAAGGAGGTTTGTCGGACACTGGTCCAGGGGGCCCAGCTCCATGTCAGATGCTCAGGATAACTTCTGACGGTGTAAATTATTTACATTTAGGTGTATTGTGTTGAAATATATCGTATGTGTCCGTCGAGAAAATCTAGCATGCAATAGCCTTCCTCGACCTGCATTGGGCATCCCTGTTTTAAACTAAAATGTTTGTTTACTACATTAATGATAACTCTTCTCTATTTCCATATTTCAACTCCGTTCAATTACGCTTCCCCTTGTGTCAAGCTTTGGATGTATTTTCCAAATTTTGAGTGAAGGACCTTGTCTGTGCTATGTGCTAACTCTTAAGGCCCTTTTAGATGCAGTAACGCCATATTGAGTCCACCTGTGCCCAAGCGAGCTGCACCCAAAATGACATAGTTTCTGTTTAACCAACACATTATGCTGCAGTTTCCTACAAGGACTCGTTATTTAATGACGATAAAGTAAAGCATTTTTACTTTATCATAAAAAGTATGATCAAAAATCAGGATCAAAAAGTAACAGCGAAGTGGAAAAAGGATTAATGCATTTTTTGGGTGTGACCTGGCAGATTAGTGGGACACCATTGGAGCTCAGGGGTCGTGGCATTATCTGGCCACGCCCTCATGGCTTTGTCTACTTATACCTTGTGTCATGATGCTACAGTTGGGAGGGGCGCGCAGGGAGAGAGCAGACTCGGGTAGGAGATAAGGTGAATGTGCAAGCCTTTCAAAATGAAACGCCAGAAAGCCGTGGTCCATTTCACTTATTTAACTTTATTCAGTTTCTGGTGCTTCCCCCAGTGACCGTGGAGGGCCACGCGCGCTCTATGTGGAGATGATCGACAGCAGACGAAGGTGCAGAAGTGTTGTTGACAAACCACAGATCAGGCGGGTGTTGGGCTGAACGCTGATGACACAGAAGACCTGGGGCAAATGCCACAACCCATTAATGTCCCTGGTTATTGGGAGGTGATAGTAGCTGTGTGCAAAAAAAAGAAACATAGCCTACTTAAACCTCATATGACTGTGCAAGGAGACACAGTATCTATGTGAAACAAGTGGTGCGCGCGCGCAGCAGGAAGACATCTGTTTTGCATTATCGGGCACGATAATGCAAAACAGATGTTGGCCCTGCGGGTAACCGCACGGAAAAGGCCATGACGCACGAGCGTCTGGTCAGCTTTCTGAAACCCCTAACTTAAAGTCTTGCCAGAGCATCGCTTGCGCGCTACTCGAGGCTCGACCTAAAATCACAATCTGAAGTAAAGTGTGTGTGTCCTGGTGCATTTTGGGATTTCGGCAGAGGAGTCATGAGTCACTTTGAAACCGAAACTCATTCTTCGAAGAAAAACATCTTGCAAAATAGAAGGCAAAAGAGTGCAAAGCATGTGATCTACAGCTACACACACGAGTGAAAATTGGTAATTTTTCTGCTTGTATGGGTTTTCAGGTGATACGAAAAATAAAAAGACCATTCATCTCTAGTCGTACAGCATGATCTCGGAGCAGTGCTTAATCTGTAAAATAATGAGAGCAAGTGCCCAAAGCTCTGCTCAGAAGCCAGCGACCGGCGCTAATAAATGTCAGCGCACCGAATGCTAGCTGGCTGTGTAGTCTTGAATTCACCTCAGGCCTCTTGAATTTACCCTACGCCTCTTTGATCCACAACCAGACACTCCGTGACCCTTTGTCTCAATGTTGCTGGTTCCTGCTTTCTCCCTTTGTGACTTTTTTTTCGTCTTTCTTTACCTCCTTCTTTCGTTATTGTGCGTTTGTCCCTCTCATGAAATGTTTAAAGAGGATAAATAAAAGTTGGTCCCCAAAAAATAAATGTCCGTGGCCCCCTCTGGCACCAATGTAGCACTGTCTGGGAGCAAATCCCTTAGCCAAGGGGTTCTCCTGCAAGAAATCAATCTCCTGCAAAGGATATATATGGAAAAACTGGAGGCACTACAAGAATTTGACACGCCTTCCCTTGAGTGGGAGACGTAATCCAACCCCTTTTGAGAGTTATAGTAACATGGTCTCTACCATCGGCTCAATATTTATTCAAGAACTTCCCCGTATAAGGCTGTAAGCAGAAACTGAAGTATTTATTCAAAGAGAGTCTAGGAAAATGTAATACAAGAGAAGAAGCAAGATATACATGAATCTTGGGATAGATTGCACTTTGTCATCAAAAGCGGAGTTCTGGAAACAGGTTGGGGGGGGGGGGCGAGGAACGAACTGATAATGGACATTCCATGGAAAAGTTTGTTAGGACACCTGTAGGAGCTCTACTTTGCTGGACAGGTTGCATGGCGGTCAATATCCTATGTCCGATAAGCAGTTTCTATCACTGCTCCTAATATTAAAGATATTATTAAGGAGTTATATTCTTGCATTACTCTCAGTCTGGTTGGCGGGCTCAAATCCTTTTAAGTGGGATAGTTAATACAGCAAGCATCCCACCATCCAAGAAATGGCCATTGGTCTGACTTATTTTTTAAAAGAGAGGAGACTACAGAATCACAGTGCATAATCTTGTTAGACTCAGTATCAACAAACTGCGCAAACGGTAATTCACAGGTTAGAGGTGTGCATTATTGAAACAGATTTAATACCAACAGAGCAAACTCGGTTTTGATCTGATGGGACATTGGATTAAAAGTCTGGACTTTGCATTTTAGCCCGGAGGTCCATTGGAACAATGGGAACATTCTGCTGCTGTTTTGTGGCTGTCATCTTGGCTGCCTTTTAAAAACAAGTTTCATTAGGTAAATTTAAAGACAATCCTAGCAATACATCTTGTTCAAATGAAATCAATCACAGTTACATTTCGATCTATGAGCAGAATGATATATAAAATGTGCACTTTCTTCAACAATACCTGGTACCAAAGCGTTCATATAGAGGTGGCTACATAGGTGAGCATAAAGTCAAGGGGGAAGCATCTCCTGATAGCCACAGCGAATATGATCGGAATGGACCCCAAAAGTCTTGAAGACTGGCTGCAGGATGGACCTCTGCAATACAGGTTCCACTTGATCACTGCAATAGGTTATATCTTTATATCATTAAGGCATCGAGGGTATTTTTTGATATATCCACACTATTGCCACTCGCCTCTTGCCAGGACAAGAGCTATTGAAACTAAACGACGAGCTGACTTAGGAAGATCCAGCATGTTGCCCAGTAAAGTCATCTGATGACCGGGGGGCAAAAAGTAGTTCCAGAATGGCACTCAATCTGTCAAACAGGCGTTGCCAATACATGAACTCTTGTGGGCAGGTCCAAGACATATGAAGGAAAGTTGCACTCGATAAGCCACATATCTTCCACTCTGATTTGTCTCTAGAGTCACGTTTAGCTAGTTCTGAATAAAGGAAGGATACATAGTGGCCCATGTCAGCCCGTAGTATATAGGTGGACAAAAAAAGCATTTCAGGAGATGGATTGGGAAATGTATAAAACGCTGCTTTAGCCGCGATCATAGCCTGTAGTACAGCAGGACTGCTAATCATACATCGCCACTCCTCAGCTGGAAGCGCTGCAAGCAAATGAAGGTGCACCTCTCAAAGAGATCACAAAAGTTTGTCATTACCAGTGTATGCAAAGGCAGTAGGGGGGAGTAAGGTATTTCAAAAGATAACCGCTGCACTAATTCCCACCAAGCACGACAAGTCGTCTACCTCAGTATGCAGCTTGATGCATATATTCCCCAGAATCGACTTGGAGCAGATTATATCATGATCATTTTTGACATGTATTGCTGTCATCTGAGATGTGGCCACAATTTCAAGTTTTGAGCTACTAGGTAATACAAATGAAAATCCAGGACAGCAAGCTCCCTGCCTGTCAAAGGTCACATTAGTATCTCCCAATGCACTCTTGGCTTGTTCCCCTCCTTTCCCCCCCCCCCCAATAAGGAAAAGAAGTACCTGACATAATTGCCTAAAAACACTAAAGGAAGATGCACAGGTATATTAGTGAATAAATGAAGACATTTTGGCAGCATTATCATCTTAATGAGAGGAAGCCGACCGATTAGGGATATTGGCAGGCCAATCCAGCGTTTAAAGCGAGTATTCAGCTGCTCGAGTACCGTGCCAAAGTTTCTCCGGATGAGTTAATCGTGGTATCTATCCTAAGTATTTAACACTATCTGGACTCCACTGTAATGGATACACCATTGATGGTTTATTAGAAAAGTCTGTCTTTGACTTATTCCAGTTTATTTGCAACCGCGAATAGCCCCAAATCGTATGCCTTCCTGGATAACAGAGGACAGATTCTTCTCAGGCTGCTGGACATACACGATCACATTATCTGCATATAAGGAAATTATCAGTGAACTGTTCCCCTGTCATAAACAACATATCAAATGAAAGTCACATCTAAAGCAAGCTAACAGCTCAATGGCAAGCACAAAAATCAATAGAGATATCGGCAGCCTTGGCAAGTCCCCCCCACCTTTACGGAATAACCCTGAAGATGAACTGCTGACCCTGACACTTGCCATGGGTGCAATGTACAGGAGACCAATAAGCTTAAAAAAAAAAACTGTCCGCCCAAGCCTAAATGTCTGAACGCTTCACTCATAAACGGCCATTCTAGCGAATCAAAAGCTTTTTCAGAGTCCAAAAGCACTGACACCAAGAACAGATGCGGGTCTACCCTATGAAGGACCACCATCAATGTTCTTAAATTAAAGGCTGTGGACTTCTGGGGTATGAAGTCAGATTCCTCCTGCAGGACCAAAAATTGCATAAGCAGTTGTAGACACTGCGCTAGGATTTTGGCAAGAATTTTATCATCAGTATTTAGCAAGGACAGTGGTCTGTAAGATGAACATAAATTAGGATCTCTTCCAGACTTTAAAAAAACACTCTATCACCACCTCCATTGTAGTGGGTGGTAAACTGCCTTTTGGTATGGCAGATTTAAACATATCTAACAGGCTAGGTGCCAAAATGTCAATGTATTTTTTATAGAAATCTACCAGGAGACCATCGCCTCATGGAGCCTTACAACTAGGGAGGATCATAATGCCATCACAAGAGTTTTGTAACTCCTTAGCGCAACACTTTTTGAAGAAAGTGGAGCAAATAAATATCATATTTGACACTAAAATCCGCCCAGATAAATGCATTTTAGCCAATGTTGGCTCTTCTGCTGCCTCGACTTTTTCAGAATTTAAACCAATTACCAACGAGAAGATCACCACTCTTATTCAGCACGCCAAATCAGGCTCTCCCCACGACCCTCTTCCCCCCATTGTGTTCAAGCAAGCCCCTGAGACGCTGGCTCCCAGTCTCACCACCATTTTTAATTCCATGTTTGCTCAGGGTGTATTTCCTACTATCTGGAAAAGGGCATCCATTTTGCCACTACTAAAAAAAAACAACCTTGATCCCACTGAACCGAATAATTATAGACCTATTCTCCGTCTTCCTCTACTTGCAAAACTGGTGGAAAAAGTTATGAATGAACAGCTAACTCACTATCTGCATTGCAAAAACTGTCTGGACGAAACACAGTTTGGATTTAGGGCAGAACACAGTACGGAATCAGCCCTAGTTAAAGCCACAGATGAAATTAGAACAGTTCTGGATATAGGGGGAGCTGCTGCTCTGATTTTGCTCGACCTGTCGGCGGCTTTCGACATGGTCGATCACAATCTCTTACTAAAGCGTCTGGATTCCATTGGCATTTCCGACAAAGCACTGACACTGGTTTCTTCCTTTTTGTCCAGTAGAATACAATCGGTAGCTTTGGGCAGCTACGAGTCTCCTCCCTTTGTCCTCTCATGTGGAGTTCCACAGGGCTCATCCTTGAGCCCCACTCTTTTTAATATTTATGTATCCGAACTGGCGACACTTATTAGATCCTTTGGACTGGCTCTGATCTCTTATGCAGACGATACACAAATTGTCTTGCCTGCGTCAAAAAATACTCTACCACCGATGCAAAATTTTAAGGACCGCATGCTGGCGGTCAGGTCCTGGATGAGCTCTCATTGTCTTAGACTGAATTCAGATAAAACTGAAGTAGTCAGTTTTGGCAATTTTTTGCCAAACTGGTCACAGAGTTGGTGGCCTGACGAATTGGGAACGGCACCAATTCCAGTCGCCAAGGCTAAGAACCTTGGCGTGATCATTGACAATAAACTGAACTTTGAGGCACAGGTTAATGCCGTTTCCTCATCGAGTTTTTTTCTGCTTAAAATAATAAAAAAATACTAATTTTTATTCCCCCAGACAGCAGGAAAACGGTGCTTACTTCACTGATTCTTGCCAAATTAGACTACTGTAATGGTCTTTATCTTGCTGTGCCTGAGAAACAACTCAATAAGTTGCAAATGATCCAGAATGCGGCCGCTAGGCTTTTGTTGGGACTTCCCAAGTACCTTTCAGTCCAGAAACATTTGCAAAAGCTGCACTGGCTCCCAGTCAAGAGCTGTACTATCTTTAAGGTCCTTTGCATTACCTACAAGGCACTTCATGATTC
Organism: Calotriton arnoldi; assembly: GCA_963921515.1. Taxonomy (NCBI): domain Eukaryota; kingdom Metazoa; phylum Chordata; class Amphibia; order Caudata; family Salamandridae; genus Calotriton; species Calotriton arnoldi. The sequence continues at coordinate 2,667,158 of CAWUFW010000646.1, read as the reverse complement.
TGGTCCTAAGTTCCTGAGACGCCTATTATACTGGTATGTCCCTAAAAGGCATCTGCGCTTAGAAGGAGCGAAATTGCTAGCAATTCCGAGATTTTTCAAAGCCAGCTGGGGTGGCAGAAGCTTTAGGGCGACAGCCCCCAAACTCTGGAATGAACATCCCTTCTCCATTAGAACACTTCCAACCTTGTGTGCTTTCAGGAAGCCCCTGAAAACTTGGCTGTTTAATAAATAGAGACCCGTGCCTTTCATGAACTTGCTTACTCTAGAGCTCAGCACCAAGACGCCTCTGGGTATTTGTGCGCTTAATAAATATATTAACATAACATTTCATAACATAATGCTGCTTTTTTAATGTCCTCTAGTGTTATGGGAAAATAGAGCAGTTCACTAGCCTCACCCTCAACCTAGGCAAGCGCTACCTGATAAAGGTATGTTGCCATAGCAACGCTATCCGTGTGCAACTCAGGGGCATTGAGTCGCTCATAAAGGTGTTGGAATGTATCCAAAATATCTGCCTGTACAGAGGAGATCATGTCTTCCCCAGAATGGACGCAAGCAATCTATCTAGGGTCTCAACTACTTTTAGTCACACAGGCTAAAGTTTTACCAGGTCTGTCTCCTTCACCAAACCATCAGGCACGAGCATGAGCTAAACTCAACTAAGGGCTCCTGTATATTGGCAAGAGTCGATTTATTATTGGTTCTGGCATATTTGTTTTATAGCAGTTTAAGCTCGTTCTCAAGTCGATCCAGACGATTATGTAGGGACTTAAGAATGCCTACACCTTTAGATATACATACTTCCCTTATGTACGCCTTAAAGGTCTCCCACAATGTCCCAATCTCCTCAACAGAGTTCTAGTTTTATAATAATCCATATTAGCTTTATGGACTTGAACTCTGAATACTGCATCGCGCACCTCTGTGCCCTTCAGGCACCAACTGAAAAACTGTGGCAGGGGCGGGGTTGGGGGTCGATCTTTCTAGGATCAGAGTGACAGGAGAACAATCAGACAAGGTCCAATGTAGAATTCTGAACTCATGTACTACTGACATCAATGTCCAAGAGAAAATCCACATATCAATACAAGAGGACATATCATGGACTGGGGAATAAAATGTAAATCCAGGTTTTGGGTGCAAAGCTCTCCAGGCATCTACTAGGTAGCATAGCTGCATTATGCGGGTGAGTACCGCTCAGGCTCGATATGAAGGTCTTAGTGCCTTAGAAGCTACATCTAATTGCGTAGAGAATGCCAGATTAAAATCCCCCTCCAAACCCTGGGCTAATCTTTATATTTGTTTCATTGAAGTAATAGATCATCTGTATTGGGACCATACACATTTACAAGCAACAATTGCCACTTCTCCAAGACACCAGGAACAATGACCAGCCTAAAGTTTAGAGATATTCTAATCATAATAACCACCCCTGTAGAATAGACAGAGTACAAAGAGAAATATCAGTGCGGACCCCTAGCGGATGCAAATGAGGAGTGAACCATCGGAGAGCAGTGTATCTCTTGGCAATATCCACCTTGTGCCTATCCAAATATGCTAACACCTGTCGCGCTTTGCTGGGTTGGTACCCCCGTATATTCCAAGTGATAATATTCAGCTTGTAGTATGTGAAACAAACTACCTATATAGGATTGCAGCAGAGGCTCCGGGCCTGATCTTAAAGGCTCCCGGGGGAGTACCATTGAGAAGCACATAATTATCAATATTGCTGTGAGTAAATATAAAACAAGTAACTGCAATACACCACTTTTCATCTGCCTCTCACGCCAACTCAAATCATCAGCGAATATCCCAACAATTTCAAATAACAACAGAAATCCCTCCAGTATGACAAACATATGTGTCATGAATGCGCTCCACATGTGCACAAGGCCCATAACTGCAAGGAATTCCTAGTCTACATTTCCCCACCCACCAATCGAATGAAAGCCCAGTGTTGTTTACAGACATAAGGAAGAAACATTAAACAAGCAAGTGTAGTTCCAAGTACAAGCAGTGGAGTACTATAGCTCCATCAAGTCAGCAGAGTATTACATCACCTCATTATGCGGTCAAGCTCTCTACGAGGGCAAGAAACACTCAAAAAACCAATCCAGCAACAATCTTTAGAAAAACAAGTGTCAGCTCCATCATTTGAAGGATCATGTGTGAGGGATGGTTGTGCACCGATGTCAGCGAGTTAGTCATTGTTGATGAAAGCAGAGTCCCTGCACAGTCAGCCACTTTTGGTGGAAATAAGGCTAGAAGGCTCAGAGCCGGGTTCCCTATAGGGCGATAAATGGTGTTCGCTAAATTCAAGCGCAGACGCTAGATGCGTGAAAAAGTGACTTTCGCCGTTATGTTCCAGCCTGAGCTTCGCTGGGAACAGGATGGAGTACTTGACAGTCTTAGCTCTCAAGATTTCCTTTACTGTTGCAAAGGACCTCCGGCCCTCCTGCATTGCCAGAGTAAAATCTGGATAAAAGAAGATATAGAACCCCTCGTATTGGAGATCAGGGTGGACTCTATTCAGATGCAGAATTTGTTCCCTATCCTTGTAATTGACGAGCTTAGCAATGATCGGTCTAGGATTGTATCCTGGTCTAGGCTTGAGACCTAAGGAATTGTGTGCCCTTTCCACAATTAGGACTTCAGAGAACTTCTTGTGACCAAACAGTTTATCTAGGTGGTCCTCCACAAAAAAACGCCAAGTTTGCGCTAGTAGCCAACTCCAGGACACCTATTAGTCTGACAATGTTCCGCTACGACCTGCCCTCCAAGTCCTTATTTTTAGTTTTTACTGCTTTCAGTTCAAAGGTAGGCGAGGACAGTGCAGCCTCTGATTGATGCTGCGTGTCTTCTACACCTGATAGACTTGTCTCGGCATGTGCGTGTCTGGCGTCATGCTTATCGAATCGTTCTTGAAAATAGTCCATTCTGTAAGTAAGAGTGGCTATTTGGCTATCTAGGGCCCTCAAACTTTCTTTTATCTCATTAAGCAATACAGTAATATCTGTTTCATGGCTTTTGGAGGGTGCAAAACACAAAGCCTTCTCTAGCACTGTGGAATGCCCTCCCACGTATGACAGCCTTTAAATTCAATGCCAGAGTGCGTCCACGCAGCTTCAATGGAGGCAGCCGATACCTGACTGCTTTTATTTCCTTGTAAGCACCGTAGTGCTGTTTTGGAGTTGCCTGGCTCCCAGCACTTTAGAAGCGCCATCTAGAGAAGGGCTCTGGTCCATTAACACTGTGAAGTGTGTTTTGATTATTTTATGCGTTTCACCTGCTTTTAACCCTGTTTCTTTTAGCTTGATTTTCGTTACCAGTAGTGCCTGCTGCAAGGGAGCTTACGGCACAACACGTGGGGTTGCTGGACCCTTGTTTGGATTTTAGTTTCACCTCACATGTTTTTAGCTCGCGCTGTAAGTGCTGTGTCGTCACTCAAACCGCCAATGATGGCCTTTAAATTCAATGCCAGAGCGTGTCTGCGCGCCGCTGGTGCACCTAAGGCAATCCCATCTGCGCCCGTCAGCGCCCGGAACGCGCCCAGTGCCAGCCACAATGCTGGATTGACCACACAACCCCAAGCCATCCGCCGTTACACCATGGAAGAATTGTGTGAATTGGACCACCCAGGTAGGAAATGTAAAGGCCCCGTTCTGTCCCTGTCTAACCTCGAGAATCTATTGCCCTGTCAGGAGTGCAAGCTTACTCTAGACAATTTTAAAATATACAGTCTAAGGTCATTGGAGGGTAAGGCACCCTCGTGTATCAAGCCCGTTCGGTGCGCCCTCATAAACGTGCGATCCCCGATAAAACATGCCGCTGAATTTGTGGACTTTTTAGATTCACAGACATTAGACAAGGCCATTATCACAGGGACCTCGGCCATTGCAGCTGCTGGGTCCGAACTCGCCAAAGCAGTACCCACCGGATACTCTGTGCTTAGACTTGACCCGGTGGGTAAAAGAGGAGGCGGCATTACCGTGATTCACCGTAATTCATTTACAGTGTCTTACACCAAACTCCGTAGTTCTAAAGAACTCGAAGCGATGGCTTTTAAAATACAACTTACCAGGTGCTATACCTTTAATGGATATACTACTATATCGGCCAACAGGTCCTTGTGCAGCCTTTTTACCTAAATTCTCGCAGTTTCTGGACTTAAAAGTCGATTCTTCAGACTTTACCATACTGGGTGACTTTAATTTGCACCTGGAAAATCCTGACAACAAGGACGCTGTCCAATTTACCGACATGTTAATTAGCCTAGGATTAGAGCAGCTGGTCAAGGAACCGACACATGTGGCGGGACATTTACTTGATGGCATTTTTTCAGACTGCCCGCACCTTTTAATCTCACCAGCCCTCACCTGACCATTGGGCGGATATGTTTAATATTAATCTAGTTCAGAATGCTCCAGATAGTAAACAACCATTACCCCATAGGCATTCCCGCAAATGGCACACTATTGGGACCGACGATCTGAAAGCAGCCTTAACTGTGACTCTGCCACAGGCTACAGACAACCTAGACATAGCAGCCAGATCATATCACCTCTGGCTGGACAAGGCCCTAGTTAAGATAGCACCAGTCAAGCTTAACAGGAGTAGTAGGGTCGCTCCTTCTGAACCGTGGTTCACGGAAAGCCTAAGGCTTCAAAAGAAAGCATGTCCAAGGCAGGACAGGAATTGGAGACTACATTATGCTAAAACAGAAAAAGAAAAATATAAGAGCATTTTAGCCACTTACACAAAGATGATTTTTAAAGAAGAAACTACATATTTTACGCAGAAAATTGAAGCTGCTAAAAATTACTCAAAAGAACTTTTCACCACAGTTAAGAAGCTATCAAAGCCGCTAGAAAAGGTAAGCCATGATTTTAATAAAACTTTCTGTGACTTACTGGCCACTTTGTTTTCAATACAAAGTAAACTCAGTGTTCAATCTCTTCTCCACTAACTCTTTAAGTCAGACGGACCACCATAACAACCCTTAAATTAAGGGAAATGAAGACATGGCAACTGTATCAGCCTTCTCTGAACTCTCCCCAGATCAAATTAGAATACTACTTATGCAAACTAAGTCGAGATCCCCTCTCGATCCATGCCCAAGTAAAATAACACACTAAGCTTTGGAAATTATATCTGGTCATTTAGTTGACATCTTCAATCGGATGATCAAGCTAGGGCATTTCTCAAGCGACTGGAAGGTAGCTTCCATTCTCCCTGTGCTTAAAAAACACAACGTAGATCCTTCACCCTAACAATTACCGTCCGATTTCTACACTCCCCCTCCCGGCATAGATAATTGAAAAAGCCATCAATTCTCAGCTGGCCTCCTTTATTGAGGACCAAAGCCATCGAGACCCCTGCCAGTTTGGCTCTAAAAAACATCACAGCACTGAACTGATGTTGGATGGTGGTGGCAATGTTGCACTAATTTTATTAGATTTATCTGCAGCTTTCGACACAGTCAATCACGACATCCTACTGAATCGTCTCTGCCATAGGAATAAAGGACAAAGCCTATCTTCTTCTCAAATCATTTTTGTCGGTCAGGAAGCAGTTTGTCGCAGTAGACAATTTAAACTCCCCTTCCTTTTCCCTTCCATGTGGGGTTCCCCAGGGATCGTCACTTACCCCAACCCTTTTTAATATACATGTGGCTCCTCTGGGCAAACATATCAAGTCATTTGGGTTTTCAACTGTAACATAAGCAGATGACACCCAAATAGTGGTCTCTGTCAATAAATCCTGCAGACACCGCAAGGCGTTTTCACAACTGTATGCAGGAGATAGGGAACTGGATGGTCCGAAACTGTTTAAAGCTGAACTCAAATAAAACTGAAGTTCTGCTCTTTAAGAAAGAAAGCTCCTTTTCGTACCAAAACTCGAGACCTTCAGAACTGGGTCAGCACCCTACCCCAGTCAAGAAGGTAAACAAGCATTTGCAATGCAATAGGTCTCGCATTATTACATTTTGAGCTATTGGCATTGCTAAATAATGCAACATTGTTATAGGTATATTTTCATTTGTAAAGTTGTGAGTTTTACAGTATGGGAGGCAAGAATATAGTGTTCTTGCTCCTGGTGTGGGAAGAGGATTCTGAGGAAACAAGGCATCTGTTAACAGATCCGGGTAATACCCCCTTGTGCTGACTACAGAGTGACACCTAGTAGTGACCTGAGATACTTCACCCTTTGTGCTGACTTCAGTGGGACCCTTAGTGATGATTTGAGGTACTGCTCCCTTTCCTCTGACTTCCTACAGACCACTAGTAACACCCTAAGGTACTGTGCCCTTTCTGAGGACTTCAGATGAAAAACTAGTAACAAAATGTGGTATTGCGTCCTTGTTTGTGGTAGCATAAGGAGAAAGGAGCAGTTCTAGACATGTGACTTTCACTTTGTCAACTGTTAGTCCAACTGTCCCTGTAAGCAGATTGGTGTGATGCATTTAAGACCACATCCTGGTTTCAGAAGCAGGATTATTCCCACCCACAAGACGTACAAGAAAATCAAGTTTAGGAATTCTTTAAAGTGGCCAATTTGAGTGAAAAATCGTCTGCATGGTAAGTGGGCATAAACATAAATACGTGGAAAGTACAATCGGAGTGCGAGGCCACATTGAAGGCCCCATAAGCAGACAGTGGATGCTGTGAAAGTATATCCAACAAGTATACAAGCTGATGCACTCTGGGGCATGTAGTGCCATGGTGTGTCAAAGAAAAAAATAACTATAAGTATTTACAACAACTTTGCTGCAGCCACTAAAGCCAACAGTTTTAGAAGATATGGGACTTCCAAATGCGTCATACTATGCCTGTCATCTCAGCGCAGTACAGAAACATCTCAATACATAAAGAGGAGTCACTACAAAAATGCGTCACACTTTTGAGTATGAATACAAGGCTAGAGGCCTACAGCTACCACAGCATCATCCGACTTCTAGTGTAAACGAAAATTGTACACTGCACACTGGGCAGCCAGCCAGCCACATCATCATATGCACTTCGTGGGTGAAAAAAAATCACATAAATCCAGTGACATGTGGGAACGTCTCTGCCACTAAAGTTTGCAATGATTTAAATTAAGTAATACCTCTGTCCTAAAACGTGCTGCATCATGCTTTGACTCGAATTCACAGAGTAGCATACCAAACGTAATAACTCTATTTTAGAAATAAATAGTGACAAACCTTAACGTTTATGATTTCTCTCTCCTACGTATTCTTCACAACAAGGCTCTGGGCAAATAGTCTCAAAACCTCTGAGGCCCGACTTTGCAATCTGGACACATGTGGGGAGGAGTCAGTGAGAATCGTGATCTCACCTCACTCCGTGATGAGACTGGAAAAGTGGTTTGCCTGTTATGCTGCTTCGTACAGCCTGGGATGGAAAGTTAAACGCCCAAGGCTGTTTTTCATCTCGGACACTTGAAGGAGGAGGAGAAATGGCAATGACGTCACCTGCTCTGAGGTGAAATACAAGGGCTGTGCGTAGGGAAACCCTATAGACGCTTTAGTGCAACGTCAAGCACACATTCTTCCATGCGCAGTGAGCCTCCCGAAAAGCCTGGTTCTAATTGAGCGAGCTTCCGGCAGTCAGGCAGTATTTTTAAATTTACTTTTGATTACAGAATTTGTTTACAAAAAAAAGAAAAGTAGTGCACAAAATGGCCAGGGGGCGCAGCCCCAGTGCCCTTCTGCAGAAACCGCCACTGCCTGCATGGAAGCTGCACTTGAGTGTCTGGTATATAAGGGTTTGTGTTAACTTGCTGGTTTCACATGTGGTAGCTTTTGCACGTAATAAAAATCAAGAGTTCATTTTGTAATTCACGCTCTGAAGTGGTCACAAGCCATAATGTTTTAGTGCAGTTAGGCACAACAAACAGTTGTCACCCTGTGCGTCTCCCTGAGTGCATCCTCATTCGCCCTCAGCGCCTGCCTGCAGGAATCTTGTGAGGCAGCATTCCTGCTGGTCGCTTTCAAATCCAGTGTCGTCCATCTGACGTAAACCACGAGGGCGTATACTGTTCATTGACGAATATTACTGCTTTTTATAGGGGTTTGAGGTGATCGAGGTTGTTGTGTGCCTATGGATAGCCATCAATACGTATATGCAGATGGGCCGGGTTATAGACACTGCCACGAAGCGCCACAGGCAGTTCCCGCCAACTTTTGACTCCAGCTGCAATTTGGTATTTCAGAAGATGTTTGGGCAGCCATTTCTGTAACACCATTGTACGCGTGAAAAGTTAGCACCCACACAAGCCAAAGAGAGTGTTTTCAATAAGCGTGTTTCTTTGCTTGTGCAACTACTGTCTTTTACAGATTGAAGTGCATGGCCAAATAAGCATCGGCAAAGGCACTCGGTGTGACCTTGGCTTGGCAGACTTGCGCAATGGTTAATTTAAGTTCTTTTTAATACAAGCATAAGTCACAAAAGTGAAAAAAAAGAAACGAAACTGTGCTACCACCGAAATGTGACTGCCATATCCTTCCATCACATTTAGCCGAACGCGGGAATCGAAACTAGTGGTGCGCGCGCACCACAGAGGAGCGGGGGGAGACATCAGCTTCGTTTTTTGGGGGGGGAGGAGGGGGGGAGACCCCCCCAAGCCCCCTTTTTTTCCCACGCTTTTTTTTTTATTTTTGGGGGGGAGACCCCCCAAGCCCCCTTTTTCTAATTTTAGCCTTTACCACACATGCCTTTACTACGTATCTCGTAGTAAAGGTATGCGTGGTAAAGGCTTTCGTGGTAACCACGCATGCGTTGTAATGCATGCGTGGTTAAGGTTTGCGTGGAAACGGCCGCGTTGTAGTGGCCGTTTCCCCCCGCCAAAAAGAGCTTGAACACCTTATCAGGGGTAGCAAGCGCTATATAAAGGCAAACTTTTCCCTCTTCTATCTCTCCACTATCCTTCTCAATCCAAACAACAGACTAACATATCCACCGCTCCAATTAATTTCATATTTCACTATACTAATTTACCACTAATCCTTTTTGCGTTCCGGAGTAGCGTGCTACTTGCCGATAAAGCGCTTCGATGCCTCGTCAGGGGTAGTAAGTGCTATATAAGTGCAGTTACATTACATTACATTACACATTGATACATTAGAGTACATTAGGGTGTATTAGTGCATAAAGTGTAGACCACCAGTGCATTACATCAGGTGCTTTGATACAACTGACTCCCTTCTGTGTGTAGTCTGTAAATGGTTGCTATGTATGTAGTGACCATAACTATTCCAGCTGGCGACCCTGCCTTGTTATAAGCACTGCAGCGACCGTTCCACCGCAGCCCCAAAATCCTTACCAGGGCTTGGTGAAAATGTTTTCCAATTAATGGTTAGTGGACACGATCACTGCTGAATCTTTGACATTATGCTGATCTGCTTCCACTTGGGGAGAGGATGTGGTCTAACAGTTCGAGCCGGGACTTCGAACGTGGGGAACGAGGTTCGAGATTGGCAGGGACGCTCAACCATCTGTGATTCTAGGCAAATCACTTAATCTCCCCGTGCCTAACAAAAAATAAATGTCTCCGTCTATAACACAACTGGTGCTCATGTAAAGAACTCTCATACCTGCGGGTCGAGTTCGCGCTATATTAAAAAACAAAAAAAACTACTTTCCGTGAACGTAAAACAAGGGAAAGGGCAGCAATAACCCCGGAGCAAGTGCGAACTGTGTAGTTGACTTGTGGTTCTCTCTGGACCACGTTTTGCTCACCAGGGACAACCACACAAAATGCATTAACTGCACGAAACGCCGGGAACACACCCGAAGAGCACACAATATGTTTCACGGCTCAATTTCAGTTCACGCGCGGGAATGAAAAAAGACGGGATTTCGCCTGTTTCGCAGTCCAGTGAATATTTCGCAGTCTCATGTGTGATGTAACGGAAGGAAACAACCCCTTACCTTATACAACCTTCAACGTCATGACTCGGTGACGAGTGGAGACTGGAAATCTCCCTGTAGTCACACTTCATTCTTGGAAAGAGTAAATTGTATTTTCCAACATACTTTAAATGGTTGTATTAATCCCGACCTATGCAATAAAAAAACGCTGAAGGGTCAGGGTCTCGGAAGAGGCTCAGTGAGGTATCCGTTCGCTCCCGAAAGCTGTATTTTGCCTGCAGGTGGTGACTTTCAATCCAGCATGGACAACTTAGTCTTCCATTCTTATGACGCCGATAAATTACTATCTTTAGATTTAGTAACATCACATGATATATAGAGTGCTTAGACACTACAAAGCTGTGCCATAAAAAAACGAGATATTTTTTCTGGAGGTGAACCGGCAAGGTCAGGGAAAGAGCTACGGGCTGGTTCAACAGCAAGTGTTTTACTGTGGCCGAAAACTTATTTTAAGAGCCAAAAACACCTTTGTGAATTGGACCTTATTTTTTCGCATGTTACGCAGGCAGAGGCGTTCTAAAGAGCAGATTTTGGACAAAACTTTACTTCCCGCATACGGCTTTTCTTCCTTTATTAAAAATGATCTGGGCCCCCCACCACACGCTCTGGAATTTGGAAATACAGAGAGAAAAACACCAACAGCCTTGCCATCGCTAGGATACGTGACACACCGGCAGTATTTCATTCTATATTTCTCAGCCACAAGGGGGAGCTGGATGTAGTATTCTTTCTTTACGTACACATGTTGGGCAGGTAGATGACAAAGTGTGTGTAAGGGGATACAGACAGAATGAATGATGCAGGACACCTGTACTGTGGGTTTAAAACCAAGAGGTTTACACACAAAATAAAAATAGATGTCATCACTCCTCGACGGCAGGGAATACTAGAAGTGGACATAAAGAGAGAAAAAAAACAGAAAATAAAATAGTTGTGAATCCACGTCCAGTGCCCTTGTCAGCGGCTGGAGTCGGCTCTCCCGCTCTGGCAGCGCCGACATATTTACGGAGCTCATGCGGGAAGACACAAAGCTAATTGATTCACTCCGCTCCGCTGATACTCCGAGAGCAGCAGATATATGGCACCGCTCGAGGCGACGCTAGGACTCGAGCTGTGTGCAGGTGAAGGATTCCCTGCCGCCGGCCCCGGGCCTGCCCAGGGATTTATTTACTTGGTCTGCAGGTATCCATCTTCCGGGTCCCTGGGCTGGGGCCGCGAGCAGGCAGGTGGAGGGTGGATTGAGTCTGGCTGTCAGAGCGTGCCGTGCACAGAAGCACGAGTGACACATCGCACAAGCTGTTCTTTACTGCACACAAGCCAGAGTCTGCTGAGCGACCCAAAGACCTGCAACAGAGCTTGCGACAGTGGCGCCTGCTGTACTCACAAGACCTGCCACAGCACCAGCGACAGTGGCGCCTGCTGTACTTACAAGACCTGCCACAGAGCTCGCGATACTGGCACCAGCTGTACTTACAAGACCTGCCACAGAGCTCGCGACAGTGGCGCCTGCTGCACTTACTAGACCTGTCACAGAGCTCACGACATTGTGCCTGCTGTACTTTCAAGACCTGCCACAGAGCTCATGACATTGGTGCCTGCTGTACTTTCAAGACCTGCCACAGAGCTCGCGACAGTGGTGCCTGCTGTACTTACAAGACCTGCCACAGCACCAGCGACAGTGGCACCTACTGTTCTTACAAGACCTGCAGCAGAGCTGCCATATCCTTCCATCACATTTAGCCGAATGCGGGAATCGAAACTAGTGGTGCGCGCGCACCACAGAGGAGCGGGGGGAGGGAGCACGGCAGCGACACGAACGCGCGCTGCTGCGCGTGCTGGCCACCGACGGGAATGGGCGGAGCAAAGGCGGGACATGCGCCCGCCTTTGCCCAATTGCGTGCTGGATTTTTTTTTTTTAAATCACGCTAGAGCCAATGGCAGCCGCGGAAAGCAAAACCACACGCACGAGCGTGTGGTTAGCTTTCAGAAGCCCTTTCTAGAGGTCTCGTGCTGCGCGAGCAGTGCTGAGCACTGCAACGCTAGGCGCGAGACCTAAAAACGTGGCTGTAGCTTTTGACAAGCAACTTACTTTCGAAGAACATATCAACTCCATCACATCAGCCTCCTTTTTCATCATGAAACTCCTGAGGAAAATCTTCCCTTTTATACCTAAAGCAGAAAATTGTAATTTCCTCTCTGGTGCTCTCAAAGATAGATTATGCCAATGCGTTTTTTGTCAACACCAGAAAGAAAAGTCCCAATATAATGCAGATTTTTGCAGAACTCTGCAGCACGCCTGCTATTAGGCATCCCTAAAAAATAATCTATCTCGGCCCTTCTTCACTGGCTCCTTATAGAGAAATGTATTAACTTTAAGGCCCTTTGTATTGCCTTTAGGGCCCTCCATGAAGAAGGTCCTGACTTCTTCAGGGAAAACTTTCATTGGTACATCCCTCCCAGACCTCTGTACTCAGAAACAGCATTTAACCTGACTATTCCGAGATCTAAGGGAGGAAGAAGCATTGTTGGTAGTACCTCGCGCCTTTGGAACCACCTCCTACTTGCGTTAAAAAAGGAAACGGACCTACTTACCTTAAGGAAGGCCGTTAAAGCGTGGTGTTTCAAACTGTAATTCTGTGTCAGCTCGGCTTGCCACCATTTGGAGTCTTGCCTAGCCACCCTAGGGTAGTACTGCGCGTTTATAAATTAATATTTAATTTAATTAATTTTATGTCAATTTAAAGCTTAGCTTGTTTGTGGTCTGTTTTCCCTAGTATGTTCGCCTCTTTCAAGCCCAGTTCAACACAGGAATATCATGGGTCCACAAAAGTTGCATCCACTGAACACAACAATGCACACATTGAGATGGTAGCTCATATGCAGTCACGTTTATCAGATCCCCCTGTGCAAATGTGGAGTAGGGATGAAATAGTAAAGCAATCATGCGCTGGGTATGAACAGTCGTAACTGTACATCGGCAAACAGGCAGAACCACTATCATGCATAGATTAAAGTTGATATGGATGCCTGCCCAACAGGACCAAGCAGGGCACAGATCAATTGCTCGCACACCTCCGCAGTTTGGCAGGCCCACGCATGAAATGAAAAGATCACTGGCAGTGAGAGGAGGAAGGCACGATGCAATGTAGTTCAAGGTTAACAAAAGGCCCCAGGCAAGTACTTAGAGAAGTAGCATGTCGGTCTCCATCCACGCCATCACACCCAGTGAAAACTTATAATTTGGGCAGAGCAATGCCTCCTTGGCAATGTCCCCAAGGGGATTCAGTGCCGGCCGACTGCCCACCCGACAGCAGTAATAGGTCAGAAGACCCAAGTCCACACACAAACCACACTCCTCGCTCCTACCTCCAGTGGGTGCAGGTAGGTGCAGGCTACTCTCTTCTCAGGCCACAAGCCTCTCTCCCTCTGGGCACACCAGAAAGGCAGTGCCCCTGTTCGACATCAAACACCCCTGCGACTGGGGGAAGCAAGCTACCAGGTACAGCGCCGGTAAATAAGTAGACACAGCCCAGCAGACCTAGTGCTGCATGCTCCTCAGGCAGGTAGGCCACAGCAGCCCACGGCAGGAAATCTTTGTACCTCTGCAGCATAATTCAAGGGGCCCATGAGGCAGCACATGGACTCTCCATTGCCTGCCCGACAGCAGTCATAGGCCCCAACTGGCCCCATTTGGCAAGCTCGTAGTCCACAAAAAGCAGTCACATCCAATCAGAGGCCTCAGTCAAAGCAGCTTGTTCCAGCAAGGCTCCTCCGCCAGCCAGCACTTGAAGCTCCCTGGTACAGAGATGGAGACCAAGACAGGGAGGGATTACAACCCAAATGGAGCACGGCCCCCAAGGAGGCAGGTTGCAGCAATTAGCACGCCGTGTGGTCAGGCCCCTCTACACATCTGGGAAATCCACCGGCATCTGTTGGCTGCGAGGCTCGGAAACAAGTCCTGGTCGGCACAGCAACACCTTATATGCCAAGCACAGCTCTCTGAATCAAACTGATCGACAAGAGTGGCGAAAGTGCAATTTTATATAATGTGGACTGCTTGAGCTCTCAACTCAGGCAGCCATCTTCCTCGCCAGCTCCCTGCTGCCCCCCATATGGGCAGCTTTTTACTCAAAAGAAACCTACAACAGTATTCCTGAATACATTCTAGGAATTGTATAAGTCCTGCATTTGAATAATTGCATTCAGGTTGTGTTAAGTGCACAAGGTGTGATAACTGATAGCATCCCAGTAATCGGGATGCATCTTGATGCCTGCTCTGTTTAATTTGTTTGTTGCGGACTAGCCAGAACATCTACAGGATGCAAGATTTTTTTCCCTCCAGTTGTAGGAGATAAACGAACTGTAAGAGGTTGGAAAGGGCTTGAAGGCTTAGTTATGATGACACATCCAAGCTTAAATACAAACTGGCACTGAAGCACTATCATATCCGCTGCAGATCAGTTTGTTCCTCCTTTTTTTCAGATCAGATTATATCATCCCACAATTGCCCGCAACTACTCTTCAGAATAGCCAATGAACTTTCTGATCCAAGCAAGACTGTTCCTGCATCGTCATTATCTCAGGCCCAATGTGAGGATGTGAACAAAGTGCAGGTCACCCAGCATTCTTTGACTATGATAAGCAGGGTTTGTTCTCAGACTAATAACTGTTCATCTATTTCTGACTCTGACATCCCGATTTCTGGCAATTCTCTTGCTGTACGGCAGACGCTGGATTCCTGGGACTTGTTGGATCTGCAGTTGTTCGTATCTCTGGCACAATCTATAAAATCAGGCTCTCTCAAGGACCCTACTCCCCCTGCTAAGCTCTCCCTGTTAGACTCTGATATCATGTTTCCTCTGATTAGACTTCTTAACCCCTTGTGTGCTTCGGACGGCCCCCGGCCGTCCGACGTCACAGTGGGCGTGTGCGGAGGACGGCCGTGGGCTGTCCGAACTCCGCCCACTCAATAAAACGCCCGCACAGCGCGAAAATTCGCGCAGCGCGGAACGGGTTAATTGTTCGCTGCAGGAAGGTCTCATTCTGTAAGCGTTAAAGCATGCCACGGTCCTTCCTCTTTTGAAGAAACACAACCTGGATCCTACCAATTGGTCTAATTACAGACCTATCTCTCTTCTCCCTATTCTGTTGAAAATTCTTGAAAAGCATATCTGCACCCAACTGTCAGCTTTTGTGGAGTGTCAGAATTTTCTACATGACTCCCAATCAGGGTTTAGAGAGGGACACAATACAGAGTCCGCCCTCATTGAGAGTCACAGAACATCTCAGGCGGCTCCTAGATGAGGGCAAGACAGCAGCACTGATTTTACTTTCTCAGCGCTGCTATCAATACTGTGTCCCATTATATGCTTTCAGGAAGACTGGCACACATGGGGATCCAGGGAACGGCACTATCATGGTTTTCTTCTTTCCTAAAGGGGCGTACCTTTCAGGTCTCTTCAGGAAGCTCCTCATCCATGAGTCATGCTTTAACCTCTGGGGTTCCTCAGGGGTTGGCATTGAGTCCTGCACTTTCTTAATGTCTGTATGCGCCCTCTAGCCGACCTGGTGGAAAGCTGTGGTCTCACCCTATTCTCTTATGCGGATGATACCCAAATCATCTTCTCCGTACTATCCGCTCAGGACTGCAGCTCTATGTCCTAGAAATCCTGTCTAGATCAGGTAGCCTCATGGATGAATATCAACTCTCTGAAACTGAATGGGGGAAAAACGGAGGTGCTGATCCTGCGGAAGAAGCCATGTCTCTGGGGGCCACAGCACTGGCCGACCGTTTTGGGCGACACCCTATTCCTATGCTTAAAGTTAAGAAGTTAGGGCCCGATTAAGACTTTGGCGGTCCAACGAGCCACCATAGTTGCGGTGGCAGTCGGGGGACCGCCATACTGACGGTCCTCCCGCCGTATTACAACTTTGGCAGTTGGACCACCACTGGACCGCTGCTTCCACCGGGGAACCGCAATCTCGCAACGGTGGTGCAGCGGTCCGAGGAAGTAATATGCTGGTGGTGCAGCTTCGACACCGCCGAGTATATTATGAGTTTCCTCTCTGCCCTCCTTTTCATGGCAGTAATCCCACCATGAAAAGGGTGGCAGTGATGAAACTAAGGGGGTCCTAGCATGGCCCCTGTCGCCTCTGTGCATGGGGGAGCATGCAGGGGGGACACATGATATGCCCCCCTGTTTTTCTGCACAAGATGAAATGCACAACATGGTGCATTTCTTCCCGTGCAGGAACACGCTTCGGCGGTCCCACAGCGCTGCCATTCTATGGCTCTCCTTTGAGCCTTAGAAAGGCACTGCCATGGGACTGCCACAGCACACACCGCCCGCCAGGATTAAACTCTTAATCCGGTGGGCAGTCTGAGTTCGACTTTGGCAGCCTTCCTGCGCGGCGCTGGCGTGGCTGCCAGCAGGAAGACTGCCAAACACGTAATCAGGCCGTTAGGCTTTTTGGTGGAATCTAAACTCTCCATGAAGCCGCAGGGAGCAAGACCTCTGACCTCCTGTTCAGGGAAAATGCTCTCCCCTCGCGCAGCTCCGTCGTTGCGCCGCTGCCCCCAGGACCTTTCTGCTTGCAGGTAGGTGTTCGAGGCCCTCCTCCACCCGCAGGCTCCTGCCTGCGCCTTATCCCTGGTGGTCCAGTGGGAGAGCCTTGCTCTTCTGCTGGTCCGCTCTGCCAGCTTCCACTGTTTTTCTGTTGCCTTTTTGTTTTTCTATCTGTGCCTCTCTGCTTTTGGTTATTTCTGCCCTGTTGTCTGTCTGTTGCCTTTTTTGTCTAATCTGTTGGCTCTTTGCCGGGTTGTGCCTTTTCTGGTTGTGCCTTTTTGTCTGTTTTCTTGCTGCTGCCTTGTTTTGTGTTTTTCCATTTTGCCTTTTTGCTCCCTTTTCCCTGCCGCTGCTGCCCCCGCAGCCCCTCCCCGCCCTGTTCCCACTCCCGCCTCCCAGCTGTGCTCCCTCCCCCGACCTCTACTTAATGGCGGCCAAAGGTGCGCCAAAGGCAAGCCCGTCTGCGCCCGTCCGCAACGCGACCAGTGCCAGGGACCCTGGTCCTCCGACCACCCACCGCTACGACTCAGCTGCCCTTCACGCACTCAACCCCGGAAGGAACAACAACTGCCAGCTGTCGAGGCCAAACACCACCCAAGGCCAGTTCTTCTGCCGACACTGCCGCCGCACCTTCAGCCATCTCTGCACCCCCACGGCTAACGCCTACCCACCGGAAACCATTGCACACCAACCCCAGAGCTGCATACTCCTCAATGTATGCTCCCTGCACAGACACGCAGTAGAAATCTGGGACCTCCTCGACACCCTGTCGCCCGATGTCGCTTTCCTCACAGAGAACTGGACCAACCCCAGCTCCGCCCCGAGATCGCAACCGCCATTCCCAAAGGATACAAGATCCAGAGGAAGGACCGCCTCAACCACCCTGGAGGGGGACTCGCCATCGTACACAAAAGCTCCCTCCGACTCACTACAGCCAGCACGCATAACTCCTCGTCCCCCATGAAACACCTCCACTTCCAGACCTATCCCAGAACGACTCTACGCGGCACCCTCGCCTACAGACCTTCCGGACCGCGCACCACGTTCACCACAACCATCGCAGACCTCATCGCGCCCCACACCATCGCCTCCATGGACTACGTACTGCTGGGACACCTGAATTTCCACCTCAACAACTTCAGCGACCCCAACTTCACAGCCCTCCTGGACAACCTCGCCAACATTGGACTGAAACAGCTCGTCACCACCCCCAACCACAAGGCAGGACACACCCTCGACCCCATCTTCGCAGGAGGAAACAACATCCGCTTCAGCCACACCACCGTACATTTCTCCTACTCAAAACCCACCGCACACAAGCCTACACCACGCCCCCTGCGCAGGAAATGGAGCAAGGTCACCGAAGAGCACCTCAATTCCACCCTCAAACGAGGTCCTCCACCCACCACGACCGACGCCAACTCTGCAGCCAACGAACTCCACTGATGGATCACCGAATGCGCAAACACGCTCGCCCCCCTCCGGAACTCCGACAGACAACGCCCCCCACGAAAGCCACCTAGCTCACCACTGACCTCCGAGAATCCAGACGCACGTGCCGATGTCTCAAGAAAGCATGGAGGAACAGCGAAACCCCGGAAGCACGCGCCGCCTACAAAACCGTCATGACAGAACACCACCAACGCATCAGATCCACAAAGAGGAACTTCATCCAGAACAGAATCCTCTCCAACTCCCGCAACTCTAACAAACTCTTCAGCATCATACAAGAATTCACCAAACCCCCCCAGTGAAGCCTCAGATGCCCCCCCTTCCAGGACCTCTGCAACAAACTCGGCTCCTACTTGCATCAAAAGATCAAGTCTCTCAACAACAACTTCAAAGAACAGAAACAAGGCACCAACACCACTCCTACCACCAGCATACACTTAGGAGCCCCCACTGATCCCTGCCCACCGCACATCTTCCACAGAGCTGATACCGCCATAGCACCCGAACTACGACGCACCATCAACTTCACCTTCGAACCCGGCACGTTCCCCAACGACTGGAAATACGCAGAACTCAAGCCCCTCCTCAAGAAGCCCTCTGCAGACTGGACGGACCTCAAGAACTACAGACCTATCCCTCTCCTCCCTTTCGCTGCCAAAGTCACAGAGAAAATCGTCAACATCTAGCTCACAAACGTCATAGAATCCAACTCGATCCTCGACTCCTCCCAATACGAATTCCGCAGCAACCACAACACTGAGACCGCCCTCCAAGCCGCCACAGACGACATCGCACTCTCCTTGACCTCATCCTACTAGACCTCTCTGCAGCCTTCGACACCGTCCCCACCGCACACTAACCGCCAGATTCCACGACGCTGGCATTCAGGGAACTGCCCTAGACTGGATCCGCTCCTTCCTCATCAGCTGAACCCAAAGAATCAGACTCCCGCCCTTCCTCTCCGAACCCACAGAGATTAGCTGTGGAGTACCTCAAGGATCATCGCTCAGCCCCATGCTCTTCACCATCTACATGGCCCCCTCACTACCATTGTCAGAAAGCACGGACTCAGCATAGTATCCTACGCCGACGACACCCAGCTCATCCTCTCCCTCACCAAGGAACCAGACATCACCAGACAGAGCTTCTAGGAAGGAATGAAAGATGTCGCATCCTGGATGAGCAGCAACTGCCTGAAGCTTAACTTGGAGAAAACGGAAGTCCTCGTCCTTGGATCTACCCCCTCCGCATGGGACAAAACATGGTGGCTCACTGCCCTCGGCAACCCACCCACAACCTCGACATTATAAATAACCAAAGAATAAAGCTAATACAGCACACCAATCATAAGTTCTAATTGATCCAATAAATCAAACTATATTGCGAGTAGCTAGTAGTCAATACTGTAATTCTTTAGTCCATACAGTCCTTTGATTTCTTGTGCCCCATGTACAGCACATAAAAGATTTTCCAAAACAACTCTCTTTTCATAGAAAACGTTTCTTTTATTGAATTTTTCTTTTTTCCTTAATGCCAATTCCCAGCAAACAAAGCAGCCAACACGTGTTTCGTCTGTACAAATGGGTACCGAGACTTTCTCAAGGCTAAAGTGATCAAATTTGTCGCTAGTACTGTTATAATCAAGACACTATTAGTGTAATGAATGAGTTTCGTTCGTTCCGAAAGCAAACTGCTAATATCAGAAGCTTTGGGTCGATAAAAATTTCACCATAAAGTGTCGCTAGTGGTGGTTGAGAGTAATAGTTATTATCCCATGGAGTCGAATCCAGAAAAAAGATAGGTATACAAAGTAGTGTATAGAATCCAATGTCAAGAACTAAAACCTTCTGGCGTACCAGTGCTGCTGTCTTACAGTCTCAGCGGTTAGATTCACCTAAAATGAAATCCCCAATGAGTGGTAAATTGAGGAAATTCAAGTAAACAGGTCGGACAGTGATACGTCCTAAACCCGTCCTGATTACGAAGAGTAACTCCGACCCCAACGCGTTCGTTCTAACTAATAAGGAAAACGACATCATACTCGACTCCTCCCTCACCATGACCCGACAGATCAACACCGTTTCTTCCATGTGCTTCAATACCCTCCTCAAGACCGTCAAATGGATTACCCCCGAATCCAGAAAGGCCGTCACCCACGCACTCATAACCAGCAGATTGGGCTACGGAAACGCCCTCTACGCCGGGATCAACAAATCTCTACTCCGCAAACTCCAGACCATCCAGAAGACTGCAGCCAGACTCGTCCTCGGCATCCCATGACAAGACCACATCACCCAGCATCTGCGAGACCTCCATTGGCTCCCTGTCGAAAAGAGAGTGACCTTCAAGCTGCTCACCCACGCCTACAAATCCCTCTACAACACTGGACCCCAATACCTCAATGACAGAGTCTCCTTCTACGCACCCAAGAGAAACCTCCGCTCCGCCGACCTTGCCCTGGCCGAAACCCCACGCATCCGCAGAGCCATAACGGGAGGAAGAGCATACTCCTAACATCACAGCCAAGACCTGGAACGAACTCCCCCTCACCATCAGACAATCCCCCACTCTGCAAGCTTTCAGGAAGAGCCTCAAGACCTGGCTCTTTGGATGAGACGGAGCTACACGAACCCCCCCCAGCGCCTTGAGACCCTCACGGGTGAGTAGCACGCTTCACAAATCCCTGATTGATTGATTGATTGAGGTGGCAAAGGTCTCTGGGACCTGTTTTGCTACCTTGAAATCGTTACAGAAATTCATCTGGATTCTCCCTGTACCTGCCCAAAGGACCATCATCCATGCTCCTATTTTATATTGTCTGGATTAAGGTAAGATTCTTTACTTGGGGGGCTCATAAAGCCTCCTTGAGACGCTTGCAGGCAAGGCGTAACGCAGCTGCTAGGCTTATCTACAGACTGCCAAAATATACCTTGGCTACTTCTCTTTGTTGTGAGCTCCATTGGCTGGATGTGGAAAAACATGTCCAATTTAATTCCTTGTGCTATGCTTTTATAGCAAAGACTGGGACCGCCCCTCACCACATCCATAGCTTGATAAAACTGCATCAGCCAACTAGATATCTGTGCTATAGCATCCTTTCTCTGTACACGGTCGCTAAGATTAAACTTACTTGCATGGGAGGCCGCTCCTTTAAGTTTCTAGGTCCTTAGGTTTGAAACAATCTGCTGGAACACCTGAGATTTTGCTCTTTGCTGCTCTCCTTTTGCAGACAATTCAAGACGCGGCTGTTCTGAATCCATCTGAGCTGGGAGTAACTATCTGTTGCCAAAAGCAATGGGAAACCCCGAGTGGGTAGCTGTTGGCGCTTCATGAGTATTTACTATATATACATTTATGCAGCTCTGGTGTTCGTAAACAACTTGGACATTTTAGATTATACTCCTTTTGGCCTACTAAGACTTATCAGAGAACTACAGGAATATTACAGTTTAAATGCACTTGAAATAAGTAAGAAAAATCTTAGTCTTTGGCAACAAAAAAAAAGTTTGCTTGGTGGTTGGCGGGAAGCTGAAAACTGTAAAGCAAAATATACATTCATATTAGGTTAGGTGAAACACACTCATAACTATCGCTATCACTATGACACAATGACTATGTAGATTCAATTTTCGTCACAGTGACTAATCTGCTCAATTCACACTAAGAGTGTATAAAAGTAAAGTAGAAGCTCTAGTTCTACATGGGCAGAATTCAAGGCGCTTAATAACACTTTTGGCAAATTAGAAGGGAGGTGCCTGAAACTGTTACTTTCTCATTCCCTAACCAACAATCTTTCAAACTAAGAAGGTGAAATGGTCTATAGCTTCCAGCAAAAAGTAGACTTTTGACATGGATCTGTAAAGTAGAACCTGTCCCAACTGATAAAATCCCATCCATGTACTGGAAGGCCTAATTGTATAATAAATCTATTACTAAATTTCCTAAAGAGCTACTCTACCATCTAAAGGTGTTGGTGTGCTGTACACAGAACAACTCTATTGAGCTGCAAGTAGCACTTACATAGAACCAAAGACATCAAATGTCTCAGTACAATGAACCTGAAATGTATCAGTTAACCCAACATCCTAGGTAACAGAAGAAGGAAGCATGAACATGCTGGGGTTCTAAAAGTGTATGTGGAATACCAAAATATAAAGAGGGTTGAATTTCACACCTGAGGAAAAATACAGAGAACTTCAAAAAACATGTAAATGAGGTTTGGATGTCTGACTTAAGTGTAAAAAAAACATGAATGGCATCGAAATATACTGAAAAGGGGCCGAAAATGACAATGTCGAAAGAGATCTATGTTTAAAATAAAAGGAAAATGAACAGGACTAGGTAGGGAACAAAAAGCCACATCAAGCAAGCTAGAATGGGTTTCATTGTAAATGTAAAGGAAAAGGGGACATAGAGGGAGCCCGGTGGGGGTGGGGGTAGGGGGGATGGCGGGGAGATATTACAGCTGCCAAAATAGAGGAAAGGAAACGGAAGGACAGAAAAGCACAAGAACCAGGGAGAGTAGAGGAACTGCTTTAATCAATGTCTGTGCCAGGATGGAGCCCAACTTGATTGCCCTTCATAGTCTCTACAGCAAGAGAGGATTTGGGCTACAGAGGGCAGTGGATTCCCCAATGTCGAGAACCAATTCGCTGGACATAGACTACCAAATCCAGCACAAACTCATTGTCAGAGACTAGCAGAAAATGGATGTACAATCTCCACCTTTCATCCTCTTTTGGGGTTACTAGAAACTCTTGAGTGGAGTCAGAGAGGATGTCTTTACTGGGGAGGATGGAAAGTCTCCGGTTAGAATGCCTTGCTACCTCATTGACAGTGAGGATGCCTCATACCATGCACTGTTTGGAGTCGCATGACTCTTTCTTGACACCTCTTTTTAGCCAAGAAATCTAGTCTTTACTGCAGGAATTAGGCACACAGACTGTGCATACATACAAGGTATCCCCCATGGACCTTATATCAATGGTAGTAAACAAAGCACAGGCACACACAACATGACTTCTCACCAAAAATAGAGTAGAGAGGTTATATGTGACAGCTACTGGAAACAGCCAGTAACAAGATGCACATGATTCAAAGCTGTAGCACTGTGGCATAAAATACCACAGATGATTGAAGAGAGTCAGAAACAGTAAAAATCTAGAGACACATAGGTTTGGGGACAATTAACTGTATCTTACCAGACTTACTTCTGACCTTCACACATACCAGTATGCACAAGAAAGCCATGGCCAAGTGCTCTGTACATTTGTAAAGGTGTCAGCATTTGCTAGCTGTTTTTTCTAACTCTGTCCTAGTGGAGGAACAAAGAGTGGGCATTATATGGCCCCGGTGACGTCAACATGGTGCTGGTTCGGGTGTGAAAATGATGCTGTGCTCCCCAACTACCTGCGCAGGAGAGCTATGGAAAAGTTTCCGGATCTAACCTGGCACCTAGGTATATTCAACAGGTAAGGAATCTGCTGGTAGAAGTAGCCATCAAAAATACAAATACCTGGAAATTACATATGATATAAAAACACTCAATTTACTTTGCAAAGCTATATGAAAATTGTATATAAAATAGTGCTTTTTCACATCTACATCATAAACAGTCGTTTTCCCTAAAGCTTTTGGAATGTTTCATACAGAATATATATCAGCTGTAGTCACAAGGCCAATATAATAAGTTACAAAACTGTGCACCAACACACATCTGGCAAATAAATAAAAAAAACAATATACACTTCAATCTTACCACAGCAAACCGGTGTCCAAAACTTATCCACTCCTTCTCTATCAGAACTTCAAAGCCTTTGATAGTTCGGTAGTAGCTGTCCAACATAAGCATGGCCAGGGACGTGAGTTGCGCTGTCCGATCCCAACCATCACTGCAATGCACCACAACCGAGGTTTTACCAGACTCTACTTTATCAGCAATTCTCACTGCTCCAGCAAGCAGCATCTGCAGTCAAAAGAAAAACCAAGTATACATTTGTGCATTCTGTAAAGCAAAATAAACAGTTTAAATATCCTGTGGTTATGGAGCTTTAATTTCTAAATTACATTTTGGCATTGGAGTCTGAACATCAAGTTGATTATAAGATTGCCCCCTAGGCACTTGTATTTGGATGCAATCCTAAGGGTGGATTAGTAGAAAGGTCTCAAAGCAACAGTATAGGTTAGGCATTATTGGTCTTCCAGATAGAGATAGGCAGCTAACTTCATACTAAGCTTTTGCAAGGATCTCTAATTGGCTTCAAAGTGTATGTCATCTGCTTTTAAGAGATGAAAGTGCATGGAAAATCCTGCCTAAATCCTAAAGGATCGGTTGACATCGGCCTTGAAAACCCTTGAGGGGGCCCTGCTGGGGGGCTGCGAGACACTTTGCTGTGCCTTGATTATCGGGGGCCGGCTGTTCCGACCGACTGACGAGGGGATCCGGGAGCTGGGCGGAGGCCGCGTTGGCCGCGGCCCGGTCTTGGAGTGCTGCGGGCAGAGAACTGTGGGCTTCACATACTACGTGCCCGGCGCTGGACTCTGTGGCACGGACCCCACTCGCTCACCTCCCTATGCACACACAGATGACTGGATGGCGAGAGTCCCGGAGTGTGAGAGTCAGCGTTCGGCGGCGGCCCGGACTCTGCGTCGCTGGGAGTGTCCCGCTGGTCCGCCCGGACGTCTGCCCTTCCCGTTGAGCCGGCAGGACATCGCAGAAGCCTACTTCCCGCACTGGATATGTGCCGCCCCCTGCCCTGAGGTGAGCCAGTAAGGGGCGCTGGGTGAGCCCGGCCGCACAGCTCCCTATGACGAGTGTATCGTAGGTCTCTGTGGGGGACTGCAGCGGAGCGTGGCTTGGCCTCGCATCTGCGGGACCTGTTCATCGGCCTGAGGCACTGGTGGCATTATAGCTGAGGGAATCGGTGAGGCCCACTTGAACCACCTGGACCGCTGGATCCTGTCGCCGGCAAGGGGGGCAGTTACGTGCCACCAGGCCCCTTGTGTACTGGCCGCCTACTGGGCCTCCTGCGCGGACTTGAACTCCCGCCTGAGGCCGCCGCACTGCCGCTGGTGAGGACGGGGCCTGCACGGAGACCTACTGCTGTTTTTTCCACCTGCCTGGCGGTAAGTGCATAGGGCCGCGGTGCAGCGGCCCCAGAGGGGCATTCACAACTGTCACGCCTGCCCTGAGGAGCCCAATCTCACAGCAAAGAGCACCGTCGGAGGAGTGGACTGTATGCGGGGTGCGGTGCGTGGCGCGTCCAAGACCTGGCCCTAGAACACTGCTGCATGTGCACGTTTGCCTCTGGGGTACACTTGTGGTAATTGCCTGACCCCCTCACCCCCCTGGAGGCCTCTCCCTGGGGCAGCCGACACACGGCGCTGGGCCCGCTCTGGCCCTAAAATCTAGCACCAGTGCAGGACCTGACCCGCTACCGACAGGGTGGTAGGAGTTCCTCCAGCAACCGTGATTGGACTTTGGAAGAACTTACTCAAGGTCACTGCCGGTGCCTTACTATAGTGCCCTTTGAGACCCTCCCAAAAGAACGGCACAAGATCTCTCTATGCAATGGGGAGCCCCAAGGGCAAGATTCCGGCCGCTAACAACACCGATACCCAACCTACAGACGACAAACATTCCCCCACACAAATGACGAACAGTATTCCACCTACCAACTCGGAGCCCCCCCAGACAAATTAGATCTCATACTGCAAGAAGTGCGGGACTCGAGAAAGTCCATTGAGCAGCAAATCGGATCCCTGACAACTGGGTTCACCCTCCTAAAGGCTGATCACGCTAACCTTGCCGCCACTGTCAAGGACAATAAACTCGCACTAGCGGAGATACTGCCACAACATAAGGAACATGGGGAACAAATTGCGCAGCTTCAACGGCAAGTAACTGCGCTCCAGGATAGGGCGGACAACGCTGTAGGGAGAGCCCGACGCAACAATATTCGAGTCATAGGCCTACCAGAACGCTGTGAGGGTTCGAATGCAACCAAATTCATGGAACAGTGGTTCAGAGACCACGTGGGCCCGGAGGGCCTCTCAGACTTTTTCTGTATTGAAAGGGCGCATAGAATCCCCACCGGCAGGCTGACGGCTGGGGCCCAGCCCCGCCCTCTGATTGTCAAAATATTGAATTTCAGAGACAGAGATGTACTGCTGCAGAAAGCAAGGGAGCTGTCCCAAATCCAGTATGAAAACCAGCGGGTGTCGCTATATCCAGATTACACCATCATGGTACAACGTAAACGTTCTCTATACCAGGACGCCAAGAAAAAACTCAGAGCACTGAACATCAAGTATGCACTACTATTCCCGGCCAGGTTAAAAGTTATCCATGACCAAAAAATGCAGTGATGGGCCGAGTGGCGATCTCGAAAATGGTGGTACTACCCAGTCTATTATACTTTTTTACTAACTTGCCAGTAGTGATCCCAACACATATACTTAACTCACTGGACACAATATTATCTGACCTGATATGGGGTAATGGCCGCCGTAGAGTGGGACTACCTAAATTACAACTCGACACAGATAAGGGTGGTCTGGGTGCCCCAGATTTCCGCGCCTATTGCTATGCGAGCCAGCTACAATGGCTGGCGTACTGGCTGCCAGGGCGTAACCTGCACGAAATTGGTTACTCATCCTCCGAAATTGACCGAGGGGAGCTACACACACTACTGCTACCACGGGCTACTATACCCCCAGGCGCCCCGACACTTCTCCGTACCGCGCTCACATATTGGAAAAAATCCCTCCATTACACACGCCATTGTCCTCCATACTCGGACAACACGCCGCTATTAGGAATCCCCACTTCTACCGGTTTACTCACTAAACGGAGACTCCTCGCCTGGTCTGAGGGCGGGGTCACCACAGTGGGTGCATTGTTCGATGATGGCACCCTCATGGATCATGGTAATTTCACCAGGCACAACGGGGTCACAGACACGTTATATCTTACACACGCTGCAATCCTCCATTATGTGAAAAAACATT
This sequence comes from Calotriton arnoldi, assembly GCA_963921515.1. Taxonomy (NCBI): domain Eukaryota; kingdom Metazoa; phylum Chordata; class Amphibia; order Caudata; family Salamandridae; genus Calotriton; species Calotriton arnoldi. The sequence goes on along the minus strand of CAWUFW010000646.1, from coordinate 2,640,199 downwards.
GGGCCCCACACAGGGTGGCACCCGCTCAACACGAATTGGTTCACATGACCTACCTCATGGGGGAAGGCCGTCACCTCACTAAATGGTTGTACAGAGGTATCAAGGCACACACTGGAATCCCCCTGACGGACTTACGAAATAGATGGTCCACGGACCTAGATAAAGAGCTAACTGACAAAGAATGGTGTACGATTTTAGAATACCCTAAAAAAATTCCACGGAATGCCAAATTTAAATTCATCCAGTACATGTTATTACACAGGACATATCTCACTCTACATCGTCTGCAGCGCATGTTCCCAGCTACGCAACACCACTGCCCCAGATGTAAATTAGAAGAAGCAGACCTGATCCACATGCTGTGGCTGTGCCCGGTGATTGTTGATTATTGGTCAGATTTTATTGCAACTGTTACCTCGGCGACGGGTTTCCCTGTGCCGAGCACAGCCGGTAGCTGTCTGTTAGGACTGACCCGGCGCTCCAAAACGCAGAAAGTACAGCTTCGCTTTGTAGACTTAGCCCTACTTATGGCTAAACGTTTCATCACAATGCGGTGGAAATCAGCCAAACCCCCACCACTCCATGTTTGGAACGGGGAGGTAGTGAGATGGGGTAGTGCAGAAAGCGCGGCAATTCGGCGTGAAGAAGCCCGAGGGCTGCGCAAAAACGTAATTTCCATGGACTGGGATATTATTTTAGAAGCTTTCAAGACCCTTGCACCGGCACCAGTCCCTGTAGCACAGGATCAGTAGGAGTTCCAACTAACCCAGGCCCCCAGCGAATGTACCGTAGCTTTGCACACAGACCTGTGATCTAACAATACCGAGTGCACACATTCAAATTCATTATGAGATCGTGGGAGTTGCCGCTGGAGCGCATTGTTAAGATGGTGAGATAGGGTAGGGCCTGCCGAGTTAGGCGAAGGGTGGGAGGGGTGGGGTTAGTTTAATTGCTCCATTTCACTTATTCTCTTCTCAGTTCTTCATGTATTCCTGCAATACTGTTAAAGTGGCCCATTTGATACTTTATGTGTAAAATATCGTTCAACAGAGCTGACCAGTAGATTGTATAATGTTGTATAATATGTACAATAACACAACTTGGAACCCACAAGGGCTCCTCTAAATCCGATTGTTTTGAGAAGTCTGATGCATCTATTATAAATGCCTGTTCCATAATGAACGAAAATTGTTAAAAAACCTAATAAAATATGTTTAAAAAAAAAAAAAGAGAGATGAAAGTGCATTATCGTAGAGACTGGAGGTCTTTGGTGCTGTTCATCTTTCAGTGATCTTGTCAAAGGTATGTAGGACCGTGCTAACGATCTCGAGCCTGATTTACAAAGTGATTCAGTGGTCGCAAACCCTGAATTACAGGGTTTGCGACAGCCATTCCAATTTTTCTGATGTACTAACCCCATTGTGTGATTCGTAAAACCTTTTCTAAATCACAAAACGGGGTTAGAAAACCATACTGAATTGCAATTTGGAAGGGGAGTGTTAAAGGCATTCCTTCCAAATTGCGAGTCGATAAAGTATTTATCAATGGTTTGCGACTAATTCTGGTCACGAACCACTGATCTGTTACAGAATCCAAAGATAGGGTGTTAACTGTTTCGCAAAGGGGAGAGGGTCCACTTGCGACTCTTATTCATTTGGGAATCAATATGACATCTTCAGGGAACGTAGGCAGTAGTCCATAGGACCTCCGCATGGTTTCACTGAGGTTTTCCAAAATGGATAACATTTTCTTTATAAAGCAGCTATAAATGTTTTTGGTTTTTTTAAATCCGTTTTTGGAAAGCAGTCATAAGTATGGTGATATGCTGTACCTTGCAGGTCACAATTCCTGTTACTGTAGCCAATCACAAGCAATTACAAACTGCGACCTACGTAATTAATATCAATTAGCTAGGTACTTGTGCGACCCCCCCATGATTCAGTATTTTGTGAACTGACCTATTTGATCACAGGTTGGTTCGCACAATCAGACTACAGTCACAAAATTTGTGACCACTTTTTGCGAGGGTAATCCAAGTGTGGTCAGCATAGCGCCAACTGTTATCCAGGACCTCACTCAGTAAAGTCAGAGTTATTCTGCTCTCAGTGTGTCTCTGTTGTTGGTGGATGTAATCCAGGTCTTTGATGTTCGGTGATTTATGACCCTAGTGCAGTTTAGGGTGTTAGTGGGTGTGCTCAACATAAGGACCCTCAAAGTACAGGGACTGGCTTACTGTCAATGTCTTTGTTGTTCAGGACTTCATTCACAGTGGCTAGTCCCTGATAAACCAGTAGTAGCCAGCCACCAAGCACTCAACGGGATTTATGTAATATATTCATAGTTCAAGCATTCTTTGTTTGGAAACCCAATACGAGCCCCTCATTTGCTTGTTTATACTAAGCAAGGAGGAACTACTGTTTTCCAACTCTGCATTGAAAAGGATTGAAGGACGGCTGGTTCTCTGTTTCTCACTTTGGATGAACAAATGTAAGCATATAGAGCATGTTTCTCCCGAAGAAGCACAGTAATGTGTAATGCATTCAATGTGCTCTGTTAAGAACAGCTTTTTAACTTGACTTTCAATAATTAATTGATATGAATTTAAAATTTTGATAAACAAAAAAAAATGTATCGAAGTTTTGGGACCTTTGATTCAGGTTCAATGAAGCAACTCGTTACCACATATAGCATGTGAAAAGACCCTAAGGGTCCATGATTGCATCTTAGTAGGTAACATTACACAGTCCCTGTTGTTCAAGGCTTTACTAAGGAGAAGTAGTAAATAATGTATTCTGATTTCTTCATTACACGACCAGAAAATAGCCATATATAGTACATGGCCATACAATAATACATCACAGTGCACTTTATTAAAACACATTTGCATACATACATGGTGGCCTTAAATATGTAGTAACATAATTTGCTACATTGGTACAAACTCAACTTAGCTTCTCTTGTACCCTCGCAAAGAATATCATGAAAAGATAATAAACAGAAATGTACTTTACTATTTCACCAGTCTTATAATTGTATGGGGTTCATATGTTACCCCATTAAAACACAATGCATCTTGGTCTCAATACTGGGTAATTGGAACCACCACTGTTGGTGTCTCAAGTGGCGAGAATAGCACTGTTTCAGGAGATGTGTTTACCCCATGGGTAATCTGAAGGTCTAAATAAAAGCCATCATCAGTATAATGAGAAAGAAATAAGTTGTCTCCCTCACTATTCTCATCAGTGTCCCGAGAGAAATTAGGAGCGTCCTGCACAGGGTCAAAAACAGAACCAAAGACAGCTTCAAGCCTCTGATAGCACTGGTGTCTTGGCAGAGGTCTTGTAATAGAGTCAGGATGCACAACGACTGGTTGCACCATTGGCCTGGGCCTGGAAAAGGCTGACAGTTCAGATCGTACACAGTTGGAGTTAGTTGCTGAGGCCAGGAAAGAAGGTACGGGCATGGACTCTGGTGCTGGTATAGAAGCCAGAACCTGAGCCGGAGGGGGCTCATTAACAGGTACTCAGGGGGCAGACCAGTGTCAGGTGCAGACCCGCCAGTGAAAGTCTGATGAGAGACCTCTGCAGCTCTATGGGGAACAAAGGCAGACTCGAGGGAGCCACAATCGCACCGATCATCTGTGCATGGCCTTGACTTGGAGTGGGAGAGGATTTCTGTTTGACCTTGACCTCTTATATTCAGCGATGTAGAGCTTTGCCTCCCAAGTCACCTTTAGGTGCCTAAGGGCACACTTGTTGCATGAATGAGAGGCTTGGTCGGATCTCAAGTAACACAAACTTGCCGAATGCGGATCCAGTATTGACTCCTGCTTCCTGCCTATAGTCTTGGCACAGCTTGAATCTTGTTTCCCATCACAATGTTTGAAGAATTTTGGAAGTCCAGACCCGTCCTCAACTTTGCAGAAAGAAAGAAACTGGCATCAGCGCTTAGGGGTGGAATTTATATGTGGCTCCCCTTCGTCACTACTAGGGCAGTACACCTACCGGAGTGCAGGAGCACTGCTAATAACATCTTTGGGTCCAGTCTGGCGCCTGGGGTTATTCTTAAGATGAAGAATCTGCAGCTAGAAGTATTCATCAGAAGTTTGCCAAATATGGTGTTTTTGCAGCCCCAGTAGGTTCTTAGAACAGTATGTCACTGACACAAATTTAGATTTAGGGTAAAAGTTCATCAAACCAGTCTCCAAGGAATGCAACCACAGAGATGTACAGAGAATGACTTGGCAGTTAAGGGAAAAAAGATATGTAACGTACATTTTCTCCAACGAATATGGTAAAATACTGTAAACCTTACCCGGATAAAGTTTTAAACATTGTTTGACTGCATGACCTATGTTGGAAATCTTAGCGTGTCCAACGCCTATGCTCTTCTTGGCCCAATTCCCATTTACTTGAGAAGGTTTGCCTAAGCAGGTATACAGTTAACACATCATACCACGGCCTTGTATTCGACCAGTGTACCTTGGGTCTGCACTTAAAACTGAAATATCTTAATTTTCCCCAAAGCAAGGTCAAGTTGGTAGGGTACAGGCAGTACTGCAAGAGGCACCCAATAATATCACCTGATCTGTTTTAATATTAAAAGATATATACACACAAATGAATAAAACACAGTAGCAGTCGCCACCGTGTAGTGATGGTTCAAATGCACTTTTCTATGAGAAGGCATTTATGATTTGTCTATAACTTTGCACATGTGGAGAGATCTGCACCAAATTTGGTAATCAGTTAAGGGATTTAGCTAAAGTTATCTGCCTTCCGACTCAGGAATGTCTGCAATACACAAACACCATCTGAGGAAGCAACGCCAGACACACAAAAGGTGACAGAACCAATGCTTGCAATTTGTCTAACCACCGGTAACCACAAGGGGTAGGATTCCAACCAATCTCTCTTTTGCCTACCATGTCACCTCATTTTGGACCCAGTCATATGCAAGTCAGCCTCGACTCTGCTCCAATATGAACAGTCAAGCTCGAACTACTAGGCCAGGTCCTCCTTCAATTGGAACACAAGCAACCCAAGACAGGTTTCGCTCTGATTAGGGCTCGTCAGTCGGGTTCAGTTCTTTCCCCACTTCGCTGTTTGGATCCCCTCACTCCAGTCTCAGGAATGTCTCAGAAATGTTAGCAGTACACTTCTATGGTCCGAGAAAGTAACCTCAACTTCATTTTGTTCACATGAACATTCGAGAGCGGCTTCCAAAATTGAACCTGTAGTCTTCTGCTACTCTAGTTCACTAAGACAATCATTCTATGTGTATCACGCTTATCAAACACAAAATGCATATACCTACGTGCTTGGTATCTTGGAGGTAGGATCCATTTTTTTCCTGTAGTCATGAAACTGCGCTCTAGTGGCTAGTAGGCTTCCACTCTTGTGGCACAGGTAAAAATGTCTGGTCATGTCATGATTTAAAAAGAACACAATATGGCGCCACCACTGCACTACATTCGTGAACCAGTGTCGGGGACACTAGTTCTCTGCGACTATGGAGGGGACTGTATGACATAATATTCAATACAAAAACATTATGATACACAAATATTGCAAAAAATATCATGTTTACATATTTTGTAAGCAAACTACAAAAACATTGAGAAAAAACCATATCATGGACAAGCATATTGTCCAAAACAGGTAAGTGTATTAATTTTACTATATAGCATCATATGTAATTTAATTGAGCTATTAATGTTTGAAATAATAATACAATTACAAAATAGATATATTTAAAATATTTTTATAAAATATGTATATATAAACTTTAAAAAATGTAACATTTAGACAATTATTAAAAATAAATTACATTAAAATTATTAATAAAAACATTACAAATATTAGACATATACAACAAAAACAACAAATTCTATAAAAATAAAAGATATATAAAAAATTAAATATAAAATAACCAAATTATAATTTATTTAAATTTATAAATAATGTAAAAAATAGAAAAAAATAGAATACATATTACCACTTCTAACTAAGCAATAGCAGGGAAAGTGTTGGAATTCGGAGGGGTCAGATTTAATATCTCACTTCAAACTTAGCAACGTTAGGGAAAGTGCTGGACTACGGAGTGGGAACAGTAAAGCTTCTCTCAACCTGAAGAGAGAGAAAGGAAGGTGTTGGCCTTTGGAGGGGTCAGATTTACTATTACCACTCCATCATAAGTAATAGTAGGGAAAGTGTTGGACTTTGTAGGGGCCAGGTTTACTATTTCCACTACAATCTAAACAACAGTAGGGAAAGTGTTGGACATTGTAAGGGTCAGATTTACTATTCCCACCCCAATGTAAGCAAAAGAAAGGACTGGACTAGACTTGGAGGAGTCAGATTTACTAATCCCACTCCAATTTTAGGAACAGTAGGGAAAGTGTTGGACATTGGAGGGTTCAGATTTACTATACCCAGTCAATTTCTGAGCAACAGTAGGGACATTGCTGAATTTCTGGGGGGTCAAATTTACTATTCCCACTCCAATCTTAGCAATAGCAGGGAAAGTGCTGGACTTTGAAGGGGTCAGATTTAGAATTCCCACTCCTAAATGTGTTAAATAAAACATTTAAATACAGATAAAAAATTAAAATGTAAAATATATTTAAAACAAACATATTTATCAAGTATAAAATAATTACAATTACATTTAAAAATAAATTTTTTATATTATAATTTGAACAAAAATTCTCTAAAAATAATTACTTTTTTTTTAGCTAAAACAATTCCCACCCTACTCCCCTAAAACAAATGCTAACAATTAGAATTACTACAAATAATATAAAAATGATAAATTATTACTATTACACAAAAATTAAATCAAACAATTAAAATTAATACAATGAATAAATATAAAAATTAGAGTATTAAAAATAAATTGATCACTCAATTAAAAATCAACAAATAATTAAAACATTTAATTTACATAATTATCAATTAAATACATTGAATAAAAAATTATTTTATATTAAAAATAATGATTTATAAAAATGTATAAAAACGTCCCACCCATATACCCCTACAGCTCACTACTAAATTAACAATTTCTAATTAAATTTAAAAAGAACATTTCATACAATATTATAGGCAATTACATTAAAAAACGGAACTGAAGATTCAATATCTTAAGCCACTATATTCTTAATTTCTAAATTCTGTCCCACTATATTCTTGACATCATTATATTTTTATCTGAAACAAAAGGGACGAACCCTCAATGTGGATGTGGTACAATCACTGGTTACGTTAGTACAAGGACCCACTAGGTTTGTTTAAAGACCCCTCACACACCAACCTGGTTGGTGTCATGCTTCATCATTGGGGTCCCAACCGGGTGGCCGAATGCCGCCCGGTTGTGCTACTGACGCCTGATTACAGCGGAGCTGGTTGGTGTATATGTGAGATGTGATGTAAATTAAAAATATCTCTGAGAATCCTTGCCTGTAAACTTTTATTAGTGGCGGCTCAGGATATGGTTAAAAATAAGTACCATTTTACTCCTTTCACGTGGCACTACTCACTTTGCCACTCACTTTTTTCACCACACGGTCCTGAAGAAAGCCCCTCGTACTTCCCATTGTGGGCTGAAACATGTTGACCACACACTTAGTCAACTAGGGATAACAATTCTAGTTGCACCACACTTATTTTTAACCATATCCTGAGCCGCCACTAATAAAAGTTTACAGGCAAGGATTCTCAGAGATATTTTTAATTTACATCACATCTCACATATACACCAACCAGCTCCGCTGTAATCAGGCGTCGTAGCACAACCGGGCGGCATTCGGCCACCCGGTTGGGACCCCAATGATGAAGCATGACACCAACCAGGTTGGTGTGTGAGGGGTCTTTTAAACAAACCTAGTGGGTCCTTGTACTAACGTAACCAGTGATTGTACCACATCCACATTGAGGGTTCGTCCTTTTTGTTTCAGATATCATTATACCGGGGATACGGACGCACCCCCTTTTTTTCCCTTGCTCTCTCATTGTTTAGTCATCATTATATTTTTGACACAATATTTGTGTTCCAGGCCTTCACACACACAATACGTAAGCATGAGTCTAGGGCCAAAATTCAAAAACAGGAATACCAGATACTCACAGTGGGGCATGCAGGGCAGTAGGCACATTGATGCCCTAACAGTATGAGATTCATTTTATAAATCAATGGACTGTAGAATTACAAATACCACAACAATAGACTTGAAAAAGGGAAAAATATCACTAAAATGCACTTGTTGTCTTGAATTATTTAGCTCCTTACCTTTATGTATTCCAGCCAATGTGTAGCATCCACATTTGATAACCAGCGTGCCTCATCAATCGTTGGATACACTACTTCTTTTAGTTTCCGCAACGATTCTCTCATCACATGAATGTTGTGTATTTCCAAAAAGATAAGCTCGGCATTCGGATAGGCACTTTCACTCTCGTAACCTCCACCTTTCGCCTGGCATTGAAAAAGATGGGTTACTACACAAAATACAACCCCAGAGCAAGCAGCAACAATGGTCAGCTAAAAATTCCCGATTTAGCACTATTCATACTTGTGCTCCTCACCATTCCTTCAGGTACACAATTTATTTATCTGACCATATGCCTTAAAAGCAGGCATGACTGAGACATTTGTTGCTTTTAAAGGAATTCATTTTGACTTGTAAACTTGCCCACTTCTATACTGACATGATGTAACATTTTCCATACTTCACCTAGCTTAAGAAAACGTCACCAGTTCTTCAAATTTAAATATGCGTGAAGTCTAAAATCCTGGTTATCTGTACCTCGTTCACACAGCAAAACCCCACACTTTTGTAAAGCTTACAATTCTACCTCCACTACTACATCAGCCACTCTTTCCAAAGAACTAAAAGGTAAACACTATGGGCCAGATTGCCATGTCAGGAGGACATCGCCGCGGTCTTGGGACCGACTGACCTCCAGTTGGCAGTCCAGACACCGGCATTACAATGCGACCGCACATGGTGTGGTCACATACTCCCATTTCTCTATGGGAGCTTGTGCTGCGGGCGTAAACCGTCCGTAGCACAAGCTCCCATGGAGAAATGAGAGATTCTGTCAATCCCTGCACCGTGTGGCAGGGAACTTAAGGTGCCTGCCACACGGTGATGGGATTAACAGGCTCAGCCCTCAACCGGAGGCCGTGGAGTAATGAGGGCCCTTCTAGGGTCCTCAAAGTCGCTTTCCGACAGGCTTTTCAGGTAGGAAAGCCCGACATGGAAAGCCTGTCACAAACCAAAATCGTAATTCCGATAGCGGAAACGCCGTCCACAGGGATTACGTTGGGGCCTCGGAATCCAGCCGGAATGACCGGCCGGTTTCAATTCCGACCGCCTCCCCAAGCCTAAATTCATGGAAGCAGGACATGGACTGGTGCATGTTCCGTGAAAAAACAGTATATGTTTCCAGGGGATGTCCGAAAAAGTGGTCTCAAATATGGAGTAAATGGAATGCCTATCGTGGAAATATCTGTGCTCCCCCGCTTCTTCCTTCCCCTCCTTGATGAACCTGTACATAATGAACATTGAAAAAACTGAACTTACATTATTGTATATAACATGTGCAACCACCCATAATTTGTATATACAAAAGTGGATACACTCCAAGCACCTAAGACTGTGTATGTAAATCTTATATGCTGTTCTTAATAAAAAGATTTATTTTTAAAAAACAATTCCGACCGCCTACATTGCTATTAGGCGGTTGGAATTGAAACCGGAGGCTTTCCGACCGACATCATAATCGGCCCCTATATGGGAAGGGGAGATGACTACGTGCAACACAATGGTTTTGAATAACCAGCAATATTTTTATATCCAACTTTCCTGCACAAACTATTTCTAACAAGCCTTACTTTGGGAAAATTGCAGCATGTTTCTTTACATGGCAGGAACATTACTTCAAACAAGCAAGTTTTCCTACCATATATAATGACACAAAGTGTAATGCCAGTGAACAATAAATGGTATAATGATTGTGGAGAACATTTAAATGCTAAACATTGGTCCAAGGCACTGGAGTCAGTAAAGAAAGCATCCAGCATCACCAGATTCCAATTACATCGCACTACAAACACTGAATAAGATGAACACTAACAAATATGTAGGATGTCATGTCCAATGGTAGAACAGTATTGAATGGAATTAGAAACAATGTTTACAGAACGTGCAATTTTGACGCTGCAGTGGTCTCCAAAGGCTTGTTTTCTGTGTTTGTTGCTTTCCAAGCACAAGACATGTGTCAGATTGTGCTGTTAGTAGCAAAAATAAGGCTGGCTATAAATTGGATGGCCACAAAGACAAAAAGAAGGATGGCTAAAATTAGATGGCCACAGAGGCAAAAAGAAGGCTGGGTTGGATGACCAACACAGCGCTAACGGGGACAGCCTCATTGAGATAGCTCAATGGTCAGCAGCAGAGGAGAGTCATACGAAACCGATGTACCCTGGTGATAGGTTAGAGATATGGGTGAATGGAAGCCAGTGGTAAGGGAGTTGGCACCTCCAGAAGATGAACTGCCCTCATGAATGAGGCATGTAATGTTTGCAATGCAAGCTGAAAGGAACGGGAGCACTGGTTCATATGTAGGCAGAGGTGGGAGATGTCCGGGCTTAATTGTGAAGTTAAATGTGAAGGCCGAGTCCACACATCCGAGCTAAATTATGTAATGAACACTGTAGGATATGTTTTATGTATTCCTACACCTCAAGATTTGCTTTTGTACTGTAGTTTTGACTGCAGAAAGCAAAAATATTAAATATATTTTTTTAAAACTTGACAAGGTGTTTCAGGTACAGCAATGTTGACAAATTCAACAGCTTTTCAGATGACCCTTTAGAAGGTGCATGAATTGTTAGCCTGCGGAGGATGTAGACTGTACCTCGCCAAGACATTTCTGACCACTAGAACTCTGGCCCAGCTTCATGCTTGCTATCATTTTCTAGAATATTTTAGCTTTCCTTTTCGTCCTTGTAATTCCGAGCCCTCCTTGGCATACTCTGACACATAAGACACCTTTCAGTGACAGAGAGTCACAGAACACACTATGCAAGCAGTATGCAGGTCCTTAATGAATTTGTTTCCGCACAGGTAAGGGCCTTTTGGAAGGAGCTAAGGCATTGTGAGGGAACTATCACAAAATAAACAATCAAAAATAAAATAAAATAGGGAATTCCCAGTTACAATTCTCTAGGAAAGTCACAAGGACTTTAAAACCGACCACCAAAACAAAAAGATGTAAAAAGTTTGCATACTTTCGTGCCAAAAAGCAGAGCCCGGAACTGTTGATCCGATTTTAAAGAAGCCGCAAAAAAACTGGTGTATCAATTGGCAAAGCTAAGCATCTTAGATCAGAGTAACCAGTGTCTCCCTGGAAGAATTGCGGTTTCATTTCAACTCGCTAAAGCTGCTGATAACCTAGCGTACATTATTTTATATACTTTCTAAGGGGTACGTGAATGCTGAGTTAGCCATCCATGTTCAGCTTTTGGGACAGATTTTATAATAATTAAAAAATTGTTTGTAGGAAATACGTGATCTCATTGTGAGAATTCTCCTTCAGCGTTCACGACCATCAGTGTACAGCCCAGGAGTCTGTAGATCCGTGAGTAGTAGCACTTTCATTTCAGTGGAACAACACAACAGAGATCTGAATGCGGTGATCTCTCAAGACAGCTTTCTCATCATTTCTGGGTTTGTGATCTAGTGATGAATATAGAATGCAAGCGCTTAAGAAAATGTCACCAGTTAATTCTGTGTTATGATATTGCGCTGGCATATGTGTTCAACATATGAACAAGTGCAATGTATTACATACCCGGAGCACCAAAGCATTCTATCTATTAAAAGTCAAAGCCAAATAATTTGAAAAGCTTGAATAAAGTTGAATACTAAAAAAACATAAGATCTAAGGCATTCTGCATGCAATTGCACAATTTAATCTAATATGTTAACCCGCCTCATAGTTAAAGTAACTGCGTCTGGTGTGATATGCATTGTGCTCGAATTATCCCAATTTTCATCCCACAATGTATTAGTTTTACTCCAAATAATGAATGTGCCCAGACAGAGCAGCCTAAAATACTCGCACACTCACCTTCTGAAAGTAAGAAAGTCATTTTTTTTGCATTTTCAGGAAGGTCCAGTAAGTGAAAAATCTTGTTTTATTTGCATTAACCTAACTAACAATTATCCACGATTCTGGAATGGAGGCATCCCAAGAACCTTCTTGAATTTCACAGTGGAATGCTTATTTCCAATCAAGAGGTTTTTCAAAACATTCATATTTGGTTTCTTTATAGCGTATGTGAGTCTGAAGCATTTGCATTCTCTTGAATCCTTGCAGGTTGCTAGCGAATATATGTATTGTGATATTCCACATTTTCCTATCACCCATTTAGGGTGAGGGAGTGAGCTATATATATTTAGGGATTCAGAAGAGGCAATACATCTGCTGAAGGCCATAGGACGGTGCAAGATCAGAAAGGAAAGAAAGGAGGAGAAAGAAATAGGAAAGGATAAGAAGAGGTTAAATCCCATCAATGGTGTAAGGATTGTGGCAGTAAAGTGACTGATCAATTCACAAGTCTTTTAGACATGCAGGCCATTATAGCCTACACCACTGGTGGGCACAATTCGGATACATTAGCATTAGTGGGTGCTCTAAAGGGAAGATAGTTTATGTAGGGAGGAGGAGTGAACACAGTAGAGCAGTAACGTTGGCCCAATGAGATATCAGCACACTATTCTTCAACACAAGAAGTGGTGGTTCCCCATTTGCACTAGTATTGTAAAACTGATTGATGTTTGGATATGCTTACCTTAGACACCTGGGGGTTCCGCTGGGGAGAATGTGGAAGATCTGCAACACTTGTATAGAACCACCTACGAGTGATTTCAAGTGGCATGGGGGCCCAGGAAAAAAATAGCTTGTAAAGTTCTTAAAACTGCTCTCTCTGCTTTACCAAGTTTGTTTTGCGGGACATTTGCATAATTTGCAGGACTAAAAGCTCCACATTTGGGAGTTCTAAAAGTCTAAAGTAAAGTAGAGCTTTGAAGCTTCGACTTGTTCTCATCACTTAGCTACAAACAACAACTCGCATATTTTCTCTAGGACCATGTTGCTCAGATATCCAAGATGAGCAAAGGGTTTCCTTACTGTAACCATTTCATGTTTGTGGAAATCTCTGTATGGGCAGTGTGTGAACTCAGCTTGTTCTCACTGCTCATACATGTGTATAGACAAAAATACTAACATTAGCTACAGCTGCCGCCAATTTAAAAGTAGCATATTGGAAGTTGGTTGTCAATCTGTGCCCAGGTCATGGTGTCTATAGACTTGACTGTTAAAAACATTCAGTTGGCCCCCAAATGCAATCCCCGCCAGCCTGTGAATGCCGGTTTCACTGCCATACACCGGCTGGTGGGGAGGCAGCATCATGTTAGGTGATTTCAGACATATTTGGTGGGACTGCCCCGTCATTAAACCTTTTTGGAAGGAGATTCTATCCCAAATCAAACTTATCTTAGGCTATCTTATTTCCGGCTCCATGGAACAGGTTCTGCTGGGGGTCCGCGAGCCAAATTTGAGAAGACAGACACAGGGCGATAAATCAGTGATGTGGCTCTGCTTGGGGGCCGCCAAAATGGCAGTTGCCGCGGCTTGGAAGAAGCAAGAGGCCCCATCCTTAACCCAATGGCATGCGCGATTGTGGAGGGCTTTGGCTTTGGAACGCATGACTGATATAATAGAAGACACTAGGAAAGGTTTTGATTACATTTGGTCTCCACTGGTCAGCTACCTATCAGAGGGGCTTCCTTTGACGGCTTGCAATCCAAGACTTAGGGCCCTCAATTTGTTCCTTATCTAATCATTTCACATCGAGGGGATCTCTGTAAGGTGCGCCGTACACCTGGGCAGAGGCTACGACTTCCCAATCCTCGCGCTCACTTCTTTTTTTCTAATTTGCACCATGACATCTCAGTTCTGTTTATTTCCTTTTTTACTTAGGTATAATTAAGTTTCCTTTTCCTGTTACTCTCTCGGGTGGGTAGATATATGAAAACATTGACGGGAATGCAACATGTTATGACGAAACTGTGTTATATATTAAAGTTCATTCGCCTCGGACCTAGTGGAAAAACTGTAACTTTCATGAGCGAACTGTATATCTGGGCGAATGATATTTTCGATTAATGTTGCATATGTAATGCTTTTGTCACACTCTTTGAGAAAATTTCAATAAAACACATTTTGAAATAATATGGCGGAAGGTGCCTGCTAGGCACCGCCACCATATTGTTGATGCAGGGTGGGTCCGCCTGGCAATCGTAACGATTGCCTGTGGCGGATCCGTGGCTGACGGACTTTGCTTCCGCCAGCACACCGCCCGCCATTGTAATGACCCCCTATGTAATGATTTTCTGACAATTAAGGAATTAAAAAATAACAATTCTCAACATTTTTAGCAAAACAGAGCAGAGGCGTACATAGCTCATGTCTGGGTTGCAATTAATTTAGTAGTACTTGAACGCAAAAGCTACTTCCACACAATTGAAGAGGCTGAGATATAGACTCAGCAGAAGCCAAACTAAAACTTACATGATCTGGAGAAGCAACATAAAGACACTGACTTAATAATGACACATGGAACGATGTAAGTGGTAAAAACACAGCTGGTCTTATTACTTAAGAACAAGGCAGAACACACTTTACTGAGCTCCATTTGTCAGGAGAAGTCTATTTCCAGTTGCCTCTCATGGGTGCGGATTCACTGTCCTTTGACTACATTTCTTAAAATACTTTTTCTGATTTAAATTGGTTGTACTGTGTCATTTCAGGTTGGATATTTTCCCTCTCACTGCCTTTTAAATGGCATTTTAATTGCTGGCCTCTAACTTGCCTTTGTTCTTGTTATGTTTAAGATGAATGTGGCCTCGTGTTTCAGAAACTATCTAGATGTCGGGATAGCCTTGGGTAGTCTCCAGCTCACTGGTGTAAATATAGGAGAGATCAAGGCATGTAGTGGCCGCAGCTGTGATTAGACATTAGAACTGGGCCTAAACTTTCCTTCACTTGCTCTCCACTAAACCATCTGTGAGCATACCTTATTCCTGGGAAAATTCTAACCTTATAAATCTGTGATTAGTAGATAAGATTCTTCTGCCTTGGGGTGGAAGTCTCTAGGAATACTCCACTCAACCATTTAACAATTTCTGTTTTGGGTGAGCTGAGGCCACCCTGCTGGTCGCATTTCTCCAAAGAACATGGCATGAAGATTAGGCATGAAGGTGCAGATGTTCACGTTTCAAATTAGCATAAATTGTATGGACTTCATCAAAAACTTTGGTGTGAATCTAGCCTGTCACTGAATATAGGTATAGATTAAAACTGTAGTTACAGGAATATTATGGACTGTCTCTTCAGCAGTAGGTTTGCAGAATAAGTTCCTTTACGATGAAATATTCACACAATTGGTCAAGACACAGCTCAGAAAAACAAGAACCCCTTCGTCCCTCTACCCCCTTGCTTATCAATTTAAACATTAGAATATTGTAGTATATGTGGATAAGGACACATGTAGGCATAAATTATCACTTTCGATTTCAGAATGCGGATGCGAGAGACCCTGTCTTTGAGATCATAGACTTAAGAGGGTCACGGAGGAAGGGTATGTGTCAAGGTACATGGGTGCAAATGTGCTTGTGAGGAGCGCCCACTGTTGAAGCCACGATCTAGCATGGGGAGCCCAGCAGTTGGCCCATCTGAATATATATATATATATATATCACCTTAATGGACTGTGCAAGCAACCAGGCTCATCGTGCTAGAGATCACTTAAAATAAACACTGCAATTGAGGCTGAAACACTACAGTTAGAGAGACCCTCCCCCTTCCTTGAGTAACACACAAGAGAGAATTTTAAATGGTGGGTAGAGGTATAGCCGAGCAGCAGTGCCCGGTCTGAGCCTGTTACATGGATGCAGCTGGAACTATGGACATCCAGGAGGACAGGAGGATTCCACCCGTAAGCAGTGTGTTCTGTTTTTATTATTCCTGACTATTTTAAAAGCTTTTACTGCATTTTAAAACGCGCCAAATCTTACCTGCATTCTCTGCATCGCCGCCTGCCCCACCCTGCTCTCAGGTCCACTGCGGATTTTCCGATTGCGGGGAGAGAGAAGGGGTGAGGGGGCGGAGCTTAGTGCCACTACTTCCGGGGGACCTCCATTAAAGTCACATGGCAACACGGACGCCCAGGCGCGCCAAAGGCAAACCCGTCTGCGCCCGTCCGCGTCCGACCGGGGCCAGGGGCCACAACCCCTGCCCCACGAGCCTCAGGTAACACTGCCCACTCCTATGCCTACTCCTCCTCTCAATTATTAGAGCTAAGGAGCCCATGCGAAGATAACTGCTGACACTCCATGTGCTTATTGAGGGACGACTCCTGTTGCACTCAGTGCCCCTTCAGGCTGTATTCCGCTTTGAAGATGCCGCGAAATCCACAGTCACCTCATTCTTATAAAATGTTTTTACTCAACTGTAGATCGTTACCTAAACACTCTGCTGAACTTAACATATTTTTAGAGGACGAACAACCAGATGTGCTATTTTTAACAGAAACCTGGCACCACAAGGAGTCTGAACCTGACCTGATCCGAACCCTCTCTCCCCCCCCCCCCCGGCTATAATATCCAGAGAAAAGACAGTGAAATTAGGAAAGGTGGAGGTATTGCCATCATTTTTAAAAATTCCTTTAAGTGCCGTGTTGAGCCTAATCCTGTCCTGGGTTGTGAAAGTATATTCTTCTCCATTCTACTCTCCGCCACCCAGACTTTCTGAGGGATTCTAATATATCGCTGTCCGGGTGTCTGCGGACAATTTCTCAACTCCCTCCCTGAAATATCGGCTACTCTAGCAAGCTCTTCCCCTAATATCACTCTGCTGGGGGATTTCAATCTACATTTTGATGATCCAAACAATGCAGATGCTTCGAATCTTTCCCTAGACCTATCAGCCATTCAGTTTTCTCAAAAGGTGAAAGGCCCTACACACAAGAAAGGCCATATCTTAAACCCTGTTTTCTCCAACAATGATGTCAGTGGGTGACCCTCTTTCTGTCCCTTGGTCTGATCACTTTTTAGTTCCCATCTCACCGAAGTCGTTATCTCAACCCACCACTACTGATCCCATTAACAGGAGAGAACGTCCATGGTCCAAGCTTTCTGTAGAATCCTGGATCACTGCTCTTGAAAACTCTAGGCCTAAATCAGATCCCAGCCCAGTTGTAGCCATGGACAACTTTACTCACTGGATAGAGTCCTCACTCGACACAGTCATCCCTGTTATTTCTAGCTACAAAAAGGTGAGAGAGAAAATGTCACCATGGTACTCGCCTAAACTCTGATCACTAAAACAAAGCTGTAAAAGACTGGAGAGGAAATGGAGTATAGACTACAATGGACTAAGTAAATTAAAATTTAGAGAATCTATAAAACTTTACCAGTTGGAAATTAAGAAAGCACAAGCACTCTACTATGAAGGAAAAATTAACTCAGCAGTTAACACTCCCTGGGAAATCTTCCGCATTGCGAAGAACCTCCTAGAGCTTCCACCCTCAGACACACAACATAGGGGTCGATTCCGATTCGGGCCGGAAATTTCTCCGACCGAGCCGGACCCGGAGAGATTTCCGACCGAATCGGACCCGTGCAGTCCGACCGAACGAGTACGATGCGTCCGTATGCTATCGGACTCGAGTCGGTCGGACTCCCATTGAAGTCAATGGGAGCCGGTCGTACAACGCGTACGCGGGCTCCCATTGACTCAATGGGTGCGAGTCGGACAAGTGCGCCCCCTACAGCGGGTACGCGGCGAAGCGGTTCGCCCGTACACGCACAGGTAGGGGGACCCATGGGTCCCCCCTGTGTGCGACTCGCGCGGCTACGCGTACAGGGGGTCCGACACGGACCCCCAAAGTACGGCTCCGACAGCTCTTTCGAGCCGGAGTGCGCGGCTCGGTCGGACTGCTCGCGGCGCGCATCGTACTTACCCGGCCGGGGAACGTCTCCATTGCGCGGTGCGAGTCGAGTCCGAGCGAGTCGGTCGGTGCGGTTCGAGCCGGGAACGAGTCGGTCGGAGCGGTCGGGACGCCCGGACGAGTCGGTCGGCGAATTCGCATCGTACTCGCTCGGCCGGACCCGCGTACGATTCGGTCGGGAAACAGGGCTCCGAATCGGATCCGGTAAAGCCGAATCCGATTCGGAGCCCTACCGGCCGAGATCGGAATCGGCCCCAAAGTGTCTCGCCTGCCCGATGCAATGAACTTGCAGAATTCTTCTGCGGAAAAATTCAAGACATTTATAAAGCGTTTTCTGGCTCCACATGCCTCACTGATCCCCTATTAACGGAGAAGCCCCTCCCTCCACTGAGTACTCACTGGAAGAATTTCCCGCCATGAGTTTGGATATTCTATCGGAACTGTTTTCCCAAATAAAATCTGGCTCTCCTCTTGACCCAGCAGCCCCACACTTCCTACGCAAAGTCAAAGAAGTAGTGCTTCCAGTCATATTAGAGGTGCTTAACCTATCTATCTCTTCTGGCCCAGTCCCAGCCCCCTTGAAGCACGCCATGGTGAAGGCCCTGCTAAAAAAAATCCAGCCTAAACCCTGATGTCCTGGGTAACTACCACCCCATCTCCTTGCTCCCTGGATCTGTAAGATCCTAGAGAAGTATGTCAACACGATCCTCTCCAATTTCTTAGAAACCAACAAACTCCTGCACTATTCACAGACTGGGTTCCGCCCTCAACATGGAACTGAAACTGCTCTACTGGCCATGGTTGAACAATCCAAGAGAATTCTTGATCAGGGAGGAGCAGTAGCCATCATCCTCCTCGATCTAAGCTCTGCATTTGACACAGTTAATTTTGATATTCTCTTGGATAGACTTAGCAAGGTCGGAGTTTTTGGTTGCGCTATTACCTGGCTCAGGTCCTACTTAGATGGCAGATCATTCCAGGTATTTGCAGGAGATTCTGTTTCTAAGAGCCTATCGCTCAGCTGTGGAGTACCTCAGGGTTCATCCCTGAGCCCCACATTATTCAATGTGTTCATGAAACCGCTCGCAGATATTATTTTGCCATACGGGATTAAAATCGTCACATATGCTGACGACACACAGCTAGTGGTTGTGCTCAACTACCACCAGAGTACTCCGTCCGATCTGGAAGCTTGCTTAGAGAAAGTGGCGTCTTGGATGGACCACTCCTGTCTCAAACTTAACGGAGGAAAAACAGAGGTAATGCTCCTTGGCAATTCCATGAGTAAGGATCCTAAATTAGCTTGGCCAACTTGTCTTGGCCCTGTCCCTACTCCCAATACTAAAATCAAAAGCCTAGGTGTTTGGCTGGACAGAGCCTTTAAATTCGATCACCAGGCAGTGATGCTGGCTGGTGCCTGCAATGGCACTCTCAGACTCCTGCGGAAAGTCCTACCCCTCCTTCCCATGAGAGCGAGGAGAATCATGGTCCAGGCCTTGGTCCTCTCTCGTTTGGACTATGGGAACTCCCTTTATTTGGGCGCTCCTAATTCAACCATAAGGAAACTTCAAGTCGTTCAGAACTGCGCAGCTCGGCTACTGCTCGGTACTCCTAAAACTCAGTCAGCTAAGCCAGCTTTAAAGACCTTACATTGGCTTCCAGTCTCAGATAGAATAAAGTTCAAGTCTCTGTGCATAGCCCATAAAACCTTATGGGGGAAGGGCCCATCAATCAATGATGACCTCATCACCTTCCACCACCCCACGAAATGTCTACGTTCCGCTAATCTAAATTTGGCCGTTATCCCCGAAGTCAAAAGGGTGAGATGTGGAGGAAAGTCCTTCACGTACAACTTAGCCAGGCTCTGGAATACTCTTCCTATTCATCTTAGATCAGAGTCTCATCACCTCCCTTTCCGAAAGCTCCTTGAAACATGGCTATTCCAAAATGCATCTCTTTAAATCACCTAGCCCCTCTCTGTCTTGCCACTAGCGCTGGGATGCCTTCGGGTTGCTATGCGCTTAATAAATGCTGTTTAAATTAAATTAAATTAAATGGACATCACTTGGATGATAGCGCAGCAGCCTCTTACCCCCACACCGAGACAAGGTAGCTTTTGGGCAGCCTCGGATTTGAGAAAAAGTATATGCAGGCTAAACAATTCAGAGGACAAAGAAAGAGAGGAAAAGTGGCAAAGCCAGCAGGGGAAGCGATATATATACACACACATCTTGGCCTTCAGCAGTGAGAGGGGCCAGCAGAGCTGTACTGGCAACTAGCCAAGAAGAAAACAGAGACATGGGCAGAGGAGAGGATCCATCAAAGAAGACAGGATTCCCACTGAGATATGTCAGGTGGAAATTATCATGTTGAACACATTGTCTCTAAGTTAAGCCTTACTGCTCTGGGCCAAAGGTTACAGGGACGTTATAGCTCGGCTAAGATGTCACTCGTAGAAAACCAGTGAAATTCAGCAGTTAAAGTTACCTGAGCTAACTATAACTTACACCCCCCCAATGCACTGCTTATGACCTCACATATTACATCACTCATTACATGGTCAGTAACATCACTGATGACATCATCAAGTGAGTGTAAGTGTTTTTCAAGTGTTTATGGGTGTTAAACATATATACTAACCTACTATACAAGTTAAATTAGTATACTAGGTGCACTGCTACTGAGTGATACTACTTCTAACATATATTATGTGAGAGGCTGTGTGACTGTATCCTTGTATGCATGGGTGTGTAAATGGATGTATAAGTGGGTGTATGAGTAGCTGTGAGGGTGAGTGAGATTTGTGAGTGGCTGTATTGATGAGTGAGTGGGCGTGTCAGTGGCTGTATGGGTGAGTGGCGGTGTGAGTGGCTCCATGGGTGGGTATGTAGTGACTATACTGGTGAGAGAGTGGGTGTCTGAATGGCTGTATGAGTGAATGACTAGGTGTGTAAGTGGCTGTATGGGTGAGTGAGTGGCTGTTTGAGGGGGTGTTTAGTTAAGTGAGTTGGTGTGTAAGTGGCTGTATTGGAGACTAAGTGTCTGTGTGAATGGTTGCATGGGTGAGTGAGCAGATGTGTGAGTGCTTGTATGGATGTGTGAATTGATATGTAAGTAGTTGTGTGCGAGTGCATTTATGGGTGAGTGAGAGGCTGTAAGGGTGAGTGGGTGTGTAAGTGACTGTAGGGAAATAAGTGGGTGTGTGAGTAGCTGGATAGTGAGTGTGTGGCTATGTGATTAGATGTACAGGTGAGTGACCGGTTGTATGAGTGGCTGTATGGGTGAGTGAATGGTTGTGAGTGGCTGTATGAGTGAGTGGGTGTGTGTGTGAGTGCCTTTGAGAAGGAGTGAGTGCGTATGCGAGTATTGGTATGGGTCTGTGAATGGGTATATGAGTGGTTGTGTGGGTGTGTGAGTGGGCGTACGAGAGGCTGTATGGGGGTGTAAGTGGATGATGTCATCAGTGATGTTACTGACCATGTCATGAGTGATGTAATATGTGAGGTCATAAGCAGTGCATTAAGGGGGTGTAAGTTATGGTTAGTTCAGGTAACTATAACTGCTGACACTGGTTTTGTAAGAGTGAAATCTTAGCCTAACTATAACGTCCCTGTGACCTTTGGTTTTTTCAGTGAAGTTTTAAGTTTGTTTAAACTCTATTTCCTAACTAGAACGTCCCTGTAACCTTTGTTTTTTAAGTGAATTTCTAAGGTTTTTCAAATTCTATTTCCCACCTATAACGTCCCTGTAACCTTTGGATTTTTAAGTGAATTTCTATGTTTTTTTTAACAAGTTGTCGCATTTGCAGAGTGGTGGAGAAAGGGGGGGGGCCTCCGACCAGCTCTCAAGAATCCAGCTGTATGGGACTTACTTAAGGTAACAGGAGGGCTTCTTCGCCCCCAAGGTCCCTCAGCATCGAAGAGAACTTCATCCCCCAATCAGTAGTGCGCCAGGAGGCACATTTGCAGAGTGGTGGAGAAAGGGGGCAGGGGCTCCGAAGATCTCTCAGCAGTCCCACTGTGTGGGACTTACTTGAGGTAACAGGAGGGGTGATTGGCCCTCAAGAGCCAAGGGGACTTCATCCCCCAACTAGTAGTGCGCCAGGAGGAACGTTTGTAGACTGGTGGAGAAAGGGGGCATGGCCTCCGACAACCTCTATGCAATCCCGCTGTGTGGGACTTACTGGAGGTAACAGAAAGGCTTCTTGGCCCTCAAGGTCCATCAGCATCAAAGAGGTCTTCATCCCCCAACCAGTAGTGCGCCAGGAAGCGAATTTGCAGAGTGGTGGAGAAAGGGGGCGTGGCCTCTAAAGACCTCTTAGCAATCCTACTGTGAGGGACTTACTGGAGGTAACAGAAGGGGTTCCTGGCCCCTAAAGACCCTCAACATCAAAGGGGACTTCATGCCCCAATCAGTAGTGCGCCAGGGGGTGCGTTTGCAGAGTGGTGGTAAAAGGGGGCGGGGCCTCCGGCGACTTGCCGGTCCGGCTTTGTTTTTTAAATTTTTATTTATTAAGGGAGAGGGCTCACGTGGCCCCCCCCCCCTTTTTCCTGGGCCGATTTCGGGCCCGGGTACCCCATTCCCCGGGGCCAGGCCTTTATTGAATGGGGGAGGAGGGCCGTGTGTCCCCCCCTCCCTGGGCCGATTCAGCCCCGGGAATTCATCCCCCGGGGCCAGGCCTTTTTTTAAAAATAATTAAAGAGAGGGGGGGCGATTTAGACCCCGTGGCCCCCATCACCTGGGGCCCCCTTTTTAAAACAAAATCAAATAAGGGGAGAGGGACCACGTGGTCCCCCTATCGTGTCTATTTCGGCCCAGGGGACCCCACCCCCCGGGGTCCCACCTCTATTGTGAGCTGCTGAACATGCAGCTCCCTCTCTGTGAAAGCAATTTTGCTCTGCTTCCAGCTAGCGATAGCATATTTAATGTGCTCGCTTGCTGGAAGCGGAGCGTTTGCTATGGCTTGGTGGGAGCGGTAAAGCTCCTGCCAAGCCATAGCAAACAGCTAAGTCCTGGGGGTGGACACCCTGGGACATAGCAGGATCCGGCCCAGGGGGGTGGCGGTCCCCTGGGCCATCTATGGCTCCAGGTGGGGAGGCCGCCCAGCCCTCCTTCGTTCAAATTTGTAGGGCCTGCCTCAGGAGGGGGCGGTCCCCGGGCTGAGAATGGCCATGGGGGAGGGCCACACGGTCCCCTCCCATTTAAAAAAAAAATGAACTTGGCACCAGGGAGGTGATGGTTTCCGGGGCCAGGGGGGTCCCTGAGAGCCCCCTCCCCCACTAAGTCTTGTTTATAGCCCCGGGGAGGTAGTGGTCCCTGGGGCAGTCCTCGAGGCCCCCCCCGAATTGTTGTTTGTGTATGGCCCTGGAAAGGTGGTGATCCCCGGGGCCCAGGGGTGGTTCAAGAGGACCCCCCTATTTCTCATTAAACAAGCCCTGGGGAGGTGGTGGCCCCCGGGGCATAATAAGCCCCAGAAGGGGGGCCGTGCGCCTCCCTCTTTATATTTGGAAAATGCCCCGTGACCTGGACCACCTGAGGGCCGATAATTAAAGCACGGGAGTCTGGGCTTCGTTTTTGTAAACATTTTTGGCGGGATCCACGGATCCTGCCGACATTTTTTTTTTTTTTATAATTCTTTTTTGGCCATGCGGGGTCCCTGAGGGTCCCCCTTTCCCTCAAGAGGCCTAGGGGGTCAGGGTATTTCTACCCTGCCCCCTTTTCTTTTTTTCAAATGTTTTTTCTGGAACGCGGCTCAAGCCGAGTCCCAAGATGGCTGCCAACACTTTCAGGTTTGAAGTGTTTGCAGCCAATCAGATCTCAGCATGAGATCGGAATCCTCTGCATACCTATACATACACAATTGGAAATTTCTTTTAATAATTCCGCAACTACTGAACAGATTTACACCAAAGCACAAAAAAGGCACTTTCCTGAACCAACATCTACCCGTTTGCTAAATTTGGTGTTATTTCGTTCAGAAGTTCGGGCTATAGCAGTGTCTAAAGTTTCTATGGAAATAAACAATGGGAAAAAACGTTTTGGTCCCCCCGCCCCCTTTTTCTCGGCCCTCGCTTGACAGACCACCATGAAATTTTCAAGACACCAGCAGAACTGAGAGTAGAACTAGTTTTGAAAAGTTTGCAAGGATTCGTTAAATGACGTCAAAGTTATTGGCAAGTGAAAAAACACTCTTCCTATGGAAACTACATCCTAACTATCTACTGGAGGAAGGAAGGAAGGAAGAAGATTATATTTATATATCAATCAAAACAATACCCTTTCAAGCATAGAGTGATGCATAAATTATGCAAAAAAGAAGCAGAGAACTCTGGGTAGCTCTCAAGTTTAGGTGGAAAGCAGTTCCTATATAGAGCACCCTCAACACCAGCGACACTCTAAATTTGCTCATCTCAAATGTCTGCTTTTCTATCAAAGTCTTTAAGCATAGCATTAGAACAGTGCCATCCACGCCGAGATAGAAAGGGACAAAGTCTTTTGCCATTTCTACAGCAAAGTCTTTAAGCATAGGATTAACCAGTGCTAATCACTCTATGCTTGAAAGGTTATTGTTTTGACTTATACTGGGGTGCTCCCTTGTGTCTGGACACAGCTATACCTCTCTGAAGAGCTCTAATGAGAGCAAAACACGTGTCAGGGGTTGCTTTATTCATTTCAGGTTGGCTTGAATGGGATTTTACCAACCCAAAGCTGCAATACTGTGCCTGAAGTGGTAAAAGGCTTTGGTCATTTTACAGCTCGGCATGGATAGCACTGGCCAATCCTATGCTTAAAGACTTTGCTGATTGTGCTGATTTCCCCCACTCTTGCACTTTTGAGCACCGGGCTGTCAGCACTCATATTTATATTCCTTAATACCATGAAAAAATTATTTGGATTGACACAAACAAACAAATAATCATTTGTATCATCATGGAAAAAAGCCTCTGTAATTCTTTTATGCTATGTTATTTGTTGTATAAAAGTCATAACAAGTCCACATTGAGTGCACAGGCTGGCATCAAAGGAGACCCACTGAACTGTTGTGTTAGTTCTTATGTGGTACCCATGTTCTGTTCTTGGGCATACAGGGTTTGGTCCTTGTCTCATATATATCCACTGGGAAGAAAGATAGGAGCACAAAAGTGTGACATTGACTGGAGTAGATAGCTGAAGGGTCAGGTGACCCAAGCACTAACATCTTCCTAGGTACATGGACTGAACTAGAGGGAAACAGAAAAAGCATACCAGGCATATTTAGGCGATTGGCTGTCAAATATCGAGGGAAATAATGTTGTGGCCCAAAATATTGAGGCTTAATTATCGAGAACCAAAGCATAGTGAAGGTACGTGCACATGGATAGGCACAGATTTACTATTCTTAACTCTTCATCTACACACTTGAAGATATATACACATCGCCAAGGAACATATCTGTGAAGTTAAGTAGTAAACCTATACTTACCTATAAGTTCTTACTTTAACAATATTTTTGTTCTTGATAGTTAGGCCTCGCACACTTTTTTCCTCGATAATCTGGTGGAAGACCTATATAAATTGTTGACAGAGCAGGTATGATGCTGGAGTCGGTGAGTACCTGTTCAACTTATACTACCAATAAGCATAAAGATTTCTTTAGTTTAGATTAACGAGTGTCAGATAGAGGCCCTTCAGCCACATTTGAGTGAGATGGAAATCTGGGTTAGATCTAAGCATAACAACCGATTTCAGACTGTCTGGAGAGGAGCAGCCCCCAATTCCAGTTATGGCAAAGGATGAAGACCTCGGAAGGCCTCTTTCTTGTAAGGCACCCATCCGTTCTGTAGGGCACCTCTCACTCCCACGTCTAGAAGGCAACTGATAAAAGTCAGCTGTTGACACAGAACTCGAGAAGATTCAGTCACACTGACTGGAAGGTCTACAGTACAATACCGGCGTCAGCTGTTTTAGCGAACTAGGGGGCGACGATCATTCAATACGTGTTCAAAAACTAAAAAACACTAAAAACTAATCTACACTGTGAGTAGACTGGACAAGTACTATGAATAAACCAACCAAACACAATCAAACAAGAATTACGACTAATTAACAAAGTATCAAACCCGAGAGATTAAAATGCACCTCTGCCTATTCCTTACATTTGTATTTTACTTTTACTGCCGTAGTGTGAGAATGCATTTCAGTAGTGTGAGAATGCATTTCATGAAAAGGAATATAAAGTATTGTTGCCAAAAGTAAAATACCAGCCATTTGTTGTTTAAAGAGCCTGCAAAGGCCTTGTCTTGAGACTAAATAGGGTTATAAATAAAACTGTATGTATTGATTTGTAATGTGACTTTTCTGTCGTTGTTCCCTTTAATTATCAATCAAGGATCATTCAGGCAGCCCTAGAACACAATTAAAAATGCTTTCTATTTATATTTGCTGTTCCAAGTATGCACAGATAAGTGCTGAAAATAGGCTTTAGGTGACTGCTTATTTTTGTACTGTCTGGGACATCAATATAATGAGCTGGCAACCATAATCACAAGACTGGAAGTTTATTGATGGCTGAGCACAATATTTATTTCCTCCACCATCGATTCCTGAACAGGGCCAAACTGGGATCGCAAACTACGCGTGGGGGGGGGGCAGAGGGGGGTAAGGGTGGGTGATGGTGCACGTGGAAAACACGGCACCTGCTTTTGGTACAGGGGGCCGATATTGCAGCACCCATGTACCAAAAACGGCCCCCACCCTTCCAGCCCACTGAAAAAACACCCAGTGCCTGCTACGGCCAGCCAGTCGGCCCTGTCCCTGAATAATGCCATTATAGCAATCGTTTAACTTATATCTGAAACCCTACGCCAGCCATCAATAACATGCTGAGTTACTTCAAGTGTCTGGGAATGCACCCTGCATTCAGACAACTCACTCCTCATTCTCGCCCTTCACTTTCACACTCACCCTGCACTCACAGCGATCACAATGCACTCACACTGATCACCATGCACTCACACCATTCACCCTGTACTCACAATGACCACAATGCACTTATGCCACTTGCCATGAACTCACACTGTTCTCCCTTCTCTTACCCTGCGGTCACATGAGCACACCGCTCACTCTGCACTCACAGTGATCACTCTGCACTCACAATGCACTTGCGCAGTTCACCCTGTACCTCACCCTGCAGTCACACAAGCACACTACTCACCCTGCACTCATGGGACACTTCACTCACCTGTCCCCCTCACTGCTCACTCTGCAATCTCACTCAAACAAGCCCATCACTAACCATACATTCATTCATCCCACTCTGCACTTACATCCGCACCCAAATTCATATGGTCACTTCACTCACCCTGCAGTCACTCCTCTAACCCTACTCTCACACTGTTGCATCGCTCACCGTGCACTCACATGGCCACTCCTGTCACCCACACAGCGCAGAGGGTTAATGTGCCTGCTACGAAGAACATGTACAATGCAGATCACAGAACTGAATGCAACTAAACTACAAGTAGCCCTACAAAAAAAATGAAATGTTTGTCAGAAAGGTGCTTTAGAGAGATGAGGTGCATTGTTGGCGAGTGGTAGTGAGGGAATTCATGGAGAAGGAGGAAATGGGGAAGGGGCGCCAAAAAAGACTTGCACCGTGCACGACCGGTGCTAGGGCCAGCCCTGGCTAGGAGTCTTTGCCCCCCCCTCCCGAAGTTCGGGTCTAGTTGCGCCCCTGATTCTCGGCCTCTTCCATAGCGTTACCTTGTTTGTGTCAGCAACACTGTTCTGCCTGGCGTCGAAGATGATGAGCTTGTGTGACTGGGCGTTGGCATCCATGATAGTCTGCAGGTACTTTTCATCCTCTTTGCAGCGCTTGTCATTCGGACCCACTAGGGCCTGACTGCAGCGGGTGATTGTTGCCTGACTTTCAGGATGAATCCACGACAGCACCTAAAGAATGGATGATGAAACACACTTGCATCGGTTTAGTTAGAAAGAGCGAACAACTCAATATTAAATAATGTCACGCCACGTTTTCAGCTAACCCAATACTCTCAGAACCTGTTCTGACTCCTTTCACAGATCTGCCACTTTAAAACACAAGAACACAAATATATTTGCGCACTATGTGTTTTTATACAATGGGCTATTATTACGTGCATGTGTTAAACGGGTGTCCATGATGTCACTCAGCTCATCTGTGCCATACATGTGCCCATTAATTTGCAAACAGGTGAGCAGTGGCGGCTCGCCGAGGGAGTGGTGCGAGGCGGTGAGGCGGGGCAGGGTGGGGGGGTAGTGAACTCGGACATACGACGGACAGAACTCAGAGGGAGTTCTGTCTGTCGTAAGTCTGAGTCCACTACCCCCCCACCCTGCCCCTCCCCCGCCCCGCACCACTCCCTCGGCGAGCCGCCACTGCAGGTGAGGAGTGATTTATGATGGCGTGAGGTAGGGTCCACTTGAGATATAGATAGAGCAGCTGGAGTCCAGCCCGAGAGTGAAAAGGTTTCTGCCTCTGCTATCCCCTGTCAAGTCCTTCCTCAACCCGGGATAAATAAAAGCAAAACATTCATAGAATTTGTGAAGAATGACTAATAATGCCGGACATTTACATATGCTATTTTACCACCCGGTCGATCTTCCATATGTGTAAGTGGGACGAAAATGCATTTTGGCGCATGCAACCATCCCAAGCAACATATCCTATAAACCTGTTAAATTTGGACGTGTTCTCGCCACACTGTCTCCTGGAAAAGCACTAATTTCCGCCTCCAACAGGAGCATATTTACGTGTGTTTCAGAGGACGGGGCAGGGTCTGGTGGCTCAGTGGACCAATGCGTCCACTGCAGGGGCCTGTGTTCGACCTCAGTGGGTCTACTCAGTCTTTGATCCATCTGAGGCCGATAAAATGAGTACCATTTAGTTGGGTAACAATAAACATCTGTTATTCAGCGCCAAGACACCCAAGGGTGAATGTGCACTTTACAAATACACACACACATACGCACACACATACGTTAAGCAAAATACATTTTTCACCCTTCGTACGGAAGACACACAGAATCAAATCCCTAATGCTAACTGGTTAATGCAGTAATTTCGCAATACTGGTAGATTTTCCACATTGTTAAGGGCATGTTGCAAGCCAATTCCAAATACCCTGATTCTGTTTATCAGGATTTGGATTCTATTTTTACAAAACACATAAGTGTATCCCCATGTTCAGCTTAGTTGTGTAAATTGGGAAACAAGCTCATTATTATAAAGGAAAAAAGAAAACTAACATTTCAACAAATATCAAACTTCAACCCTAGGAGTGAGAGGCTACATGGAAAGAAGTATCTCTGACACACAGTGGAAGACCCTGAATTAAGGCCAAGTCGACTTGCATCGTGCGGCAACCCCGTTGCGAAAGGCCTTGGGGGCTTAGTGCAGCATGGGCAGGCTGAATCGCACCGTAGGCAGACAACCCCACTGGCACTGCGCAGCAGGGGCTGGCAAGAGGGACTAGGCTGGCAAGAGGGACTAGACTGCCAGCAGGCCCTGATCCCAACCCGTAGCATGTAGCCAAAACCCATGTGTGGCCAATCAAGGGAGTAGCCAGAAAATTAAAATACCCCCCACTTTGAACGAAAGCCCTTATGGCACCAAGCAAGTGAAGCAAGTCATCGCAGCCCTCCTTAGAAGAGCTTGCTTGTCTCTTCTATCTAAGCTTCTATCCTTTCATCTGTCCACCCACCTGCTGCAATCCACCATTTCATTTTTAGGTTTCGCCTGCACAGCATTTGTGAAATCCCTTGTATTTAATATATCTTAAAAGGGGGGCTCTTATCAGTTTTCCTTCTTACTGGAGGTAACAGGAGGGCTAGTTGGCCCCCGAGGACCCTCAATAGCATAGGGGACGTCATCCCCCAACTTGTAGTGTACCAGAAGGCGCGTTTGCAGAGTGGCACAGAAAGGAGGCGTGGCCACCGAAAAACTCTTAGCAAACCCACTGTGTGGGACTTGCTAGAGGTAACAGGAAGGGTGTATATGTATGTATGTATATATGTATGTATATATATATGTATATATATATATATGCATGTATGTATCTATGTGTATATGTGTATACATATTTATATATATATGTGTATGTATATATATATATATATATATATATATACAGATATGTATTTTTGGCTTAAAAATTAAACTTCACCTTAAAAAACAAGTCTGCCGTCATGCCTGCGTTTTGTCTGGCTTGTGTTTGCCTTCGCCTTTGGTAAACAGAGCTTTCTTGTACGTGGCAGTTGGATAATTGTCAATATTGAACACAACTGGAGGTAAAAGAACATGAAGTCTAGCCAGCTGGAAGGCTGCTCTTAAGACAGTGTTTGTGTCCAAAGGCCAAGTGCAGCAGCAGTGCCCTGAATATTTTTCTTATTTTTAGGTTGAGCTAGCAGACAGCGCAATCTGCCTGATTGCAATAGACCTATTGTGGGCCTAGAAGGAACTTGCCGGGGCTTAAAGCTCGCCTAATAATTACCACTGGTTGGCTTTATCGCCACTCTTTTGCGTGATTATTAGATGGCTTTCCTTGTCCAAGCTCACCCTTGCCCGAGTCCCTTAGGACTTACCTGTTCCCCCGGTCCTGACCATTCGAGCCCCTTTTGGACACAGACTCAGCTGCCTCGCTCCTCTCCTTCCTGTTGCTCTCTCTCTCACTTCTCATCCACTCAGGTTTGTTTGCTGTTGCCATTTCAATGTCTTTTCTCTTTATCTTTGTCATTGCTTCATTTCCGACCTTTTGTCTTTACCGTCACTCTGCTTGTGACTTACCTATTACCACTGTCTATTGCTGGACCTTTCTGTTCTGCCTTTGAGCCTGTCCTTGCCCTTCTTCCTAATCTTTGCCTCCGGTTTGACTCTGCTTTGATTGCCGTTTTGCCTAAAGTCTTCATCCCATTGTCTGTTCCATCTGTTTTTGTGCCTTTCATTTCGTCTTTGCTTTTTCCCGACATTTAGCCTCTGTTTTGACTGTCGTTTTGCCTACTGGTTTCCGTTGTGCCTTTCTGTTTCGCTTTACTGTCCCTATTCTTCTCTCTGCCTTTGTCCCTTTCTAGCTCAGCCTACCAGTTTAGTACTTTTTGCTCTTTTTCTCATTCACCTTTGCTCTGCTCCATGTGTACCTTCCCCCATATGTGGTCTTTTCTTTTCCTTCTGCTCCACCCGCCTCACCGCACACTCCGTACCTCCTTGCGCTCTCCCCTTTCTCCCATTTCCTACCTCCCTCCCAGCCTCGCCACCTCATGCTGCTCTCCTCCCTCTTCCCATAAGTACTAAATAGCAACCTCAGCGTGCTAAAGGCAAGCCCTTCCGCGCCTGGACAGAGCTCAGCGCCAGGAACCCTGCTTCCCCCCCTACTATCTTGCTGTGTTCCTATACCCACCCTCAACACTGGCTGACATTCACTGTGCTCCTGCACTGCACAGCATGAAGGGTGTCTTTACCTGAGCCTCCTGCACCCTCCCACATCCTACACTCCCCACTCCAGCGCCAACAGCTCCAAGCACCACACCTGTCACAATCCACGTAGCACCCCTACACTTACATGCATGCTCCTCAAAATCTGCTTGCTAACCAAACACTCCATGGACATATGGGATATGGCAGTACCATTCACAAGCCCGGAGGTGGAGTTGCCATCTTTTTCAAATACTCCTTCAGCTGCACTACCTCCACGGACACTTCCAACAGCTACTTGGCACACCTCACATTCAAGCTACAAATCACAGGTAACTTCACCCTGTGTGAAAATCTTGTATTCAGACCGCCAAGAAATTGCACCAACTTTGCCGGTGACATCACAGACCTCATTGTCGACTCCAGCACCTTCATCCTCCATGGAGACCAGAACTTCCACCTGGAAGACTGCATCTGCCCTAACTACAGCCCTCTACAAAACCTTGGAAACCTCGGCCTCACCCAGCAGGTACCCAACACAAACACCAGACACCTCTTGAAAACCGATTTCCACTTCCTTCAGCAACATTTTAGCCGATAAGTCATCACCAATCACCTGGACAGACCACGCTCTCATCAGATTTAGCTTCCTTATACTGCACCACCACAAAACAACAACCACAGGACCCGTCTACCAGAGCTGGAAAAACATCAGAGAGGAGGACTGGACAACCACCCTCTCAGAGCACTGGCCTGAACACTCCACCAACATGCCGGAGTCCATCAAGAATTTCAACAACTGAATTAACAGATGCGCTGACTCCCTGGCACTCCTAAAGCACAAAAAAAGTTAAGAGCTCGCCTACAAGCAACATTGCACACAGAGGAACTCAGACTGATGAAGCAGCACTGTAAACACCTGGAGCGCAAATGGATTTTGAGCCAAATCACAGCAGACAAAGCCACTTTACAATTCGTCCTGAGATGCTACTACCAACAGATCCGGAACACCAAGCGTAGAGCCCTCGCAATCTGCATCGACCCCTGGACCAGCAGCAGAAAATAAATCCTCGCAATCGTTAAAGATTTCACCACGCCTGCAGCCACATCCAACAGCATCACCCCTTCACAATACCTCTACGACAAACTCTCGGAATTCTGCCCCAAGATCAGCTCCACATACAGCAATGTCGACCCTCAACCAGACCCATTCACCGTTGCATCCAGAACTCCCATCTCATCTGAAGAACAGACCCTGGGTTCGTGGGTCGCCACAAACAAGAGAGCAGGAAGTCCATCCAACTCCAGGGCCCAGTCTGATCCTTGCCCCACCACGCTTTCACCAAAGGACTCCAGCCCTTCAGTGAGGCTCTCACAACCATACTCAACACTTCCATCACCTGAGCTACCTTTCCAGACATTTAGAAACACACCTGTCATTTACCCTGCTCAACAAACCCTCTGCAGACTCGTCAACACTCACCAACAACAGACCGACCTCCCTCTTACCTTACCAGGCCAAAGTTTTAGAGAAAATCATCAACCGACACCTCACCGACCACCTCAGCAACAACCAACTAGTCGATGCCATGCAGTCTGGCTTCAGGCCCAACCATAGCACAGAAACAGTGCTCGTCACTGCCAAAGACGACAGCCGCGTGATCCTGGACAGAGGAGACACAGCAGCTCTCCTCGTCTTCCTGGACCTTTCAGCAACAGTTGACACAGTATCCCACCCCATTCTCATCCGACACCTCCACGAGATTGGCATCCCTGGAGTCACTCTCTGGTGAATCTAATCCTTCTCAACAGATTCAGTACTAGCACTCAGCCTTGCCCTGTACTTCTCAGAAGCCCGCAAACTCATTCTCCCTCTTAGACAAGACCTCCAACACAAGGAAAAAGTTCACTACCTGCATGAGCGAAGTCGCCCACTGGATGAAGTCCTGATTGTCCAACTGTCTTTAAGCTCAACACTGACAAGACAGAAGTGGATATCTTTGGCAAGAACACCTCACCATGGGACTCTAGCTGGTGGCCAGCCAACCTTGGACCCACTCCCACTCCCACTCCAGGAACATCAGGATCCTTATAGCAGTGGCGGCTACTTCACAATGGTAGAGGCGCGTTGCCCCCAC
Source organism: Calotriton arnoldi (assembly GCA_963921515.1). NCBI lineage: Eukaryota > Metazoa > Chordata > Amphibia > Caudata > Salamandridae > Calotriton > Calotriton arnoldi. The sequence continues at coordinate 2,606,551 of CAWUFW010000646.1, read as the reverse complement.
TGGCTCAGAGCCAGCAGCTGAAAAATAAAACAATATCTTACTATGGTTTTATTTTTTAGCTGCTGGCTCTGAGCCCGCGTGTGGAGGGAGGGGCGGGATCGGGCCATGGGAGGGGGGAGGAGAAGTGGTATGTGCACTTGTAAGTGCGCATGTCAGTTTGGCCGGCCGTCTCAGGCTGGCCAAACTGACATGCACACCTATGTTTCTCCAACGCAGCTGTATTGTACAGCCAGGTTGAAGAAACAGCACACACTCCCTGTGCCTGAGTGAGCGTCTTTTCAGCCCGCTCAGGCAAATCCCCACGCTGCTCTCATGCTTGAGAGCAGCACTGGGATTAGATGGGAGTCCTGATGCTGACCAGGAACTGCAGCAGAGGAGCGCAAAATGGCTGGCAGCACCAGATATGTGTTTAAAACAATTATTTTTATCATTAACCCGGTTAGACTTGGCGTGGGTTTCCCCTGCATTTTTTGCCTTTGCCTACTGTGTTTTTGCTGTGTGTTGGACTTCGTTTTGCTGGTCTAGATGCTTTGGGCACTTTGCCACGGTTGTTCGGTGCCAAAGTGCAAGTGCTCTCTTTGTAAATTGTTGTTATGGATTGGTGTTTCCATGATTGGCATATTGTTATTGTTAACTGATTTTTATATAGCGCTAATCACCGGCAGGTCTCTAAGCGCTTGAGAGAGAGTTACCAGAGGTCGTCATGGGTCCCGGGTGCGTGGCAGTATGGTATGCCCATTAAGCCGTGTCAAGTGCGTCTTTGAACAGAAGCGTCTTAAGCTGTTTCCTGAATGGGAGGAGTGCCGGTTCCTTACGCAGGTACTCGGGCAGTTGATTCCAAAGTTGTGGGAGCTGGTTGGAGAATGCTCGACCTCCGAAGGATGAAGTTTTGTAGCCTGGCGTGGCCAGGCGGCAAGTCTCGGACGAGCGCAGTGTGCGACTCGGAACATAGTTTTTCAGGCGTTCTTTAATATAGGCCGGGGCTTTTCCGTGGATTGCCTTGTGGGCGATACAGAGGCCCTTAAATCTAGCTCTCTGTTTGATTGGAAGCCAATGCAGTTTGCGGAGCAGGGGGGAGGCGTGGGCCCGTCTTGGCAGCCTAAAGATTAGTCTGGCTGCATATTTGATTTACCAGTCAGTCCCTAGTACAGTGCACTGTGTGTGCCCAGGGCCTGTAAATCAAATGCTGCTAGTGGGCCTGCAGCACTGATTGTGCCACCCACATAAGCAGCCTGTAAATGTAACTCAGATCTGCCACTGCAGTGTCTGTGCGCAGTTTGGTACTGCCATGTCGACTCGGCAAGTGCACCCACTTGCCAGGCCCTAACCTTACCTTTTCTTACATGTTAGTCATTCCTATGGTAGGCCCAAGGTACCCACTGTGGGCAGGGTGCAGTGTATGTGAAAGGTAGGACATGCCCTGATGTGTGTGGCATGTCCTGATAGTGAAATACTGCCAATTTCGTTTTTCACTATTGTAAGGCTATCTGTCCCCATAGGATAGAATAGGAAGTTTGATTATAACATCTTATACACATAACTGCCCATGGGAACAAGATGGGAAAATAAAGTTTGATATGCCTGAACTCAGAATGTTAAGATGCATCTTTTAGTGAGGGCGATTTTTACATTCCGGGTTTGAAAATTCCACTTTTAGAAAGTAGGTATTTTCTTGCCTAAACATCCAGTGTGCCTCTGCTAGGCTGTGTATTGACTGTCTGGCTTTGGAGTGACAGGGGCTGGGGATGTGCATTCTTTTCAGACAACCACTTGGGGGGTTAGGTGTGTCCTGCCTTTCCAGGGTGAGTCAGGGCTTGGCTGAATGGACCTAGGCTGCATTAGTGGGAGGAGATTTATTTCACACCTGAATGGGCCTGGTCTGCCTTGGACAATGTTGTCTCCACCTCCTGCCAGGAAGCTGCACCAGAGAGGACAGAACTGGTTTTGGCTGGACAAAGAGCTTCTCTGCCACAGAGAACAAATGATTTTGTATTATAAAAAGAGGGGCCCAGACCCCAGACTTTCAGATCACTTCTGGAAATCAAGAGGAACCTTTGCAAGGTGAAGAGCTGGAGAAACTGAGGAGGAATACGCCCCTGTGCTGTTTTCTGTCTAGGGTTGGCCTGCAGTAGCTACTTTCTGCCAAGGAAAGGAGGACTTTGCTGTGTGTTGTGTCCCCTACTTGAGGAAGATCTCCAAGGGCTTGAAATAGAGCTTGCCTCCTGTTCTGAAGTCTCAGGGACACAAAGACTTCACCCCCAGTCCCCATGAACTCCTTTGCTGGGAGTTCTAACCTGCTGAGAGGTGCCTGCCAGTGTTCTGGGCCTCTGGACGTTGTTTTGGGACTGGAAACTGCAAGAACTGTGAAAATCGACACATCGCCTGTTTCCGACGCATCGCTGCGGTTTGAGAAGAATTTCCGACGCATCGCCACTGCCAAAGAATTGACGCATCGCCTGCTTGCGGCTGATGTGTCTGCCGTGCGACGAATCCTGTGTACCGATCTCCGACGTCCGAGATCCCCGCACCGATTCTGACGCAGGCCCGGTTGGAGAAGAACCGTTGCATCGGATCGTCACGCATCGCATGGAAGCATCAAGTCTGTCGTATCGTTGGAAGACGCAGTAAGAAACGAACGCATCATCTCCCCACGCAGTAAGAAACCGACGCATCCCCTCCTCTCCGGTGAGAAACCGACGCATCACCTCCCCTGGGCAGCAGTAAGGAAACGACTTATCACCTCCCCATGAGCAAGGAACCGACACATCACCTTCCCTGAGTGTAAGGAACCAACTCATCACCTTCCCTGTGACCCTTCTTGCTTGCATTTTTCGACGCATCCAAGGTACTTTGTGTAAAAGTGTTGCATCCCACATTTTCTTGGAACAGAACTGTTTCTACCTTTTAAGAATCATATTTTTAGTACTGTATTGTGGATTTTTGTCATTTGGTCTTGTTTTGGTTTAAATAAAGATTACTTATTTTTCTAAACTGGTGTGGTGAGCATTTGTAGTGTTTTCACTGTATTACTGTATGTGTTCACAAACACTTTAAACACTGCCTCTGAGATAAGCCTGTCAGATCGTGCTAAGCTACCAGGGGTGTGTGCAGGGGTTATTTGAGAAGTGTATCCCCCTTACCCTGTCTAGAAGCAAGGGTCCCTATTTGGACAAAGGTACCTACCTCTGTCAAATACAGACCCCTATTTCTAACAAACCCATTCCCCGCATGCTTCCAGCTGGCCCGCTCTAACCCCCCCCCCCCGCCAGCCCCTCTGGTATTTTTCTGTGTCGGCTGCAACTGCGTCATAGATCGCAATCTGGACATGACCGCACAAATCAATGCCGCTGCAGCATCCTGCTTCCACACCCTGAAAATGCTGAGGAAAATCTTCAACTGACTCCCTACCAAGAACCATAGGACCATTACACAGGCCTTCGTGCTGGAACACGGGAACCCCCTCAACGCCGGAATCAGCAAACAACTTAACAGAAGACTACAAACTATCCAGAACTCAACAGCCAGACTCACCATCAACATCCAAGAACACACATCAAACTACACGCCAGGGAGCTCCACTGGCTCCCTTTACAGAAACGCGCACAGTTCGAACTTGTAAGTCACACTTTCAAGGAACTACACAACTTAGCCCTATATATCTGAACAGCATCTCTTTCCACCACCCCACCAGACACCTCCACTCAGTCAGTCTCTCTCTCTCTCTCTCTCTCCCCCCCCTCTCTCTCTCTCTTCACATTCAAGCCTCCTCCTCTGTTCTTGAGATGCGCAAGAAGATGAAGGCTGGCTATTCAAATAACCCACCTCACCCTTCCCTTGGCGAGGCAAGGTTTTTCCCTGCTGAGTGCCAGGATACACTAATGGTTGATAGAATGTTTTATAAATACTCAATACATAACATAGCAGCTTCTCCATCTTTACGATCTCTATGATTGGATGGCTTCTATCCGTCCACTAATCACGTTTAGGGAACTACTTTTTTTTAGTTTTGCTCAAATGCTCCATGAGAGAGCATGTGCTTTCCAGTTCTCTTCTTCTTACACTCCCCCCACCAAATATCCCCCCCCCACTCCTTGTTGCTTCCTCTATCGTGTTTTTTTTTAAACAACTTTATTTATTGGTTTTAATAAAGACTCATCAGGTGTACAGTAATAAACAGCACATATTGGTGGATTAAACATCAGGGTATAATGCGCAAATCAGAACCTCCCGACACATTGAATGAGAAAGACCATGCAACAGAAATCGAATAGCCCGTCAATATACCTAGTTCGATTCTTCCTCCGTCATGTATTCGCCCACCCCTGATTCATTCTGATCACTCCCATTCATTCCAATATTCAGGAACGAGTTGCATAGCTCCCTCCATTGCCTTAGATCCTCATCTAGTTTGTCATTTCTACCACTAACTTTCATATGGGCCTCCTCCGCCAGCGTCCATCACGCGAACATCCCTCATCCACGCATCAACCTCAGGGGCATGCGTCCCCATCCATGTTATTGCTATTCTGCTCCGTGATAGCACTGTGAGCAACTGCAAGAGTTTGTAAGCCGTCTTGCGTTTATTAGGTTTCCGGAGGTGTCCTAACAAGCAGTGCAGCGATGCCAACTCCATGCGGAGGCGAGTCCCACTCTGCACCCTCTCCACCACCTTGAGCCAAAAATGTCTAAACCCGGCACACCCTCAGGCTAAGTTCAGGAAGTCCGTCCCTTCCTCTCTGCACTGAGGGTAAGTGTCCGGACGGTCCGGTGCAATGTTGTGCAACTTCACAGGGGTCAGGTAGGTGAAGTGTAAGTAGTTGTAGTGTATGAGTTTGAAGCAAGCATTGCATGATACCGTATGTGTGAGTGCGCCTACTGCCTTCCACGCCCTTTCATCGAGGGGCTCCTCCATATCCGCATTCCATGACGCCCGCGACCCGGAAGGGGAGCATATAGAGTCAAGCCTCATTGCATTGATTGTAAAGGAGAGAGACCAGTCGGCGCCCAGCACCACATGTGAGCATTACATCCAGCATGTGTGTTGTCTTTGGGATGACCGGATACGTGGGCCAGGTTGCCTTAAACAGGTCAGATACACCAGCATAATGTAAATAATGGCCCCTCCCCAGCCCAAAGTCCTCACAAGCCTGCTCGTAGGAGATGAAAGTATCTCCTGGGTATATGTCTGCCAATATGCTACATCCTCCCTCCTGCTATGCTTAAAAGGACATACTGTCCATCATTGTCCGCACCGGAGCAAGAACCCACACTGATAGTTCCAGATGGTATAGAGCATGCTTTAAAATCCGTTCCACAAAACATTGCCAATTGCTCGCGGTGTGTTTAACTATATAAGGCACGTCATCGGCGACACCCGTCCTTTCCATCAAAGCCGTCGGGAGCCTATCCGGCAAGACTCTTCCTTTCAACAGCCTTTTCTCCCAGTTGTCCCCTTCGTCTAGCCACCGGGATGCGTGCTGCAAGTGTGCCACGTAATAGTAAAGGTCCAACCTAGGGGCATCCAATCCCCCTTCCTCGTACAGCCGGTTCAGAGTATTCAGTGCCACTCTACTGCGGCGGCTGGCCCAATAAAGGTCCACTAGTACAGAGTTCAACTGCCTGAATACTTGCCTGGGGATAGGGCACTGCGAGTTTCGGAGCATATATAGATAGCGGGGCAGTACTATAATTGAAGCCACCGCCAGCCTACCCCTTAAAGAGAGCGGTAGTGTGTTCCAGAAGGACACTGATCGTTATAGAGCATCCACCGTTCTATGTGCAATAATTGCGTGTCCTCAATTGCCACCTGTATACCCAGGTATCTAAAATGTCCCATCTCCCATTGCAGCCCCAAACAGGGAAGTAGCTCCTGGGTCAGTCCAGCCAGCTTGAAGATCAAAGATTTACATTTATTAAGTCAAAGCCCCGTGCAAGCACCAAAATCCTCCAAGATCTGCAGCAGTTCCAGCATTGCTCCACGAGGCGAGGCAACATAGAAAAGGGCATCATCTGCATACAATGATATCACGTTTTGCGTCCCACCCGTGCGGATGCCCCACCACTCCAGGTCCCTTCGTGCCCAAATCGTCAGCGGCTCAATAGCCAGTGCAAATAGCAGAGGCGAGAGCGGGCAGCCCTGGCGCGTGCCCCTCTCCAGTAGCCACTACTCGGAACAACTCTGACCCACACAGACCCGGGCTCTCGGCGCAGTATATAGAAGCTTGACCCAGCGGCGAAACCGAGGGCCGAAGCCCGCCACCCTCAGGACTTCCAGCAGATACCCCCCAATCGACAGTGTCGAAGGCCTTCTCGAGATCTATAGATACCAGGGCCAGTTCCTCATCCCTGTGGCGTACCTTGTGCATGATATGTGTCAACCGTTTTATATTCATACCGATGTTACGGCCAGGTATGAACCCACACTGGTCCTCATGGATCAGGTAGGATATATATGGAGCCAGCCGGAGCACCAACATTTTACACAGTACTTTAAAGTCCGAGTTCATCATGGTGAGTGGTCAGTAAGCTGCCGGTTTCCCGCCATCCCCACCGGCATTACGAGCATAACTATCTCCTCTTACCCATGGTTGGGGGCAGTAGCCCCCGCTCATACACCTCCTCATACACCTGTAGTAGGGGCTGTGCTAGCTTCGCTGAGTATGTCTGATAAAATACTATCAAGAATTCGCCCGGTGCCCAGCGCCTTGGCCCGGCATTGACAGCAACGCCTCCCGGATCTCCTCAACAGTTGTCCGGGCTTCAAGATCTTTCAACCCCGATAGCGAGAGCCGCCGCAGCGACAACCCTCGTATAAACGGGACATAGCGATCCTCGCGCACCGCTGGGACTGCCATGTATACTGGCTGCAAGTGCTACTTAAACACTTCTAAGATTTCCCCCCTGGTATGCACTAGATCCCCACCCGCGCCTGCTCCTTCCGTAGAATCCAGGCCAATAGTCGGCCGGATTTATCCCCCTCAGCGTGGAGCCACTGGCGGTACTGGCACAGTGTGTACTTGTCCAGCCTGTCCCATAGGTCTGCAATTTGCACGAGCAACATCCTCGCCCAGTCTCCTAAGGCCGGGGCGGCCGGACTTCCTGCCTGAACCTCCTCTAGAATGCTCTCCTCCTCGCCCAGTTCCCATTGCAGCTGATGGGGTACCCTGCACGTCAATCTCATACTCGCTTACCGCATCACTGCCTTCATCGCCTCCCACTCCGTGGCTCTGCTGGCTGTCCCCCTCTAATTGAAAGTCATGTATTCTGTTATTGCCTGCGATAAGGACTGCCTCCCCACCTGGTCACTAAGTTTGTCAGAGGGCAGTCTCCATAGTCGCGGTCCCTGAATGGGGGAACCCCACTGTACCACACATCTCACGGGTGCGTGATCTGACAGGAAACAAGCCAAATGAGTTACCTCTGCCTCCGGAAAGGCAGGTACTCCTGTCACCAGCACCCTGTCCAGCCTACTATATGTGCCATGTGTGGGGGAAAAACATGTAAACAGCGAGTGGGTCGGGTGTCCCTCATGCCAGACATCCCGTAAATCCAGCTCCCACATGACTTCCCGGAGCTGTCGCGTCATCTGTGGTTTAGTTCCTTTTTTGGGAGAATGTCTATCTAGGTCAGAGTCTAACACACAATTAAAGTCCCCCATCCATAATAGTGGTGCATCTAATTCTGAGGTTATTAAATCCTGAATGGTTTGAAAAAACATAGGGTCACCTGCGTTCGGGGCATATGTGTTTAAAATAGTGATGTCTCGGCCATCCAACATACAGCACGTAGCGGCCATCCAACATACAGCATGTAGCGGCCATTCACATCCGCTTTCATATACGCAGGGGTGAACGCCGTCCCAGGGGCTACCCACGCCAGTGTGCCACTGGCATATGTAGAGTAGGAGGAATGAAACGTTTGGCCCGCCATTTCTTTGCCACACTGGCCGCTTCTGTGTCATCAAGGTGCATTTCCTGAAGACAAGCTATGGACACTTGGTGTTGTTTAAGAAAGAATAGCACTCTGTGACATTTTGAGCATGTGCCCAAGCCCCTAACATTCCAGCTCAGGAATCTAATCTCTGTCGCCATACCAATGTGGTTTTCGTATTTGCACATCCCACATGTCACTGCCCACCTCTCACTGTCACCTTGCGCTGCACACCAGTGAAACAATCCACGTTATAACAAATCCGATGTATAACTCCCCAACTCCCATCCACGGACATTGTACGTGCAACTGCGCAAACATTAATGCTCACCACATGGTCGTGCCAGGATGTGCAAATCTTCCAGGATCACCCAACTGGGGCCCTTAATCCCCCCGTGTAGCGAGCTAGCCTGGCCCGCCCGCCCGCCCAGAAAACTAGACCAGCTATTGCCTTGTGAGTGCTTCATGCAGCGAAATCCCTAGTATGCCTTGGTCTCAGTCGAAGTAAATCTCCGCCAGAAACCCACCTGAACCTTCATCCCGTGCATTCACACAACTTACTCCCGCATCTCCAAACTTCATGCACTCGCTGCCTCGTCGACGGCCACTCACTTGCAACTCAGGAACTCGCAGTATACAAAGAGGGAAGGCCAGTTCTCCAGAGTGTCCGGCCGTATCAGCCCTCAGTTCCCCTCAGCCACTGCCTCCTGCTTCCAGCAAAGTCTCTGGGACAACTTCGGCCATCTGGCCCAGTGACAGCAACTGCCCCTCCAAGTACGCTGTCATAGTTGCATCCGACGACTCCAGGCCTCCACCGTTCCCAGCTGCATGGTGCCGTTCTCGCCCACTGTGACTCTTTGTAACGTTTCTGGATCTGTGTCCAGGGGCCCAGCTGTTCATTCTTTCTACTGTGCCCCTTTTCCTGATCGGGTGCCCACAGACGTTTCTGGCCCATCATTCACGTGGAGGAAGTGCGTCTCCACGAATCTCCAGCCATTCCCATGTTTCCTCCGGGGAGTCAAAGAAGTGAGCCTTGCCTTGTGCCAACACTTTCACAATATATATAGTAACATATATTGGAGTTGTGAATCCCGCAACTTTTGCTTGACCCCAAGGAATGTTTTCCGCTGGTCCTGCACCTGTTTTGTGTAGTCCGGGTATATAGTAATTTTATTGTTCTTGTAGCTTAGGTCACGCCGTTCCCTAGCAGCACGCAGCATACAGTCTCTGTCGCGATATTTGAGCACTTTAGCTATGACTGCTCATGGTTGTGCTCCGGGAGGAGGGGGCAGTACTAGGGCCCTGTGCACCCTCTCAATGACGAAAAAGTCGGATAGTCCCCGAGGGCGCAACTGCTCAAGGAATTGCTCCGCAGACCCCTCCTCCACTCACTCCGGGAACCCCAAGACTCAAATGTTACTGCGCCGGGCACGCCCTTCCGCATCCTCAGCCATGTGCTCCATGGCTTTTGTTGCTGTGGACGCCTGAGCCACCTGCTTCCTGAGTGTTGCCACCTCTCCCCTCAAGTTCACAATGTCTCCATCCGCCGCGGTCACTTTGTCAGCCACCTTTCGCAGGTCTGCCCTCAGAAGATTCACGTCGTGACCCCTAAATGGCAGCCATAAGCTCCGCACGCAAGGGCTCCCCACTGTTCTCGTCCACTTCCCCTTCTCCACCGCCCGTTTGCCTCGTGATGCAATGTGCCTCGTGATGCGCTGTGGGGGGTGGCGCGGCGTGGTGTATTGCCAATGGTGTTCGTACCTGCTCAGCGTGCAGCTTTGTTTTTGCCCATGGTGCCTGGCTAATGGGCCTCCCCTCAGTGGGATCCAGCTGCCTGCCCTTTTCTCAGAGCGCCAAGCGTTCCCATGCCCAGATTCGCCTGGTTCTGCCTGGTCCTTTACCCCGCGGGGCCCTTCTCTGCCCGTGCTCAATTCTGGCCCCTTGGCTGTTAATAGCAGTGCAGCGACTATCTCATTATTCGTTCTAGCAGTCCCCCTGACTCAGTGTTCAGTCTCCCTTGTAGACCGCTTCCACACCTTGACTGCTCAACAGTGCCTCGCTTCCCAAGCGACCAGTGCAATCTCACGACTCCCCCTAAGTTCAGATAATGTTGGGGAACTACCCAGGCTTTGGATCTCTCGCTCCGGCCCAGTCTGGGTGTGCACTGGCACCTACTCAACTGAGGACCACTGTGGGAGTGGGGAGCTGCTCTTTCTTTTTCTGACCGGGCTCCGGACCGGGTGTTTGACCTTGTCCAATACCCCCAGGATGCACTCAGCCTCCACACTGAGGCATGCCCAGCCCAGCGACCACAGGTCGCCGGGCTGGCCTGATGTACTTGTTCACTGCCAGTTACGGCTCCCCAATGCGGGCCCTCATAGTTCTCCGGGCTGCCGGCTCCAGCCAGCCACAGCCCAACGCTCCACGTCTGCTGCCAGCGCTCCTCGCCAGTGCAGTCGCAGGGCCACAGTGTGCCCCATCTGTGATGATAGGAGGAGGAGCCCAGATCCCAGGATCTCTCACTCCGTCCCAGACCTGGTGCACACGGGCACTCTCTCACAGGACAGCTGTATTAGCAGGGCGACATTTTTTCTATTACTGACCAGGCTCCGGTCCAGTCACACAGCTGCGTCCGATGCCCCTAGGAAGCGCCAGGCCTCCACACGGGGGCAGGCCCAGCCTGGAGTCCGCAGGCTTCTGCTCATCAGTGGGGCCAGCTTCACTCCAGTGGGGCCGTGTCCCCTCATGTTCTTGTTCCCCACCGGCTGCGGTTCCCTGCTCGGGAGCCCGCAGATCACCGGACCACCGACACCAGGCGGCCACAGCCCAATGCCACACGAGGCACAGGGTCAAGACTGATTTGCATATGGCTGGGTTCAAACTGGAATGGCATGATGAGCAAAAAAACGATGGATTTAGGCCCAGATCTCTGTACTGGGGTGAATGTATGACATTGTTCTGCATTCTGTCCATCAGCTGTTGTTTTTGCACGGCCAAATTCAGCACACTTCTCTAACTCCGTCACGGGACCGCAGTCTGTACCAGCCATATTAAGAGCAGGAGGGTGCAGACTCAAGGACCGCTATGCAGACCCAGGCCCGGCCCTCTGCAGATGGGCCGCAAATGTTCAGGGTCCTCTTAACAGAGCCAACTTTGCACCCCGGCAGTGCTCCCCGGCAGAAGAGTGGTTCACTCGTCCGCCGCCGCATCCGCCCTGACAGCAGGTCCCCTTAGTCGTTTCCTTACCTGGGCGGCCGTCCGACCCAGCGATACACTCCCGCAGGCCGCCTAGCGGTTAGCCACCAGCTCGGCCCACGAGTTGGCCTCCCAGCTTCCTGCTTCGCGACGGTGTCAGCCCGCCAAGGTCCGGGCCGCAGCGCTTACTTGTCTTGCAACAACTGCTGGGATGATTTTTGGTTGATCGCAGGATCGTGACTGCAGGATGTTGCAGGATTACTGGGCAGGCTGGCCGGGAGCTCGGAGGCTCACGTCCTGTCGGCCATGTTGCCTGGCCACGCCCCGCTTTCTCTATCATGTTACACCTGCCCCGCCAAACTCCCTTCCTTCTCTATGCTATTTGTTGCTTTCTCGCTCATACGCTTTTACCTCTTTTGTCATGTTGCTCTCCCTCATGTGCTGCTCTCCTGCACATTGTTACAAAAAACAAGGGAACCCAATGTGCTATTGGTCAGGGACCTTGGGTACGTTAACTGTTTTAGAGGACAATGGTCCCTAGACAATTAGATGAAGTTAGAGTTAAATATAGACCCAGTCAGTACTATATTATCTGTCCAGCCGGACAGTTTTTAATATACGATTGTATAAAGCAATTAAAACGAAAAATTACAAGCGGGACACAACCTGCGTCCTGCTGACGTACATTTACAAACAACATAAAGGAAGGGGGTTCAGGCAAGAAAAACGTGTCTGTAGTTACATTGGGTATAAGTACAGCAGACAAATTACGTTGCGCACACCATTACAAGTTAAGCATTGTAATATAGCCAATGTATATGGTGTACAGTTGTCGACGACGTTTCGATCCCTTTTTAAATCAGTGGGATCATCTTCAGGACATTTATAATGACATGCCTGTATAGAATAGCTCAATTATGCGAGCTGGTGTGCCTGTGAAATCATAGGCAGATGTGGGAAACACCGTCTGGCGTGCTTAATCAGCGCCTACGGTGATTATGTGAACCGCGATGGCTGCGGGGACCGCAACAATTAAGGGAGCCCACCTTAATAAGGGGCGCGCCACAATTACAAGGGAGCCGCGTGCGCGTTCTCCGTAATTAGGAAGTCTGAGCGAGTCAAGGCTTCAGGAGCAGTCCCCGCGGGAGTGCGAGCGCGAGCAGATCCTCAGCGCAATTGTGGCGCGCCCCTTATTAAGGTGGGCTCCCTTAATTGTTGCGGTCCCCGCAGCCATCGCGGTTCACATAATCACCGTAGGCGCTGATTAAGCACGCCAGACGGTGTTTCCCACATCTGCCTATGATTTCACAGGCACACCAGCTCGCATAATTGAGCTATTCTATACAGGCATGTCATTATAAATGTCCTGAAGATGATCCCACTGATTTAAAAAGGGATCGAAACGTCGTCGACAACTGTACACCATATACATTGGCTATATTACAATGCTTAACTTGTAATGGTGTGCGCAACGTAATTTGTCTGCTGTACTTATACCCAATGTAACTACAGACACGTTTTCTTGCCTGAACCCCCTTCCTTTATGTTGTTTGTAAATGTACGTCAGCAGGACGCAGGTTGTGTCCCGCTTGTAATTTTTCGTTTTAATTGCTTTATACAATCATTGTATATTAAAAACTGTCCGGCTGGACAGATAATATAGTACTGACTGGGTCTATATTTAACTCTAACTTCATCTAATTGTCTAGGGACCATTGTCCTCTAAAACAGCTCTCCTGCACGGCTTCTTTTTCTTTCCTTGTTTTTTTATTTACCAATCCATCTTGAATCTGTAAATAAGAAAAATGCCACTGACATTTTGTAAGCACTCACGTGTAATGATGCGTGTATGAGTATACATCATCACACATGTGCATGCCTACAAAAGTAAGTGGCCGCTGGGGATGCGTCATCATAAGATTTTTTTTTTGCTTTTATTTTTTAATGTTCTTTTGGCCATGCAGTACAGCACCTACAAAAGGAATTGGCAAAGCCGACTGGTGCCAAAGGCGAGACCTATGAGATTTGCCAATGATTGCTTATTATGCTGGATTTGTAAATCCTGGATCATTCCTGGTCCCAGATTCCCAAATTGTGCACAAATGCCACAATAATGGGTAATGGCGGCAGCAACAGAAAGTTTTATGTGACCACTAACAAATCGATGAGCAGCAGATTTGCGAATCTGCTGCCAGAGTTGCCAATCTGCAATGGCGTTGGGAGAAAAATCTCCCAAGCCCAATGGTGTGCATATTTTCAAAAAATTGGATTTAATCCACAGAGGGTCCGTAAATTGATGTTTCAGATATCAGTTTCTCAAAAACTACTTAATGGATTTAGAGCAAACCAAGCAAGTATAGAATTCTTGACTTAATGAGATTGTGATCTTACTCTTTCATAGTAATGTTGTTCTACTGCATCCTTCCCTAACAGGCTGCAAACGAATTGTGACTGTAAGAAAATTGATTATTAGTAGGGGAGGATGTGAGTCTTTCCCAAGTAAGAAGCCCATTATCTTGTCCAGTCCAACACACAAGTTTAATAAAGAAACTTGGGCTTAACTTCTGAAAACTATGGCACGGAGCAGACAGGCTTAATTTAAGGAAAACAGTGCAAAGTATTTAGCAGGAGCAAAACAAGCAAAAATTAAGAAAAAAACATTAAAAAAAATAAAAATACAACAGTTTGCAAAAACATAGAATAAATTAATAGGAAAAATGACATCAAAAATACTACAATCAAATAAAAGTAACCAGGGATATGGGTTTATATACTTTTAGGGCAAAAAGCATCAAGAAAAAGCAAAGCGTAAATCAAACAACACTCTTCATGGTTAACTGGGACCTAGGAGAAATTTCAGGCCAGCAGCAATGGGGCAGAAGTTGCATACACCAAGTGGGCCACCCTGCTCAAAAGGTTTACCTTCTGACTTCTGAAATCTGAATAGTCAATATCCTCCAGGAGACAAGGTTATAGACTTTGTCCTACAAGTCCTCTCTAAGTCGGATAGCAGCTGGACAATGTCCTACTGAGGCTGTTGGTTTTGGTAGGAAAAGCTCTGAGCAGAAAATTCAAATCCTCTCAACAGTTGGATACTTTTTACATCTATGCCTGGTAAAGATTTCTACATATGGACTTAGTCTCTTTTTTGGAGCTCGAAGTCCTCCAGCGGGCAAGCCTGGAAGCTGTATCTATCCAATTAAGTCCCCTCGAAATCAGAAACCTTTGCTGTTAAATCCTGCTGAAGTTATGAAGGGAGGTTTTGGAAGTTCAGAAATGTATTTAATCCAAAGTTTGCAGTCTGGAGCAGTTCCTCTAAGGCTCCCAGGAGCTCAGGGACAAAACATAGGGTCCAGAACTCACTCCAGCAGAGACCACCAGAAGGGCCCAGTACAGGTCCACATGCTACTGGTCAACTGTTCACCACAAGAAAAAGGGCTCTTGCAGCTTGTTGCGCTCCTGTAGGCACAGAGGTGGCCAGTTAATTGACCACTGGAGTACATTTCTCAGTCCTGGGTACAAGTGGGAGCAGGTCCAGCCCCTGAGGTTTCCATACAGGTCACAGACAGCACATTCAGTCCTCTTCTTCAACAGGAACAGAAAGTGTTCTGAAGAGCTGTGTTTAAGGTGCTAATCTTGTAGGTTTCACTAGACAGTGGGTGGGGGTGACTCCTTGACATTCACAAATCAATTAAACAAAGTTCCAAGAGGCAATCCTTGTCACATTTGCAGCACATCATGTCTGCCTTACTGCAAACTATCAAACAGTGCACTCTTCTGAGTAAAATCGAACATGCAGCAACCTTCTGCCCATGGAGGTTGCTAAGAGCCTCAGCCAGGTGTGTGTGCAGGGAAATTAGCAATCAGCAATTCTTGCCTCCTCATCCACACCAAATTGGTTCTGAGCCGAACTCTCCCTCCCGCTGAGCTGATGCAAATTTGGCTACAGCTGACCCAGGAAACAAAGGCTTTTGTTCCCCCCATGTCTCCCTTTCCACTTCACTATGATTGAGCAGGCCTCAGCCTAGTCCTTTTCAAGTTAATGAAGTTTCAAAATCCTCCCCAGCTGCCCTTCCTGAGCTGAGAAAAGTCACATACATCAGACCATGGTCTTCCTGCCAATTAGTCTAAGCCATTTTTAGGTCTCGCCTAGGCAGCACATGCGCTGTCTCGTTTGAGACATGCTGTATCTGCGCTATTGGCTTTTGGCACGCCCATCACTTTTCATTGGTTCCTTTGTGTGGCGTTCAAAAATCCTTGCTTTTCTGTAGCCAATTGCTTACATTTGTCCCTCCTCTTGGCGTGTTGTTACCGGCCATTGCTACTGGCCCTAGTACTTGTAGACTTTCACTTCTGGCCATTTACGTTCGTTTCGGCGCACTATTTTTTGTTCTGTTTGCATCGGCTCGCGCTCAGCTTCCGTGCGTTTCCTTTGTTTCGCTTTATTAGGTCGAGCACTGTGGGTGATTTTCAGCTTGGCCCCCATATTTAATTGCATCTTCGCACCACCCCTCCTGCACAGGGAGATTAAGTGATTTGCCCAGAATTACAGTATGTTGAGCCGACGCAGAGACTCACGCCTGGCTTCCCAGCTCTAAAGTCGACAGCTTTGGCTATTATGCCACATCCTCTCTCATGTTTCACGTTAATGTCTCATTAAGGCTAAACAATGGTGACAGTGCATCACCATTCTTGATAGCTAGGTTATTTTAAATCATATCTACTTCTTTTCAGCTACCTTCTGCAGTAGATCGCTCTCACTTGTGTTTGGCTAGTTGCGCCTCCGCTCAGCAATTGACTTTAGGTTCGATGCTCTCGGTATCTTGTGTTCGAGCTCTTTCGACGTTTGATTTTATGGGACTCGCTCAATGCTCTCTGCGCACTCCGTGGCATCTTCTAGACCACGCATCCTGGTATGTGCATGCGTACTTGCCTACTTAGAAGCTGCCATGTTAAAGTCAGGCAACGCAAATGTGATAGGAATCACCCTGTCTCTGTCTTGGAACTGAAGCAGCCGAAGAAGCACCTGACCTTAACTTGGCTACCGCTTTAGCCGCATACGCAGACCCAGCCGCACGCGCAGACCCAGCCGCACGCGCAGACCCAGCCGCACGTCAGGCCTGCATTTTCAGCCGTTACTCTGCGCTCCATCGATGCTCTCAGCGCTCACATCAGTGCTCTCGGTGCTCCAGGTCTCATGGGTCCATGAAAGAGGTGGCATAGAATGCACACAGCAGCCCCACCCCCCCGGAGCGGGAGAGGCGTAGGTAAGACCCCCGTACACCCCCAAGGACACTCTAAGCACCGCTCTACCTGCCGAGCCTCCTGCAGACCAAGCCCCCCGCCCCCCGCACAGCACCCAGGATAATGTGCTGCGTGGCTAAACACCGATAAGGTCCAAAATTCAAGGCACAGTTGGGTAAAGTATCAGAACTTGCTGAAGGTGTAACACAATGCCACAGCAAACAAAACCATACCACGTAAATCCACTAGACACAACACATTTTAACATCTCATAATAACATGCTACACAATTCAACTAAACACTTGTGCTCCACATCATTCCACTCCATGCCACATAATTACAAACCGATAAAATAAACTCCGCATAATTCAACTCCGCTCCATGCCAGAAAATTCCATTTCAAATAATACTATACTACATAATTACACTCCACTCCAAACAATACAATTACACTCCACACAACACAATTCAACTCCACATAATTCCACTACACATAATGCCACTCCAACTTACATTTCACACCACATATTTACATTCCACATATCTCCACTAAATTCCAAAACACATAATTACACTCCACAAAATAAATTCCAATTTGCCACATAATTCTACACCTTATAATACTAGTCCACACCATGCCACATAATACCACTACAAACTATCCCATATAATTCCACACACCACACAATTCAATGCCTCACAATTCTGCACCACACAACAGGATTACGCTCCACACAATACACCTCAGCGCCACATATTACACTCCACATATTTACGCTCTACTCAATACAACATAAAAACAGCCCACATAAATGCACTTTATGCCACATACCAGTAAACTACATAAATGCACTACACACCATGACACATAATTCCAATAAGCCTAATTTCACGCCACACAGTTTCACGCCACCCAATTGAACTCCATACATTTCCAATACACATCTCAGAATTTCACACCAAACTACATATTTCAACTATACAACACAATTCCACAACACACCACTTATCTCCAATGCACACCACCGATTTCAACATTATGCCACAAACTTTAACAGCACAACGCATAATTCAACTCCACCACATACCACTTCACAACATGCAATACCATTCGACATAATTAGTCCATAACACACAATCTCTCTCGACATAATTCCACTACAGTTAATACCATTTAATAACTATCCACATAATTCCACAGTACACCATGCCACATATTTCCACTACACAACTCTACACCACACAATCCCACACCACAGAATTCCACAACAAACAATTCCAATACAATCTGTCATCTCTCCACCACACACCCACTGCACCTCTCATCTCTCCCTCACACTCCCACTCTCATCTTGCAATTCCACTGTCCCCTCGCATCCCTCCCTCACACACCCTGTTTCCTCTGAATACTGCCTATTCACACATGCTACCTTCCTGTACCTACTCACACTGTGCACTGGCTCACCTCTCTCCTTCCCTCCCTTCTGGGTGCCCCTCCCACTAGTCCCGCTCTCTCTCTCATACTCTCACACACACACTCTTCCCCCCTCTCTCATATTGGTTCACTTCAGGTCTTCAAACACAGTTTCTTTCCAGTGCCTTTTCAAAATTTCAATTCCTTAAACCCACGCTCTCCGCCACCGCTGTCTTTTGCGTACACAGGCGCACCCTCTTTAAGAGTCTGTGACCTGCTCTTCCATTCTTTCTCTCTTTCTCACACACTCTTTCTGCTCCTCTGTCTGAAGTTCACACACCACTTCGGGCACAAACTACCTATCTCTCTTTCTCTATCTTCCTTTCTATCTATTCTGTGCAGCTCCCACCCCTATCTATTCACCTTGCCACATAATACCACTACACAAATACACTACACACCACACAATTCCACAACTAACAATTCCAATTCAAACCACATACATCCACTCCACTACAAATCTAACCACATGGGTAAAGACATTGTTATTTACAACGCCAATAGCTCTAACTCTCGCAAATGCGAGACTGATTACATTGCAAATGCTTGTTCTGTTCTTAGAGCTGTTTTCAAACCTCATTAAAGGGACGCACTGACAGGTGCCAGCTGCAGGCAGGCTAATGCTACTTAGCCTACAGGCAAACAAAAATGTCTAACTTATTCAAAGTTAATTTTCCTATATATTTATGAAAGTCTGACTTCACCACTGACTTTAAAACATTTTAATAAAAGAGCCAAAAGGCCAACTTAGGGGTGACTTATTTAATATTTAAAAGCAGGATTCTATCTAGGTTTGCCTGCAGATTTAAAAGCTGCAGTAGTCAGACTACGCAGGTAGGCCTGAAGCTATGTATTTGTCTGACTATCGGATAACACAACATGTGCTGGAGTCCACAGTGACATATAACTTACCATGCCACTGCTGTATTTTCCTGCACATTATACTATGCCTAACTGGAAAGTTAAATATGCCAATTAGGAGTTAGCCAATCATGCCATGTTTTAGAGTTCATAGTAGATTAACTGGGGCCTGGACAGCAATGCCCTAGTGTTCAAAGTTCATAAACAAGCTACATCAGTCAGCAAAAAATAGATGTGATCACACAAAAGGAAAATGCTACTTACCAGTATGCATCTGTTCTTGGCATGTAGAGCTGTAGATCTGTATACTTGTGCATAGATCACCATCTGGCGTTGGGCTTGGATGTTTGCAGTTTGTTTTTGTCTTGGAAGAGTCTTTATAGACACAAGATAGGTGACTCCTCCTTAGGACAATAGTGCGCATGGGCATCGACTCCATCTCCAGATTGTTTTCGCCATGAAGGGTTGTGATGGAGTTAGAAAGAAATATAAATAGTAATAGTAATAGAAAAAAGATGCCCATGTATAGGTATCTAAGTAAGATAATACAGGAACAGTTACAGGTAACCGGGAAGGAGGGTGGGCGTATACAGATCTACAGCTCTACATGCCAAGAACAGATGCATACTGGTAAGTAGCATTTTCCGTTCGAGGCATATGAGCTGTAGATTGTATACTTGTGCATAGACTACACAGCAGTTATCTCGTTACCGGTGGCCACCTGTACCTGTTGCAGTAGTTTGAAAAAGTGTTTTTAATACAGCCTGGCCCACAGTAGCTTGTTGTTTTGCCTGCACATCTACACAATAGTGCTTTGTGAAGGTGTGTGGTGTAGACCATGTTGCTGCTTTACAGATGTCATCTATGGGGATGTTCCCTAAGAACGCCATAGAGGCCCCTAGTTTGCGTGTGGAATGCGCTCTAGGAGGAACAGATAATGTACGCTTTGCCTTTAGGTAGCATATCTGGATGCATTTAACAATCCACCTGGCAAGTCCTGATTTTGATATGGGGTTGCCCTTATGTGGTGGTGAGAAGGCTACGAAAAGTTGTTTGGTTTTCCTGAAAGTTTTTGTCCTTTCAATGTAGTAAAGGATAGCTCTTTTGACATCTAGTGTATAAAGAGCCCTCTCTGCCACTGAGTCTGGTTGAGGAAAAAAGACTGGTAGCTCAACAGACTGGTTAAGGTGGAAGGCAGAGATGACTTTTGGTAAGAATTTAGGGTTTGTCCTAAGAATCACCTTGTTGTGATGTATTTGCAAGAAGGGTTCTTGTATGGTTAAGGCCTGGAGCTCACTAACTCTTCTGAGAGATGTGATTGCTACAAGGAAAGCTACTTTCCATGTGAGAAACTGTAGCTCGCACCTATGCAAAGGTTCAAATGGGGGGCCCATGAGCCTAGTAAGGACAATGTTTAGGTTCCACGCAGGAACTGGTGGAGTTCTGGGAGGAATTATTCTTTTAAGGCCTTCCATGAAAGCCTTGATAGCAGGTACCTTAAATAACGACAAATGTTGTCTGTTTTGTAGGTAAGCAGCTATGGCCGCGAGGTGTAACTGTATGGATGTGTATGCCAGATTACAGTTTTGTAGATGCAAAAGGTAACAAATAATGTTTTGAATTGACACATCTAAAGGATCGAGTGCATTGTTATTGCAGTAGATCACAAATATCTTCCATTTGGCTGCATAGCAGGCTCTAGTGGTAGGATGTCTAGCCTCCTTCATAATATTCATACATTGTGGAGGTAGGTTAAGGTATCCAAACTCTAAGACTTCAGGAGCCAGATTGCTAGGTTCAATTGAGCTGGATTTGGGTGTCTTATTTCTCCATGGTTCTGTGTGAGAAGTTGTGGAGAAAGGTACAACTTTTGATGTGGGACTAGCAAAAGTTCCAGCAGGGTTGTGAACCATGGCTGTGGAGCCCATGTTGGAGCAACCAGGATCATTGAGCGACTGTTGTCTGAGCTTTCGAACCACTAATGGAAGGAGTGGGAGAGGCGGAAAAGCGTACGCAAATTTGCCTGACCAGTTCATCCATATCGCATTGCCTTTGGACAATGGGTGTGGATACCTGGAGGCGAAGTTTGGGCATTTTGCGTTTAAATGTGTGGCGAACAGATCTATGTCGGGGTGGCCCCACTTGTGGAAGAATGGATGAAGAACTTGTGAATTAAGTTCCCATTCGTGAATCTGTTGTGTCTGACGACTGAGTAGATCCGCAATTTGATTTTGTAGCCCTGGTAGGTGTTCTGCTAACAGGTATATTTTTTGCGGAATGGCCCATCTCCATATGGTTTGCGCTAGGTGGGAAAGCTGCAGAGAGTGTGTCCCCCCCCTGTTTTTGTATGTAGTACATTGCAGTCATATTGTCTGTTCTGACTAGGACTGCTTTGTCTACTAGATGTACCTGGAATGATTTTAACACAAGAAAAATTGCCAGTAACTCCAAATGATTGATGTGGAGTAATTTTTGCCGAGGGGTCCATATGCCCTGAATGGTATAATTTAAGAGATGACCTCCCCAGCCGGTGGGCGATGCGTCCGTTGTTAGCACAATCTGTGGAAATGGGTCTATGAACTGCCGCCCGTTGGATAGGTTTTGTGTGTTCCACCACTGCAGAGAGCGATGTGTGCTGCTGTCCAGCAACACCAGATCTGTAAGCTGGCCCTGGGCCTGGTTCCACTGATGTGCCAGACATTCCTGTAATGGGCGCATTTGGAGTCTTGCGTAAGGCACTATGAAGATGCAAGAGGCCATCATCCCTATTAGTTGCATGAACACTCGAGCTGGAAGTGAGTGTTGAGGTTGAAATCTTTTTATGAGAGCCTGTATGCTGTGTATCCTGAGTGGATTGGGATACGCAATGGCTTTTGAAGTATCTAGTATAGCGCCCAGATACTGTTGCATGTGGGACGGTTGTAGGTGTGACTTGGTGAGATTTATTGTGAATCCCAAGTCGTGCAGGAGCTGAACTGTTTTGTGTGTGTGTTGAACACAGTGGTTGTGGGAGCTGGCTGTTATGAGCCAGTCGTCTAGATAAGGGAACACATGAATGTGTTGTCTTCGCAAGTGTGCTGCTACTACTGCGAGGCACTTTGTGAATACCCTGGGTGTTGTAGTTACTCCGAACGGGAGGACTTTGAACTGGTAGTGCTGACCATCCAGCACAAACCGTAGATATTTCCTGTGAGCAGGGTGAATGGGGATGTGAAAGTAGGCGTCCTTGAGATCTAGAGTGGAAAGGAAATCGCCCTGTTGGAGCAGTGGGAGGACCTGTTGCATGGTGACCATATGGAAGTGGTCGGACTGTATGTACAGGTTTAGTATTCTGAGGTCTAATATTGGCCTTAGAGTACCGTCCTTTTTTGGAATGAGAAAGTAAAGGGAGTAGACCCCTGAGCCTTTCTGATGTAGGGGGACTGGTTCTATTGCTTGCTTTTGTAAAAGGGAGGCAATCTCCTGTTTGAGAAGTGTTAGATGTTCCGTGGACATCGGTCGCTGTCTGGGAGGCACATTTGGTGGAGTAGAAGTGAGCACCAGGCAGTAACCATACTGGATAATTTGTCTAACCCACCGGTCTGTGGTGATGGAAAGCCATACAGGTAGGTACTGTGGTAGTCTTCCCCCGACCGGTGTGGAATGGTCTGGGGGGAGTGTAGGGAAGTCACTGCTTTGAGGTGGGGGAGGTGCGGGTATTGTTACCGCGACCTCTTCTTTTGTTATTATTACCCCTGTAAAATACCCTCTGCTAAGGGAAGATTGAGTGGGACTTTTGTATGTAGAGGTGTTGCCTGTGTCACTGGTTTTGGAGGCGCCCCTATAAGTGGAGCGACGAAATGACCCTCTATTTGCCGGAAATTGTAAGGCCCCCATGGACTTGGCTGTTTCTGTGTCCTTTTTAATTTTCTCTAAGGATGTGTCTACAGAAGGGCCAAATAGATGTTGCTGGTCAAATGGTTGGTTAAGAATTTGGGACTGCACCTCCTGTTTAAACCCAGAGATGCGCAGCCATGCATGCCTGCGTAGCAGAACGCTTGTATTGACTGCTCTGGATGCTGTGTCTGCTGCATCCAAAGCACATTTGATGGAGGTATTAGTGATGATTTTTCCCTCCTGTATAAGGTTGTTGGCTTTAGCCATATACTGGTCTGGAAGGTGCTGTATAAGTGTCTCCAGCTGATCATAATGCGCCCTGTCATACCTGGCGAGTAAAGCCTGGGCGTTGGCAATGCGCCAGTAATTGGCTGCTTGTGACGCCACCTGTTTGCCAGATGCGTCCAGCAGCTTTGACTCCTTGTCTGGAGGAGGGGCCTCCCCTGTGGATTGAGAATTAGCCCGTTTACGGGCATTTGATACTACGAGGGAGTCTAGAGGGAGTTGTCCTTTAATATAAGCTGGGTTGTTTGGGGCTGGCTTATATTTTTTGTCAATGCGTGGGTTGATTACCCTAGCCCTGACTGGGTCTTTGAAGATTTCTGGGGCATGTTTAAGCATGCCTTTTAACATTGGCAAGGTAGTGGATGACTTTTGGGAGTGAGTGAAAGTTTCCATTAAGAAATCTTCTTCCGCAGGTTCCGAGTGTAACTCTACCTGGTGGTACCTGGCTGCCCTGTCTATCAGTTGTGCAAAGCCAATGTTGTCATCTGGTGGGGATGGTTTGGATGGGTATGAGTCTGGCTCAGGTATATCTGGGATATTATGATAATCATCCCAAAGGTCTTGTGGTGGGATGTCATCATCATCCTGTTGCAGATGCCCATCACTGTGGTCCTCCCCACCCCCAAAGTCCTCTTCATCCTGGTGAAGGGCAGGTGAAGAAGGAGATAGTGGAGAAGTAGGCGAAATAGGTATAGTTGGAAGGTTTTGAAGGGGAGAGATAGGTCTAAGAGGAGAAGTAGCAATGTTCTTCCTCTTTAAAGGTATTTCAAGTGGGTCTGGAACGGCCAATGTCCTCTTTTTTGGTGGAATTGTGGTCACCTGACCTGTATGAGGGTCAATGTACAAAGTTTTCTGCTTCGGAACCGATGGATCTGGCCGAAACAGTTCTTCAGAGGCGTCCGGTTTTTTCGGCACCGAGGGTTTTGGGTCCGAGTGGTGCTTTGACTTAGCTTTGGGAGTGGTAGAGCTGTCCTTAAGCTTTGTCGGAGTCTTTAGTTCTGTAGCAGTTTTCGGTTCCGAAGGAGTATGGTGTTTCTTCGGATCCGAGGACTTGTCTTTGGCCTGCTTCGGTGCCGAAGGGGTGGGCCTCGAGGCCGACATCGGTGCTGATATAACAGGGCGTGGCCCTGTGCTTGTCTTTGGCTTTTCTTTCGGTGCCGAGGAGTGTTTTTCGGCACCGGTACGTGGCTGACTCGGTCCCGAGCCGCCTGAAGGCTTTTCTTTCGGCTTTGGAGCGGGGCCAGAGGGCGGGGCATTCGAACACTATCTCGGTGTTTACCTGAGCCCGAAGGCGAAGGTGTCACCGGAGCCTTATGTATTTTTACTGGGAGAGGAGCGTCGAGTTCAGTACTCACAGTTCGTTGTCCTGGAGTAATGGGCTGATCCTCGGCATCGGAGTCGTCTGCCTCGGAGACGCTGATGTCTTCCTCTTCCGATTCCTGTTGCTGGATCTTGGAGCCTGCATCGAAGATGTCGTCCGGCGCCGAGGAAGTTGATCGAGCCATCATGTGACGTCGAGCCCTGCGATCACGTATGGTCTTCTTCGATCGAAAGGAAGCGCAGGCTCGGCAATCCTTGTCCTCGTGCTCTGGAGACAAGCAAAGGTTACAGACCTCGTGGAGATCTGTGTGTGGAAATTTAGCACCACACAAAGGACATTTCTTAAATGGAGTTCTTTCCATTTACTGCAGGGCCTGATGGCGCAGGTAGGCCCAACGGCCCGCGTCGACGACCGGAATCTAAGGTCTTGGTGGATATTCCTTGGATGCGCGTCAAGGGAGAACTCGGGCGAAACAATACCGTCGAGCGGTGAAGGATTGCGCGTCGAAGGGGGATCAAATACGACACCGACCCGGAGCGCAACGTTTTACATCCGAACCCGATGGCGGAAAAAACAATCTGGAGATGGAGTCGATGCCCATGCGCACTATCGTCCTAAGGAGGAGTCACCTATCTCGTGACTACAAAGACTCTTCCAAGACAAAAACAAACTGCAAACATCCGAGCCCAACACCAGATGGCGATCTATGCACAAGTATACAATCTACAGCTCATATGCCTCGAACAGAGGGATTTTCTCAGTGAAGTTTCTTTTCTTTCCTTGTGTAAGACCAATAAAAGACTTCAAAGTAGCATTGACAACAATCTGTCATAAATTAATACGACGAAAGTTCAATGTTCCTTATAGAATATAATAATCTGCAACTTTTATTGCTACCAGGAAATACAAACTGTTTTCAACTATTTCCCCAACAATTACTGCGTTCACGTTGGAATTACGTATGTATATACAATGTTTTTATTTAACACTTTAAGCTTTACAAAACACTTCACCTATCTCAAGCTCTCACAATTACCTATTTCAAGCTATTCTCAAGCTCTCACAGCACTTTACATTTCGAAGTGTATGATTACACAGAACTCATAAGTTAGCTTCGCAGGAGATTGAGAAAACACTACAATAATGAACACATTTATTTTTACAAATGAATTATATCACTCACTGGGACTCGTCCTTTTGCTCTGAATGCAGCAACTTTAGAAAGGTCATCATCTTTTACACTAGTTGGTACAACAAAAATAGCAGGATAAGTATCACAAAACTCGTAGGTGCTGTTGATTTTTGTTATTTTCCAGCTCTCGTTGGGTAAACCCTACAAACAAGGAAAAAATGCACCGATGTAAAATAATCATCTGTTTCCACATCTTTGTATATTATGTATTGCCATAATGCCTATTCAAATCTTGGAAAAAATGACTACAATATTTTGAATAGATTTAAACTTACAAAAATTGAATTGACAAATACCCTGATGACTGAAAATGCAGGATATAATTTGGTGCTTAAATCTCTAATTAAAGTGTAAAAATTAAAATGTTATGTGACGTGGCAGAAGCTAAGCGGTACAAGATAGCCGGGTTACATGTCTGTAATATCTATATGACAACCAGATAAGACAGACACACATCAAATGTTTGAGCAGTTCATGATATCACCATTACATTAAAACAACTGTTGCTGGGGGTTAATAACAAACAAGCACTGGCAAAGAAAACAGGTCTGGCTTTATAGTGCTAATGAATACAAACAAAGGAATGCCCAAATCCGCATATAGTATTTGTACCATGTCACTGTGTAACTTGCTGCATAGTTGGTCCTGTTGTGGTCACAGCAAGCAGGAGAGTAAAATTATAAGGCAGAGACATATGAACCACGGAAAGAGGCAGGCTGATAAGAGATGAGGCACAAATTGTCTGTGCACATTTGTGCATGCCTCTATTTACACCAATTAGCACATTAAGGCCAGACCTATTGGCTTTGATAGTGTTAGTTTGATTTTCTCTAAGACTTGGGTCTCGTCCTCAGTGTGGCATACGATTCAAGATGTAACTCAATCATGCGGTCCTACAGGCCAGAACAGGTCTGGGGAGCTTGTGGTCCTGTTCAGGGGAACATGGTTTAGCAGTTCCAGCAGGGGTGTTCCATCCAAATTGGACTAGAACTGAGATTGAATTGCATATGGGAGCCCATGTCTTTAGTGGCACAGTGAGTGTTAGACCGACCAGCCTCAGGGTGGGCTTCCCCAAACGATTTTGCCTTCACCCCTCCTATTTATGCTGATCTCGTTTTTGTTGGCCTTAGGACTCTGTGCTCTTTACCACTGCTACCCAGTGCTAAATTACTCGTGCTTTCTCCCCTAAACATGATAGGATTGGCTTGTACCCAATTGGCACATTTAATTTACTTGTAAGTCCCTAGTAAAGTGGTGCCTCATGTACCCAGCATCTATAAATTAAACGCTACTAGTAGGCCTGCAGCACTGATAGTGCCACCCTATTAAGTAGCCCTGTAAACGGTGTAAGGCCTGCCATTGCAGACTGTGTGTGCAGTTATTAAGTGACATTTCGACCCGACAACAGATACCTTTTGCCAGGCCCAACCCTTCCTTTTTAGTACACATAAGTCACCCCTAGGGCAGGCCCTAAACATCTCATAGGGCAGGGTGCAGTGTATTCAAAACGTTGGACATGTACTTTTAAGTTCCTCATGTCCTGGTCGTGAAAGACTCTTAAATTTGTTTTTCGCTACAGCAAGGCCTACCTTTCCGATATGATAACAATGCGTTAACTTATTACATTTAATAAGTGTACGAAAGTGCCCCTTTTTGCATGGTTACCCCCCACTTTTTGCCTTATGTTGATGCTCTTTGACTGATGTGCCCTGGGTTCCTGCCAACCAGGTACCCAGGGCCTGTACTGTACTGTACTGACCTACCTGTATCTGCATTCAACTACATTCACCTGTATTACCTGAGAAAAGTATTATTTTACTCACCTGCACCATGTCTAACTTAGTTCTAAAAATAAAATACAGCAAAAAAAATATTTGTATACACAACCAATTGGTCAGAGTTCAGTCTTTGAGTGTGTGAAATCATTCCTTGCCTGAGTGTGTACAATAAATGCTTAACACTACCCTCTGATAAAGCCTTACTGCTCGCCCACACTACCACAAATAGAGAGTAAGGTATTATCTACTTTTACCTCTGTAAGTCTTTGGGGATCCCCTGGACTCTGTGCACACTGTACCTTACTTTGGTATAGTTTATACAGAGCCAGCTTCCTACAATAAGTGATAACTTTCAATTGGGAGCAGGTAGGATGGTCGATTTTGGTGTCAAAAGAATTGTAATTTTAAGCCCTCTTTAAGGGTAAAGTCGGATTTTTGAATCCCCGGAGGAAATATGGGAATGGCTGGAGATTCGTGGAGATGCACTTTCTCCACGTGAATGATGGGCCAGAAATGTTTGTGGTTCCAGCAGAACTCCATTCCCTTCCAAAACTCTGCATCGGAGCCGCAGCATGACACATTGCCTCACAGAACTCTGCAGTGGAACCGCTGCATGATGCATCTCTGATGCAGGACTTCGCATAGCAGCCCACAGCCACCTCAGAACTGCTGCAGTGCGGGGGGCGTGGCTTGCAGCCGCTGGAAATGGCCGCACGCTAGAAGAGCTGCGCTAACAGTCAGCGCTTAAAGACCCAAATCTGGCAGAATCCTGAGCAACAGAGGCACCCAACGGCGTCTGAAGACGTCGGGAGGCGGTGGGGTGCAGCGGAAATCTGAGGCGGACCCCCCCAGGCATCCTACCACTCGACAGCGGAGGTCCGGGCCGCCCGAGCCTCCGAGACAAAATGGCACCCGACAGTTGAGAGCGCAGCGATAGAGGGACCCCCAGCCGGAGGAAGCAGATTGTGGTGCCGGGAGCGATTTTAGAGGGAGTAGAGACGCCGCGACGCGCCCCCGCTCAATTCCCGCAGCACCGGAGTTCATTGTGCTGGCCGGGGGGGCGGAGAGCAGATCGGAGTGCTCCGAGGTGACATCCCCGCGAGTGAGGCCCCGAGGCGGCGATACGAAAGGCGGTGAGCCTTGAAGGCGCTGAGCCCAGCGCAAGCCGCAGTCTGAGCGTGCGGTTGCCTTGAAGGGAGACGTGTGGGGTCGGCGAGGAGTGGCTCCCAAGCAGTCTAGGCCCAGGCCGGAGCTGGTGGAGACGGCCAGTGAACACCGGGAGACAGAGGTACGAGCCGGGCTGGTGTATGGCTGTGGAGGAACAGTCTGCGATCGAGCTGAGACCGGCTCAAGCGGCGCCTAAACGACCGTGAAACCTGTGGGGACCTGCCAGAAGCTAGGTGAGAAAACAACATGATATGAGCGAAGTGGGGAGAGCGAGAACGGAGAGAGGTCTTTGCGCATAGCGGCCTGTGGATTCGGAGGGGCCCAATTTTAGAGCAGTGCACGCCGGGGCCCCGGCAGTCATCCGCCGCAGGCAAACTCGGGGGCAGGCCCCAAATGACATTGGGAGAGGCAACGGGCAGACAAAGGGCCTGAGCTGGCCAGAGACGAAGGAAGGACAGCCAAAGTAGAGTCCTCACCGGCCTAGTGTACGCAGCGGACACGGCCCCCTGGTCAATGATTGAGGGCCATACGGGCACACAGCGACACAGTTTGAGGCACTCCTTATAACACGTGCACCAGGCCTGCGCATCCAGACATGGGCCGCAACAGACAGCTAGGACAAGGGCAGTCCAACCAAATAGATAAGTACATGGTGGCCATGGGAAGGGACGATGGAAATCCGGGTGGAAGCCAACAAGGGGATCCCGTGGACAATGGCCCAGACCCCTCGCTCAGAGACATTATGGAGGCCATTAGAGCGCTACGCGGCACCCTGGAACCCAAGCTGGACTCAGTGACGGAGGAGGTCAACCTCTTGCGAGCGGACTTCAGGAAGATGTCTGAAAAGGTGGCGGTGGCAGAGACAGGGATCGGCAGCCTTCAATCCAAGACGAAAAGACTCGAAGAACAAGTAGCCGCCCTAACGAAAAACCAGACCAACATATATGCCCGGCTGGAGGATCAGGAGGGGCGGGCAAGGCGCAATAACATCCGCATAGTGGGGGTCCCGGAAGGCATGGAGGGGCCGTCCACGGACTGGTTTGTAGAGGACTTGATACTTAACCACTTGAAGCCGAAGCGCCTGTCCAACTTCTTCTCAGTCGAGAGGGCCCATCACGCACTAGGGGGGAAGCCGAAGCCAGGGGCCCCTCCACGAACGATCATTGCTCGAATCCTGAACTTTAGAGATCGTGATGCCATCCTGCAAGCGTCACGGGTGGCTGGTGATCTTCAGCTTGAAAACGCCACCGTCCGCTTCTTCCCGGACTTTACTCTACATGTTCAGCGACAGCGGAGGTCCTTTGAAGGGATTAAACGGGCCCTCCGGGAACAAGGAGTAAAATACATGATTCTCTTACCGGCGCGCCTCAAGATCTTGGACGGCAGCAAGACGTACTTTTTTGAGTCACCTGCGGAGGCCAGCGACTGGCTGGAGGGATGGCGGACAGTGGGCAGAAACGGAGGCCCACGCAGAGCCGACCAGCGCTCACCGGGGCGAGACATGATGGGAGCGGACAGACAAGCATCGGACAGTCAGGAACGGGAACAAAATGTGTCCAAATGATTACAGGCGGGGTTGGGGCACGAGGCGACTCCTATCCTTGGTTATGGTGGGATCTGCAGGGGTCCCTGAGACCGGGGGCTGCATAAAGGAGCCACCAGGCATCCAGGAGACTGGACATGATTTTCTCTGGTTTGTTAGGTTTCGATAATTGGATGCAACATCCACAATGTTGGCGCAGCATGGTCGAGGGGGGGGGGTCCGGGGAGTTGGCAGAGGGTTGCACACGTACATTTATCACAACGGGTGAGTCTTCCGTTAGTTATGTATACCATTTTTTGCTGACTGCAAGCTCATGTTCCCTCTTCAAGTTTGATTTGGGGCAGATGGGACGACAGGCACTCTGCAAGTTGGGAAGGTGGGAGGTTGGGGACCCACCGAGCAGGGAGGCAGGGAGGGGGGAGTTGGTTGGTGGGTTGGGGGTTGGTTTCGGGAGGGGGGTATGTTTAGCTCCATATCAGCATATTTTCTTGGCATGTGGGATTTGGTTCAATATGGCACAGTGGGTCACTGAATATCCGATGTGGAGTAGGCCTCTTGACAACAATGGGTGAACAAACGCACATTAAAATATGGACGTGGAACGTCCATGGGTTGGGCAACAAGATCAAGAGCACATTGGTGCTGCAGCACCTGAAGAGGCATTCCCCAGATGTGGTCCTCCTCCAGGAGACGCATTTGCGAGGCAATAGATGCAAGGCCCTCGACAGATTTGGCTATAAAATGGTGGCCCATTCGGGGTTCACGTCGGGCTCAAGGGGGTGGGCATTTTAATGCGCAACACTTTGCCTATGGTAATCTCGGGCACATGGACAGATGATATGGGCTGTATGGTGGCAGTGGCAGGTCGATGGGAGGGGCGAACCATAGTTCTGGGCTCCTGTTACATCCCGCCTGGTCTACACTCTTCGACATACACACGACTGGGATCCTTCATGGCAGACCTTCCTAGGGGTGTCCTTTTACTAGGGGGTGACACCAATGCTGTAATGGACGCTGACTTGGACCGATCGGGCGAGGGGCAGGAATCTAGGGGAGAATGTGGGCTACGAGGCTTCATTACCGCCCTGGGGCTTAGAGACATTTGGCGCACACACCCCTCGCATCGGCACTACACATTTTACTCGGCTAGACATGGGTCCTTTTCACGGCTGGATCACTTCTTCACGCGCACAGATCAATTGGGCGACTTTGCGGAGCAGCACATCATGGCCCGGGGGATTTCAGATCACTCTCCGGTTAGCGTCACGCTCAAGGGTCCGGTGATCAACAGGGCGTTTTTCCCGAGGATAGATCCGTGGCGCCTCCGGGATGAAACCATAGGGGATAAACTTCGGGAGGGCTCCCAGCTATACTTTGAAGAAAATCGGGGTTCGGTTGTGTCCCATATCACGCTATGGGAAGCCTATAAGACGGTTCTGAGAGGGCAGGCCCAGGCTCTGATTGGGGCCCAAAAGAAAGAGGAGTCTCTACAGGTCAGCCAGCTGGAAATAGAGATAGAGAGGCTCCAACGGGAAGCCGGCACGGCGCCGTCGGAAGATCTCCGTCATACCTTGGCTCTTAAACAGAAGGAGCTCAGGGCTCTGGCTGAGAGCGAGGCGCGTGCTTACTCCCTCGCCACGCAACATCGGCTCTATGATGTGGGAGATAAGGCCTTGAAGTTGTTGGCGTGGCTAGAGCGGCGGGACAGGGAGCGCTCTTGGGTAGCCGAAGTACATGATCGAACAGGCACATTGGCCTCTAATAGTGCAGAGATAGCGGAAGCTTTCGCGTCCTATTTTGAAGGGGTATACAGCCCGGTTTGCACTAGGACTGAACAGGACTGCGCGGAGTTCCTACAAGACTTTGCGTTGCCCACATTATCCCAGGAGCAAAGCGACCGCCTGGAGGCAGATTTAACGAGGGAGGAAATAGGGGGGGCTCTCAATTCCCTCCAATCCGGGAAGGCGCAGGGACCGAACGGGCTCCCAGTGGAAATATATAAACGGCAGGCCACTGTCATCCTTGACCCCCTCCTCCAGATGTACATAGAAGCGCGAGAGGTGGGAAGGCTCCCGCCTGATCAACGAGAGGCCACCATTGTCGTAATCCACAAAACGGGAAAGCCAGCTGATCAATGCTCTTCCTACCGCCCAATTTCGCTTCTTAATGTTGAAGCCAAGGTCTTAGCTAAGGCCCTGGCTGATAGGTTGCTGGCGGTTCTGCCGGATCTCGTACATGTCGATCAATCAGGGTTTATGCCACGCAGGAGCACCCGCCACAACTTACGCCGACTTTATGGAGTTTTATACATGACAGAGGATGTGGGAGACACCCAGGCAGCTGGCGCTGGACGCCTCAATGGCATTCGATAGTATTGAATGGCCTTACCTGTTCATGGTGCTCAGGCGACTGGGGTTCGGCCCTACATTCTGTAGCTGGGTGCGACTCTTGTACGAGCGACCAGTAGCGAGGGTGAGAGTTAATGGCGCAGTGTCCAGGGTCTTTTTTCTCTGCGGAGGGGCACCAGGCAGGGGTGCCCTCTGTCCCCCTTCCTGTTTGCCCTGGCCCTGGAGCCGTTGGCTTTCTGGATTAGGAGAGACGGGGCGTTCTGGGGCTTGGCGTTAACCGACGAGTGGGAAGAGCGTATCTCCTTGTACGCGGACGATATCGTGCTGTATATGGCCAGACCGTATCACTCGATAGCGAGGGCATTACACCTCTTTGAATTATTTGGTAGCTACTCGGGCTACACCATTAACTGGGCGAAGTCATTGATTTATCCTCTCTCAGGTCCCCCCCGCGGATTCCGACTAGATGTCCAGCTTCAATCGTAACCGACGGATTTAAATACTTGGGGGTGTACATCACTAGGGATAAGGCAGAGTTCCTCACTAGGAACCTGGAACCCCAAATAGTGCGCCTGGGAGTTGACGTGAGCCATTGGAGGTCGCTGCCTCTCTCCCTCGCAGGCCGAGCTGCAATGTTCAAGATGCTAGCACTACCGCGACTTCTCTATATTCTGCAAAATACACCGTATCCGGTTCCACAGGGCGTATTTACTCGTATAGCACAAGCAATACGGACGTTGCTTTGGGATGGTGGCAACCCAAGGATAGCGTTGCATAAGCTGACGAGAGGGGTGTACGATGGAGGGCTGGCCCTTCCAGACGTTAAGTTATACTACTGGGCTGCACAATTGCAAGTGGTCAATGATTGGATATATGCGGATCGAGCGGAGCCGGCCAATAGGGTTGACCGGATGGTCATGCCTGGTGGAAGCTGCGAGCCATTGCTCTATGCTCGGAAGCCAAGGAAAGATTGGCCGCCCCACACAGGGGTGGTTGTTCAGTGCTGGAGGGAGGCAAATAAGTTCTTGGGGTGGTCGGGTTCCCTGACGGGTAGAACCCCTCTATGGCATGGAGAACAGCTAACAGAAATAACTTGTTTGACTGGGTTCCGGGGATGGAAACTCATAGGCATTGAATATTTGGGAGATGTCTGGAAGGGAGCTGCCCCGCGATCCTTCGCTTCCCTTAAAAAAGAATACGATCTCCATGACTCACAACACTACCACTACATACGCCTCTCCCATGCCCTGCGGGCTCACATAAGGAGGGACATGACAATCCCGGAGTATTCCCCCATGGAAGATAGGCTGCTTCTCGATCCCATACTGGAGAAACCCACTTCCACAATATACCGCAAACTCATAAACAACATGCCTGACCCACTGACGACACTGCGGACAAGGTGGGTGGGAGACGTAGGCGACTTGGAAGATGACGAGTGGCAGGACGCCCTACAAAGCCCGCGAGAGATCGCAATTCGCTGCCGGTTCCGGCTCGTGCAGCTTAAAATCCTACATCGCGTATACTACCCCCGTACCCACCTACATGCCTGGGGAAAGAGTCAGTCGGGCCTCTGTGTAAGGGGGTGTCGGGAGGAGGGCACCTTCTACCATATACTGTGGGAATGCCCAGAGATAGTGCCCTTTTGGACTAGGGTCGCGGACACGATGTCAGCTGTGGTGGGATCACTGGTTCCGCGGGAGCCCCGGTGGTTGCTGCTAATGATCAAGAACGATTCGGGCTGGTCTAGACATAATGAGATTTGGCTGGCATTGGCTGCCGGGGTGGCAAAAAGGAACATAGCGAGTGGCTGGGGGTCGCAGACACCTCCACAGTGGGACCAATGGAGGCGCGACCTGGATTGGTGCCAAAGAGCAGAGGAAACGATCTACAAGAGTAGAGGCTGCACTAAGAAATGGAAGAAAATCTGGGGACAGTGGCGGAAATACAGGGCGCTAGAAGGGGGGCCAGGGTAGTGATTTTAACAGTCGTACATCCCGCTTATACCTTTGAATGCTTCACATCGGATGTTGAACTGCAATCCCGTCGCATGCTTTATGAATACTGTCATGTAATGTATGATGATATGAGCAATGTTAATAAAAAGATTTAAAAAAAAAAAAGAACTGCTGCAGTGCGCTGCATTTTTGATGCAGGTCTTCGCATCACAAGCCCTTTGTCAACGGCATCCTTGTCGACGACGACACAGGACTCTGCATCCCAAGTCCTGCAGTGCAATGCATCAGCTGCTGTGCAATACATCTTCGATGAAGGACCAAGCATTGAAAGATTCTCGTCAACAGCATCCTCAACACAGGATCTTGCAACGCTCCACAACTAGGATTAAGGTACTCTTATTCAACGGGCCTAAATTTGTCCTTGTAGCCGACCTACGCTCCATCGCGGTCAGCCTGAACTTGTGACTTTACCCCGGTCGGGCGCGACCAGATAACTACAGTTGGTGCTTTGTGCTTTTTGGCATTATTTTCACTTAACTCTTTAAAATATCAGATCTCCAGTTCTACTGATTGGATTTTTGTAATTTCGGTCTTAAATTATTTATTTCATTTTACTCTATTTTTCTAAATTGCTGTTGGATTGTTCTTGTGTTGTGTGTCACTTTTGTTCTGTGTGAATTGCTGCATAAATATTTTACACATTGCCTCTAAGTTGAGCCTGACTGCTCTGTGACAAGCTACTAGAGGGTTGAGCACAGGTTAATTTGGGGTTGCTTGTCACTTCACCCTGATAGAATTGTGGTTGCTGACTGAGTAGGGTTTTACCCCCCTCAACCAGTAACCCCAATTCTTACAGTGAGCAACAAACTGATGGACTGTAATGCAGCCCAGAGTAATTATCGGTGGCCTAAATCAATTTAAGCATTCCACTCATCACTTTTTTGTTTTAATTTCAAGTGGTTACATCTGTGTGCTGCAATTGCTATCCCTACTGAGGAGGCAGTGTTGTCACTGCTGTTATTCCCATTACTGTGGCAACTGTTGTTGTTGCATTTGTCCCTGCTGTGTTTATAATTGTGGTAAATGCTGTTGTCTCTGATTCTCTGGCAGCTGCGGTTGCTGTTATTATCTGTACTATGGTGGTAGCCATGGTCACTGATGAGTTCCTGCTATGGCCACAGTTGTGACAGCTGTTGCTGTGTTAGTTCCTGCTGTGAAAACAGGACTGGTTGATACTATGGTCCCAATTCAGATTACTGAAGATTTTGCTGTGGTCCAAGCTGTTTAGACAGCTGTTGTCGCTGCTGTAATAAACACTGTTGTTGTTGCTGTTGTAGTTCCTGTTGTGGTGGCATCTGTATTCACTACTGCGGTCCCTGCCAAGGTTACAGCTTTAATGGATGCTGAACTCTTGCAGCTGTTGTTGCTATTTAGGTGGCGGCTGTGGTCCTTAAAGTGGTAGAGGCTACTGTCATTGCTATATATGCTCCTGTGGTGGCAGCTCTGGTAGAGGCTGAGGTCCCTGTTGTAGTTATAGTTGTGATCACTGCTCTGGGCTCTACCATAGTGGCATCAATCATCCCTGCTTTCATTACAGATGTGGTCTCTGCTGCGCTTGTAGATGTGGCTGCTGTGGTTGCAGTTGTGATCCCTGCTGTGGTGGCAATGCCTCCTAATCTTTTCCCTGGTGTTGTGGCATCAGATTCTGCTGTCCCCGTTGTTGTTATATCTGTGTTTTCTGCTGTTGCCCCAGCCACTGTTGCTTCTGTGGTCTCTACAGTGGCTACAAAAATGATTAAAGCGGTTTTCCCTGATGTGCTAGCAGCTGTTGTCCCAGCCACGATGTAAGCTGTGGCCCGACTGACTGCTATTGTGGACAGTGACTGTGCTCCCTGCAAAGGTATTAGTTGCTGGTGCTGCAGCGGTCCCTGCTGTTGTGACCGGATTTGCCCCAACCATGTCAGGCGCTGTCCTCTTTTGAGTGTTTACTGCTGCTGTTGTCTCTGTTTTGGGGGTAGCTGTGGTTACTACTGTGGCTCCTGCTACGGTTATAGTTTTTGTGGAAGCTATCCTCACTGCTTTGGTCTCTGCTCTGCATACAAATATTGTTGCAACTGTTAATGCTACTGTTGTAGAGGCTGGAGTCGCTACTGTTGTGAATAGTGTTGTGGCCCTCTCATTGCTGGTGTGGCTTTAACTGTGGTTAACGCTCTGATGGAGCCTATTGTTGCTGCTCCCTTTGAATCTGTGGTTATAGCTGTAGTCACAGCTCTGTTTGCAACTGTGGTGACAGCACTGGTTCTTTATGTGGTCACTGGTGTCATTACATCTATGACCATTGATCCGGCCCAGTTGTGCTTGCAGGTGGTGTTCATGTGGCAGCTGTCATTGCTGGCTTGATGGTAGCTGTAGTGGTAGCTATAGTTCCTGCTGCGGTTATAACCATGGTCACTACTTTTGTTCCTGCCTTGCTGGAAGCTGTTGCGGCTGTGGTGCCTGCCATGGTTACAGCATTAGTTGATGCAGTTGTCCCTACTGTGATGACAGCAGTTATGAATGTTGCCCTTACCAAGTTGTAACTGTGGTTCTTGATGTGGTCACTGTTGCAGCAATTGTGGTCACTGATGTAGTGACAAGTTTTGTTTTTGTGTTTCATTTGTATCAGGCAAGTTCATTAGTAAAATTGCGCAGAGGAACTACTTTTTAGCTCCCTCCTCATCACGGCAAAAACCTACTTAAATGAACACTGAAAACCCTTCTCTATAATCTCTTTTCTGTTGTCACATGAATTCTGGCAAGACCTACAGCTATCTCTAGACAGACCTAGCAATTAATCAAGAAAATAACATTTTGATTTTCTATCTGTCAAAAAATCAGGCCTGGCTGTTTTGTGCACATCAAAGACCAAACGAGATTATAAAAGTTTTGTTTTTCAATTGTGAGGAAATAGAAAAATACACTTCCAGTTCCTTAAGTTACCTGTATAAATCGTGAGACTACATCAAAAAGCCAATTACCAAGACAGCCTCTGTATTTTATTGAATATTTCCAAACAATGCTGTATAACTGGACAAACTGAATTTTTTGGGGTTTTTCCAGTTCTATAAATTAATTTGTGTTGCAAATATTGAACGTTTTAGCACAATACCAATGTTCTATTGTAATTTTTTTATTGGGTCTGGCATTTGAGACAGCTTTTGTCTTTTTACTAAACAGATGTTTTCTTTAAAATAAATAAAAAAAATGAATGTATAAGATATATACATAGAAGACCTTTCGGTCAATAAGCTTCATACATTTGTTTGTTATATGGTCATTCACATTTTGCTTCCGCCCACCACAGCAGACAGCTGGAGCAGTGGGTTAGTCGACTTTACTCATTGGTTGCCTTCATTTTGAGTGGCTGCACAAAGCCTGTGCACATTGTTCACATCCACCCAAAAATAGTTCCCTTCTCTTGATTGCTAAGCCTGGCTCTAAGTGTGCTTTTTCATTTGGTTATTTTTTTTAATTAATTATAAAGTAAAGCTATTTATTTTGCCTACACTTTCTGTTCCCAGTTAGATAGTGACTTATTTGCTGTCTCCTTTTTAAAGTGTTTAGGTGACATTGTGCCTGCGTGTGATTTGATACCTTGGTTAGCTGGTGATTAATTTGTAAATTTCACAAATAAAAATAAAATTCATAGAATGACTGAAACAAATCACTAAAAAAACGACTACATGAATGTTATTTAAATTTAAAGTTCTAAACACAAGCATACGGTGATCACAATTAGGTGGGCATATGTTTTTGTTTTCTCTTTTTGGGGCATATCTTTGCAATAAAACAAATTTACTAACCATAGCATCAGCCTGACAAGGCCAGTCCTATTGGCTTTGCCAAAGATTTGTATTCATTCAGAATGACCTGCCGATCCCCAAGATACATAAGATAAAAATACAAAAAGAAAAACATTTAAATGACATACAAAAAATTTGAGGAGTTATCTTTTTACCGTTACGAGGGCATGGTTTGTCTTTGATCTGCAAACTTCAGAAATCCAGGATAGTAAGCCTGCCTTTGTCAATGAGAGAAACTCTCGTGCCTTCAGGCACCCGGCCTCCCTTCGCCCCCTCCAGGCCTTTTTTTTCACCCCACACTGTGGTTCGAATATGACATGTGCTGATAGGGATGGCTGCAGGGTTGTTAACAAGGGATAACGTTGACTAAGTACATGAATTACCAGAATGTAATGCATGCAGAACCTGGCATCAAGCGTTCAAACTGTGCAGAAAGTACTGTGCTAAAAGAGCACTGTAGCTGAAAGATTTGTCATGGACATTTCAAATACTTATTGGGTTGGTTTGGTGTGGCTAGACAACCAAAAACAGATATTCGTACATGCTTTGCAGCCTCGGGGAGTGAAACATCTAATTTAACATATCATATGAAAACAGCAAGGATTATATACTAATGCCACAACTCACCTGCCGCTTATATTCTGCAACTGGATCATACACTTTCCAACCATTCAGAGGGAATTTTTCTTTATAACTGAAGGCAAACAGAGGCTTTAAAGAAAAAATAAGTATACTACTTTATTAAGTGCATTCTAGTGCTCAAAACGTACATACATGTTAAAATTAAAATCATGATTTTATAAATTTAATCAGTCAGGATGTTCTCCACATATACAACAGCAAAGTTTCATACAGAAATTATTAATGAAACAGAAATACACTTTAAACCTCATTGGAGAAGTCACAAAAGGAATGTTCAGCCATTAACCCTTTTAATGACCCATAACCAAAATCACGTAGAGTACCTATTGAACCTTGCAAGCATTATAAGGTGTCACATCACTTTAGGACTGAGGACTAAGCTTTATCCTTAGGGTAGATCAATTCGGGTGCATTTAGTTCTTATTTGAAACATTTTTATATATTAAGCTTCAACGACAAATGCCGAATAGTACAGCATCCTTCACATCAGAGTTCATTAACACGCTGCGGGACAACACGAGTACATTAGAACTTTGGAATGTTGGGAGCAGGACAGAGTGGCAGGGGGCAACTAATGTTTGGTATAAGCCTACAGTTCCAACATTTAAATGCTTGTCATTCTGTTCCTCCTTGTTTTGAATATTTTACTTTTAGTTGTTAAAACCCTCCCCTATAACTGTGGCAGAGGGCCTTTAACGACAGATATAATCCCTAAAAGCGGGCGTCTTCCCACCCCATCACTTACTAACTGCCCTTGCACCCTCAAACACTATTGTAGTGCGTCTTTTTACAGGATGAAGTATCATGGAGGCATCTGCCTGGGGTTGGGAGGGGTTGTAGTAAGGCATCTACAACGATCCCCGAGTAAGTCATAGACATTGCAGAGTTGTTTGTCTAAATAACTTTGTTGAGAACTGTTCTCTACAGGTGACCATTCCCCATCAGTAGGGGCGGTGTAACCAAAACAACTATGAGGCCTATGAGCTTCCCTGGCTGCATCTTTATTTTCTATTGGAGAATGGAGCATGTTAACCATGCCTAAACTCTGTACTAGTCTTTTATCTTTTAAATGTTACCGGAAAACCTGTACTACTGCAAAGTCACACAACACTTGACTGCTGTCTGCTCATTCAAAATGTATCTGGGGCACCTGTGAAGTATTTCTGGAATAAAGTATGTAACCTTGTTGGAAATTTGTGGGCCTATGTCTGCTCGTTTCTCCCACCACAACCACGTTGAGACATGTGCTCATGAAAGACAGGAGTTAATATGTTTTTGGGATGGGACTGAGGAGGGAACACCACCAAAATTGATGACATTTTGGGAGAGGTTTCTTCTTTCCCAGTGGAAAACAAGGAAAAAAGTTGCAGGTGCAAATTACCCTTTGCATTATATTGGTAAGTTTACATATTTAAAACTTCCAAGTCCTCCTTACACCATTGATCTGCAGGATCAAAAGAACTGGGGTAGAGGGGGGCTTTCACAGTGGAAGCTTTTCTTTATTTAATGTACTCTGAAGAAGAGCCTAGATTACTCGAAATGCATTGGGGTTGCACACAAATATCAACATGAACCAGAGGTTTAGAGAAAAATTAGTTACTTATCTACATAAAACAATGTTTCAGATGAAGGCTGAAAGTAGTGTAGCGAAGTTAATTGAATAATGAAATACATACAATTCTTAATAATGAAATGTGAATTTAAGTTCTCAAGATACTGAAAACATAAGCACAAGTGGTGCCTTATGATGATACGCTAGCAACAATTCGTAAATTTTCTATACTGTTACAAATTCTCAGGAGAACGGCATAAATACTTTGAGATTTCCCAAAAGTCCAAAAACTACCTCATATACAAGCATAAGCAAAATGGAGTATATATTTTTAAATTTTTACTTGCAGGTTTTGTTAACCTGGCCATTCTGTAGTCATTGACAGAGAGCAGTCACTTGTTTATTCCATATCTACATGCATGATAGGATCCACAATCGGAAACCCCTTTGGGTATGATGAGATTCCTTTATATTCCTTTAACTGTTTGATGTTATGAATGGTCCAGTTCACAAATTTCCAGGGACCCTTTTCTTCCTTTTTTGACTTACACTGACTACACTTATTAAGTCACATGTCGTGGCCTCTAAATTAGGAAACTTAGTGCCTGCATGAGGTAATGTCATCAACTGGCTTTGGGAATAATGAAAATGATGTAAAACAAAGATGCTCATATAACAATTTCCCTGGAGTCACAATTGTTTTCTGTTCCCAGTTTGCTTTGTTAAACGTGGTAACACTTAAAAACAACATTGGCAAAGCCAATGGATCTGGCTTTGGCTGCCAGCCTTCAGATAATTTTCGTTTTGTTTTGTCATGGTTTCTGCAAAATGATGTTTGGGAAAATGGAGGGCCTTCATCAATCTAAAAAAAAAAACCATTTGGTACAAGAAAAACTTTTTGGGGTCTAAAAAACCCACACATTACCATAGTACTCCCTGGCACAGAAGGTAACTAATTTGTGTGTGGATGTGTTCCTTGTGAAAGAGTAGCATGTTGTAACTCGTAGTGAAGTCAGCTAATAGCTGAGGTGGGCAGACAAATTGCCCCTTAATGCATGCTGGAGTGGGTGGAAGAAGAATGTAAATGACACTAACCACACGCTAGTAGATGAGGTCTGGCATACTTTTAGCAAAATCAGAAGGTCTTGGCAAACACAGACCTAAAAAAGTCAATCTGTCTGGCATTGGATGCAAGTCACTTTCCTTTGAGAGAGAAAGAAAGAAAGAAAGAAAGAAAGAAAGAAAGAAAGAAAGAAAGAAAGAAAGAAAGAAAGAAAGAAAGAAAGAAAGAAAGAAATGGTGGCAAGAAAGTAGGGAAGCAAGAAAAAGAAAAGGAAAGAAGGCAAAAATGCAAAAAGGAAAGAAGTAAGGCAAAAGGAAGAAAAACAGAAAGGAAAGAAGGAGAGAAGGAAAGAAGGCAAGAATGAAAAAGGCAAGAAAGAAAGGACAGAAAGAAAAAAAGAGGATAACTTAATACAGAACAGTTTCAAATTGACACAATCTGGTATGCCGTAAAATAGCAGTAGTCAGAAAAGCAAAATACTCCAAAATGAAGTTACAACAGCACTGGCAGGGGATGGGATCAGAAGTGTCCTGCTATCACATCAGGCTCTAAACACAAAAGCAACACTAAAATAACTCTAAAGTAAAAACAAAAGCACTGGCACTGAAGGGAACAAGCTTGTGTGCAGACGTGCTCCTTGTGAAAGAGCAAAATGTGGTCACTCACAGTGAAGTTAACCAGTGGCTTACGTAGGCTGACCCACTGTCTTATGCTATATGCTGTAGTGGGCGGAAGTGAAATGTGAAAGACACAGCAGCAGACCAATAGATGAAGAGAGGTGGCTGATATACTGTACATATTTTAGTAAAATCAAAAGGTTTTGGCTAATGCCAGGCTGAAAAATGAAAAAGCTACATGTAACAATGTCTTCAACATGTTTATTTCTTATAGCACTGTATTGAATTTTAAAAGAGACTACAGTTTCCAACGTATTGTACTTGAATTTTCAGCTTCATGACTGTCTGATAATAATGCATATTCTTTAGAGTTTGAGAGTAAGCCAACAATATAGGTGTTAATAAAGATCAACAAGTAACTTATCTTCAGTAACACTGTTTCTCAAGGATACTCCATCTAACTACAGATTCTTCACCTTTAAAATATTCTCCAGGTGCCAGACTTAGATCCGAAAGCTGTTTCAGCAATACTCCTGGACACCTCTAGGTGGTGCTGGCTCTGTACTAATCCGGAAATGGTAAAGCTGCATATAACCACCACCCCTGCGTGCTAACATGGGTTTCTATTGATTTTTTCCGCATGCTCAGATGTGGAGCACAAAACAACTGATAGCACCAGTGTGCTGATCTCCAACTAGGGGCCTTGTTAAATAGTAAAAAGAGTCCACTCTACAGAATGGAGAGATGGCAGAGTGATAAGGAATCTGTGGTTAGAGTAGCCACCAGAATTGCATTACCGAAGGTGACTTGCCCTTCTGATGTATAATCCTAATCACAGATTCCTCAACTTTAGAATAGATAACAAAGGAGTACCTCCCAAAGGTGGAGGGTCCGTGGAGTGAACTCAGACCATACAAATCTTGCAGGATTGAGTGGCAAGGCAGTACTGCTTTGTGAACAGGTGCACCGACACCCAGGTTGCAGCCTGGTAGATGCCAAGGACAAGCACCATGTGTGCCAACCCAGTGGTAGCAGCATTAGCCTTGGTGCTATGGGCTCCCAGTGTTTCCAGAGGCTGCTTTTTGGGCAGTGCGTAACAAATCTTCATGCAGAGGACTATCCATCAAGACATAGTCCTCTCCTGCACACCTTTCCCTTTCTACACCCTGGAGAACTAAACAAAAAACTGATTGTTCAACATATGGTCCTTGGTGAGATAGATGTAAAAGCTTAAAGCTCTCTTTGGGGTTGAACCAATGGAGTCTCTCCTCCTCTTTTGAGGGGTGAGGAGGGGCAAAGAACGCTGGGTGAGTGATGGATTAACCAAAGTGTAAAGGAGTCACAACTATTGGCAAGAAGGCCAGCAGAGACCGCAGTTTCAGTTTGTCTGGAAAAAAGGTGGTGAAGGGCGGTTGCACCAATTGTGCCTGAAGCTCGATCAAGTGACAAGCTGAAATGATAGCAACGAGAAAGACAGTCCTTAAGGTTAGATGACACCACTAGCAGGTGTGCATCAGTTTGAAGG
The DNA here is from genome assembly GCA_963921515.1 of Calotriton arnoldi. NCBI lineage: Eukaryota > Metazoa > Chordata > Amphibia > Caudata > Salamandridae > Calotriton > Calotriton arnoldi. The sequence continues at coordinate 2,563,138 of CAWUFW010000646.1, read as the reverse complement.
GCATGCACATGAGAAAGGATAAGTTACTTACCTGTAATCCTAGTTCTCTTCCAGGGGTATACTCATCAAAGTCATAAGCACTGAATAGTCCCGCCCACGTGCGGGGACCCCGGAGCAATAACAAATAGTATGCACATACATATATATATATATATATATATATATATATAAATATAAATACCCATATATATAGGTAATATGCATATATATACATATGCAGCCTGAAAACATATTACTAGGCTCAAAACTGCCACAATTTCATTGTAAAACTTTTACATTTGTAATAATAAAGAAACATACACCATGATATTTTCATGATACAGATAAAGAAAACTGCTTTCAGTTTGCTTTGAAAAACACAGCCTTTATTTTCAAAGGTAAAAAGGCAAGATCATAGAGGCAGATTAGCCTAGAGAGGCTACATATAGAACAATTGGGAAAAACTGGTGCGTGCGCCTTTAAGACCTCCAGGAACCCCCAGGCTCCCATCATGCACCACAGGTGACAGTTAGGTCAGTTCTTTTGGACGGCGTATAACAGTGTAATCATAGCATGGGTAACAGATACATATATACGGCCAAGGTATTCGTCCGGGGAGGAGGGAGGGTTGCTTATGACTTTGATGAGTATACTCCTGGAAGAGAACTAGGATTACAGGTAAGTAACTTATCCTTCTTTTCCAGGGGATACTCATCAATAGTCATAAGCACTGAATAGAGTAGCAAGCCCATCCCCATACCCTGCGGATGAATAATAGCATATCATAACCTGTTAACAAAACATATATTACCCAAACAAGTTTCTCAAGGATGCTTGTCCAAACCTAGCATCAGCTTGAGTGTCAGAATCAAGGCAATAATGGCGTGCGAAAGTGTGCACCGAACGCCATGTGGCCGCTTTACATATTTCCTGAATAGGTACATTACTAAGCATCGCTACCGTAGCGGCTTTTCCCCTTGTAGAATGAGCTCTCGGCTTGCCCGGAAGCTGTTTGTGTGCCAGCTGATAGGATAACATGATACAAGACACTATCCATCTAGCAATGGACCTTTTAGAGGCAGGAAAACCAGTGTTCAATGGACCATAATTAACAAAACAACCTGTCCGCCTTTCGTACACTCTTTGTTTTATCTAGATAAAATTTTAACACTCTTTTTAGATCTAGAGAGTGCAAAGCTATCTCAGCAGGGGTGACAGGATTCGCAAAGAAAGTAGGAAGAGTGATTGACTGGTTGATGTGAAACTCCGAGACCACCTTAGGAAGGAACCTCGGGTGAGTTCTAAGCACCACTCTGTTCGCATGAAAAACGAGATAAGGCTCCGAAGAGCACAAGGCTTGTATCTCGCTCACCCTGCGAGCAGATGTGATTGCCATGAGAAATGCAGTCTTCCATGAAAGATGTTGCAGGGAGGCTTTGTGGATAGGCTCGAATGGGAGACCCATTAACTTAGAGAGGACCACATTAAGCTCCCAGGAAGGAGATGGAGACCTAACGGGGGGGTAGACCTTTTTTAGACCCTCCAGGAAGTCCTTAACAACTGGCATCTGAAAGAAAGAAGCCTGAGTGGGGGACTTTCTATATGCCGTTATAGCTGCCAGATGAACCTTTATGGAGGAATATTGCAAACATGCTTTGGCCAAATACAGTAAGTATGGTAACAGTACCTGTTCCTGACCTCGAATAGGGTCATGACCCTCAGCAGTACACCACATGTAAAAACGCTTCCACTTAAAAGCGTAAGACTTTCTCGTAGAAGGTCTCCGGGCCTCCTTCAAGATCTGCATGCAGTCTTGAGAGAGACCTAAATGTCCATATTGGATGAACTCAGGAGCCATGCTGCTAACCTCAGGGATGGCAGGTTGGGATGGAACACCTTGCCGCCCGCCCTGGTCAGCAGATCCGGATGACATGGTAACCTCCTGTGTGGTACTTTGGACAGATGAAGACGGTCCGGGTACCACCATTGGCGAGGCCAGTCTGGCGCAACCAGGATCATCTTTGTCTTGGATTTGTACAGTTTCCTGATCACCAGGGGAATGAGGGGAACTGGTGGAAAGGCGTAGAGTAATGTCTCTGACCAGTCTATGAACAGAGCATTCCCCATGGAGCCTGGTTTTAGGTATCTGGAGGCGAAGACGAGGCATTTTGCGTTTTCTGCGTCTGCGAAGAGATCTATGTCTGGTGTTCCCCAGCTGCGAAAGAGGTCTTGCGCTACTTCTTGTTTTAGCACCCAGTCGTGCGCTTCTGTGAAATGCCTGCTTAGGCCGTCCGCTTGGATGTTGAGGACGCCTGGTAGGTGAACTGCGGAGATCTTCATGTCTCGTGCTAGAAGCCACTTCCAAATCGCTTGCGCTTTCAGAGACAGGGGTCTGGACCTGGTGCCCCCCTGCTTGTTCAGGTAATACATCGTTGTTGTATTGTCCGTCTGAACAAGCAAAGCAGTCAATTTGAAGGAAGGAAAAAACGTCTTGAGAGCCAGATGAACTGCCCTGAGCTCTAGCATGTTTATGTGGTATAGCGGTTCTCTTTCTGATCACAGTCCTTGTATCTGCAGGGACCCCATGTGAGCGCCCCATCCCTGAAGGGACGCGTCCGTCACCAGAGTCTGTTTGGGAAGCTCCTCGTGAAAGGGAGTTCCTATCAGGAGATGAGACCTCCGCATCCACCAACTGATGGAGAGCCGGACAGATAGAGGTATGGTTACAGTGCCTTCCCAGCGATTGGAGATCTGAGACCATTGACCTCCAGAGTTTGCTGCAGAGGTCTCATGTGAAGTCTGGTGTTTGGGACTAGAAAAATGCACGAGGCCATCGACCCCAGTAGACATGAAACCTGTCGGGCCGTGGGATGAGGTCCCTTCAAGAGGGTCTGACACTTGAGGAGAATGGATGATAGTCTCTCCTCCGAAGGATACACCCTTGCGTTTACCGTGTCCAGAGTCGCGCCCAGGTAATGTATCCTCTGTGTTGGATTGAGGATGAATTTTTTGAAATTGACTTGCAGACCCAGCAGATGCAGTTGCTGAATGCAGTAAGTGAGGTGTTGTTGCAGAAGAGTTGGAGACGCACTTTTGAGAAGCCAGTCGTCTAGGTAGGGGTAGACGAAGATTTGTTTCCTCCTTAAGAATGCAGCTACTACTGCCATGCACTTTGAGAAAGTGCGAGGAGCCGACTTCAGTCCGAAAGGCAGGACCGTGAACTGGAAGTGGTCTGACTGAATGTGAAATCTTAGAAACTTCCGATGCTTCCGAGCGATTGGGATGTGGAAATAGGCATCTTGAAGATCTATAGAACACATCCAGTCCCCTTGATGTAAGTGCGGGATTATTTGATGTAATGCCAGCATTCTGAACCTCTCTCTCAGAATGAATTTGTTGAGAAGCCTGAGATCTAGTATAGGCCTGAACTCCTTGTTTGGACCTTTCTTTGGGACCATAAAATATCGGGAGTAGATCCCCTGTCGACGTTGGTGGTATGGAACCTCCTCGATGGCCTCCTTTAGGAGTAGAGCGGATACCTCTTCTCTCAGAAGATTTATGCGATGAATGACAGTTTTTCGAGGAGGAATAGAAGGTGGAGGGGACTTGAACCTGATGGAGTACCCATTCTTCACAATATTGAGCACCCACTTGTCTAGTGTGATTTTGGTCCACTCTTCCAGATAGAAACGAATACTTCCCCCCACCGGAGTGGCTAACGGAGTTAGGGGAAGCAAGCCCTCACTGCTTCTGTTGTTGCTTGGCAGCAGGTGTAGACTGTCTGGAGTTCCCTCCTCATCCTCTGCCAGGACGCCTCTGGTTGGACTGTGATCTTCCCTGATGTTGCTGGGAGGACCACTGAGGGGTTTGAACCCTCTGTTGGTATTGGCGTCGATCGTAGGGGCGGTAGCGTCGCCTGAAATCCTTCCTCTTCTCGAGCCCAACCGCCTTCACCGTGTCCAGTTCGGTCTTCATCCTGGAAATGTCGTCATCAGCATGAGAGCCGAAAAGCGATGTCCCATTGAAAGGAAGATTGAGGATTCGATGTTGAGCCTCTGGCTTCAAACCCGTCAATCTCAGCCAGGCAGAGCGACGGGCACAAATCCCATGTGCGTATCCATGGGCAGCTAAGTCAGAGGCATCAGCTGCTGCACTGATGACCTGATTGGCCACCAGACCCCCTTCATGGAGGACCTCCAGGAAGTCCTGTCTGTCCTCCTTTGGCAGCTTCTCTGTGAAGCGTGAGAGAGAGTCCCACAGAGAGCGGTCGTACCGACCCAGCAAGGCCGAGGCGCTGGCTACCTTCATATAGGATGCTGAGGTGTTGCACATCCTCTTGCCGACGGAATCCATGGCCTTACTGTCTTTATCCAGGGATACTGCAGATGAAGCTGCCCCGTCTGGTTCTTCCATGCCGCTGACACAATAACTGAGTCCGGAGGAGGGTCAGCTCTCAGAAAAAGCAGGTCCTGCTCAGGGGCCTTGTATTTCTTAGTGATCCGCGACGGGCCGCCTCCACCGACGCTGGAGTCAGGAATTTCTGTAGAGCAGGCTCTAGCAGGTCAGGCACCAGGGGAAGCAAAGGTCTAGATGAAGACCTGTGATGAAGTGTTTCGAAGATGACTGACATTGCAGGAGTAGAAACAGGCATCTCAATATGAAGCTTCGCACCCCCTCTACACAAGACCTCATTGAAGGTTACAATATCATCAATGGGCGATATTCTACTCGGAGGAGAGGAAGAAAGAGTAGGAGAGTAGTCTGACTTTGATGGTCTGGAGTCTGAGGACCACGAAGAAGATCTGTGGCTTCGTCTCCTAGGAGAGCGGTGGCGAGATCTGGATGCCCGACTCCTAGGAGAACGTGATGTGCGCCTTCTCAAAGACGGAGACCTTTGTGGAATGGCACGTCTCTCATGTCTCTCAGAGGAGTGCACTGATTGAATTATAGGAGATCTGGATCTGCTAGGAGTATGCGCCAGTCTTGTTATCTTTTGAATCTTCCACTCCCTTATGTCACTCAGCCATCTCGGGGAGATGTTAGTTGCAGGAGCTGGCGCCGGAACTGGTGAGGTTTCAGGAGTGACTTGCACGATCTGAAGTCCCGGGGAGGAAGAGACACTCCTGGATGTCACGACCTGGACTTCCTTCTGCGTCGAGCGGTCTCTCGACGTCGCCCTAGGTCTCTTGGCAGGAGGAGACCTGTGACTGGAATGCGACCTCCTCGACGTCGATCTCCTCGACGTCGATCTTCTCACCGTCGATCTGGACCGCGATCTTCTTGTCCTCCTAGATCCAGAGGGTGATGTGCGAGGTCTCGGCGTCGATCTCCTCGACGGCGACCTCCTCGCCGTCGACCTCCTCGGTGATGGATGCGTCAACGTCATGCGTCTCGACGGCGAATGCCTGTGCTGACGCGTCGTCGGTGAGCGACTGTGCCTTACCGGCGTCGAGGCCCTTGGTGTTCGGCTCGACGTCGATGCGTGTGGACCTCTCGACGTCGGTGGTTTTCTCGACGTCGCCACGGACACTCTCGACGGCGGGCTTTGACGTTGATGTTTCGACGTCGAGCCAAGGCTGCCTGCCGTCGTAGGTGAGCCAGACCTGGACCGCCTTCGCGTTGGTGTCGACTTCGGCCTATGATGGGACTTCTCACCTGAAGTCGTTCGCTTCGACGGCGAAGGACGCCTCGACGTCGACCTCGACACTGACTCGGAGCACAAAGGTATTTTGGAAGTCGATCATTCCCTCGACAGCGTGTGAGACCGGTGTTTTCTTATCTCACCTTTCTCTTTGCGCTCCAGCTTTGATTGAGAGGAGGGCTTCTTTAAGGGATGTTCTTCTCTGCTGCTTGCTGCACCCTTTCCTCTCTCCTGCATAGAGTGCAGTTTAATCTTCTCCCTTTCCCTAAGGGTTCTTTTTGAAAACTTACTGCAGTAGTAACACTGGTCTGGCTTGTGAGATGAAGGTAGACAAGCAATACAGACCGAGTGTGGGTCCGATTTAGCCATCTTTTTTCCACAGGCCGGGCACTTATTAAATAAAGCCGGCATTATGACAGGAAAAAATAGACAAAAATCTGAAAAACAACAGGATTTAGTAAACCAAATACTAAAGACGTCGAGTGAAACTAAAAAATTCCACTTTAGACCAGAAATTAGTGATAAAAAACCACTAACTGGCGAGCTCAATGCTCCAGGATCCTCACAGAAGGAGCCGGAAAAAAGAACTGACTTAACTGTCACCTGTGGTGCATGATGGGAGCCTGGGGGTTCCTGGAGGTCTTAAAGGCACGGCGCCAGTTTTTCCCAATTGTTCTATATGCAGCCTCTCTAGGCTAATCTGCCTCTATGATCTTGCCTTTTTACCTTTGAAAATAAAGGCTGTGTTTTTCAAAGCAAACTGAAAGCAGTTTTCTTTATCTGTATCATGAAAATATCATGGTGTATGTTTCTTTATTATTACAAATGTAAAAGTTTTACAATGCAATTGTGGCAGTTTTGAGCCTAGTAATATGTTTTCAGGCTGCATATGTATATATATGCATATTACCTATATATATGGGTATTTATATATATATATATTCACTGAAAAAACCATAGGTTTTAGGGACAGTTATAGTTAGTTGGACATTTCACTCGTACAAAACCCGTGAAATTCCCCGTTATAGTTAGTTCAGCTAACTATAACTCGCGCCCCACAATGCACTGCTGATGACGTCACATATTACATCACTCATGACATGGTCAGTGACATCACTGATGACATCACTGATGACATCTCAAATGACATCACTGATGACATCATCCAGTGACTGTGTGTTTCTATAAAGTTTAAATATGTTTAATATATATGCCAAGGTGTATTTAAGAATGAGTGGGTGTATAAGTGTCTGAATGGATTATTTAGTAGGTGCGTGACTGACACTATAAGTGAGTGATTAAATGTATCTTACTGAATGCATGGGTTAGTGACTAAACTGTGTGAATGTCTGTATCCGTCTGTCTGTTGCTGTGTAAGTGGCTGCATGGCTTTCTGAATAGCTACATGAGTGTCTATATGAGTTATTGATTGGTTGTCTGAGTATCTGTATGGGTGCCTGAGTGTTTGTGTGGGTGGGGTGTGTGTGACTCTGTGCATAGATGTGTGAGTGGGTGATTCACTGGGTGCATGGTTTCACGAGTGCATCTGTGATGGACTGTATGGGTGGGTGAGTGTGTGTATGGGTGTGTTATTGAGTGAATGTATATCTCAGTCGTACATGTGTGAGTAACTACATATGTGAAAGGCAGTATATATGTGTGTTGGAGTATATAAGTGGCTATAAGTGAGAGTGTGTGATTGTGAGAGTGGCTGTATGGATGAGTGTGTACTTGTATCAGTGATTGTATAAGAGCGTAAGAATGTGCTAGTATTTGTATGAGTAAGTGAGCTGGTGTGTGTATCACTGTATAGGTGAGTAAATGGCAGTGTGATTAATTATTTGCATGACTGACTAGGTGTGTGAGTACCTCTATGGATGAGTGGCGGTGTGTGAGTGTCTAAGTAGGTGTATGAGTGCCTATGATAGTCCTGTACAGAGTGACCGTAAGTATGAGTGACTGTACTGGTGAGTGAGTGGATGTGTGTGTAGACCTAAGAATCAGTGAGTGTGTATGTAGTTATTGGTGTTGGAGTGTCTATGGTTTTGACAATGGCAGTCTGTAATTTACAGTGGGTGTATCAAAAGTTATATTAGGGTGTGAGAAGATGCATCAAATTATGACATGGATGATGTCATCAGTGATGTCATCAGTGATGTCATTTGAGATGTCATCAGTGATGTCATCAATGATGTCACTGACCATGTCATGAGTGATGTAATATGTGACGTCATCTGCAGTGCATTGCGGGAGTGCGAGTTATAGTTAGCTGAACTAACTATAACGGGGGAATTTCACGGGTTTTGTACGAGTGAAATGTCCAACTAACTATAACTGTCCCTAAAACCTATGGTTTTTTCAGTGAATTTCAAAGGTTTTTTAAATGCTAATTTCTAACTATAACGTGTCTGAAACCTATGGTTTTTTTCAGTGAATTTCAAAGGTTTTTTAAATGCTAGTTTCTAACTATGCCTACAGAGGTAAGACATGTGAAGAAAGAAGAAAAACGCACAGAAAGAAGCAAAAGAAATGCAGAAAGAAGCAACAGAAGTCCACAAAGACGAAGAAAAGTGCAGGAAGAAGCAAAAGATGTGCAGAAAGAACCAACAGAGGAGCAGAAAGAGGCCTTGTCCAAAATCATCCTGTGCCCACAACTTTTTCCGACGTGTACTGGTGGTAACTGACTCTGACTAACCAGAGCCAGTGCTATGCTAAAAGACACTTAGAATACAGTGAAAACACCTACATACACTAGGGAACACTATGCGTTGGGGTACCCCTGTGATTAGCATGACCTCCTCTGTAAGACCCTAGTACATAATAGGGCAGGGGGATTAAAACTACCTCTTAAAACGCGCTACAGGGCGCGTTTGCACAGTGGTGAAGGGAGGGGGCCTGAGGTGACATGTGTGCAAACGCGCCCCGTGGCGCGTTTTAAGTTGCGGATTAAGTCCCTTTGAATCCTGAGTGTCCCTGGGGCCCAACTAGCCCCCAGGTACCTACAGTTAGGACCACAGAGCTGAGTTGCAGAGAGGCGTTCCGAGGCCACGCACCTTTTTTCACCTCTCTGCAACGCAACTCTGTTGTGTTTACTGAAGGTACCTGGTGGGCTAGTTGGACTCCAGGGACCCTCAGGATTGAAGGGGACTTAATCCCCCAACTTAAAACACGCCACGGGGCCTGTTTGCACACATGTCACCTCAAGCCCCGCCCCCTCCCTTCACCACTGTGCAAACGCGCCCCGTGGCGCGTTTTAGGTTGGGGGATTAAGTCCCCTTGAATCATGAGGGTCCCTGGGGTCCAACTAGCCCACCCTGTACCTCCAGTATGCGCCAGGGAGCTGCGTTGCAGAGAGGTGTTCAGAGGCCACGCCCCTTTTTACACCTCTCTGCAACGCAGCTCTGTGGCGCTTTCTGGACATACCTGGTGGGCAAGTTGGCCCCTAGGGACCCTCAGGATTGAAGGGGACTTAATCCCCCAACTTAAAACACGCCACGGGGCCTGTTTGCACACATGTCACCTCAAGCCCCGCCCCTTCCCTTCACCACTGTGCAAACGCGCCCCGTGGCGCGTTTTAAGTTGGGGGATTAACTCCCCTTGAATCATGAGGGTCCCTGGGGTGCAACTAGCCCACCAGCTACCTCCATTAAGCGCCACAGAGCTGCGTTGCAGAGAGGTGTAAAAGGGGCGTGGCCTCAGAACACCTCTCTGCAACGCAGCCCCTGGCGTATACTGGAGGTTCCTGGTGGGCTAGTTGGCCCCCAGGGACCCCAGTATTCAAGGGGAATTCGTTCCCCTCTGCAAACGCGCCAGGGGCGCGTTTGCAGAGTGCTGCCAAGGAGGGGGCGTGGCCTCCGACGCGATGCCGGTCTTTTTTTTTTTTTTTTTTTAAAGTGGGCTGTGTGGCCCCCCTTCTTTTTAATTATTTTGGGCCCTGGGGACCCCATCCCCCAGGGCCTGACCCCCTTTTATTTTTTTAAACGGAACGGAAAGGGGACCGCGTGGGCCCCCCTCCCGTGGCCAATTTCGGCCCGGGGACCCCATCCCCCGGGTCTTTGCCACATATTCTTTTTTTTTTTTTTTCATGGAGGGGTGCTGCGTTGCCCCCCTCCTCGGGCCTCCTTAGGCCCCGGGGACCCCATCCCCCAGGGCCAGCCTTTTTAAAAAAAAAAAAAATTCTTGATAATTTGGGGGAGTGGGCCGCGTGGCCCCCCTCCCGTGCCACTACTTGCCCGGGGGACCTCATCCCCCGGGGCTGGCCCTATCCTTTGGGGACTGTGGGGGGACCCCAACTCCCCCACAGTCCCGCCGGCTCCCCGCCTCCTGCGGGAGCCGGCATTGCTTTTCCACACGGGGAACTGCTAAGATGCAGCTCCCCGTGTGGAAGAGCAATTTGCTTTGAATTTTGGAAGAGAGAGCAGGTTTCCTGCTCTCTCTTCCAAAATTCAAAGCAAGTTTGCTATGACAGGACGGGAGCCGCGAGGCTCCCGTCCTGTCATAGCAAACTACAGTGTCCCGGGGGTGAGCACCCCGGGACACTGCAGGAGCCGGCCCTGGGGGGTGGTGGTCCCCAGGGCCATCACTGGCTCCAGGAGGGAGCCACGCGGCCCCCTCCCAACATCTTGAAAGCCCCGGGGAGGTGGTGGTCCCCGGGGCTCTGGGTCCGTAACGGACCCCCATATTTAAATATTTAGTGCCCCGGGGAGGTGGCGGTCCCCGGGGCGTGTGGGGGGGCTGGAGCCCCCCACACAGGTAATTATAATTTTAAAAAAGAAGCCCCGGGGGGTGGCGGTCCCCGGGGCTGCGGGGGGCCTTAGAGGCCCCCCCACATATTATGAATAAACCCCCGCATGCCCCCGGGACTTGGCCCACCCGGGGGCCAATTAACAACGGAGCCCGCGCTTCGTTTTTTTTTCTTCATGGCGGGATCCGCGCATCCCGCCGATTTTTTTACATTTTTTTTTTGGGCCCTGAGCAGGCCTAGGGGGTCAGGGTGTTTCTACCCTGCCCCCTTTTCTTGTTTTGCGCACTTGTTTTACTGCTTTCTTGTGCCTCGGTTCTATTGAGGCACAAGATGGCTGCCAACACTTCCTGGTTTGGAGTGTTGACAGCCAATTAGCATACAGCTCGTGATCGGGTGGGTGCGCGGATCCTACGTGGCCATAGATATATATGTGATTTTACTTTTGATTTTCTCAGGAACTACTGAACGGATTTACACCATTTAAGCAAAAGGCACGACTCTGAACCAAGGGCTACCTTTTTGCCAAATTTGGTGTAATTCCGTTCAGCAGTTCGGGCTGTAGCTGCGACTAAAGGTTCCTATGGAAAATTGCATGGGGAAAACACGTTTTGGGACCCCCCCTTTTTTCTCGGCCCCCACTTGACGAAAAACCCCGAGACTTTCAAGATAGGAGCGGACCGGAGCGCCCCGCGAGTTTTGAAAATTTTGCGAAGATTCGTCAACCGGCGCCAAAGTTATTTCAAATAGAATGTTGCGGATTTCCTATGGAAAATAGGTCCTAACTATAACTATCTACTGGCGACCGCCAGTAGATAATATATATATATATGTAGGTATATGCATATTATTTGTTATTGCTACGGGGTCCCCGCACGTGGGCGGGACTATTCAGTGCTTATGACTATTGATGAGTATCCCCTGGAAGAGAACATCAAGACCAAGTAAAGGTCCCCCTCTGGTATCCCAAACAGTTTAGGAGGGAAACTTTTAATAAACCACATACCACCAGGTGATTTAAACAAGGACGGTTAGTCTCGCAAACACAAAAAGGCAAGAACAGACTAACAATCTTTAGTAGAGCTTACTGCAAAGCCTTGCTGGGCAAAAGACAAAACAAACAATAAAACATCCAACAGTTTGACTTTTAAAGGGTCTGTCTTGCAGACCCCACACAAGGCTACAGATTTGTCCCAGCATTCGGTGTAAAAGGACTTTGTGGAAGGTAATATGGTAGCAAGAATTACATCCACAGATCCAGTGGCAGGTCAAACGCAGTCAACTGGGGCCACTCAATAGCCAAGCAAGGAGGAGTAGATTGCGCAGTTTGATTGAAGGACCCTGCCTGCTGCTGCAACAGAAGATATTCCTAAATTGGTAGCCTGGTGGCAGGGAGATACTCATACCCAGAGGTCTAGGTACCACACACTCTCCTAGCCCAATCCAAAGCTACTAAGATGACTTGAGCTCGGTTGTTCCTAATCTTTTTTAAAACTTGGGGCAGGGGAGGTATGTCCTGGAAGGAGTGCAGAAGTCTTGTGTTCCTTTCCAGGTGCAATGCATCTAAAAGCGAGGCTCTGCAAAAACTCTAACACACAAAACTTTTGACACTAATGGAGAGCTAAAGAGGCTTGATGGCTGATGTCGAAGGGGAAGGGGAGTGGGAGGACTGGTGCCCATGGTGGCTTGCACGTCCCCGGCCAGATCTATGTACCTGGCCTCAAAAGGACTGGGGTGATTGCAGCAGAGGCTAGGGAGTCTGATGTTACCTACATGCCAGCCCTCAAGAGTAGGCTCACAATTTCCTAAACTGGTGAGGGAACTGTTTGGCAGGAGTCAAGAGACGCGGAGAGCGTGCAGTGGTCCTGCTCTCTTTGAAACGTTCCAAGTTGGAATCTGCTGTTTTGCTGAACAGGCATAAGCCATCTAAAGGCATATCCATGAGAGAGGCATTTACATCTCCAGAGAACCCTGTGGAGCGCATTCACGTGTGGCAACGGAGCAGCACATTGGTGCCAACCACCCTTCTCCGACAATCAGTAGTATCAAGGCCAGCACGCATCACATATTTGGCCACATCTTGACCATCATGAATGGTTTGAGCCAGTGAGACCATAACATCTTCCGGGACCGCCTGCAAGATCTCGCTGGCCATTTACCAAAGGTCACACGTAAATAGTTCCAATAAACAAATGCATTGACCTACCTCAAAGGTAGGCTAGCCGAAGAGTACATTAATTTTCCAAATGCCTCAATCCTCTTAAACTCCCTATTCTGGGGAGTCGTAGGGAGTCAATTGGGGTTCTCCTTGCTGGTTAAAGCCTGAACAACTAGACTCTCTGGTGTAGGATGTTTAGTAAGAAAATCTGGGTCACCAGGTGCCGGTCGGTGACATCTACCTATTTACTGGTGGCAAGAATAGGGATTTGACCAGGTGCCCATTAAAGTGTCAGTTAGGGCTTTATTGTACGGGAGCAAAGGTCAGATGTGAGTGGACGGGCTCTAAGAGTTCCATCAGGGCATTTGTCTTAACCTCAATAGAAGGTAGCTGTGAGCCCTGCTGCTCATTGAATTACCACTGCAAATGATGCACTCTTTCCTTTGGAGGTCCAAATGGCGAGTTTAGCCCTGTTTCAGGGGAAGTACCAAACCCACTGACCTCTTGCAAGTCCATGTAAAACGGTCTTCATCATAATGAGGGGGTAAATAATCCCCATCCCCACTATCATCATCTATGAGTGGTGGCAAGTGTAGGTCAGAATTGGAGATAAAAAGATAATGGAGCCTCTATTGGCACATCTGCTCTTGTAAAGGCAGAAGGCTAGAATCAGGCTGTAGAGTGATCGTTTGCGCTTTAGTAATTTTTTTGCGCGATATCGGTCAGGACCATGCTGAAGTCAATTCGGGATCGATGCAAAAAGGCCTGAAATTTTCACTGCATGAAAGGCCATCTCCTTATTGTATAGCTAAGTTTGTGTTTTAAAGAGTTCTCAGCCTAAGCTATGCGCTTGAGATTTTTCTGGGCAAATGGTTTACTTCTTCTTGGCTCACTTTTTTTGCAGCCTTTGTAGTCTTTCCTATGTTGTTTCGATAGGCCATAGCTACATTTTGGCTTCTAACTTCCTTAGATATACTTTTACTGCTTTATGATATGGCTGAACAATTCTCCATAAAGGCCATCGCATCCATTTTCAGCTTGCAAGACGTGACCTACACAATCTATTTTCAGAAGACCCACATATCCTCGTGCGGGTTCATCTGCCAATATATATTTGACAATTAAAAAGCATGTAGAGTCTTCTGCATCTGTTGGTTATTGGGTAAAAGGTAGTGACTCAGATCTTTCCTCAGGCCTCCACCCCACTGCTCTGCGATGTGAAGAAATGGTGGGCAAAATTACTGTCCAGCTCCTCACCAATGACACATACTGGCCACCACTGCTTCTAGCGTGAAGCTTTTAGTACCTATTTCAGTCTGCACGATTGCCAATAGCCTAACTGCCTACCACTACCTTGGCAACGTCACCCTCTTCATTCATAGTGACATCCATTTCCTCCACTGCCAGCAAGCACATGGTAAGATTTGGGATATTTCTAGTGCACCACTACTCACGGTTTTGAATTGTTTGTCAGGATTCTGTTCTGTAAAAGCAGGCAGTGGCAGTGTTATTAGAACTTTGCAAAGATCTGCCTATTCCCACATTGAAACCCAGTGATGAGGAGCAATAATTCCTCAAGACTGACAGACTGAACTTACTGGTTTTGTTTTTGTGATTCTGACCAACTTCCTTTTGAGGAATCCGCAAGAACATGTCAGACTCAAAGTGATCCCTAACTTAAGAGTTTTATAGACAGTTTCAATATTTATTTCCCTGCAGTCAATCAATTCCAACATAAGCCAGGCAGCTACAGTTTGTTTAGCTATGTGAGAAGTATTTACACATTTATTTAACATATATCGAAGACCAAGAGGGTGCACAAATGAAGCACCGGGTATCCACCAACTTGAGGAAGTGCTTGACAGTATTGAGCCACATGGAGCAGTTCTTGTGCGCGGCAATTTTAATTGCTGCTATGAACCGATGATTGGAATAGACACAATCTTCCATGAGGAAGGCGAGGCTAGGGGAATTCCTCTGCTTGCAATAAATAAGAAGGTGGCATGCTCTGTCTGCAACACAAGTGTTGCAGTTTACTATAGAAAGAGGGTTAAGAGCATGCAATGGGCGGTTTCCTTCTGATATTGAGCGCTCAAATACTTTCACTAGAGGAAATGCCACCTCCTCGATAGACTACATGATGGTAAGCACAGCGCACTGGAACCAAATTCAAGACTTTAGGGTTGATAAAAGATGTGAAAGTGATCATTTCCCATTATGCCTAGATTTAGAGGGGAGCTGGCTTGCTAAGCATTCACATAATCTAACAAGTGGAAGAGAAGAAGTTAGGTTTCCAATAGTAAGCAATAACCGGAGAACTGTTAAATGGCCAACAATATTAGATCAGGTTGAGCCTCTCACTAATATATATAATAATTTTAGTGAGTTATTAACGGACTATGTAGAATCAAGTCCGGGATCTAGACAGTTCACCCAAATCCATTTAAAAATGTCTGAGATCATAAAAACACAATTAACTAAGATCTCGAAGAACAACGATAAACCAAGGTTGAGACCTGAAGCCCTGAATTTATGGTTTAATAAGGAATGTGCTAATGCCAAATGCAGACTGCGTGCTGCTTTAAAATCTAAAAATGTAATCCAGATTAGATTTGAAAGATCTAATTATAAAAAAGCAAGAATGAATGCCATGAGGGACTGGGAGGATGCTAGCTGGAGTGACCTCATTGTAGCTGCAAAAGCTAGAGATCAATCCAAATTATGGAGCCTATTAGCACAAGGAAACAAAGCTAATAAGGTGACTACTGACCATTTTTTGGATCCCGGTACATGGTGCAAACACTTTTCCACGTTGTATGCTGCACCAGTTGTATTAGACTCTGACTTAGAAGCTCTCACTGAGGTATCCTTGACAGAAGTATATACTACATACCTTGAATTTAGTTTGGAGGACACCAGGATAGCTATATATAGTTTAAAGTCATCAAAAGCGCCTGGCCCAGACAAAATTCCTGGGGACGATCTGAAACACGCACCAGATGTTTGGGCTCCATATATGAACCAATTATGCAATGCAATAGCTAGAGGAGAGCCTCTCCCGGAAACCTGGAAGGGGGTTGAGATCGTGCCTATTCACAAAAAGGGTAGTAGGGACGACCCAGCGAACTACAGGCCTATAAGCCTGATAGACATTACACAAAAGGTCTATGCTAAACAAATTCCGGCCAAGTTGAATGCTTGGATAGAAGAAAATGATATTCTTTCACCCTGCCAGGCTGGATTTAGAAAGAGAATAAATACAATCGACCAAGTATTCCGACTTTTGAGTATAGCTTGGAAGTACACCAAGATAAAACACGGACATTTATATGTTGCCTTCATTGATTTGAAGGCAGCTTTTGACTCTATTCCTAGAGATCTTTTATGGAAATCATTACGGAGCCAGGGAGTCCCAGAGAAGATCTTAGATCAGATTATCAGACTCCATGACGGCAACTTTGCAAAGGTGCGCTGGGGCCAAGGAGGGGAGCCGACGGAGGAAATTCCCATTAAGAGAGGTGTGCGCCAGGGCTGTGTCCTGGCGCCATCTCTGTTTTTATTATATGTAAATGATATGATAACTCACTTGTATTCAGCCCCACACGACGCCCCCAAGCTTGGAGGTACACATATTTGTGCCCTTACCTTTGCAGACAACACAATATTGCTGTCACAAACACCAAGGGGTCTCCAAAACGTACTTGATAGCCTAGACAACTACTGCAAGACAAAGGGTCTTGAGATAAATCCCAATAAAACCAAGTATATGGCTATCAACCCTCATAAAAACTTCCAGAGAAGACTAGTATTGAATGGGGTTCTCTTGGAATGTGTATCCAGCTTTGTATATCTAGGTGTTACAATCGACTCAAAACTTACCTGGAAATCGCAATTAAAAAAGTCAAGTATAATCCTAATGCAGAACTCCATTCCCATAGCGAAGAAACAACACGCCACCTTATCAATGGCCATTACTCCCGCACTAGAAGTATACAAAGCTAGAGCCCAATCGGCGACACTCTATGGATCTGAGTTATGGGAAGGAGAAAATCTCCAGCTCCTTACCATTGGGGAAAACAAAATCATTAGAATGTTTACTCGGCTGCCCAAAAACACCCCGATGTTCCCTCTTACACATGATATTGGGCTAAAAAGACTGGGACATCTAGCAGTATGGAGGTTACTGGCCTATTGGATTAGGATATGGACAACGGAGGAATTAGAGATCTATAGGCAGACTTTGAGGGAGTGCATCAAGATGAATTCGTTACCTTTCCCTGGTTGGTCCATATCCGTAAATGGCTCACCGACTTGGGGATGAGCCGCTATTGGGTAACTCCGAGTTTGATGACTATGGACTCGAAGAGAGAGATTAGGTCAATATACTGGGAATTTATACTGCACAAAGTCACTTTAAATCCTGAGTTGGGGAGATTGACTACCCAATTTTTGTCTTTTAGATTGATTCCGAGTTTTGAGCCCTTTCTCGATGAGATTTATCCGCAATTGGCTAAGTCACTTTACATGAAATTTAGGTATGGAACATTACAAGTTAATGTTTTTACAGCTAAATGGTCAAATTCTCGGGTGACGGCCAATGACCCTAAATGCTCACTGTGCACACTAGGTGTTAATGAGGACATTGTACATGTCCTATTCTTCTGCGCAGCTTACACTACTCCTAGATGCAAGTGGATTAAGCCATTGTGCAGAAGTTTGAATATCAGGAGCTATTTGGAGTCGTTTAGAATATTACAATCGGACAGCAGTCAACTTATTGTATTTGGTGTTAGCAAATTTTTGTTGGCTGCCAGCCACATAAGATATAGGAAAGGGCTTAAATTTTAATTTTTTTTATAAGTTTTATAAAATATTGACTTTTAGAATTTTATATGTGTTTTAATTAGTTACGATTTTAGACTGAAAAATTGGTTAACTCAGGGACCAAGTGAAATTTAAATGGGTGCTGTGTGTGACAATAGAATAGTTATCCTTGTACTGTATCGGCATGAATTTTAAGTAATTTTGTTGTAAATGGGGTAACGATTAAAAGGAGAAAGACTAAAATGTATATATATTTTACCCTTATCCTTCTGCAATTGACACCTTTTAACACTTAGAATCATGAAATTATTAATATGGATAAAGATTTGTTTTGTATACTTTGATAATTCTTGAATCGAATAAAGTTTTTTGACTGACTGAGAAGTATTTAAAGAAAAGCAGTCTGTCAAGTTTCTTGGCTTCAAATGGAAAACCCTGAAAGGAGGAAATGTTACATTTTGCTTTTACATTCCAATGTCCCCTTCTCATAGCACAACCATGGATTTGTCTTGTAGACTTCCTGCTTCTCCAATTTGTTTTCAAAAACTCATTGAATGCTTGAAATGTAATTATTTGAGCCCAGTGAAGAGTCGGATTTACCCTCTGCAGCACTCATGAAATCGATAAAGATTGGGAAAGAGTGAGAACATTTATAAAGAATCAAGATAAGTTAGAGGAGTAAATATGGAGTGCTCAAGGGCTACGTTTGCTCCTTGGACATATTTTGCTTTTAAACATTACCCATAAGGCACAGGGCGAGCGGAGTTCTAGAGCGGGTGCATCAACTTGGAGTTCTAGCATGGCTCCCCTTTCCTGAAGCCTCTGAAGCCTCTTGGGGCAAGAGTGCCGGCTGGGATGGCTGCCACAGGCAGTGTGGATGTCAGCGTTCCTACAGCAGGGCATAACAAAATGGCAGCAGCCACGCAGTACGGCCAAGGCAGTGGGAGAGCAGGACGAAAGTGGGCTGCATGATGATTGGGCCACTCAGGCCCTAAATGAATGTGAGGAGGGGCCACAACTCTCACCTAGCGACCCCGGACCAGTTCAGGAGAGCCTCAGGTGGCAGTAGACAACTGTAGAGCGGGGAAGAAGGAATCAAAAACAACCTGGGACTGGACGGTGGCTCTTGGTTGGATCGGTGATCTTAACCCTGAGAAGGATTATAACCTAACTGGATTTCTATGGCTAACTTCCAAAGAAAGTCTTGACCTCAAGCTATCCCAACCCCAAGGCCACACCCAAAGATGATACAGTTAAAAACAAAAGGGACAACATTACATTTTCTCTGTCAAGCACCAGACACATCAGAGAGAAAGTGCACCTGTGTTGCCTAAGCCAACTAAGACCGATGGTGAAAGTCACTGATCTTAGCAGTCTTAAGAGATCTACAGCACACTACAACTGACATCAAGGAGACCTTAACCTTGATCAACACTAACACGGTCTCCCTTCAGCAATCACTAGCTACAATGGAGGATGAAGTACAAGAAAGAATTGCTAAGATTATACAGTTGGAAGCCTCAATGTCATCATTGCAGGATGACAGTAAGACACACCAAAGCTTTAGGAATCGCACTGTTTCAGGTCCGATTCACATGGAGACGCAGTTGCATCAAGTGGAGGACCAGTCACATGCAAGCAATATCTAAATTCTATAGTTTTGAGAACGTTATCAGAGGAGGGGTCCTTAAGTGTCGCAATCCAGAGGTTTGTAGAAATGGAGATGCTGATTACAGAATTGTTTTAAGTAATGGGCAAAGAGTGCAATTGCCCAGGACCCCAACTTTCCAAGGGCTTCCTAGGAAAGTGAACTCATTCTCCTACATCACACCCAAGACATGGAACGACCTCCCTCAACTCATCAGAGCCTTCTCCTCGCTTCTTGAGTTCCGCAAGAAGCTGAAGACCTGGCTCTTCGTATAAGCACAGTGGGGACCACAAACCTACACAAGCACTTGGACACCCTCTTGGGTGATTAGTACGCTATACAAATCAATATAACATAACACAACTTTCTCTCTATTAGACCTCCATCTAATCTAATTATTTATCTAAACCTCTCTTCCTTTCTGGCTACATCTGTCGCTTACTGTCTTTGTGCTCAGTCTCATTGTAAGGATTTCTGGGGTGCCACCAACACATATTCCAACTGTTCTGTGACCCTGTTAAAGTGTAACATATAATTTAGTATTTTTAGTATTGTTTGGGATCATGCAGGATTGGATTAGCAGTAAATGGGTAATAAAATCCAAATTTATGTATGGGGGTCCCCAAAATATGCCTTGTCCAGGGCCCTCAAAATCCTTAAGAGGACACAGGCTGAAAATATACTGTGAGTCATAGTGAGAAAGGCAGACTGTCGAGAGGCAAGAGCTAAGATAAAGACTCTGGGAGTTCCGTCACTGCAGAACTTAGAAGCATGTAAGGCATGGAAGGGATTCTGAGAATCTGAGCAATGAGAGGCATCCATTGAAAGCAAAAGCATCTTAATATTTCTGGACTATAGTTCCTTGATGCATATTTGCTGTCAAAAGTATGAGCAGTCAAAAAAGTAATGTTGCAGTTGTCATGGTTTTACTATGATGCAATCAGCAAAAAACATTTTAAGGCAATAAGAAAGGAGTAAGAAATTTTAAAGTGTGGCTTCTTCTTCTTCCATTCATATTTGGAGTGTTGGTCAACTGTGAAGTTGTGTGTTTGAAGGAGGATATGGAAGCCCCTAACATTTTGGCCAAATAGTGGGTCTGAGGTACCTCCTAATTATATGGTGTGCTACAGTATTTACAATAGGAATTACTGATTTTCCTCTTCTCCTCCAGTTTTGCCCCCGCCCCCCCCCCTTTTCTTTCTTTTGGAGGTGGTTGGTGGGTTAAAGTTTGACACAGTGGGACGATCTGGGGTTTGGTATAAACTTTCATAATGGGGTTGTTTATTCTGAGCTGTTCGAGAAAGTATTGTGCTGTTTGATAAGATGTACGACACAAATGGGACCCAAGTTGTACCCATACGCATTCTCTATCTTCAGATTCATAGGAAATATAACTTCAAGCATGAGTGTGTGAATACCGTTTTTACATTCAAATAAAAAGGAACAAAACATGAAAGATTTACAAAAATATCTCATTGTTAAAAATTGAATTATCATGCAACAGAAATATAACCTTCTCCTGGAACTTATCATCAAACTCTTTATTTCGGTAAGTTACCATAAAAGAGATACATAATACAGTAATTAGCGTAAAATAATAAATAAGAAGGAACACTAAAAATAAGCATCTACATAATTTCTAAAAAAATAATGCATAATTCAACAAACCAGAGGAAATACCACCACTTAATTCACAAATGAGCTGAACCAATATTATACATTTAGTACCATACAAAATCTCAGGTGTTAATATCTGTTAAAATGAATGTTGTGGCCTGTCTCTTCCTTATCTGCCACACAAACATTAAAAATCTAGAGACAGCAAAAACCATATGGTGTGCCGTGTCGGTTTGAAGAATCCTATAGGCCACCTCATTTTCTGTAGTACCAAGACTCCTACAAATGGGAATCAACCATTTTGACCTTGCCTTTCTGTACGCCGGGCAAAAAAATAGCAAGTAGGGTACAGTTTCTTTCTCGTATCCACACGAGGGACAGCCCATTTCATTTGGATTTGGGGATCCCACCCATCCTGAAATGAATACACGAAGTGGTAATATTCCGTATCTAAACTGGAGATACAGTTTTTAAGCCAGGTTAGGTTTAATTTCATCAAGAAAAACTTCTAAAAGATAAATATCCTTAACCATTAAGAAGGAATTTGTTTAAGGGCCTTGTGCACGAGTTAAAAACATATTTAACTTGAAGACAAATTGATTTTTTAGTTCCTTTACATTTATGGTTGGACAATAGCCCATGGGATCAATCCAAAGATTAGCAAGGCCCATCCCCACCAAGGATTCTTTAACAAATTTGATCCAAGGTAGACTGGCAGCAAGGAGATGTCTAAGTATTTCCTCCAACCCACAATGATAAAGTGGTATAGCCCACAAACGTCTCCAAAAAATCAAGGGTCAAAGTTCAATCTTTTCTGAAATTGGTCTAAACCCTGCGTCCAACCTCAATGGGATCAAGGGAGTGCTAGCTGGTAGACACAGACGGTGCTTCATGAATCTATTTTCAACCAATAAGAAAGATTTAAAAAGAGTGTGCCCCCAGATCTCAGCACCATAGAGAGTTACTGCCAATGCCTGATAAGAGCATAATTGGAGGACTGGTGAGACAAATCTATAATGGGAACCCTTTTGTAAATTCAGCCCCCCGGCATGCTGTTCCAATTTAAGTCTCCACTTTGCTATTTGAGCCCAGTCCATCTTTTTATCTACGGTAATACCCAAATAATCAAACAGATGAACATGTTAGAGTGGAATATCCTCTAAAGTGGGATTGGGGTGTGTGGTATGGCATGGATTAAAAACCATGTACTTGGTTTTGTTGATATTTATTTCCAAACCCCTCAACGCACATAACCTGCTAAAATAATCAAGTGTTTTCTGTAGCCCCATCGGTGGTTTTGACAAGAGAAGGGTGTCATCTGCAAACAGGAGGGCCGGAACCCTCATGTCTGCTAATCTGGGAGCATCATTGTCACAACTTATGAGAAAAGCTACTCAATCGTTTAGATATAAGGTAAAAAGGGTAGGGGTCAACACACAACCCTGTCTTACACCTTCTTTACAGGAAAAAGTTCTGTTACTTCTCCCTACTTCCCGCTCCGGACTTGTGCAAAATTATTTTGATGTAATCTCTCAATGATGCCACACAAGTATGCTGGGACACCCATCTCTACTAGCGTTTTCCACAGTAGGGTTCTTGGGACTAAGTCAAATGCTGCTCTGAGATCTACAAAGACAGCATCTAACCTTCCCTTGTCTATATTAACAGTTTTCCAATAGATCAACTCCAGCCTGAACACCTGATCTACAGTAGAGGTGTTAGAACGGAAACCCGCTTGTAATGGACAAATTATATCATTCTTGTCAAGCCAAAGCTGGAGCCTGATGAGTATGATCCTACTAAAAAGTTTTTGGGTGGTGTCTATCAACCTGATTGGCCTGTAGTTGGTAGGATTCAGAGGAAACCCCTTCTTATATATTGGAAAAATCTCAGCCTCTGCCCATGATTTGGGACTACTTAGCCCATTTAAGATGGCATTAAACACCACTGTAAAATAGGGGCTCCAGATGTCACTTTCTGATCTGAACAAGTCCCCAGGTATCTTATCGATACTGGGAGCTTTATGGGGTACAATATTTCTAATAGCCTGTTCCACCTTCAAACATAATATCGGGAGGAAACCCTCCTTGCTCCTCTCCAGCTCAAAATGAAAAGGAATAGTTAATATTTCCAACGATGTTTCCTCGCCGGGCATCATTTGGTATAAGTTGGAAAAATGTGCTATCCAGGCCTCTGCAGCAACATTATTATCTATCTTGGTGATTCCCTCCCTGTTACCTGTTGCTATTTGGTTCCAAAGAGGGTTTGATTATTGTCTCTCGCGGCTTCTAGCAAGAGCCCCCAATTTTGGTTCCCAATCCCTTTTTGCCTCAACAAGTACAGTTTTATCGGCAGCTCTCCTGACTTGTATCTCACCATTCACATTGCTCTTGATGGAACAAATCAAAGCGCATTTGGCCAAACTACACTGTCGATTTAACCAGGATAATACACTACTCCTTGGTTTCTCACTTCTTTAAGAAATTCCTTTTTTAAG
Source organism: Calotriton arnoldi (assembly GCA_963921515.1). NCBI lineage: Eukaryota > Metazoa > Chordata > Amphibia > Caudata > Salamandridae > Calotriton > Calotriton arnoldi. The sequence continues at coordinate 2,540,033 of CAWUFW010000646.1, read as the reverse complement.
CTCTCAAAAAGGGCATTGCGCACTTCTCCAACCTTTGGAAGTACAGTCTCCAGCCTCAAAGCCAGGTCAAGATTGCAAAGCTCCCCCAGGGCCTGTTCCACCTTTTTATATATAGATCTCATGGACTTCTCGGATCGGGCCACTGTGCTCCAATGGATTCTACGCTCATTATGGGTTGGCGGCCATCTGCCATCCAGCAATGGAGCATGGGAAATTCCAGGATCATCCCAAGTGAGTTGTGATCACTATCATGCCTAAGCATCACAACAAAGTCCGATAGTAAGGGCCATAGCTTAACATCCACTAGAATGTAATCAATTAAACTAGTGCTATGCGTTATATTGAAAGTATGATTCCCATCTCTATCTGACTTTGTCCTCCTATTGCAGGTGTGAATGCTATGGTTCAATGATAAAGCATTTAATTGAACAACCAATGGAGATCACTGCTTAATCGGACAAATGTTAATGCTAGGGATTTACCAAATCCTGTCCTCTTCAGACAGTGGGGAATGAATAGCTAAGTCAAGAGGCTCAAACTGACAATTAAGATCACCTCCACAATTTAAAAAATATCTGGATGAAGTCCAGCCATATGAGAGACTAAGCCAGGTCAAGATTGCAAAGCTCCCCCAGGGTTTGTTCCACCTTTTTATATATAGATCTTATGGACTTCTCGAATCGGGCCACTGCCCTCCAATGGATTCTACGCTCATTATGGGTTGGCGGCCATCTGCCATCCAGCAATTGAGCATGGGAAATTCCACTATCATCACAAGTGAGTTGTGATCACTATCATGCCTAATCATCACAACAAAGTCCGATAGTAAGGGCCATAGCTTAACATCCACTAAAATGTAATCAATTAAACTAGTGCTATGCGTTATATTGAAAGTATGATTCCCATCTCTATCCGGCTTTGTCGTCCCATTGCAGGTGCGAATGCTATGGTTCAATGATAAAGCGTTTAATTGAACTGCTGATGGGGACCACTTCTTAATCGGACAAAGGTTAAGTCTAGGGATTAACCAAATCCTGTCCTCTTCAGGCAGTGGGGAAGGAATAGCTAAGTCAAGAGGCTCAAAGTGACAATTAAGATCACTTCCACAATTAAAAAAATATCTGGATGAAGTCCAGCCATATGAGAGACTAACAAATGAATAGTTAAAGATTCTTGTTGATTTGCTGAGGGTCTTAAATAAATATTGTAGATGCTAATTGTACATCCTGTCGGGAATTTAATGGTTACATATAGAATCTCATCTGTTATTGTTTCAGACCCCACCACTAAACAACCCACATGTGGCCCAATCCACGTCATCAATCACCCAGAGGGTCTACCCCTAGCATGTGACCTCGCCTTTACACTAAATGAGGCACAGCCAGCAAGGTTACTTTATAAATGTGCCAGGTTTCTTGAAAAAGACAAATGTCAAATTAATTTATATAAGTTCCCCAGTTTTGGTTATCCAGCTTGGAACCTAGCCCTGCGATGTTCCATGAGACTACTGTTCTTTTTTGCTTGATCCCAAAGATCGGTTACAGCCCTTGGAGGCTCAATGCTACTAAATGGCTCCATACTGCCCCCTCTCGCTACATCAATTCTCATAGCTACTTTTATGTGATCATCCAAATTAGAACTTCCAAGATTAACACTGGAAGGTGGCAGTCCCCCAGTGATTAAAGTCAGTACTCTCCTTCTTCCCAGTTACTTTGTCTATGGAGGGTATCAGTTGTCCTGTGGATACATCACACTGCAGGGACACCAAAAAACCAGGAATTTGGGAAAATAATTTTACGGCATTTTGGGGCAGACAAAAACGATTGGGCCCTCACAGGTGTTTGCTTTATTCCTAACAAATCGCTTAGCTTTCTTTCCTTCTTGATGTATTTCCTCTGGGGTTTCCTCATGGGATGGACCAGCATCAACAGTAACCATCGGAGACATATCTTTAAAGTTATGACCCCCATTGGACTGTGCTATAGATGGAGCTTCAGCAACAACCACAGATGTAGAAAGGAGGGAAGGGGGAATGTTCTGAGCAAGTTCTCCTCCTCCTCCTAAGGAAAGTCTCCTTTCCGTCAGCTCTATCTCGGTGGCTATAACCCAATAGCACTTTGGAGCATTTTATCAATTGTAGTGACCTTTGCTGGGGGCGGGGTTGATTGAGCCCCCCATATATTTGCGTTTCTCCATATTGGACTCTACTTAAATTGACCAGTTAGAATCTGGTTAAAGTACATATTCCGGCAAGCTAATCGGCAATAAGAAGTAAATACCTAAGGGGGTGGCCAGCCCGGCTTCCTCCGGGCAATGATGGGCATCGACGGGCCCGGTCTTGGCCCAGTCTTCGCCCGTGCGCGTCCTGCGCTGTGGGTCCGGAAAACGCTCTTGTAGCGCATCACCTCCCCTCTGTGCCCAACTTGCAGCAAAGAGGTCTTGGAGACTTAGTTCCACCCCAGACCGATGCAGGGAACATCTCTGAGGGAAGGGAAACCACTGTCATACACCCACGCTGCGGGACTGGAAAGCGCTCTCGTAGCGTGTCACCTCCCCTCTGTGCCTGCCTTGCAGCAAAGAGGTCTGGGGGACGTAGTCCCACCCCAGACCGATGCAGGGAACGTCTCTGCGAGCAGGGAAACCACTGCCAAACACCCCTCCTGGAACTTATCACATATAGACAGTGACTGGTTTATGACAACACACAGATGTTGAGATTGCTTACAAATCTTTCAGTACATGCTAATACAGGTGTAGAGGAATGCAACACCTAGCATAACAAATAGACGAGCTATCCCATCTTACTGTATCTAGCACTTGGCAGTAACAGTGGCTCTACAGTGCCTTTGCAGGTATTCTGCGGATTTGCTGATGGAGACTATTTGCAAGAGAGAGAACAAGAGAAGTGACTGGGCATGAGAGGTACACCTGAACAGTTAGTGGGTGCCTATCTGAGTATCAGGCTGCATCCTGGAAAACTGCAAGACAGTTGCAAAGGGAAGGAAAGGCAGGAGGCTTTCCGCCCAAGAAGAGAGCTCAAAGTATGTTTGGGCATCCCTGAAAAGCCCTGAGCATCATACAGCATGTTCGCCATGCTTGCCACCACAAGAATTTTGACTGCCCGTTTTCACATGGGGACTGTATTTGCCTGAAGTAATTAGGCATAATACTCCCTCTACCACCAAATTGCATGCCAGAGGGTTTAAGGACTAAATCAACCTTTATACAGAGCACTCCAAAGACATGGGGGCAATGGAATATCAATCAATCAATCAAGGATTTGTTGAGTGCGGCAAATCACCTGTGAGGGTCTCAAGGCGCTGGAGTTGATAACAGCTTCATGGTGATCTGTTCATAGGCACAGCCAGGTCTTGAGACCTTGCCTTAACTGCTGCAGCAAAGAGGTGGTCCTGAGGTGCAGGGGAAGGTCGTTCCAAGATTTGGCCACCAGGTGTGAGGAACGTCCCCCACTGTTGCTTCAGCGGATCCAGGGGGAGTCTGCAAGGAAGAGAGAGGTCGGTTGGAGGAAGGTCATGCGTTTGTTGATGTAAGCTGGTCCTTCGTGGTGCAGGGCTTTGTATGGGGAGGTCAACATCTTGAACTGGTATCTCTTCTGGATCGGGAGCCAGGGTAGCTTCTTGAGGTGTGTTGAGATGTGGGATCGTCTGGGGTGGTTGAGAATGAGTCTAGCCGCTGAATTTTGCATTGTTTGTAGTCTCTTCAGGAGGCATGAGGTGACTCCTACCTAGAGTGTGTTCCCATAGTCCAGCCTGCTGGTGATGAGGGCCTGCCTGAGGGACCTTCTGATGTTGACTGGGAGCTATCTGAAGATCTTGCTGAGCATGAGTAGGGTGTGGAAGCAGGTGGAGAGGTGTTGTTCCCAAAGATGAGGACTTCAGTCTTGTCCGAGCTGAGCTTGAGACAGTTGTCCATCCTATCGGTGATGTTCATCATACATGTGTGGAAGTTGGTTCAGGTGGTGGAGAGGTCTTCTGACAGCGAGAGGATGAGCTGGGTGTCGTCGGCATAGGTGATGATGTTGAGTCCGTGTGATCTGACGGTGCTGGCCAGGGGGGTCATGTACTTGTTGAAGAGGGTGGGGCTGAGGGACAATCCTTGGGGGAATGCCACAGATGATCTTCTTGGGTTCCGAGGTAAACGGTGGGAGACTGATTCTCTGGGTTCTTCCAGTGAGAACTGAGGCAATCCATTTGAGGGCATTTCCCTTGATTTCGATGTGGTGAAGTCTGTTAATCAAGATGTGATGGGAGACGGTGTTGAAGGTTGCTGACAGGTCAAACAGGATGAGGGCTGCCGATTCACAGTGGTCCAGGGGGGCCCTGATGTCATTGGTAGTTGTGATCAGGGCTGTCTCAATGCTGTGGTAGCTCGGAAACAGGATTGTGAGAGGTCCTGGAGTTTGTTGTGTTCCAGGTGTTTGTTGAGTTACTGGTTGATTGCCTTTTCAGGAACCTTCCCTGAAAAGGGAAGCAGGGAGATGGGCCGGTAGTTCTTCAGTTCTGCTGGGTCAGCGGATAGTTTCTTCAGGAGGAGTCTCACTTCAGTGTGTTTCCTGTCCTCAGGGAAGGAGGCCAAGGTGATGGATTGTTCAGGACATTCTTGAGTCCGTCGCCAATCGTCTTGCTCCCGAGGTTGAAGATGTGGTGGGGAGAGGGGTCCATGGGTGCTCAGAGTGCACGGACTGCATGATGGAGATTGTGGCTTGAGTTGTGAGAGAGTCCCAATGGGTAAGCAGGTGTTCTGGGTTTGTGTTCCTGGGTGCGAACAGGCTGATTCTGTTGGCGGCGGTTGGGGTTTGTAGGTTTTGTAGATGACTGAGATCTTGTTGTGGAAGAAGTCCGTCAGGGTGTCGCATAGTTCTTGGGAGGGGGTGATGTTGTTACCGACGGCCACGGGGTTGGAGAACTCCTTCACAATGGCGAACAGTTCCTTGCTATCACAGAATAGTTAGCCTCTGTAATTACTTCATGGTGCACTAAGCAATACCTCGAGTCTGACCTTGAGTTACAATTCAAGGACATGTCCACTGCAATCTGATAACAAAAACTCTTAAACAGAGAAGCCCACCAGGGCCATTCATCCTCCTTCCAACCTATTTGTTGGACCTGGCCCTTTTTGCAGGGTTATCCCCAAACTTTTTGCCTTCTTCCTCCTATTTTTTCTGACTTGTTGTTGGCTTTAGGACTCTGGGAACTTAACCACTGCTAACCAGTGCTAAAGTGCATATGCTCTCTGTTTAAAATGTATTGGTGATTGGTTTATCCATGATTGCCATATTTGATTTACTAGTAAGTCCTGAGTAAAGTGCACCAGGAGTGCATAGGGCATGTAAATCAAATGCTACTAGTGGTCCAGCAGCACTGATTGGGCCACCCAAATGGGTAGCCCTGCAAACATGTCTCAGACCTGACACTCCAGTGTCTGAGTGCAGTTTTAAACTGCCATTTTGACCGGACGACAAAAGCATTCACTTACCAGGCCCAAACCTTCCCTTTTACTACATGTAAGTCACCCCTAAGGTAGGCCGGAGGCAACCCTATGGGCAGGGTGTAGTGTATTTAAAAGGTAGGACATGTACTGGTGTGTTTTACATGTCCTAATAGTGAAATACTGCTAATTTCGTTTTTCACTATTGCAAGGACTCTCTCTCCCATAATGTAACATGGGGATTGCCTTGAAATAGCTTTTAAGTGTAATTTCCCATTGGGAGCAGATAGAGATTTAGAGTTAGGGGTCTCTGAACTCACAATTTAAAAACACATCTTTTGGTGAAGTTTTTTTTTTAATTGCGTGTTTGAAAATGCCACTTTTAGAAAGTGAGCATTTTCTTGCTCAACCATTCTGTGCATCTGTCTGTCTGTAGAATACACGTCTGGGTTGGCTGACAGTTGGGCTCTTGTGCATTCACTCTAGTCAGTCACACAAAGGTAGCTGAGGTGTGCCTTGCATATTCTGAAGGGCCATCACCAGTCTGAAGGGCCTTCCTGAGCAAGAGCGGTGGGAGGAATTGTCACTGACACCTGAATAGGGCTGTGCCTGTCCTCACACAAAGCTGTTTCCACCCTCTCCCAACCCCCTCCAGTGTGTCTGGAGCCAGGTCAGGGAAAGGCAGGGTCTTTGCACTATAAAGACTTTACTTTGAAGTTTACCTACTTCAAAGGCAGAAAGGGGTAAAAGTACTGGACCTCTGTCACCCCAAAATCAGAACACCTCTGGACTGAGGACATTCTGCAGGAAGAAGAGCTGGATGCTGTAGGATGGGACTGCCACTCTGCCTGTTGCTTTGTTGTGCTGGCGTGCAGCTTGCGGATTCTGGCCTAGGAGTGAAAGTACTGGGCTTTGCTTTCTGTATCCTGCTTCCAAGGTTCTCCAAGGGCTCGAGTTGAACTTGCCTCCTGTAAAGAAGTCTCAAGGCCCTCAAAGACTTCACCTGCCAGTGCCTTGGTTCTTCTGCTGAGAGTCCTGTCTTGCCAAGTGGTGCCAAATACTGTAACTGGGCCCTTGGAAGTGTAAACTGGTGATCTTAAGGAGAAACTCCATGCATCGACTCCCAGCGCCTGTTTTCTCGACGCACCACTGACAAAGATCGAGGCACCGCTGCAAAAGATCGATGCATCGTCATTGCCTTCACCAAAGTGCGACCATGGCTTTCACTGCAGGCACCAGCGTCTCTGTGCAAACGCTCTGACGCAGCACCTGCTTCGCGGCTGTGGAATTGACGCAGGGCCTGCTTCGCGGCTGTGAAACTGACGCAGTGCCTGAGTCACCACTGTCGCATCGACACAGCGAGTCTGGATTTTTGACGCATCATCCCTCGGTGCCGATTCTTCACCAACACCGCACCGTAGTAATGAACCGGAAACCAACGCATCACCTCCCCTGCCAGTAAGAAACCAACACACCACCTCCCTGCTAGTAGGGAACCGACACATCACCTCCACTGTGTATTAAGGAACCGACGCATCGCTTTTTTTTTCCGGCGCCCCATCTCCCCTGCACTGTCTTTTGATTTTTGACCAATCTAAGGTACTTTGTGCTAAAACGAACACATACATTAATTTCTATGGACCAAACTTTGCTTAATCTTTTAAAAAATTTATTTTGACTTGTGTATGTTGGATTTTTTTCGTTTTGGTCTTGTTTTATTGAAATAATTTTTCTAAACTGGTGTGGACTCCTTCTGTAGTGTTTTCACTGTGTTACTGTGTGCATGTGTACAAATACTTTACACATTGCCTCTCAGAAAAGCCTGACTGCTCATGCCAAGCTACCAAGGGGTTGAGCAGGGGCTATCTTAGCTGTGTGACTCGCTTAACCTGACTAGAGTGAGTGTCCCTACTTGCACAGGGTACAAACCACTGCCAACTAGAGACTCTTCTAACACTATCAAATACCTGGGCCGGAATTGAATAACAATGAGGAGTGTGGTGTAACCCCAAAACTATGTTTCTGGTATCCATCGTGGTAGGACCATGGTTTAGTCTTATGCTTTCACCACTGTGGACTCATTCCTTCCATGAACGGTTTTCGCTCTCTTTCACGTGTTGCAGTGGTGCTGTCTTTCAGGCACAAGTCTCCCTCGACCGCCGTGCAGGAGAAGTGTTCTGGGCATGATGCTCTTGCATTGATTTGGAGAGAGAGCAATACCAGCAACTACATGAAGGAAAGCACACTTCTCCCAGGCAGAGTGAGTGTTAGAAAAAAAACCAAGGCCCTTAACATTAAAAAACTGAATACAGTGCGACTTTCTATTTTTTTTTACCCAGGCCATTCTTTTGACAACATTTTTCATTGCTCTGTTTCCCTACTCTCACCTAATGAACTAGGGTCATATAATGAATATATTGATGTCAGAGCCCATTCAAGGGCCATCGAGCATCCAGGGGTTACCCAGCCTCAAATGTGGTATTTACAGCCTTTTGCCACTGATGTCCCTGGGCCTTTCAAGTAAAAAAAAAAGTGATGGATGGAATGCTTGAATTCATTTCAGCCGCTGGCAATTACTCGGGCTGCATCACAGTCCATCGTTTTTTTGCCCACCATGCCACCTCAGATTAGAACTTGCCATATGCATATCAGCTGTGGTCCTGCTCCAATAGGCACAGTAAGCCCGAACTGCCAAGCTAGGTCCTCCATGAATTGGAACACAGGCAGCTGAAGGCTGGTTTCAGCCTAATTGGTCCTCTTCAGTTGGGCACAGCATGATTCCAGTGGCAGACACTTTAGTCACTTGCCTCCCAGGGGACGAGTGAGGCTTTTCAGAGAGGTTGTGTAGAGGGTAGAGATTCAGAACTCAAACAGCTAAGCAACGGAGACAATTTAAAATAGTATAGCCTAGTGCTTCTCTTTATGAAAAAAGAGAACTACTTTTATTACACACCAAAATGTATTACTACATAAAGTAAGGGCAATCAGACACAAGGTTCTATTATGAGTGCTATGGGATTATAATCACACAAAATATGACTAGGCAAGATCATGGTACAGGTGCAAGTAGGCTATGCCATGTGCAACAGCCATCCTGGTTCTGTGACCCGTAGGCCAGTTAAATTGTGTCCCATTAATTAAACGTTCTCCCAGGGCTTCAATGAGAAATGAAAACAAATACACATTCTGTTTAGCAGTAGATGCACAGTCAATGTTTGAATTCACTTCGCTGGTTTACCAGACGTATTGTGCGCTCAGGAACCTTAATCTTGAGGACCACACACAACAGCAGCACAAGCAGTCCTCCTTGCGGTTCACAATAGTGACATTTGCAGCCCCCCTCCTTTTCTTGGTGTCGGTAAATGAACACAGCTGCTCCAAAAAAGCAACAGCACAGGCCCAAGTGATCTCACCACCCAAACAAGAAGGAGTCTCCTCATCAGTGACAGTCATATGTCCTCTGACTGATGTGTCAACTCCGGACAGAGTCAGCACAAGTCAGTCAGCTCCTGTAGGCGCGTTGCAGCATCACAGTTATGTAGATGGTCACACTTTTAGGCTGTTGGTTGTGCAGGCATAAAAAGCGTGGTCAGGAAACGTATGGGGAGGCCAGAAAACTCACTACTCGACTTTGGTTGTTGCCGGTTACACTCCCTTGATTCAGTCTGCCCTTCTGTGCTATCTCACGCTTCACGCATTGCAGCTGGACTTCTCCTAAGGCAGCCATCTCCCGGCAGGGTCAGCCACTCCTCCCCCTCTGGCCAGATAAGGCTCCCAGGCAACAGATAGACCCAAAGCTCTTCCAGGAAGACGGTGCAGACTTCAAGTGATGTCTCATCACTAACAGGAAACTGGCTGTCATGGACACCAGCCCTGGATTCCAGTAGTTTGTGGAGTAATCTGTGGAGCACTCCACTTTGGTCATAAAAAAAAGAAATGGAACCAAATGGGATAGTGTGTGCCGCACTTTTATAGTAATTGTCCAGTCAGGATGTCCAGTCAGGATGTGCTGTTCCTACAGTCAGGATTCTGGCTTGAATTGGCTCCCTTTCTAAAGCAAATTCTCCTTCTGCAGAACAGATAGTCTTTATTTTCAATTTAATTAATCACAATATGTCACAGGGTCATGACACCGTGCAGGTAGTATTTGAAGAGAAAATAACACCATCAGTGAATAAGTCTTTCAAGTAAAATTAATATTAAACAAATAACGGTTTTTGATTTAATAAAATATTTCACAAGAAAAAAGCAAGACTGTACCTTGCCAAGCCAAACCAAAAGCAGCATGTCGTCAACACGGTATTACAGTGTATGACAGTGTAAGAAGCACAGTGTATTTACATTAGTGGAGGCCAATCCTCTCCTCTGCTTCATATAGGCCCATGTAGTTATTTAAAATTTATAAAGTAGCCCTGTCACCGTGTTTAATATTTCAGTGTCTTAGGCTACACACTTCTACGCTGAAAATGGAAGCAATACACTATCATTGTCTGAGGAGGCTGCACTCCAACCTCCATTTTGTGCAGTGGTTTACCAGGAGAATCCAAAATGGATCTAACTGATCTCTGTTCGAGTCCTGCTACCAGTCACCACGCATAAGACACGCACATGGCGATATCAGCGCAGGGTCTGGTCATTACATTCAAGCAACACTTTATTTGAGTGAGCCTGTAGGCACCAGACTCAACCCTAAACAGAAAAAAGTTCCATGTGGTATCATGATGTAGAAATGGCACACTTCCACCACTGCTTAATGTATATGTCCCATGACATGGATGATAGTTACAAGTCACCTACAGAGTATACTTGGTGCGCCTTTCCAGACTGAAAAGCCAGCCTCTGGGACTGGGCCTAGGCAATCACTCAGTATTATCATGTGTGCTGGGACAAAAATGTCAAGATGCCAGATAACTTACAGCGGCGATCACTCAGAGCAGATGTGCACGCCTGTACTTACATGCAGGAGACATTTAAATCCATACAATAAGCAAACAGTTTTAGCAAACATTGTTAAGAATATTGACGAGACTATCTAGCACCTTTTGTGTGTTTAGCTCTAGACTTGCAAAATGTCAGAATATTATTCCCTTTGCGCGTCTTTTGTTTACTTCCAGGTCTCTTCTTTCCACCAGTACAAAAGGCGTGCCTGACAAATTCAGTGTTGTAACTCTGCTGGAAGCTACTTCAGTTTATTACTCGCTTCGGCATTTTTCAGTTTTGTGATCATTTTCTTTCTCACATGCCATCTTGCTACTGCTGTGTACTGGAACATTCTTACTTCTCTATTCCTATTCAAGATCTTTCCTCCTCCCATTCAGAATTTTCTGAACTCAGGCCAGGATTTCAGGATGGAGATGGGAAATGGCAGGCCTTATCCCCAAGAGAAGAAGTACCAGGCTTCTACCCCACGTAGCCGGCGGTAAACAAAATGCTGTTTATATCCTTTCAGAAATTTCAGCTGAAGTAAGAAACACATTGAGGAGATGCTACAGCATAGCAGGAAGGACACAGAGACAAGAAAGGGACCCAAGAGAAGGCACCCTATCCTACTTTGTCGTATGACGTGAACCTAAAGAAGACACCAACTACTGGAGTTGATTTAGAGGGCATGCAAGAGGGTTTGGGTGTCATAGTTGGTATTCAAAGAAAGTTATCTTAGGGAAAAAAAGGAAGTTCAAAGTGATCTTATTGCTAAAAGAAGTGTATTGCGAATCAGTGAAAGGAGCTCATTGGTTAAAGGAGGAGCTCCAACCGATAATGAGCAGCCATATCTAAGCGCAAAGGAAAAACAAAATTGCACTCTAGACACTGGTGCAGGAGGTCACAAGGGCTTCCTGAACCTGGAAGGGTGGGGAGACCCTTTCGTATCTGAAACGATAAGGGGATACGTACTCCCTAGAATCAATCAAATAACCTCTATGCTATCCCTCTCATAGAAAAGTACATTCTCATGAGGAGGTATCATTTCAGTAATTTGGCAAAAACCAGAAGTTCCTTTATTCAATAAGAAACGCGGACACCACAGTGTTTTTTTTTCCTTTTCCATTAAATTTTGGTGATGTGAACTCCAGGGTTTGACTACAGGGCCTAACCCTACCGCCCCTCGAAGGATATAATTTACCCATCACTAGGGTAAGTGCACAGGAACTACAGAATGTCACTCAAATGTTCAATTTGTATGATGTATCCTACGGCCTTCGGCCAAATCGTCATGTAATTGTACTTTTTAGCATCAAATGGTCGTCATAACTGGTTATATGTTGAGTATGTGGTGTGATATTTAAACTGAGTGATGAGATAAAAGTACCATAATTTGTTCTAGAAATGAATTTGATAAAGCATGGCAGGTACAATTTGACATGCTGTGCTGCGAGTGAGTGCAACACCTAAAGTGGAAGAATGCACCAGTCACCACCAGCAGTATTTAAGGCACTTCACATCAGAGGGTGATCAGCGCGTCTATTACAAACACACGCTGTGGCATTAATTCGCCATGCCATATACTGTTTTTTCTTTCAGGTACTCCTGAAAAGGCAAGTGAACATAGTTATTGCATGCACAAATAATTTTTGTCTGCATGCCACGTACTATCCTCATAGGACACAATATGGCGTTATTGGGGGAGCAATAATAGTTTTCCACCCTGACGAATGCCCAGGACCTTTTTAGGCCAGTAGTGGAGGGCAGAAACATGTTGGCGTTTTAATAGGGTCATTGGATCACAATATCCTGAATGCCCTTTAACAGGTTTTAATGTTTCCCATCCTCCCCGCTATTAAAGGGATACCCTGGGGCTGGTTGAGGAATTTTATTTAATTGTATAACCCCCTAGAGATAAATTTTCAAAGAGCTACCTGGAGTACGGCTCAGCCCACCCTGGCATTAGGAGTCAGGGTGAACCCCGTGATGAAGCATGCTACTACTAGAGTGGGTGAGGGTTATATAAAAAAAGGAATCTTTTCCTTTTTTCCCACCTCTGAGAGAGTTTGTGTCAAGGCGTTACTCATTTTACCTCCTCATGAGAATTGATTTTCTAGGATAGGGATACCATAGAGGTTATTTGGAAAAAAATGTAAACAATTCATGCAACTCCATTTCAAAAGCCTGTAGCATCTACAGTAGAAAATTGCCCCCTTCTCAAAAGACCCCAGAAGCACATTCATGAACCAAGGGTCCAAGAGGATACCAGCTTCCAAAGTTCTAGAGAAATAGGCCCCAGAGAGCAATCATAAATACCAATTCTAAATCCGAAGCACACGAGTTCCATCCTGCCCCCAAGCTCCCGTCTTGAAAGAATCCATAGACAGACTCTCAAATGTTCAACACAACCTGTGAGAGTATCAACGATGTGGAGCCTTACACATGAGAGACAACATATTCTCATAATTACTACTCCCAGAAAGATAAAGCATGAACCTTGGAGAGCCTTTAACTTGGCTAACAAAGAAAGTAGGCTCCTGGGCAAGTGTGTCTTTCAGACCATGTCCACTGGCATGCATATTAGGGACCAATTGCCTACTATCACGATTCTAGCAGCCGGTTTGGGGGAAAGTGAGCATACAATTTCATACTAATCCTGTCAGGGATCCCACCTTCAAATTTTATTGACTATTATCCCAATCTGTACATACACGGACAATATATTTCATTTAAAAATCTTACTAGACTTGGGCAAGGTTTCTGACAGCACAATGAAGGCCAAAGTTTCACTTTCTTAAACTCACAAAAAAGTAACACAGATTCACATATTACCATTTAATGGCCTTGATCACTCTTTTTTTTACAAAATAGCTCTATTAATGGATTTTATGATACGCGTGAAGAGACGGGAAGACTACTATGAAGACATGAAATGCCTTTTGAAAGGGATTCTTAAAGAAACCACCATAAACTGCAATCAATAGCATAACCTGTGAAACGAAGGCAACTAATTGTTTTATAACTAATCTGGAAGCAATCCAACTTCATCCACTTATCATCAGACCTTCCCGCTCTGCCGGTTACAAGCTTCAACACATCACTGTACTTTATGAGGTTCTTGATATTTACAAAGGTGCTCCTTGGAAGAAAAATCATGCAATCCCTTTAACCCCGGGATTCCCTGCGGAGTTGAATGCGAATCTTCAACCAAAAAAATCAAGGACCACCTCACAATCGGAAGGATTATATGAACACTGGAGTTCTGTCCCCACTCCTGAAACATTGACATAGCAACCTTGTTGGTTGCTTTTTCAAACAGGTTCCAATAGAGACAGATCTTCTTGCACATCTCTAAAATTGTCAATACTGCATCACCAAGGTTTGTACGGATATGCCAACTTCACCTGTATTATACACCTATCTGGTATTTTAGTACACTTAGCTGTTGTGGCAAGTTTGGCACAACATAATCTGGGCTCTTTTTTTGGCCCCCAAATAGGAGGCCAAACTCTTTCAATAGAAAGCGGACAACTGTGAGGCTGTCCAACCTTATAGCATGGCACAATTCCTGCCCTATCACAACACTTCCCGTCATCACCAAGCCTAGCTGCAGCACCATGTTCTTTGAAATAGGACAGGCCCTCACACATGACACCAGCACTTCCCTCCAAGGATACCAATGATCCAGACACACAAGTGCCAACTTGTCTACCCAGGCTGACAAAGGAGCAGTGCTACAAGGTGAACTAAGGGGCAGCTACATACTATAGAAATTGTAATGACAACTTGGACAACTGGCAGTAGCTGCAACCTCTTCAAAGTGTGAAAAGCACAGACTGCCCACAAAATACCATTTAGAATGTATAGAATATGTTTAATTCTCACTAAAGTACATACATTTAGCTGTAGAAAAACAGGTATAGGGTTCTGGAAGAAGGGCATGGACTTTTGTAGGGGTTTGGAGATGCCGGTATTTCGGGCCACGGCATGTCCCTAGAAGCATTTACGCATTGGGCAGACTACAGAGGTCTTACCTTTGACTCACCGCTCTCGATGACTCTAATTCTTGATTCGGAGGTTCGGTCCTATGGTCAAGATAAATAACATGATGTATTGTCAGCTGTTTGGCGGGAGGAGGTACTGCATGGGGTTGAAACAAAGCGGCACAGACAAGTTTTCTCGCAGCTCGTTACACTGTTTAGTTCATATAATATTATTTTGTTTTATAATGCCAACTTCTGCAAACATATCTATACATGTATATAAATACCCCGCTAGGCACTGTCATGGCAGAAATTCAATGAAATATGCTGTGAAAAATAAAGAAAAACAGGCATAGGGTGGAGAGGATGTGTAAATATAAGACCCATGTTCCATCTAAGAAAGTGGACATTCCCTTACTTGCATAATTTTGGCACTGGTTCAATTTGCCCACTAAGAACACAGTAGGAGGCCCGGCAAACCTTCAGAAGACTGTTCTTCCTACCGACCCATCTTATTAGTTAACATTGAATCAAAAATACTTGCCAAAGTAATGGCCACTGACTGGTCAAGGTTATCCATCTGTTGATATACGAGGACCAAAATGCCTTTATGCCCAATAGGGGTACGTGGCACTGTCTGCAACGCCTTCATATTGCACTGGCCCGCAAAGAAGCAACGTCTGAGGATAGTGCCCCTTGGCATATTGATATAAAACGTGCCTTTTATTCAGTCCGGAAGCCAATCATGATGCAAATACTTCAAAAGATGCAACTTGGTCCCTGTTTTCTCACACTTGTTGAAATGTAACACACTGGCACATGGGCCAAGTCAGGGTCAATGGTCTATTGTCTCCTCCTTTACCAATTGAACAGTGCACGCAGCAGGGCTGTCACCTTTCGCCCTTGGTGTTCGCCCTAGTCGTTGAGCCGCTTGTGGAATTCATTAGCGGGGACGCCCATGTTTGGGCTTTCAGTGGTTAGGGGGCTGTGAGGACAGAGTTTCATTATACACAGACGACATGCTTCTCTATGTAAAGCAACCCAATATTACAGTCCCTTGCCTTATGGAAGCCCTGCAGATCTATGGGGAGGCATCGGGACTTAAAGCTGAACTGAGACAAATCTACTTTCACACTGGTGAAGAAGAGTCTGCCCTCTTGCCTCTCCTGTACTGGACTTCGAGTGGCTACCACCCACTTTTGGTATCTGTTTATGACAGAAAGTTTTGGGAACTAAACATTGCACCTTTCCTTTCTAAAGTCAAAATAAAATCCTATAAGCTTAGTCATCTCTCCCTCTCACAATGGCTGGCTGTGGTGCAAGATCTGCATGCCTATGGGCTGGTAAACCCCTGTGCATCTCATTCGAAAAATGCCACCAATCAGGACTAGAATGAGCAGTTGTGAACTTAGATTACTGGGCTGCCCTGATGGTTACCAATCAATGATTGGCTGTACAGAGATCGAGGCGACCCGATTAACAGGCTGGAACTGGACGTGGTTAACAAGGAAGGTTTACTGAACCTGCTGTATGGCAGGGTTCACCTTGCAGCCTACAGCCCGTAGCCCGACTTCCCATCCTATGCTGGCAAGCCGCTCTCAAACATAATAAATGGCACACTACGCTCATGGAAACAACTCCCATCTGGCACGGTACTTGGCTTGCACAGACAGGGGAACTAAGTTCACACAGTGGAAGTTGGTAGCCATTTCAAATCTTGGTGATGTTTGGAAGGAGGACCACATTAAATCATTCAAAGAATTAGCAGATTAAACGCATATCTTGACAAGCTCTCAGCAGTCCCTGATTACAACCCTTTAGAAGCCCAATTGATTATCGAAGGACCTAGTAGAGGGGGCCATCCCAAAACTATGCAAAGCTCTAGTGATAAATTCACCTGACCACA
The DNA here is from genome assembly GCA_963921515.1 of Calotriton arnoldi. Classification (NCBI taxonomy): domain Eukaryota; kingdom Metazoa; phylum Chordata; class Amphibia; order Caudata; family Salamandridae; genus Calotriton; species Calotriton arnoldi. The sequence goes on along the minus strand of CAWUFW010000646.1, from coordinate 2,523,776 downwards.
TATGACAACTAAGCCAAACCTGGGAATCTGACTAGAGTGACCTTGACGAGGATGAGTGGATAGAAGCCAAAATGGCCCGCAGACTACTTGCCATTTTTACTCTATTTCGTCTTAATAAGTTTAAATATCTACACAGATATTATTATTCCTACCTCACAACTTTAGCAAATGAGAAGGGCAAAAACACCATTATGTCTCAGGTGCAAATTTACAAAGGGTACTTTCTTTTTCGTACAGTGTGGGACCGCCCTGTCATTCAAGCCTATTGGCTAACCATCTGTAGATTCCTGGGACGTGCAGTAGACAGAGCATTAGACCTGGATCCCAAAATGATACCCCTTGGGATAATGGGTACCCTGGGTGGTCCACACAGATCTCAGACCCTGTATCTATAGCATACCGGGTTGCTAAAAGGGACTTAGCTGCATTAGCTAGACCAATGTGCCCCAACAGTCCAACAGTCATAGAATGGACCAGTGGCATGAATCATTGTGTCAAACAAGAGGAATTGGTGTATAAAGCTTGAGGCATGCTAGCCAAACATGCCAAAATATGGGGCCCATGTCTCAACTCTGCTATTGCAGTGTGATTTCATGGTCTGCAGTGATGCCGTTGTTGACTGTGAAACAGGACTTTATTTTATGATGTATGGTTGATCCCTGATGCCCCTTGCCATGCAATGCACAAATTCATCATGTGTCTATGTTCCTGAAGTTCACACAACTGCCTGTTATTTTTTGCTAATCACAGGTTTAAAATCTATAAAAAGAATTATAAAAAGTATATATCGCCAGCTCCTAGGGAGCTGGCGATCTCCTCACGCCTGCGTATGGTCCAGGTGAATTTACTTGCATGTGACTTATAGATCCCCTAGTCGCATGCAGCAGATGTTATCTACTGTCCAGTCTGAATGCGCACGTTGTGCAGTCCCTTTCTCTGATTTTTTACACGTGGTGTGGGACTGCCCGCCACTATGCTCCTTCTGGGATGGGGTAGGGCGGGAGATCTTCGAGGCTTTAGGGTGCTCAATTGACTTGTGCCCCCGGAACGCACTGTTGGGGCTTGTGGAGGAGCTTGGAGGTCCACGTGCTGAACAAATCTTTATAGGGGTGGCATTCCTGGTTGCCAAGAGGGACGCTGCCTGCCTGTGGAGGCAACCTACGCACCCCTCGATCCAGCTGTGGCGCGGGGGGAGTTGACTGGTGTGCACAACAAGAAAAGCCAATCTATGTAGCGCGTGGATGTCCTCGTAAACATGATAGGGTATGGGGGAAATTGTGGTCTTACTATGGACTGTCAGTGTGAAGATACCGACCTGAATGCGCAGCTTTCACTGATTGTAACATTGGAAAGTACTTGCTGTATGATCGAAATAAAGTTGGTTGAAAAGAAAAAAAAGTATACGACAGGAGTTCTACTCTTCTGCAGCCTACCTTGAGGTGCCCCGGTCAAAGTGTTTTAGTAATTCTATCGAATGACCAGCTAGCAATCTCATGACTGTGCAAAAATTGTTCTTTTTACACAGACATACACAGCAGTGGCATATACAGCAAAGACTAGCATGTGAAAACAATTACCAACTCACCCATCTTTATTGTTCTTATTTATTGGGGCGAGACAGGAAATTCAATTCTATGTCAGGACCGGAGGCTCAGATTATCTTTGTCTTTCTCCGCTTTATTAACATACCAAATTTGGCAGCAGCCAGAAAGACATATTTCATAAGAACTTGTATGAAACAAAAGTAACAAAAAGAGTAAAAAACATCAACTCCCATGACACCGAGGGAGGTCTCCAACATAATAGTCCTTCCTTAGTGTCCATAAACAGTACATAGTCCTTTCACTCTGTTGGTTCCTCCTCTTTCTTCGCTGCTTCGCAGCCAGTTAAGTCGACTTTTTCTTATCTGTGGTGTTTTGATAGATATTTTCAGTGCTACTGCCTGTTTTTTATGGTATAATTTTCCCCGTGGTGACACGCGCTCCGTGTTGCCCCAGGGACGGACTACTTAGCGTTGTATGCGCATCTTGTTACTTTTCTATTTCAGATTCCCTAATTGGCGGCGGGAGCGTTTCGCGCTCCTTACGCGGCCGGTGCCATATTATCTGCGGTGCTTTGAAGGCCCGCTAGGGGGACTCGCTTGTCTCGCTGGTCCTGCGTCGCAGTTCCTCAGTGGAGGGACCGCGCTGCAGGAGACGCATTTGTGCAAGCCTTGTCCCCGCTGCCTACACAGTACGCCCGGCCCGGGTCCGTATTTTCCCAGTATTTCCAACCTTGACGCCCCGGCAGGGGTCCATATTGCGGGCTAATCCCGCGATGACGCCTGCGGGCGAATCGTTGCACAAATTCACTGACTCCCTTCAAAATAAACAGCGCGCTGTGAGGCAGCCAGGCCCTGTCAGGTTTTCCTGAGGGCTCTCGCGCACTGAGGCAGGTGCAAGCCTTATTGCAGTCCTTGGGTCTGCACAGTACAATCGCAGTCCTCGGGTCTGCCAGTACTATTGGTCTGGGTTCCTCAGCTTAAAATTATTAGCGCACCACCCCCACGAAGAAGATTGAGGATGGCCTGGTTAATGATGAAGGCACAAAATAGTACGTAAGAGGAGTCGTCGTCCCAGGAGTATAAGCCGTGGGACGAATATTTCTATGACGCTGTAGAAACCTCCATTTACAGAGTAGTCCACAAAGTGGTTGGACCTAGGGAACAACACCTGTCAGACAGGATTGTCCAGGAGTGCGGAAAATTAGCGCAAACATGCGCAGAACCTCCTACGATTCCTTCTGATCCCTCAATGGGGAAGGGCCCTCCACCTCCTAAAAAGAAGTGTTCAGAAGGGGTAGATAAAGACGCGTTTGCGCGCCTTAAAAATGCCTTCATAGCGCAGGTGACACCCTCTTCCCCACCGGCAACCGATCCCCAGGGGTCTCCGGATCCGGCCTCTCCGGAACCCGATGAGGACTCCCAGGGGGATTCGGAGGACGAGGCAGGCCCCTCACGCCCATGGCGCCCGGTGATCCTCCTTCAGCTCCGGAAGAGGATTCGATTATGTCGGACCCGGATGAGATTATCCATCCCCGGTCTGCGGCTTGGGCTCCTGGCGACAAGGTAGCCAAGTTTGTCGCGGGTAGCCTCCGCAAGCCCTTAGAATAGGAGGCTCGGGTTGCCTTAAAGCAGAGTGCCTGAGGCCCACTCTGGAGGGCAAAGTTGCTTTCACCCCGGAGTTGGACTCCAAGATGGCCACCTTCCTGGCCAAATATATGAAGGATCCCCGCAAAGGCATAAATAGATCCTGGCGTTCATGCCAGGATAAACTTCTCGACGCTATTGGTCCTATGACCAAAATTTTAGACTTGGCAGAGGAAGCTAAGGTGTCAGGATCCCCTATTTCACCAGAAGTGTTGTCAAACTGGGCTCAACGTGCCATTATCTTTATGGGCAACACTAACTGTGCCCTGTCAACAGAGCGTCGCCGCTCTTGTTGATCAAATTGGACCCCAAGCTCGGAGATTTAGCCTACTCGGAGGAGAGCACAGTGGGACAGGGGGTCCTTTTCGGGGACCCTTTTGTGAAGGAATTAGGAAAATTTGTGGCAACCTTTACCTCTTTGGATAAGGCCCAATCCAATATAAAGAGGGTCTTCAACCTGCGGGAATTCCAGGGGGTCGGCCGTGGCGTCCAACAAAACCCCCCCAGAGGACAAGGCTTCGGTCGCGGACAATACAATTCCAGTGCGAATTATAACCACTTCTACCCAACAAGAGGCCAGCGCTTCAGGGGCCTCTTGTTGGGTCCCTACCCAACAAGGACTCGGGTCCTTGTTGGGTTCCATTTATTTCATTTGTAGGGAGCAAATGATTTGCTTGTCTCTCAAGTTACGATTCCCTCCAATAAGAAAGGGAAGCGACAAGAAAAAAACAGACGCAGAGTTATGAAGATCACTTGTAAGTATTTGAGCCATTAACTCTGCAGTAGAGCTTTCAACAGGTGGCTCCCTCTCATTCAATATGAGACAGATGCAACCCATCCAAAGGTTGTGAGAGTGTTAGATCTGTTTGAAAATGGATCTGCACATGTGGGGCCTTCCCAGCCCTCTTGCAGCATCCCTTCCTATAACTACTTAGTATCCACATCTGCTTTCCTTTGGGGATTCTTTGCCCTACACCTAAAGAAGCTACAAAGCCCAAGTGTCAATGCTCAATCGTTTACATTAAGGTGGAAAAAGGTATCTAAAACTACAAATTATTAAAACCAGTAGCCCTACTACAGCTGGAATGCAAAAGTAGTACAACACATAATAATTTGTTTCAAAGGCACAGTCTAAAATGAACTTGATATGTACCTGAGAGAGGGCCATTTACATTAAGATATTCTTCATTTGAAATAGTTCCTTAAGCTGCGAGTGGAATTATGGGGTTCAATGGTGAGGACAATACATGAAGGCCGAGACACGGTGTCCAATCGAACTACAAGAATTCTACAATGCCCTTTATTTCAGCACTTTTATTAATGGAGGGTGAGAGGTGAACATGTAAGCATGGACTCTGCGGGACAAAGGCCTTGCAAAAAGACATTGCTTTCTACTGCTCCACAATGCATCAAGGACACTCAGAGCTTTTGAACTGTTTCCTGGTTCTCTACCTCGAACAGGGTTCATAAAGAGACTATAAATGTATCACAGCGCTTACAATCAAACCCAATAGCCCTCAGTTCAACAAATGCTTTTGTAAAAACGTTTGACAAAGAGAAAGGCAGACTTAATGACAGAGTACAACAAGGCTGGGTGCTACTTACCAGACCATGAGAGAGGGGAAATGCATGCTTTGTTAGGTTTTCAAATATCTCCAGCTTACTCTGCTCTTCCTGTTTATAGGCAAGCCGCAGGTTTCTCATATCCTGTCCAAAAGACACAATCAACTTAACAACTGCAAGACCAAGTAGGCAAGAATTTACAAAAATGCAAACTGGTTTTATTTACTACACTCATCGATACTTGTTTTAAAAGATTATTTTCTTTAAAACACCAACATCCAAGTCAAATTCTTTGATGTGTTTTACAATTAATAAAGCAGACAAGCAACAGAACTAAAACAGGCAATTGAATTGAGAGCGAGGCAGGTGTATTGACTGCACCATTGTATCCACGCCATCACTACTGTGACCACATAACTGCAAAATGCCCTCTCCTGCTGTGTACACAGCTCTCCCCTCACACATAAAAAAGGCATACTTGATCTGTGTAATGCTATGCACAATGATTTCTGTTGCTAAGGAACGCCCACTGTAGCTTCTTGAGGCTAGCTCCACATTATGAAAAATACTACATTGAAATAAATATTACACGGTTATGCTTGTCATGGATGCAAAAGTAAAGTAGACCAGCAACAGGGCTTCATCCCTTATATGGAACTCTTCTAAACGTCCAATATCTTTTTGATTTGTCAGCATGTGAAGCTACAAAACAATTATCAATAGGCATACATATTGGAGCACAAGCAGCCATAACACAATCAGAGTTCCTACTTCCGGCGTTTTTCATGAAAGGGCTCAGTCAGGGTTTAAGTGGGATGAAAAAACTGGGGGGTGTCTCAAAGGGGCGTGGTCGATGTAATTAAGGGCATGGCTTAAAACATTTAAGATATAAATCTGTGCTTAGCATAGTGTGCCACAGGACTAGTATTTTGCCTCTTCTGTCATTGTAACCAGATATATAATACAACACATAACATTACACCTACAACAAGCCAGGACTATTGGCTTTGTCAATGGTTGTTAGTTGCATAAGATAAATAAGCAACAACTACGGCTTCGGTGCATATAATATGAAAATGCTTCAGTTCTGAAATGATGTGAAAGAAATATAAGGAGTCTCTTTGAAGTTACCCCACAAACAGTGAAGGGTGGTCCTTCTGCAGAGTTACGATTTTTTGTTTCACCCTGATGGTGAGGGCAAAAATGTAGATCCCGATAGAGACCCGTCTCAGCACCTGCTTTTTAGAACTGCCGGTGGTGAGCACTGGCAGGGCCGGGCCCACTTAAAGCCCTGGGCTCAGTGCCTAAGATCTGTTATATAATTTATCCTGTGGGTTTCAAATTTGCTGCCTTCAGGCAGACCCCACAGACTTTTAAGAACCTGATGGTTTTTGAAAGCTGAGACTGACTGTGTGTTGTCCCCTTCGCCGCTTCTAGGTGGACCTGAAAGTTCACCTACATGCCTGGAAGTTGGAAATTAAGTATTTCATTAAGTTCTAGGGAGGACGTCACACTCCAAAGGTACCTCGTGGTTTGAAATCTTTCTCCATATTCCGGTGGGTTATGGCTGTATCTTTCACAGGACTGAGCCGTCAATGTTTCTTGGGGGACATCAGGCTTCTGCTACTCATTGTCAAAAAATTGAGTCCCAGACATTTTTTCTAAATAGATGCTCACAAAGGATAGCCTGCTTCGGATAAAAGCTATGCACCGCATCTCGACGTGCGTGTATGCTCATCCATTTCCCAGAAAGGTCTTTACCTCCCAAACCCTCCTATCATCCCTCTAATCACTGTCCTATCGTCGATCCTACCAACTATTTTCCCTACCTCTCAGTCTCTGATAACCTTCCTCATGCCCCAAATCAATTGGTCTCCCTCCTACCCTTCCCACATTCCTGCTACCTTAGCAAAACCCTGTGCTATGCCTCTACTCTGCCCACCTACTTAGCAAATCATTTTCAGATTTCGAATCAACTGGTCCAAATCAGTTTTGTTCTCACTCAATATTAGGGTACCCTAGATAGGTAGCCTGGCACATTCTACCACACACTATGACCAGTGGGACATATCTGAGGGTATAGTTCATCTTGAAGGGAATTAAACAAGTATCACGCGGAATGTTGGAGAGCGCACATATTGCAAGCTAAGACTGGTTTTTGGTGTATGGGGGTAAATCAGATTCCCAGATATAGGTAACTGCTTATATGTTTATTTATAGTAGTAGCATACAGCGAAATTGATGAGAAATTGTGGATCCCCACAATGAACATGATTATGCTCATTAGCATGGACTGGTGTATAGCAGTGGAAACGGTAAAGTATGCGTACCGGGAATGCCATGCAAAAGGGGAACACGGCAAAAACACTTCGAACTTGATTGCACACCATAAGAACTGACATGTGGGGACATTAGTCTAGGTTTATTGCCTTAAATGCAACACATTAAGATTTCAGTTGCAGTCCAGATAGGTAGTCTTAAGGACTGCTGCAGAGTCAAGAGTTGAATAGGATGAAGAAATAATGTCAGTTGGGGCAGAAATAGGTTATGTACGTGTTATGCAAATATAAAAATACAAATTTCTTATTAAAAAACCTACGTTGATATAATATTCATATGTACTAGTTAGAAAAATAAAATGCTTTTCATTTAGGACTGCTCATCTAACAATACCGGGCAACTTAACTGAATGGGAAACTTCCACTTTGATGCGTTCAAGCCTAATAGATGTGTACTCTTACCCTAACTTAGAAATGCCTGTTCTAGTGCCAATCAACAACTCGGTTTCGTTTGTGTTAAGTCAACTATTAGGCAGTCCTTGCTGGACTTTCTCCTCCATTTAGTTAATATGTTGTTCCTTGTCCCCTTGTAAGAAGTATTATCCAACTGTACCAAAGAACCCAACAAAGGACATCTGTATGCCACAACACTTGCTTTCTGGCTGCCTACAACCTATGTCTGTTCCTTTCCCTCCACCAGGATCTGGTCTCGACCGCAGTCAACCTTGTTTTCTCTCCCTGCTCCTTCACAAATTTATTTAACCTCAATTTCCCTAACTGACTCCTGCCTCAATCAAATTTACACAGAAATCTAGTTTAGGAGGACTATCTTAAATCTACTTATTCTCATCTTGTACTTGATGTTGCTCACATACTTCTATGATTGTATGAACACTTTTTCTTATGAGAGGTGTGAACAGGCCCATACAAGCAAGTGTGAACGCGCTGCATATCTACGTATATCCTTAATGAGCCTTGTGCACACACATTACTGACTCTCATAGCACTTTCAAGGTAGCATTGAGAGATCTAGTCCCGCAGTCTAACTTTTTTGGGGGGGAGTTTTATATAGTGCGAACTAGACCCGAAGGTATCAGAGCGCTTTACATGAGCACCAGTTGCATTACAGACGGACACATTCATTTTTGTCAGGTACGGGGAGATTAAGTGATGTGCCCAGAATAACAGGATGTTGAGCGTCCCTGTCGAGACTCGAACCCTGTTCCCCAGCTTTCAGGTCGACCACTCAAGCCGTTAGGCTACATCCTCTCCCCACTTGTTTACCTTCACAATTTGGATTTTTTTCTTGGTAAGATTGTCACACTTGTCCTTCAAAAGTGTGACAGACTTCTCGATTCACCTCTTCCCCTCAATTGTGCTTGTAGCTTTAGAAAGTGAATGAGTCAGATCCCAGCTTTTTCCAAATCTTTTAACGTTTAACAACCCTGTGACATACAGTACAAAGGTTACCTTCTCACTTGGTTTTAACTCAGTTGTCAAAACACCTAGTTTGGCCCACCACTAACTTCAAATAGGTCCCTTGTAGGGTTTGTTCCAAATTGCCATGCCTTATTGAAGTAGATACCTTCGGCAGGCTATGAGCCCTTCCTCACTGTTTAGGTTGAGACATGGCTGAACTGCCATTAGGCCCAAATTTGTAAGTATTACCACTCACCTATAAATTAATGCTGAGTTCCACTTCATTTAAAGGACTACAATTATAATGGAGTCTTGAGATGCGATTTTGCTTTTCCTCTATTCACCTTCTCCACTGCTTAGCACAGTCCAGTCAGTGTTGTAGAGTCTCAACAACACTACTGCAGTGATCCATCTCACTGTTAATTTTCTGGCTCCAGAAGAGTCACCCTTCGTACTGGAAATACAAATGTGAATGCACTTTCTCACCAGGAAGTCTGGCAGGCTTCCCTGTTGATAAGGTAAAGCCCTCGCCATTCAACGTACTCTAAATCTTTGGCACAGAAAAATAAATGGAAGGGACCTTTCTTACAAAGATCCATAAGTGGACTACTCATGTAAAATAGAGCTCTGGTAAAAGCAGCCATATTGGCAAACAACTTGTTACTCACTCCCACCACCACATTTTATCCTTAAAATTATACGTAGCACCCTGTGTGATTTCAGCTTGGCAAACCCACAGCCTAATTTAAATTACAATAAATTACAAATGCTAACGCTGGGAGTCAAACAAGGGAGATTATCTATTCTAAACTTCAAACTACTGTTAGCCCCCAATTTAGGGTTGCTGTTTCAGCTTGGGGTGGAAACTATTCACAAACCTACACCCACTTCATAGTTGGCACATAACCTGATTGACCCATATCTGCTAATTTGACTGGCAAAATAGCAAATATGGGTCAATCAGATTATGTCCCCAACTATGAAGTGGGTGAAGGTTTGTGAATGGTTTCCACCCCAAGCTGAAACAACAGCACCATTAAAGACTATGCAACAACATTCTGATGGGGCATGAAAAGTTACACTATAAAAATATTGCCAATATGGCATAACATCTTTTCATTCTCTGGTCAAAGGAGGGAAAAAGTATAGTGGATCATCAAAATGTTATCCTATTGCATTGTTAAAAAAATACCTTTGGTATTGATACCTCTAGTGAGCTCTTGCCCCGGATTCCTCACTTTATGATTATCCACCATCACCAGTTTGGAACCAAGAAAGACAAAACTGTTACCAAACATAGTATTTTTTCAATGGGTCCCTCCCTGGATTAAGATCGGCTGCGCCTTCCTTGGCTACGAAGGACCTTCCAACTGCACTGCCACTGCAGCTTCTACTGCTCTCACCAGGGCATCTCAGTGGCTGATATTTTCAAGGCGGCCAATACCTTCGAAGAACATTACTGTCTGGCAGTTCAGGAGGGGATTGATGAATACTTCTCTAGGGCTTGCTTTGCGTGATTTTCTTTGATAATGAGCACTACTCAGTCCCACATCCCAAGTACTGCTGTGGGACTCATTCATAAGGTGAGGAATCTACAGAAAGACATGTTACCAGAAGAAAAAAACAAGTTATTTACATTCTGTAATTCTCTTTCTCTTGGATACTCTAACTGCAGATTTCTCACCTTGTGAACATCCCCAGGCACCAGAGTGGATCCAGAAGATTTGTCTGCATAACATGTGCATGCCAGTAGGTGTCGTTGTGCAGTTCTGCATCAACTCCACTCCGCCCTGGAATCGACCCCACCCTTAGATGCGTAGCTCAGTAGTAATCAATTACACCAGTGTGTAGATCTCTAGAAGTGGGACCTTTTTAGATGGAAAAGAGTCTGTTCCACAGAAAGGGGAGGTGGAAGGGCAGTGAGGAATCTGCTGTTATATGGAGGATCCACAAGAACGAGCAATACAGATGGTAAGTAACTTGTTCTTCTGATGCATTGTTTTAACTGCAGATTCCTTACCTTGTGAATAAATACCAAAGCAGTGCCTCCCAGGTTGGTGAGTCTGTGGAATGGCTTTGACCAAAAAGTCATCCAGATCCGAATGGTCAAAATGCCCTTTCTGTTGTACCTGGCTGTCCAGGCAGTAGTGTTTGTTAAACGTGTGAACTGATGCCTACATTGAACCCTGAAAGACGTCAAGGGCAAATACTTCGCATTCCAGTGCAGTGGAAGCAGACTTGGCCCTGTTGGAATGGGTGTTATAACACAGGGAGAGCGGGAGAAGACAGGCCTAGTTGCGTGCTCCCAAATAATATCGCATTCACAAAAGGGCAGCTAGGTTGAATAGAACGGGCCAAAGAAGCAAAAGTACCACTAAAAAGACCTACTAAAACATCCAAAGATTTTGGAGTCGACGCCTCACCCACTAAGTAGAGGCATGCTTCATCATAGGCGCCTATCCACACCCTAGTAGGGTGGTAGCACCAGCACAGACTCAACCAAGAATGGGAGTTCTTATATAAAGTATTTCTCTGGACAAAGCAGGGATCCAGTTGAGTTAAGAAAGTACTAAAAATGTCTCACGGTATACCCCAAGAGATTCCCTTTATAATATAGGGTACCGTGGGCATGAATAAAATCGATACAGAGTATTTAATTGAGCATTAGTCTCTCAATTTCCCCTGATTGTGCCAACATATTTCAGCCCTCGCTCAGAGTCTGTGCGGGTCTGGGGCCTTCATCAGGGCTGTATATGTATCCCTGCCTATCTTTTCAAGCATTCTGTGCACTTCAATGAGGCATAAGGGTCTCATCTGAGCAGGAATCTTCTGTTTCAGAAGTACCCTATTTTAGGGTGTTTTACGAATCATGCGTGTCTGGCGGTGGGACCCATCCTGTAGTCACACTTGTGTCAAGGATGAAGTGCTGCCGGTTCCACCTATGTTAGCCGCTCAGACCACAGCCGAAGCGAGGGCCGAAACATGTTGGCACAATCAGGGGAAATTGAGAAACTAATGCTCAATTACTTACCCTGTATCGGTTTTATTCATGCCCACTGTACCCTTAATTAAAAAGGGAATCTCTTGTGGTATACTGTGAGACATTTAAAGTACTTTCTCACTCAACTGGATCCCTGCTTTGTCCAGAGAAATACTTTATATAAGAACTTCCATTCTTGTTTGAGTCCACCTTGGTGGTACCACCCTACCAGGGTGTGGATAGGCACCTATGATGAAGCAGGCCACTATTTAGTGGGTGAGGTGTCTACACCAAAATTTTTGGATGTTTTAGTATGTCTTTTTAGTGGTCCTTTTGCTTCTTTGGCACGGTTTATTCAGCCTACTTGCCTTTTGTGAATGAGATACCGGTTGGAATGGCCCCTTAACCCCTCAGGAGAATGCTTCTTCACCATCCCTTATCAGATCTTAACAAAGAGAACTATCAATCTGGATAAGGTCAGCTTCTGGACTGCTTTGCCTCTCCTTGCCCCCCCGAGGACCCCATAAAGAGCTGTTGGCCACTCTGTAGTCTTTGGTACAATCTATGTAGAAGCTGAGTTGTCTCTTGGGGTCCAAACAATGGAACCGCTCTTCCACTTTTGAGTTATGAGGCAGGGCAAAGAATGTCAGAATAGAGATGGACTGTCCAACATGGAAAGCCATTACATCCTTTGGAAGAAAGGTGGTCTTGGTACTGAGCACTAGCTTGTCCGGAAAGAAAGTGATGTAAGATGGCTCAACTGACAAGAGTTTGAAGCTCACTCATGCAAAGAGCTGATGTTATCACCCTGAGAAAGACCGTCTTCATGGACAAAGTGGACAACTCTGTCCCAGCTGAAAAGGGGTGCATATCAGGAAATAAAGGACCAAGTTAAGGTTCCACTGTAGCATCACAAAATGTTTTGAAGGAAACAAAACTTTAAGGATCTGCATTAAACACGTGATTTGAAGTGGGGTGGTTGGTCCTACAAGCACAAGAATGCCGACATGGCTGACAAATAACCTTGCTGGGCCAAAGACCAAACAAACAGTAGCACATCTGACACTTTGGCCTGTAAAGGGTCTGTATCACTGGTACTACAACAGGCCACAAACATGTCCCAATGTCCTGCATAAACGAATTTTGTGGAAGAATGCCTGGATGCCAGAGTAGCATCTACTATCTCAGAAGGGAGATCAAAAATATTCAATTGCCGCTGCTCAACCTCCACCATGGAGGTGTAGGTGCTGCAGGCCTGGGTGCAAGACTGCCCTGCTGCTGAGACAGAAGATGCTCCCAAAGCGGTTGCTTGGTCGGAGAATAGATGCTCATTCCCAGAAGTTTTAGGTATGCACACTCCTGGCCCAATCCGGAGCCACTAGGATGACATGGGCTCTGTTGTTTCTGATCTTATTCAAAACTCAGGGCAGAAGAAGCAGCAGCAGCAGGAAGACACACAGAAGCCCTGTGCTCCACTGTAGGGGAATGCATTGTAGTGTAGCTCCTATTTCCCTAATAGGCTCTGCGCATTGGAATAATATACCCTATAGGTTTGACATAGGACTGAGGTCGGTATGTCCCTATCGAGTATATTAAACTTAATTACTTGTGCCAGCTAGCTCAGAGGCCACTAGAAACTCCTTGATAAACAAGAAGGGAGTAGTTTCTGGCAACTTTTGTTTCCCTTTAGAATCAGAACGTGTCCCAGAGTCGTGGAAACAATAGATAACTATTTCACTCAGCTCACTCGTGCATACTTAGTTTTCCTCAAAGTTACACAGAAAGAATAGACGGGCGTTTCAATAAAAGATTTATTGAACAGTCTTGTTTCTAGTGTAAGTAATATGTGCTGTTACGATCACAAGACAGTATGCAAGATAAATAATGTACAGCGTAAGCAGTAGAAATAAATAATACTGCGCTAGCATGATCTTTAGTAGCTATTCATTTACATAAATAACAGACTAAAAATGCGAGTACTCATACGATGCGTTTCTTAGCTAGTTCTACCCCAATGTACCTAACCTAACCTAGGTATAGGGAGAGGTATGAAGTAGGTGAAGTATTCCTTGCTATGGTATACTAAGAGTATGTTAAGCCTAGTATGCCAAGAGTCCCTCTAGGTTTCTAGTCGGCTCCATACCTTAAGAATGAGAGAGGTGGGAATCTCTTGCCAGACTCAAACTCCAACACCCCGCAATGGAAGTCAGATCACTGGAAGCTGGACTCTCTGCGTGCAGGGATGACAGCGTCTTCTCAGTGCGTCAGGCCGGGAAACGGGCTCCTCTGAAGTCGAGGTCTCCTCTGATTTACAGGGGCTAGGGAAGGTATATTTATACCTGAGAGGTACCTCAGAATGTTAGCATTGACGTGAATCGGACAGCGGAAGACGTCATGAATGAACCCCTAAGGTATAACGGTTCATGCATAATAGATGAGTCCTTGAAGAAATCAATAGTCCTGTGCTAGGGAAACTCCCGAAGCCTAAGGGTCTGTTCTTCAAGAACTCGTTGTGACGTATGGGTGGACGGATGTCGGAGACCATGCCTGTATTTGGAGTGCACGGTTTAATGCCTAAATAAGGACTGGGATTTTATGCCTATACAAGGGCAGGGCGAATTGTGCCTATATAAGGACATGATACAGGAAAACCCATGTATGGACACCCTAAGAGGAATACAACACCCACTCCAATTTCGTGTGTACGATAATAATAAAATGCTAAACATTTAATATGCTAAACATAAAATGGAGTACCGCATATTGTTAAAAATATTTCTTAAAAGCATCAAAAAGCATTAAAAAACCTATTAAAATGCAAAAGGTACTGTACATTTTAAGCATTGCTTTTCATTACAGGCATATATTTGGAAATAAAATGCAATTTGAATGAAATAAGCAGTAATATTTACATGTGACAGAAAATGATCGATAAGTTGTTCAAAAATCAAAGTCATTTCATGTCATGAAAATTAATGAACTTTTTAGACAAATAAGATGACAAAGTGTCTGAGGAAGTACCGCGAAGTCTGTACTAAAAGGTTAGTGCTACTTCAAGCAGATTGAATTGCCATTTAGTTCGAAAAAATGGAAAAAAGTTCAATTTGGGAAAAGTTCCAAGTTTTTGAAATATGAAGGCCAAATTTTTACTGCGTCTCAGGTACACGTGGGTTGAATCAGAGTCAGTGCACGGAACTGGTGTAAACATGAGATCATCTATTTCTGTAGACAAAATATCGTCCACTGAAGTTGGTGTCAGTTGGAACACCTCGTGTAGTAGATTAATTGCACAGAGATGTGAAGCATCGCTCTCAGCATAGGATGCCGCAGTAATGTTCGCGTCCGTTGTTACCTGTGTGCCTGTAGATCCATCTCGTACCTCAGCAGCAGCCGGAAGCGTCTGTGAGATCTCAATTAATGCCGTCATCAGTATTGGTAGCCTCTGGGGACAACACAGAGCATGGGCTGTTATCGGGTCCAGCATAGTGTCGATATCCGTTGGCGTTGCTGATGGAAATGTTAGACAGGTGTCTAACACGCATTCTTCACCGCATAGCAGGCATCGTAGGACAGGTAAGATGCAATCTTGCCAGATTGGTCTGAATGACAGGAACCACGTGGTATTCAGGTCCCTTAGACGAGTCATGCCCAAAAGCTGTACTATTCGCTCACGGCACTTTCGTTCAAGGAGAGCTTTCTCCATTTCGCTCGGAGTGATGTCTGCGAATAGGCTGGCCATAGCGTAATAGCAGGAAGAGAAATAGAATTCCGGCAACAAGTGCGAGAATTAACGGTATGCCACCAAACACCGAATGTGCAAAGTTCGGGATGATTCCGAGTATTGCCTGGAAAGGTGCTAAAAGACCGGAACAGATGCTCTTAAATACATGTACAATTCCGCTTGTATCTGACATGTTAAAGATACGTCCTATCATTTCCACGAAATGTATAGGGCAGTTTGTACGTATTAAAGTCTGTATCTCAGCCGAAGTCCTTGCTACTTGTAGATCATAGGTTTCTTTGGCCGAGGTCAAAGGCACAGTTTGCTGTAAAAGCATGGCTTTCATTCTGCTTAAAGTATCAAATCCTATAAAAGAGACGTTCAGCGAAGGCCACAAAGGCGACTCCCTGACTGTGTCTATTGGGGCAAACAATACTTGCATACAGCAAGTGACCCTGGAGTTGACCGTTACTAGATATGGGATGCCTGGCAACATGCCGCAGCAACTCTGATCATTCAACATGAGGTAACTCCTATTAGAAAGTTGTCCAAACGTTGGATTAATCACAGCAACTGGTGTACCCTGCTGATGGCAAGACAAATTTGCCACAGAACCATTGCAAGCCCCGTGTAAAGAAATGACCTGACATATAAGTGAACCGCTCAGTGCACTTTTACAGTATGTATCGCTCAAAAACACTTCATGATCCCCACTCCAACATCTATATGTATACGGTAAATTCCAAGATGTCTTAATGTATTCCTTACCCAACCTTTCATATGTGCCTGCTTGCATTTGTCTGAGGCAATACTGAAACTGAAAAGTAGTCACAGGTAGTGTTATTTTGCCATGAATGAGCCATTCTGTAGCTGGTTTTTCTGCCACTGTGAATGGTAATTTTTCCAGTTTTTCAATGCTCAGCACTGTATACTTTGCTCCCCTTTGTGCCAATTCGATCTGTTTATCAGTTAGATTGTATTCTGCAAACAGAGCCGACGTGTTGATGAAATGCCAAGGCACATAGCCCGCACGCAAAGATTGCAGCGTCCAGCTTAATAACACAATAGAACGTAATTGTGATTGGCCTTGCTGTAACATCGCCAAATCTTGTTCTAGTATGTCGATAGCAGAGGATACAATGTTGTCCAATGAATATATTCTGGAGGACAAAGTTGTTAACCCATTGTCGACCACAGTGAGTGTTTTTTCTAAATTAATACGATCAAGTTCACGTATTCGTTCTGCGGCCTCCATCTGTGACACCTTCCATGCTTCATTATAGGCAGCATAAATGCCGGCATATATGAAACGTTTTTGACGCGGTTTTCTTGGTCCAAGCAAGAATTCCCTAAGGTCTGTGTCTTCTTTAAGTAAGGATAAGTGTTGTTTCACATCCTGTAGTGTAGATTTCTGCAGCCAATCGAGGCACAATTTTCCTACACTGTATGTGGTTACTACCCCCGGATGCTGTCTTTGGACGTATCTTGGGTCTGGCCTATGAATAGTAAATCCCTGAGATTTATTCAGGAATCTTTCCTGACAGTTGTTCGTGTCTGTGGGCCAGATCAACCATTTTCTCCAATCAGGATTAGATCTGTTGAGTTGTAGTATTTGGTCAACTGTAACCGCTGCTTGTGTATTGTTATCACTTGCAGGTGTTGGTACAGAAGGTGTTTTCATCTCTTTGATCTTGGCTAGTCCAAGACAAGATGTTTGTTGGACAGTTTCATTCAAAAACATTATTTGTTCAGGGATGATACAGGCTCTAAATAAAGCTTCTATCCCCTTCACATGCCAATCTTTAGTACCCCACACAGTTTTTGTGTCTATTGTGTCTTTCCATAAGTCGAAACCCTGTCTAGACAGTTGGGCAATAAATGTTGCAGAGTAAATCTGTTTTGTATTTGTTAACATAATTTTCAGTCCTGTTTTGTTTACATTTTTATAGTAAAACGTTTCTGGATCAGATGTATTGTAACCGGAAAAATATGGAAACTTGTTAGCAAATGTTTTTGAACTACCTTTTGGTGGTGTAGGACAATGCTCCCATTGGTTAAACAAACACATTTCTAGGGTTTGCAGATTTATGCAAATACTGATGACCATAGTGGTTATAGCAATACAGCTGTTCATAGTCTGATGAACCCTCCAAATATTCATTTTTAGAAAATGCAGCAGATTTTTCTAGGTCAAACATTATGTCGTTAACAGTCTCAAAGTCCCAATAATCAGAATAGGTACTGGACGAAATTAGATCACTTAGTGAAATTTTAAACAAATGTGGAATGTTCAATTGTTCCGTCGGGCCAAAGATATCAAAATCTGTTTTGTCCCACACTATACCATCCTGTATAGGAACGGCTGTGATGTTCACTGTTGACAAGTCCCTTGCTTCACGATGGGAAGATTTATGTGGTTTCAAAAGTACGTTCACATCTTTTCCTTCAGTGTTCACATGGATGTATCTGCCACTTATAAGCATGCTCATAGTTGTAACCAAAGCTAGCCAAAGCAGGAAAACAAATATTCCAGAAATAATCCAGAGTTCAATCCATGGGGAAACCAGATAAGTCTTTTTCAGAAAGTGAAGAAAGTCTTGTACTTGCTGCTTGAGTTTTAATGATGCTGGCGTCGTTTCAGGTTCACTCGGATCTTCTGAGAACGTATCAAAGTTAATGAAATAGCCAGAAGCAGTTCTGTCAATTGTTGGAATTGCATCAGGATTTGTAGAAATCGCTGGAACCAGTTGATCACTTGCTACATTGGTGTAGACAGGTGTATTTGGACGAACTGTTACTTGATTTTCAAGAGGGATGAGTTCCATTGCAATGTTGCCTAGTCCTTCATCTGTTACAGCTGAATTCTCGATGATTATCAGTCTTTCAGTCTGAACCTCTTGGATAGTAGCGAGAGGAGTGCGTCTGCTACTAGGTCGGAGTCCACGAGGCCTACTATTTAATATTGGCCACATACTGTGGTTTGATGAGGTCGATTGACACAAATCTTTTCTTTCTTCCAGCAAGGGGCGGCAGAAGTACTGTTCTTGTTCCTTGAACTGCTAGGACAGGTACTGGTTGTCTGTAAGAAGGTCCAAATTCCTTCTTGTCCGCAATCTTTTCTCTGACTAGATCCCCAACTTTTGGAATCCAGACAGGCCTTGCTGTGACCGCCGCGTTTTTTCCCCAGTGGTGGTTGGCTGCAGGAATACGTTACTTTGTCTTGATCTCAGTTCATTGAGTTCCTGTAAAACAGCCAAACGATCTTTGATATCAAACAGTTTATTTTCTACCACTGTGCCTACGTGATCGAGATCTGGTACCCACATTCTTGTCCCAAATAGGACCTCATATTGAGTGACCCCCCCTAGAGAACTTCTTGGCAGGTTATTTAATGAGCGTTGGACCCCATAAAGATGTTTGACCCACCCATCACCCGAACCTAATACCCTAGCTGTTATAGACTTCTTTATGTCCCGGTTTTTCCTTTCCACAACCGAATTTCCCTCAGGATGGAATGGAGAGGAGTACCGCAATGCAGCGCCCAGACTGGCCATGGCTTCTTTGTAAGCCCGAGAGCTAAACGCAGGGCCCTGGTCAGAATGTAGCGTGCCTATTGCGTATGTGCCGATAAAGACTCGCAAATCTTTTATAACAGTTCGAGCGTCAGCAGAGCGCTGAGGCCATATCCATAGGAACCTAGAGCATGAATCCACTGCAACCATGATATATTTATAGTTACCGTCCCTTTGCAGGGGACCGCAGTGGTCCAGGTAAACACAAGCTAATGGTTTGTCTGAAATTAACAGGGGTGTCTGCGCAGGACGTTTCACTGTTGAGACTTTCATCTGTTGGCATATATCAGATTCTAAAACATAGTTCTTTGTTTGTTTTCTAATGCCAGGCCACCAATATCTTTGCTTGAGTAAAGATACTGTTGCAGAAACACCTGCATGGGCAGAAGCTATCCCTTCGTGTGCTGCTAGGATTAGTCCTAATCTGCGTTCCTTGTTTGGAATTACCCTATCCCCCACTCCAGGGATTCGAGCAAAAGGAACGCTGTAGGCATCAATTACATAAGAGTACTTGAGTGGAAACTTTTTTGGTAACGCTGCACCACTGCCTTTGCTTGTAGCATTGACAGCCAACATTATCTCACTGTCTATTTTTGTTTTTGAACGAGTGATCGCAGCTACGGAAGCCGTCTGAACAGCCCCCTTTGAGGCTTCGTCAGCCAATGAATTTCCTGCAACGTGAACGCCATCACGTTGATGACTCAGTGTGTGGATCACGTGAGCCTTTGGTAGTTTGTTTTTCAACTGAACTACTTGTTCCCAAAGCGTTTTGTGCTTTATTGTGCCACCTTTCGCATCTTTGAAACCATTTTCAAGCCAGTTTTGTATATATTCATTATACGACTGAACACAGTAAAAGGAATCGCACACTATTAGTGTGGGGAATTCTCGATCTGTACTTTCAAGTGCCAGTTTGAATGCTTGTAGTTCAGCTCGCTGAGCTGTACAATCTCCTCGAGATTGAGTTTTTGTGACCATAGGTCTGAAGATGCCATCTCGCATGCGACCTTTAACGATTGCACACGCTGCACTGTAAGCTTACTTACTCCCTGTTGCGGGCTGTGCGGATCAGTCAGTGTAAATTATGAATTCGTACTGATCGAGAGGCAAAATTTCAGTGGGCAGAGGACATTCTTGTTCATATTGCAGGAACGCTTGTGTTTTTAAATCAGGATCAAAAACATATTCAACATCTGTTGCAGCAAGAGAATTAACCCCTTGTATCCATCTTGGATGTAATGCTTTAGCATTTGGAATGCTTGCTTTTGTGACCGCTTCTAAAGCTGGTACCGGGGTTACGACAATAATGCGTTTTCCTTGGGCTAGGGCTCTTTCTTTTGCTACAGCGGTTTGAACTGCTGTCAGAATTTTTTCAGTTGAAGTGAAGCGCATTTCTGCTTGTGTATACAAATGAGATTTGTATGCGATTGGTATTTTTTCACCCTCATTAAATGTCAACTAGGTGAATCCGCATTGACCCGAAATTATTCGAATCACCAGGTTGCGTTGACTTACGCGTGTTTGTAAGTGATTTGTTGCTAACATGTTAGCCTGGAGTGAACGCAAGATTTCTGTATGTTCCTGTGTCCAGTTTTTGATTGAAAAATCAGGTTTGATTAATGCGTAGAGAGGTTTAACCCTTTCTGCGTAATTTAAAATGTATGTTCTTCCAAAATTTAGGAAACCCAGGATGGATTGTAAGTTTTTTAGCGTTTTTGGAGGTTGGAGCAGCGCACATTTCTCTAGAAAGTTAGCTGCCAAGCTCTTGCCTTCACTTGAAAGCTCATATCCTAAAAATAGGACATTGAGATGGGCAATTCGGGACTTTTTGAAGTTGAACTTGTAGCCCTCAGAGGCGAAGCCCAGTATAATGGTGCTCACCCTGTTCAAGTGTTTGTCCACGTCATCGTCTGTCAGATAGATATCATCGACATAGGACAATGCCTCATTGTCATAAATTTGTAGTAACTCCGTTACCCTCGCTGAGAATAAACCTGGGCTGTTCTTGAACCCTTGTGGGAGTCGACAAAATTGACGCTGGGTCCCCATTATGGAGAATGCTGTTAAGTACCTGCTTTCAGGTGCTATGTTTTGACAAAAGAAACCATTTGAGATATCTAGTGTGGTTTTATATTTTTTACGCACAATGTTATTCATTAATGCTGTGCTATGTGCATTTTGCACTGCAAACGTTTTAGAACAAGTGTTTAAGTGTCTGTAATCCAAAACTAGACGATATGTATTGTCTGGTTTGGAGACAGGAAACAAAGGATTGTTCATTGAGGAGGTGCATGTTTCAATCACCCCTTGGTATTCAAGTTGATCTAAGATCTCCCTGACTTGTTTTTTAGCTTCTTGCTTTACTGGATACTGCCTCTGTGCAGTTGGTTCATGTTTCACATGTATTTTATGGTGAGGCGAGTCCTCATCCCATCCTACATGATTTTTATATAATGCTGGGGCCTGGGCTACTGCCCATTTCCTGGCATATGTATATTTTAGGTGTATTGGAATATGGTTGGAGAAGGCAGGCATAATAATGTCCTCGCCGTGTGGGCACTCCCTGACAAATTGTGGTGGCCAGTCTTTTTCTGCTAGAAGTATGTCATAGCCCCTTGAAAGTTTTTCCCAAAAGAGTGCTTTCACCTGTCTAGGTATGTCTCCCTCCATCCGGAGTGTTCTTTCATATAACTTTTGTGGAGTACTAACCCTGGTGTCTACAGTCTCTACTGTAATGTACTCATTCAAGTCCACTATCTCCAGAAGTTCCTTCAGGTTCTGGCGAGCTATTGTGACTTCTGCTGCACTGTCCAGCATTGTCTGAGCCCATTCTCCGTTCTTGAGTTGTGTTCTCAGTATTCTCGGCATGTCTGATCTTCAGACCTGCTACTTTCTTTTTGGAGAATTGAGGTTTTGTTTTATTTTTTTGGAGCGTGTTTTTCTTCCTTGGATTTCACGCTTTCTTCTCTATGTTCTGACTGTCCTCTTCTTTCCGAAGTCTGTGATGAGATCTTAAAGGTACGAGAGGAACGTGTATCAGTATCTTGATACCTATCAGGTTTTCTCAAATTATCCCTATTCCTGAGGTTATACCTCCTTTCAGAGGGCTCCTTTTGAGGAGACCTACCTCGAGATTGAGAATGTTTCTCGTTTGAATTTTGTTTATTAGTCTCCCACCTCTTTTTAGAAGATGTAGGAGTTTGTTTAATTGAGTCCTTCTCAGGACTTTCAGATAGTTTCGGCTTCACTGGTCTTCCACCCAAACTATCTCTGCCTAATTCTGCATAAGATTGTTCTATAATTCTGGGTAGCTCAGTTTGATGTTCTGTAACATCAAATTCCCTTAATTTTGGCGGATCGCCACTGCTGCTGCCTTCCCTTTAATATTAGATAATATTATTGTTGAGACCTGGTCGAAATTTTTCAGTAATTTCATACCTAAATTCAGAGCAGGCTCTGCCCCGTATTAGTTTTGAATTTGTTTCAGGACATCAGGTATTACCGCAATTGACGGAATGCCATGTGTTTTAGTATAGATGGCAGCAAAGACTGAGCCCCAAGTGGTGCAGTCTTCCAGTTATGGTGTGATCCCCATCGGTAAACTGATTGTTAGGATTCTGTGTTTCTCATACGGGCTAGTATTTGGAAATACTGCTTCGATTTGAGTGATTTTTTGAGCTATCCAAAATGGAACCTGCTCACGTTTTGTGGGCATTTTTCCCATGAATGCGTATATAGTCTGTGGTGTAATTTTTTGTGTATTCCCTGGTTGAGGAATTTGATTTGGAAGTGTCAATGGTGGTTGGACTGTAAAAGTCTGCATGACATATTGGACCAATTGTCTGTAGATTTTTATTAACTCTGTAAGTTGAGGAAGTAGTTTCTCATCTGACATTATATCAAGTTCAGGATGAGGTGTGTAGCCGGATAGAATCGGCCATGTTGCTCCTGGTCTACCTAGTGGACCGAGCCTGGTAATGTTTCTGTGATGTTTTAGGGCGCCTTTAAACCAGAGCTGATGCTCTTGGTATGTTAATGGAATTTCTATATCCTCGAAAGGAATGTATTCCTCTGGTGGATCATCTTCTTTGTAGAAGTGAAACATTTTTGTTACTGAATTTGATTCAGGAAATATTACCCATGAATAGAATACCTCTGTCTGAAAGGATTCGTGTGCCTCTATCACGAAAACTGCTCTACCTCCTCTTGGTGGTAGGCCATGTTTTATGAGTTTTAGAGTGATGGCTCTTCTTAAGTTTGGATGGATGTCTATGACACCCTCCTCGGTTTCATTTAAACCGGTAATGATAAAAGCTGCTATGGCTGGATCAGCCGCAGCTCCACCGTTTCCGGTGGCATCGTCCCAGTTTATGGACATTTTGTTTTTTGAAAAATGTAGAACAAGTTTCAAGGAAACAAAGATTAGGTGCACAATATTTTGGAACACTGTATCCTTCAACGTTGAGCAAACCAAACAGCTAATATATAGGGTGCTTCCCTATGTAACCATGGCGGATACTTAACCCTGCCCACTCCAGACGTCTTTTGGAGTATATGGGTAGGGGTCTCTGAGAAAAAAGCACGGCTGAGTTACTCAGTATCTAACGTTAAATTACCGCCTTACCAAACCGTTGGGCGCCATGTAGTGTAGCTCCTATTTCCCTAATAGGCTCTGCGCATTGGAATAATATACCCTATAGGTTTGACATAGGACTGAGGTCGGTATGTCCCTATCGAGTATATTAAACTTAATTACTTGTGCCAGCTAGCTCAGAGGCCACTAGAAACTCCTTGATAAACAAGAAGGGAGTAGTTTCTGGCAGCCGCAAAACATGACAACTTTTGTTTCCCTTTAGAATCAGAACGTGTCCCAGAGTCGTGGAAACAATAGATAACTATTTCACTCAGCTCACTCGTGCATACTTAGTTTTCCTCAAAGTTACACAGAAAGAATAGACGGGCGTTTCAATAAAAGATTTATTGAACAGTCTTGTTTCTAGTGTAAGTAATATGGGCTGTTACGATCACAAGACAGTATGCAAGATAAATAATGTACAGCGTAAGCAGTAGAAATAAATAATACTGCGTTAGCATAATCTTTAGTAGATATTCATTTACATAAATAACATAGACTAAAAATGCGAGTACTCATACGATGCGCTTCTTAGCTAGTTCTACCCCAATGTACCCAACCTAACCTAGGTATAGGGAGAGGTATGAAGTAGGTGAAGTATTCCTTGCTATGGTATACTAAGAGTATGTTAAGCCTAGTATGCCAAGAGTCCCTCTAGGTTTCTAGTCAGCTCCATACCTTAAGAATGAGAGAGGTGGGAATCTCTTGCCAGACTCAAACTCCAACACCCCGCGAGGAAGTCAGATCACTGGAAGCTGGACTCTCTGCGTGCAGGGATGACAGCGTCTTCTCAGTGCGTCAGGCCGGGAAACGGGCTCCTCTGAAGTCGAGGTCTCCTCTGATTTACAGGGGCTAGGGAAGGTATATTTATACCTGAGAGGTACCTCAGAATGTTAGCATTGACGTGAATCGGACAGCGGAAGACGTCATGAATGAACCCCTAAGGCAGTGGTTCCCAAACTTTCTCGACCCGTGGCTCCCTTGACATAATTGGCGATTGGCCACGGCTCCCCATCATGTCAGTTTTTTCCCGGGTGGGGTGATGTAAGCCTGACCACAGGCGCTGGAATGTACAGTCATTAAGAAGGAGATGTAATAAATGAGAAAATGCTATGTCACATGGATACTTTGGTATGGAGGCTTACTGGTGTTGTGGGCAAACACATACCGTTGACGTGAATTGTAAGGTAAACAAATGTGTAATCAGGGGAAGAAAAGATAAGTGAAATGAAAAAAATCGGCGCGGTGGCTTCTGCAGTGCTGACCTCAGGGTAAGTGGCACCGGGCTGTAATAAACACGATTTGAGTATTAAAGCGGCAGCCCCTCATTCAAAAGTTTTTCAACTACTCCTAAATTACATTGAAAAATCCATGTGCTTAGATAAGACAATTTCAATAGATGTGTGGGTGTTTTCAAACATGCGGGTTTCACTGCATTTCAATGCTTTGTTTTACAGTAAGCACAGCGTGGTGAACATTTAGAAAGAATGGAACATAAGCAGTTTGGATTCTTAACTTTGGAAAATAAGGCAGGCCAACTGGGAACGTGGTATTTTCAGTGGCAGGAAAGATTAAGACTTACATAGCACAGTTCGCCTGAAATCTCACACACACCCCAAAACTCCAGGAACACTCGCAGCTGATCGTAATTTGACAAGGTCATGTTTACCCGATTTTCCGTTTATAAGAGTGGCTGACGGCAGCAATAACACTCGCTGGGCATCACTGTCCTGGTTGTGCCTCTCCCCGCCCACGCGCACACGCTCATTATTTAATTGTCACAGGTCACGCGCTGGTTCAAACCAGTACTAGAGCAGAACCTTTCCCACGTTCCCAAGAACTGTGTGGAGCCCCTGGTGAGTTCTGACGGCGCACTGGGGTGCCGCGGCGCACAGTTTGGGAACTACTGCCCTAAGGTATAACGGTTCATGTATAATAGATGAGTCCTTGAAGAAATCAATAGTCCTGTTCTAGGGAAACTCACGAAGCCTAAGGGTCTGTTCTTCAAGAACTCGTTGTGACGTTAGGGTGGACGGATGTCGGAGACCATGCCTGTATTTGGAGTGCACGGTTTAATGCCTAAATAAGGACTGGGATTTTATGCCTATATAAGGGCAGGGCGAATTGTGCCTATATAAGGACATGATACAGGAAAACCCATGTATGGACACCCTAAGAGGAATACAACAGCATGTCTGAGAGAGAGTCATCTTGGGAATTCCTACATGCAAACGTTTTGAAATTGCACGTTCTCAGCGGTGGTGAAGAGACCTAGCTAGGGCTCTCCTCATTGCTGGAAGTCAACCTGTGCCACCTATGGATGTAGTTGCATTCGCGGCCCACAAGGTGTCACCAGCTGAGTTACTCCGCTCTGGAGTTTAAAGATGTCACCAGGTGGTTCACAATCAGGGAAATGCCATGATGATTCAGCCAATTACAGAAGTGAAGAACGTCACTAGGAGGCCAGACCGCCCTTCTTGTTGCAATACCACCTGGCAGTGGTCAACCTGAACCAGCCTCTACCTGATAGATGGCTGAAAGACCTTCAACACCAAGTAAAAAGGCCACAGCTCCAGCAGGTTGACGTGAGGCAGATCTCCATCAGAGGCCACAGTCCTTTGATCTCCACCCGTCAAGATTACTTCTCCAACGCACTAGTGATGCAACTGTCACCACTGTCCTCTCTGGGTGGGGCAGAGGAGAGGAATGTGCCTCAGGTCCAATTGCGCTTGAGCAACCACCACTGAAGATCTTTTGCTGTCTCCTCTGAAGCCTGGATGAAATCTGACAGGTTCTCTTAGCTCCAGACCTACTGAGACTTCAGATCCAGGACTGAGATTGAAACTTCTGGCTATACCCTGAATATCCAGAGGGAAGGCCTGAAAATACTGTAACCATGATGGCTCAGAGAAAAAGGAATCTTGTGTGACTGTAGAACGTTGATCATGAACCCCATCGATGTAAGCAGGTTCACCGTCATCTGGAGGTGGTCTACAGCTGTCTTGGGGGAGCCCGTCTTCAGCTGGCAAGTCATCGAGGTAGGGGAAGACTAGTATTTTCGACTTCTGAAGATAACCTGCTACCATCACAATCACCTTCATGAACATCTGAGAGGCATTGGTGAAACCAAAAGAGAGCGAGGCAAAATGTGATGTTAGTGGTCCACATTTAACAGTCGATAACGTCTGTCGGCCTGCTGGATGGGAATATGGAAATAAGCATCTTGCAGGTCCAAAGCCACCATCCAGTCTCCTGGGTCCAGGGTGGGGAGAACCTGGGCTAAGGTAAGCATCTTGAATTTGTTCTTATGCAGCAAGAAGTTGCAAAAGAGAAGATCTAACATGGGCCGAAAGCCTTCATCCTTCTTTGGCACAAGGAAATAGCGAGAATAATAATCAGTACTGATTTCTGAGGATGGAATATCCTCTATGTCTCCTTTGGCCTAAAGAGCCTGGACAACCTCCAGTAAAATGGGCAGTGGGAAGAAAAGGAATGCCAGGACATAGCCTTGCTGAACTATCTGCAGGACCCAATTGTCAGAAGTTATTACTTGCCACCCATGGAGAGAATGAGTGACCATGCCTCCCACAGAGTGGCTGTCTGCTGCTAAGAGCAAACTAAACTTGCTTTGAGACTGTTACCATGGGGGCCGGGGGTTGAGAAGTTTGTTGCCCTGTTGGCCTAGACGTTGCCTGCTGGACATCGAAAAGACTGGGGCATCTTCTGTTGCAATGCGAGACCTTGGCCTTATGCCAGTGCCTCAAAAGGGCAAAAATGTTGGGTGCACTGCCTTGCAGGCATAGAAAGGCAGAGGGAACGTGTAGTTGCTCAACTCTCTCTAAAGTGCTCCAGGGCAGAGTCATCCTTCATGCCAAAGAGACAAGACCTGTCAAGGGAATATCCATAAGTGAGGTTTTGACATCACCTGAAAATCCTGTTGATCTCATCCATGTGTGGCGCTGCAGCACCATGCTAGTGCCCACTTTTCTGCCTAGTTATATATATGGGTAGACCCAATGGTACTGGGACCTGGGTTGAGACAATACAATAAAGAGTGGTCCCAGCAAAATCTACTTTGCCACAACACTTATATTGTGTAAACACAAATTCAAACAAAACATACATGAAAATGAAAGATTGAACAGTGTTATTTATTCACACTATCATGTTTTCAAATACATCTATTACGCAATCAAAATTCATAAACAAAGTGCCCAGAACGACAGGGAAAAGAGAAGGATCGTAAAGGAAGTGATTCCGTGAAGGTAAAGTGTGAAAGCAAGAAGTAAATGTGCAAACAATTAAATCATATTTATCAACAATTAATGCACCATAATATACATAATTTTTGTAGCCATAATTTTTAGGCCTGGCTACAAAAATGATGTATATTATGGTGCATTAATGGCGAAAATTAAATCTGGAATCTTTTGTTGATAAATATGATTTAATTGTTTGCACATTTACTTCTTGCTTTCACACTTTACCTTCACGGAATCACTTCCTTTACGATCCTTCTCTTTTCCCTGTCGTTCTGGGCACTTTGTTTATGAATTTTGATTGCGTAATAGATGTATTTGAAAACATGACAGTGTGAATAAATAACACTGTTCAATCTTTCATTTTCATGTATGTTTTGTTTGAATTTGTGTTTACACAATATAAGTGTTGTGGCAAAGTAGATTTTGCTGGGACCACTCTTTATTGCACTTTTCTGCCTAAGCATTCAGTTGTGTCCAGTCCAGATGATGTACTTGACTGCATCCTGGCCATTCTGAATTCTGTGCTTAATTTGCCCGGATTTCTTTTGGGAAAGCCAGAAAAGTTTCCGTCACAATGTCCCATAATGCAGGGGATTTGCGTCCCACAAACAGCTGGCACTGACGGGTCCGAGAGCCAGGCTGGCAGAAAAGAACATTCGGTTCCCAAAGGCCTCTATTCTCTTCAACTCCCTATTTGGCGTAGTCAGAGGAAAGAATTTGGGTTGGCCATGCTGGTGGAGGCCTGCACACTAGGCTCTCTGGAGCAGGATGCTGGGTCAGAAAATCTGGGTTGCCTTGAACTGACCTGTGGCAATGTGTTGACTGGAGGGCAAGAGCAAGGTTTCACCCAAGTGCCCATGAGGATGCGAGTAAGTGCCTCATTGAAAGAAAGCAGAGGCTTCAATGAGGATTGCCCTAGTTGCAGAGCCTCTGTGAGCATGTTCATCTTTACTTCAACTGAAGGAAATTGCAGACCTAACACTTCGGCTGCCCTTGTAATGACCATGGCGAATGATGCTGATTCTTCAGTAGAGGGACAATGGGGTGGGACTCCAACCCTGTGTCCGGGGACACTGGCATCCTGTAGGTCCATTTAAAAGTGGTCATAATATTGTGGGGAAAAATCCTCCAGACCATCCTAAAGACCATCCTCACAAAATGCCCTCTATTCACAGTCTAACTCCAAAAGTTGTTGATGTGGGCGACTTATAGATAGAGGCATCATCTGGGTGACTTATAGATAGAGGCACCATCTTATCTGAGTCAGAAGGGATTGGCATCAGGCACGTAGGCACTGAACTCACGAGCAGCTTCGTACAAGATCGGACAGACTCAGTTCAGTGTTTGACATGCAATAGGCTTGCCATTCTCCTTTGGTGTCAACATGGCAGGAACCAGTAAGAATCATGGCACTGGGTGTGGAATAGATGCCAGATTCAGAGCTGAACCTGAAGCAGGTCCAGGAGTCATAGCTGGCACCGAGGGCGGACCTGCTGGTGGTAACCCAACCGGAGGCCTTTGCAGATATGTGGGGCCAAAGACACGCCAGGGGGAACCAGTAAGGTGCCGAAGATGCGAATCATGGTATATTTAACCACAATTTGTTGTGGTGTTGGAGATGACCCCAGAAACTCAGATTTCATCTGAATCAGTTGTAGAATCAGTTCCTTGGTGGGGGACCAGGATTGAGGCCGTGGAGCACCTTAACAGCCTTGTGACATTTCAGAGGGAGGAACCCGCTACACAACGCGGTTGGACTTCTTGTGCTGCTTCTTTTTTGACTTGCACTTACCCAAAGACTTGGAGTGCTCCAAAGATCTGTCCCAGGAACAACCCTGAGAATGGGACCGGATCCGAGTCCTAGCCTTCGAGCTGGAGTGGCCTTTACACGATTTCCGGTGACATACAGCTTGGCTTCACTGTCCCGGATCGCCTTTGGATTCATAAGGGCACACAACCGCACAATTTGGAGTCATGGCCCAACCCTGGACACCAGACTCGTACCTCATGGTGATCTGTCACAGACATTTGTTTGCGACAGTCTTTACAAGGCTTAAATTAAAGCCCATGGTCTTAGGAGTTGACATTTCCCTTGCATACTGAAAATACATTTTTGAATAAATATCTCATGAACTGATGAGAAAAAAAGAGGAGCTAGGTTCAGATCAGTGTACGAAGGTGTAGAAAGAAAAGAGATGACATCTGCGTGTATGGATAGCACCTATGCACGGCACCAGGTGTCACTTTCAAGGCAGAGAACTGAAGATGGAGAGCCCACAACAACACCTACTCGTGAGCAGGGGGTATACTGAAAGATCTTCCGGATCCAGTCAGGCACAAGGTGGGGATTTTCCAGTTAGAATCATCCATCAGGAAATGATTTACCATTCATAACAATATTTCTGGTGAATACTATAGTTTGCTACAGAATTATCACCATCCTCTCTCTTTCCCTTCTGTGTTAGTGCTGTTCATAATAAGGTTTCACGGTACACAGTGACTATTCTTTCTCTTTAGGCTCTAAAGTAGTTTAGCTATTTGCTTCCTCTGAAAGTCAAAGCTGGGTGCAGAACAAGTGTATGGAATTACTACCAGTGCACCAGGCTGCATCACATATAGGCCAGTGTCATCACTTTTTAGCCGGGTGGAAATGCTAATGGTGCTGCGTGATGCCACCTGGTGCAGGCTAGCTATTACTGGAGGAAAACAAATCTGGATCCAATCTGTCACATCGAGATAACCATGAGGTGAGGAACCTTCAGGAAGAAGTATCCATCATGAAACCTGTAGCACCAAAGGACTGTAATCTAGATTTGACTTGTATTTCTATAATATGACAACCTTGACTTTTGTCACTGTTAAGTCTTTGTGAGCAAAAGCAAGGAACACATGTAGAGTCTTGCACATTGCAGCCGAGATTTGTTCCTTTTCTTTCCTTCCTTCTTTCTTTAAAATATCTAGCCAACACATGTTTCGTCTGACATAATTGCCTAGAATTCCTCAGATTTGAAGCTGGAATCATATTTGGCATGCTTGATGATGGTGATGGAATCCTTTGTTATCTGAGACAACATATTTATTGTATATATTGTTTTCTGGCCTTGAAGAAGTCTAGGCGATGATGGCAGATGAAAGACTTGTTGGTTAGATGGTTTATAGAAAAGGGAAATAAAAGAACATATCTTGGATACAACGTATCTTAGGGGAGAGGAGTTGGCCTAACGGCTAGGGAGATCGACCTCGAATCTGGGGAACTGGGTTTGAGTCTCGGAAATGACGCTGAACATCCTGTGATTCTGGGCAAATCACTTAATCTCCCCGTGCCTAACAAAAAAAATGAATGTGTCCTCATGTAATGCAACTGGTGCTATGTAAAGCGCTCTGATACCCGATTCGGGTCAAGTTCGCGCTATATAAAACTATATAAAACAAAAAAAAATTTAAACCTGCAAGACTCTATGAGCATTCATTGATTGTGCTCCCAAAGACCTAACTGTGATATTTTGAGCCTTGATTTTATTTTTGAGTTTGAAACTTTCAAATGGAGGTAAACTGCTCTTACATTATCTTCTTTTTAAGGTTTAGATGTAGATGGTTGCTCTCGCTCCAATTTGCCTTTGATACTGTTACTTCTTGCTTTGCGAACCCCCGTATTTACCCTTAAAATCTGCTAACTAGATTTACATTCTGTATTAACTCTAAGCTCGTAAACCGTATTATCAACTACTCTGCACTCTTTTGTTGTACTACCTTAATTTTGTCTCAAACACGCTAGACTGAGCCTGTGTTCAACCACCCACTGGGCTGTTTTAACATCCAAAAATTATTAATGGAGTTTCATTTTTTAAATATTTTTATTGTTTTCTTTGAAAATGAAAAAGCAACAGTTTACACTACACATTCAGGACAGTGCATAACTAGATACAGCAATGTGATGCAATCTTTTCTTGGAAGTGATTTTGCCAAAAATTTAAGTTTGACAATTTAAACAGGAAACAGGTCAACTCTGCATCATTTCTGAGCCACTATTTCCATACTTATCAACAGAAACTAGATCCTATCATAACTCAGGAGACTTTACAGGACCCATGTTTTTTTCCAATTTCTTAAAGCAGCTCCTATCACATAAATACAATTTCTGCATTACAATGACCAGACCATGCTCCTTCCCCAAGTATAAAGAGTGGGTGCATTGTTGTTCCCCCCATTATCAGGTTGTTACAGGCAGCCATTATTTCAACACTGCATAGGATTAATTTGTAGCTGGGCAGGTCAAGTTCTCCTTTTATCCACAATACTGCCATGTAGGGGTGGGCACCAAGTACATTGATCAGATCTAAATGAACTTTCACTTAGAATGAGTGAATCAGAATATTCATGTGGAAGAACATGCCCTGAGCCTCTTTCCACCGTATGAATGTTGAGTTGGCGACCAGTTCCCATGAGTGGAGTCTTGATCTGTGGCAATATATTCTGCGTACTATTTTGAAGAGGATGAGCCGAAATTTAGACTGAAGAACCACGTCCATTAGATATAATAGTGCCTCATCACTGTCCTTGTTTTCCATGTGACCCAAACTGCCAGTTCATTTTTACCTATAAGGTTCCATGCACTTTGTCCTGTTAATTTGGTCTTCTCACCTGGGGATGTAGATGGCCACTGTGTGATTTCTTTTGTCAGCGTGACTTTCCAAACCGCTGTCTGAGTCGCTGTGGTACATGCTTTGACTGCTATGGTTGCCATTTTAGGCAGGCTCTCAGGTAGCTTTCTCTTACATACATATATAGTGTTGGTATGTGTCAATGGAGAATCTGCCCAGCTTTTTCAAAGGTTCTTTCAATGGGGACTACAATTCATTCAGTATGGTTAGATGGACTGCCCAGTAACACCTCCCAAATGTGGTGGTAAAAGGCATCAGTCATCCCTAAAAATCAGCAGTAACTTGCTAGATTAATTTCACAGAAGCTATATTGGTCCCTAGTTTTCTTAAAACCCAAGTAAAAACCTGTTCTTTGACAGTAAGGCGGTCCAATGATCAATGATGCACCAGGAAAAGAAAGGACATGTCCCAATTAAAGTTGATACTTGCGTAGCACCCACAGTCTTACAATATGTCCAACAGCTTGGGAATGGAAACATGCAGGCTTGCAAAAAAGAGGTTGGCATCCATCCACGGACTGGAATATACAGTCTTCCAAACCTTCAGTGGACCTAAAAACCAATGGTGCTACAGCCAAAGCAAACCGCATACCGAAGAGAGGATATCCCGACCTAGTCCGTGTTCGCCAGAAAGAATGTGGCTAAATGGATCCAGAAGATGGGTCCGATGCCCACCGCACTCAATACTTTGAAGAAGAAGCACCACTTATCAAAATCAAACACATCTCAGAACTGTGTACATAAGACTAGTATAAAGGCTAGGATAATGTATAGTTTTGTAGTAATAAATTCATAAATCATCTTTATAATTGTGTGCGTCATACAAGTTATTTTGGTTGGCGCCTCCAAAATCCTTTACTTGTTCTATTGTATTTATTACACCAGAGTGGAAACTGGTGTAATGAAAGTGCACCTCTAGCACTGGACCGGTTTTCTCCCCCAAATTGTCTGTTTATTGATATATGGGAATGGCACATCAGCTTAGCAATAATTAACAGTAAAGTATTGTTGGAAATGGCCCTTTTTGCAGGGTCACCCCTAAACTTTTTGCCTGCCTCCTGTATTTTTGCTGACCTGTTTCTGTTGGTTTTATGACTCTGGGCACTTTACCACTGCTGTTCAGTGCTAAAGTGCATATGCTCTCCCTTTGTAAATATGACTATGTGAATTGGTATATCCCTGATTGGCTTATTTGGTTTACCTGTTAGTCCCTAGTAGTGTGGCCTGTGTGTGCCCAGGGCTGGTAAACCAAATGCTGCTGGTGGGCCTGCAGCACTGATGTGTGCCACCCACAGAAGCAGCTTGTAAAGTGTGTCTCAGACCTGCCACTGCAGTGTCTGTGTGCAGTCCAGAACTGCCATCTTGGCTGTGAAGTGCACCCACTTCCCAGCCCCTGAACCTTCCCTTGGCATCTTGTAAGTCACCCCTATGGTAGGGTGCATTGTATGTGTAAGGTAGGACACGCCTTGCTGTGTGTAGCATGTCCTGGTAGTGAATTATGCCCCATTTCGTTTTCACTACTGTAAGGCTACCTGTTCCTCATAGGCTAGAATGGGCAGTTTGACTATTACATTCTATAGTCCTAACTGACCCCAGGGACATGGTAGAAAAACGAATTTAGTATGCCTGAGCTCAGAATATTAAAATACATCTTTTAGTGAAGTTTATTTTTATATTCTGTGTTTGAAAATACCACTTTTAGAAAGTAGGTATTTTCTTGCCTAAGCCTTCCAGTGTGCTCTGCTGTTATGTGTATTGGCTGTCTGGTTTTAGAGGGGCAGGGCAGCTGAGTCAGACCTGGGTTGAATAGAGAGATCTGCATTTAGAGTGTGGGGAGGGGTGGCTCCTTGACCTGAATAGGGCTGTGCCTGGCAAGGTGAATGCTGGCTCCACCTCCTACTGTGTGTCTGCTAGCAGACCCCCTCTTTCTGAAAGGAAGAATGCAGCCTGGTAAACAAAGTGCTCCAGGCCTGAGCAGAACTGGTTCTGGCTAGGTTCAGTGACTTGTAGCTTCTGAGAACAAAGACTTTTGGGGTATAAATATCTGTGCTCAAACCCCTACAATTTGTATTGCTTTTGGATCTGGAGAGGAAACTCTGTCCGTGCCACTGGAGGAATCTGCAGGAAGTGACTGTCCCTGTGCTTGTGTGTTGTTTCTTGCACTGGCCTGCAGCAGTGACCACTGGACCTTGAAGAAGAGAGAAAAGGACTTTTGAGAGAACTTTTATTTTTGTTACAGCAATTACCCAAGGGCTAGGAAAAGAGCTAGCCTCCTGCTGGAGTCTCAGGCACATCAGACTCCACCACCAACCTCCTGCTTCCTCCCTGCGAGGATTGCTATCTGCTGATGAGGTTCCTGTGAGTTCCAGGGCCTCTAGTTTGCTTCAGAGAAAAGAGTGCTGGAAATCGACGCTAACGCCCCTTTACGAGCCGCTGCAGCCGAGAGCGCTGGAAAAATCATCGCGCTGCTGCCGCTGAGTGCTCGCAACACGAAACCGTCGCTAACGCCTCTTTGCAAGCCGCTGCAGCCGAGACGCGCTGGAAAAATCATCGCGCTGCTATCGCCGAGCGCTCGCAACCCCTAAAGAAATCATCGCTTCAAGACATCGCATTGCGGACGCCGTGCGTCCGCCATTTTCATCGCATCGCACCGGATTTCGTCGCTCCCTCGCGGAGCGCCATTTCTTCGCATCCCAACACCATCGCACAACGCAACAGGCTCGTCGCATCGACTTCTCCCTCGCGGCAAGAAAGTCATCGCATCGGCGGCCTAGCGTGCAGAAGTTGGTCGCATCGTCTCCGCACGCATCAGCAGATCGGCGCATCATCCTCCCTTGCGGCAAGGATTTAACGCATCGCCGGCCTCGCGTGAGGAAAATCATCGCTACCACTTCTTTGCGACATTTTGTTGGTTTTGCTACTGAATTCAGGTACTTTGTGAGAGAAAGGGTCGCAGAGACCACTGCTTTGGATTTGAACCTTATTTTTGCAACCTCTGAACGAGAAAGGGGCGCAGAGACCCCTGCTTTGAATTTGAACCTTATTTTTGCAACTCTGAACGAGAAAGGGGAGCAGAGACCCCTGCTTTGAATTTGAACCTTATTCTTGCAACCTTTGAACTATTTTTGACAGTCCTTCAACAGCTATCCTATTTTTGACAAGTATTGTGGCTTTTACAGTTATTGGTCTTGTGATAAATCTGCCTTTATATAAAGATACTTATTTTTTATAACTACTTGTGTGGTGTCCCTTTGTAGTGTTCCTCACTGTGTTACTGTGTATGGTCATAAATGCTTCACACCCTGCCTCTGAGATAAGCCTACCTGCTCGTGCTACATTACCACAGGGTTGAGCAGGGGTATCAAGGAGGGTAGCCCTCTTACTCTGACTTAGGAAGAAGAGTCCCTACTTGGACAGTGGCCAGCCATTGCCAACTAGAGACCCCCATTTCTAACATTGGTGGTCAGCGGTGAGGATCTGGACTTGCATTTATGATCGCATACAATAATTATAGTGTACACTACTAGTGAGTGCAGACCATAACGTACCGCATACATTTTTGAGAGTTTTTGGATCCTATATTGTAATTGATATTGCCGGTGATTTTTCACCCGCACACATTTCCTGAGAGTTTTTGGGATCCTATATTGTGATTGATATTGCCGGTGATTTTTCACCCGCGCCCATTTTTGAGAGTTTTTGGATCCCATATTGTAATTGATATTGCCGTGATTTTTCACCTGCGCACATTTTTGAGAGTTTTTGGATCCCATATTGTAATTGATATTGCCGGTGATTTTTCACCCGCACACATTTCTGAGAGTTTTTGGATCCTATATTGTGATTGATATTGCCGGTGATTTTTCACCCGCATACATTTTTTGAGAAGTTTTCTTCTATCTTTTATTGATATTGCCCGTGATTGTTACAATGGGCAAGCCTATGTTTTATTGATATTGCCGGTGATAGTACCCGCATAAATTTTTGAGAATTGTTGGATCCTATATTGTGATTGATATTGCCGGTGATTTTTTACCCGCATACATTTTCTTGAGAAGTTTTCTTCTATCTTTTATTGATATTGCCCGTGATTGTTACAATGGGCAAGCCTATTGTTTATTGATATTGCCGTTGATAGTACCCGCATACATTTTTGAAAGTTTTTGGATCCTATATTGTGATTGATATTGCCGGTGATTTTTTACCCGCATACATTTTCTTGAGAAGTTTTCTTCTATCTGTTATTGATATTGCCCGTGATTGTTACAACGGGCAAGCCTATTTGTTTTATTATTGATATTGCCAGATATTGCTA
Organism: Calotriton arnoldi; assembly: GCA_963921515.1. NCBI lineage: Eukaryota > Metazoa > Chordata > Amphibia > Caudata > Salamandridae > Calotriton > Calotriton arnoldi. Next base: position 2,487,185 of record CAWUFW010000646.1, on the reverse strand, counting down.
CAATGGGTCTTGCTGAAATGAGACCTACCTTTTATATAGATGATCTGTTAACCTACAGTCTAGAGGAGCTAAGGGGGTTCTGTGAGGAGAAGGGCTTAGCAGTGAGTAGGAAGGAGACTCAGCTATCCCTGCAGACATCCCTGAGACTTTGGCAACAAGACAGATGGAGATTCTTGGAGTCCCAGTACACCTACCAAGAGGGTAGTTGGTCTGAGGGTGGCTCTAGAGAGTCTGAAGAGGAGGAAGAAAGTGTTATGGAATATCTCATAGGTGGGGAGTTCCTTGATGAGCCTAGTGCCTATGGTAGTGCCAGATTCCCCTCATGGTCCCCAGAGGAGTTGGGGGACAGGCGGGAAGGTCCCATAGGTAGGGAGTCCCTTGCTGGATCTAGTGCACAGGGTAGTGCCCAATCCCCTTCATGGTCCCCAGAGGAGTTGGACAGACAGAGGGAGAGGGAGTACCCGCTGGAATTGGAGAGGCTCCAAATAGAGATTGCCCAGCTGGAGGCGCACCTAGCGCAGATAGCAGAAAAGGAGAAGTTAGCTCCAGAGGGGAGGTTACCCCTGGAGCGCAGTTTTAATTGTCTGGATTCCCCAGAGAGGGTGGGTTCCAGTGGTGGCAGCAAAATTGAAGTATATAGTGATGACAGTGTAGTACACCCACCCAGGGATGTGGCACCTGACTTGAAGGAGGGGTTGATCTACACCAGGGGATTCAAGGACCTGAGATAGCTCCATTGGTGTGCAGTGTCCCTGAGGTGGATTGGGGAACTAGCGCAGGGGCCCATAGTCCTAGTGAAAGGAGGGATACTCTACCGACTCTGGATGAGAGGTGCAGGGAGAGGGGTTCCCCCGTGGTTGAAGTCCTGGTGTATGAGTGTGAGGACCGCCCAGAAGAGTGTGGGTTGAGTGATAGAGACAGTCAGTTAATGTCTCGCCCATTTCAAGAGAGTGGTGGGGGTACGTGTGTGAGGCACTGGATTGTGAGGTAAAGGTTAGCACCTGTGTGGAGCTGTGTAATCCAATTGTGGGAGAGCATATTGTGAGTTCCTGTTTTCCAGAGCTAGGCCAACACCTGTCAGATTGCGAGTTCTCTGATCCTAGGGAACTTGCACAGGAGGCAGACCTCTGGGTGAGTACCAGAGGCTCTGTAGAGGCATTAGGGAATGACCCTAAGAGAAGTGGTTCAGAAGTTTTCCAACCCAGAGTGCTGGGAAAGGTTAGGTGTGTTACAGCTGGGTCCCCTTGTTGTGAGGAGGTTGTAGGGCCTCACATCCTGTCTCGTGGGAGCAGGAGTGAGACTGGGATAGGTCCCGAAGTGCCCCAGCCTCAGTCCCCAGGACTGGATGGTTCCATGAGGGAACACCAGGTGGGGAGCCTAGTCTGTCTGGATGGACCGTCCATTGTGGGGGGTACCCCAGTGTTAGGTGAGCTGGGAGTGCCTGTAGTCAGGCCTCCATCAGTTCTTGTGCCTGGCAGTGCCACTCCTAGGGGAGGGTACAGAAGTCCAGTCTGAGGGATGAAAGGGGGAAAGAGTCCCCAGTGGAAGAACCAGTGGGTCAGGGGCCAGCCAGAAGGGCTGAGCCTCATAGGATTGGCCATGGTGACGCCACTTCTGTCCTGGGGCATCTTCACGCACTGTCAGAGGGACAGGAGGTCGTGAGCTCTGTGCCAGGCATACTGTCACGCAACACGCTAGGTATGTGTCACCCTCAGGAAGTCCTGGTTGGCCAGGCAGTTGTTCAGCCGCAGGGGTTGGTCCCTGGGTTGGTAAGTCAGGTCCAGGTGTTGTCTGACCTGGAGGGAGGGACAACTGTAAGCAGTGTCCCGACCATTTTTTCCAAGAGCACCACTCCAGGTGGGAGGGTGCAGTATGCTGGAAGGGGGGTGCAGAGGGAGGGAGTCCTCGCCTCTGACCCCGGTGCACCCTGAGGGTTTTTTCAGGTTGGTAGGTCAGTTGCAGGGTCCAGGCCCTGAACTGGTGGAGGGGTGTGTTTCCCTTGAGGGGAGCCTGTGTGCTCCCCAGGAAGTCCTGGGTGGCCAGGCGGTTGTTCAACCCCAGGGGTTGGTCCCTGGGATGGTAAGTCAGGTCCAGGTGTTGTCTGACCTGGAGGAAGGGACAACTGTAAGCAGTGTCCCGACCATTTTTTTCCTAAAAGCACCACTCCAGGTGGGAGGGTGCAGTATGCTGGAAGGGGTGCAGAGGGAGGGAGTCCTCGCCTCTGACCCCAGTACCACCTGAGGGTTTTTCCAGGTTGATGGATCAGTTGCAGGGACAAGGCCCTGAACTAGTGGAAGTGTATTTTCCGTGGGGGAATTGGTGTACTCCCCCAGAAGTCCTGGGTTGCCAGGCACAGGCCCAGCCTAAGGGTACAGACCCTAGGTTGGGGGCCAGGTTCAGGGTGTCCCCCTGATCTGGAGGAAGGGGCAACTGCTAACAGTGCCCCTCCCGGTTTGTGTTATGGAGGCACCTCTCCAGGTGGGAGGGTGCCGGGCCCCAGTAAAGGGGGCGGGGAGAGCCTCACCCCTGACCTCCGCCCAGTCTAAGGGTACAGACCCTATGCTGGGATACCAGTTGCAGGATAGAACCCCTGAACTGGTGGGCGAATTATGCAGGACACCTGCCTCAGGTGCCCTGACAATTCTGGAGGGGGGTACCGCTCCAAGTGGGAGGGTACCGAGCCCCAAAGAGAAGGACCGGGTGTGGGGGAGCCCACCCCAGTCGCTGGCCCCGCCGTTGGGTACAGGCCCAGGGCTGGTGGGTCAGTGTCAGGACGCGTTGCCTGACCTGACAGGAGGGAGAGTGGACAAAAGGTGCCAGATACCGGGGGTTACTGCCCCGCACTCTCTGATGCCACAAAAGTTTGAGAGCCCTGAGAGGTATAGGGCTTGGATTTTATCACTGACTACTGTCAGTGACTACTGGGGCTTGTTGTTTATCTGTTGGGACACACCTGGGGGCCAGTTAAGGTTAGATGCTGCACAGGTGGTATCCACAGGTGAGGGAAGAGTTCCCCATTGGTTATCTTAGTGGGCCCTAGGAGTGTGGACAGAGGGATCCACCAGGGTTCAGATTGGAGTAGAGCTGCCATATGCCCCTGCAGTTGCGGGCCAGTTCCGTGTTCTATCGCCCGAAGCAGGGAAGCCCATCAAAGTAGTGATTGGTCTACCCTGCGTTTTGGCTGGAAGGGGGTTGTGTTGGAAATGGCCCTTTTGCAGGGTCACCCCTAAACTTTTGCCTGCCTCCTGTATTTTTGCTGACCTGTTTCTGTTGGTTTTATGACTCTGGGCACTTTACCACTGCTGTTCAGTGCTAAAGTGCATATGCTCTCCCTTTGTAAATATGACTATGTGAATTGGTATATCCCTGATTGGCTTATTTGGTTTACCCGTTAGTCCCTAGTAGTGTGGCCTGTGTGTGCCCAGGGCTGGTAAACCAAATGCTGCTGGTGGGCCTGCAGCACTGATGTGTGCCACCCACAGAAGCAGCTTGTAAAGTGTGTCTCAGACCTGCCACTGCAGTGTCTGTGTGCAGTCCAGAACTGCCATCTTGGCTGTGAAGTGCACCCACTTCCCAGCCCCTGAACCTTCCCTTGGCATCTTGTAAGTCACCCCTATGGTAGGGTGCATTGTATGTGTAAGGTAGGACACGCCTTGCTGTGTGTAGCATGTCCTGGTAGTGAATTATGCCCCATTTCGTTTTTCACTACTGTAAGGCTACCTGTTCCTCATAGGCTAGAATGGGCAGTTTGACTATTACATTCTATAGTCCTAACTGACCCCAGGAACATGGTAGAAAAACGAATTTAGTATGCCTGAGCTCAGAATATTAAAATACATCTTTTAGTGAAGTTTATTTTTATATTCTGTGTTTGAAAAGACCACTTTTAGAAAGTAGGTATTTTCTTGCCTAAGCCTTCCAGTGTGCTCTGCTGTTATGTGTATTGGCTGTCTGGTTTTAGAGGGGCAGGGCAGGCTGAGTCAGACCTGGGTTGAATAGAGAGATCTGCATTTAGAGTGTGGGGAGGGGTGGCTCCTTGACCTGAATAGGGCTGTGCCTGGCAAGGTGAATGCTGGCTCCACCTCCTACTGTGTGTCTGCTAGCAGACCCCCTCTTTCTGAAAGGAAGAATGCAGCCTGGTAAAAGTGCTCCAGGCCTGAGCAGAACTGGTCCTGGCTAGGTTCAGTGACTTGTAGCTTCTGAGAACAAAGACTTTTGGGGTATAAATATCTGTGCTCAAACCCCTACAATTTGTATTGCTTTTGGATCTGGAGAGGAAACTCTGTCCGTGCCACTGGAGGAATCTGCAGGAAGTGACTGTCCCTGTGCTTGTGTGTTGTTTCTTGCACTGGCCTGCAGCAGTGACCACTGGACCTTGAAGAAGAGAGAAAAGGACTTTTGAGAGAACTTTTATTTTTGTTACAGCAATTACCCAAGGGCTAGGAAAAGAGCTAGCCTCCTGCTGGAGTCTCAGGCACATCAGACTCCACCACCAACCTCCTGCTTCCTCCCTGCGAGGATTGCTATCTGCTGATGAGGCTCCTGTGAGTTCCAGGGCCTCTAGTTTGCTTCAGAGAAAAGAGTGCTGGAAATCGACGCTAACGCCCCTTTGCGAGCCGCTGCAGCCGAGAGCGCTGGAAAAATCATCGCGCTGCTGCCGCTGAGTGCTCGCAACACGAAACCGTCGCTAACGCCTCTTTGCGAGCCGCTGCAACCGAGACGCGCTGGAAAAATCATCGCGCTGCTGTCGCCGAGCGCTCGCAACCCCTAAAGAAATCATCGCTTCAAGACATCGCATTGCGGACGCCGTGCGTCCGCCATTTTCATCGCATCGCACCGGATTTCGTCGCTCCCTCGCGGAGCGCCATTTCTTCGCATCGCAACACCATCGCACAACGCAACAGGCTCGTCGCATCGACTTCTCCCTCGCTGCAAGAAAGTCATCGCATCGGCGGCCTAGCGTGCAGAAGTTGGTCGCATCGTCTCCGCACGCATCAGCAGATTGGCGCATCATCCTCCCTTGCGGCAAGGATTTAACGCATCGCCGGCCTCGCGTGAGGAAAATCATCGCTACCACTTCTTTGCGACAGTTTGTTGCTTTTGCTACTGAATTCAGGTACTTTGTGAGAGAAAGGGTCGCAGAGACCACTGCTTTGGATTTGAACCTTATTTTTGCAACCTCTGAACGAGAAAGAGGCGCAGAGACCCCTGCTTTGAATTTGAACCTTATTTTTGCAACCTCTGAACGAGAAAGGGGCGCAGAGACCTCTGCTTTGAATTTGAACCTTATTCTTGCAACCTTTGAACTATTTTTGACAGTCCTTCAACAGCTATCCTATTTTTGACAAGTATTGTGGCTTTTACAGTTATTGGTCTTGTGATAAATCTGCCTTTATATAAAGATACTTATTTTTTATAACTACTTGTGTGGTGTCCCTTTGTAGTGTTCCTCACTGTGTTACTGTGTATGGTCATAAATGCTTCACACCCTGCCTCTGAGATAAGCCTACCTGCTCGTGCTACGTTACCACAGGGTTGAGCAGGGGTATCAAGGAGGGTAGCCCTCTTACTCTGACTTAGGAAGAAGGGTCCCTACTTGGACAGTGGCCAGCCATTGCCAACTAGAGACCCCCATTTCTAACAAGTATCATTTACAGTAATTCAAAAAATATCTACATTTTTAAAGATGAGAGAAGAATTTGGCAAATTATATTTTTAAAATAAAGGTCTAGCATAGAACCCAAACTAAAAGGACCAAAATAATGGTTTCTTAGATTAGATTATGTATCCAAAAGAGAATTGTCCAAATTCCAATTAGTGGGACATGACTACTCTACACTAATATAAGGTGGGTATTGTAAAATAGATGAATCTTAACAATTGAGGAGTCCAGTTTGGAAGAGAAGATGAAGGTTTATTCTAAGTTCAAAGGGTCCCATCCATCCACATAGACTGCCCTGCATCAACTGCTCACAAACCCTATAATTCTGTTACTCAAGGTTCCATCGCCATGGTATCACTCAAGCATAAACAATGTCTTGAGGTGGATACCTCAATACCACACACCTTCCCTCTTTATAAACAAAAAAAACAGTTATAAGGAACAAATAATAAAACATGAGAAAAAATATTACAATTATGCAACTAAAATATGAAAAATACATAAACTCCCCACTCTTCTTATTTTCTCTTCTCTTCCAAGATGAAGTCCTTAAAATGTGACGGCTGTTTTACGTTTCTTTTCTGTCTCTGTAGAAGCGAGTCCGTAGGAGCGGAATTACACACATTGTCCTCCACCAAGTTCTTCTTTAGAACAACCACCCTGTTAAGATTCCAAATGCGTGAATCCTCAGTTTTAATAGCATTAGTCATAATTGTTATCACTTTGTGTGGTTTCTGAAAAATACTTGAAGCCTTTCTCCCATAGGGAGCTCTAATCATGACCCAGTCACCAACTTTCACTGGTGTAATTTTTTCAGATTTCCTACAATCATAGTTAATCTTGCGAGCATAAATTTTTCCAGCTTCTCTGGCTTTCCACTGCCCATCAGACAAAAGCATTCCTTTCTTTGCTTCTGCATCATTCACCCAATGTGGTGCCACCAAAGTGTTAGGATATCCTCTTCCAAACAATTCAAATTGTGTCCTCCCTGTGATGGCATGGGGAGAAACCCTGTAAACCTCGATTTTTTTATTTATTTCTTCCTTCCAATCCAGGTTATTTTGTTTGGCCATGGTGATAGTTTCTTTTAACACATAGTTGAAGCATTCTACCATACCGTTCGTCTCAGGATGATATAATGAAAACCTTGCATGTTTAATGGCGCATTTCTCCAAAAATTCTTCAATTTCTTTGGAAACTAGTTGTACTCCATTATCAGTTAACAGGACACCAGGTAAGCCCTCTCTCCCAAACACATCATTCAAGAATGATATAACATGTCTAGTCTCAATGCCTCTAGATATTTTAAATTCTGGCCACCTTGAATACATATCAATGAGGACCAAGACATATGTCTCACAAACATTTCCTTGTATAGGCCCCATTATGTCTCGGGCTACTTCTTCCCATGGTTTTTTTGGACGATCCCTGACCACCATGGGTTGTACTTTGGGTTTTACACTCTTCTCACTCATAACACAAGGAACGCATTCTCTCACCATCCATTCAACTTGCAAATCCATACCAGGCCACCAGTAGGTCAACCTGAGTCTCTCTTTGGCCTTGGACTTGCCCTGATGACCCGCATGAGCCAAAGCCAATAGTTCCTGGCGAAGAGAAACAGGGGGGATAAGTCTGGTACCTCTAAACAAAAGCCCATTATTCTCAGACAGCTCATTTCTAACATTCCAATATTTTTCACCATCACCCTTAACTTTGGCATGCCAACCTTCCCTCAGTAAACACATAACTTCTTGTACTTCCTTGTCCATGGCACATGCATCACGCCACCTGTCTTCCTTAGGACCATCATATTCAATCTTGCATACCCATTCATCCTCCTCACCATTCTCATTGTCAAGACACTTTTCCTCTTCAGTACTTTGCACTAATCTTGAGAGAGTATCAGCTACCCTATTCTTTACACCAGGTAAGTATTTCATCTGAAAATTATATTCTTGCAGTGCAACCACCCATTTGGAAATTCTACTAGAGACCGAATCAATTCCCTTTTTTTTTTAAAGCTTGCACATAAAGGTTTGTGGTCTGTGCGTACCTCAAACTTAGTGCCCCACAGTAGAGTCTTAAGTTTTTTAACTGCCCAGTGGACTGCCAGAGCCTCCCTTTCGATAACGGAGTAGCATAGTTCTGCCCCTCGGAGACTGCAGGAGAGAAATAGAATTACATTTTCATTCAGAACCTTCACACTCTTGATGTAACACCGCTCCCAAGCCTTTCATGCTTGCATCAGTGATCAAGACCGAATTTCCAGAAGGATCAAAACTTCTTAACTTGGGAGTCTTCCCCAGCATTTTCTTAATATCTTTAAATTCTGTTTCACATGTTTCAGTCCATGTAAATTCAACACCTTAGCGTAGCAAAGCTCTCATATTAACACATCTCTCTGCAAATCCTTTGACAAATTTACTGTAATATTCTGCCATAACAAGAAATGTCATAAGCTCCTCCTTATTGGTAGGGGAAGCTAGGTTTTGTATGGCATCGACCAACTCATTTTTGGGTGTTACTCCATCACCAGATATAGTGTGACCTAAGTAATCTATGGAAGACTTTTTAAATTTGCACTTGTCAAGTCTAACAGTGAGATTAAATTGATCAAAACTTTGCAAAACCTGTCTTACTCTCACATCGTGTTCTTCCCCATCCTTTCCAAAAATCAATACATCGTCTTGATAAATCTTTACCCCTTCTGTCTTTTCAAGTGCTCTTTGAAACACGAAGGCTGCTGATACCAAACCAAATGGTAATCTAACAAACCTGTAGGTGCCGAAAGGTGTTATAAAGGAGGTAAGGTCTTTGGATTTGTCATCAAGTCTAATCTGATGATATGCAGATTTGAGATCTACAGTAGAAAAAACCTTGGCACCCTTTAGCAGCATGAGCATGTCAGAAATCTTGGGAAGGGGATATTTATCAACTACCACTTGTTTATTTAGTTCTCTTAAGTCAACACATAGGCGCAGACTACCATTCGCCTTCCTAGCGGAGCTAACCACTGTGTTCCTTCTACCTCCTCAATGATTCCATCATTTTTAAGTTTTTCTAGTTGCAATTTCATCTCTTCTCTTACAGCAAATGGCACACACGTACCTTACCAGATACCGGTTTGGCCCCATTAACCAATCGTATACTGTGAACGTAGTCACGAAGACACCCTAGTTCATTCCTAAACACCCTAGGAAAATCCTTTTTTAACATTTGAGCATAAATGTCATCTGAATCTTTTTGCACATTTACCTCTTTAACTTCAAAATTCACTTTTAATATGATAGGGGGATCACTATTGGGATCAAGAATCACTCCAAGATCTCTCTGGTGGAACCAGCTAAGAATGCTGTCACCCTTTTGAAATAAATATATCTTGGCATATCTCCCTTTATATTCTAATAAACCCCAAAAATAGCCAAAAGGTTTTATGGGTTCTCCTCCATAAGCACATGACCTAATGTCAGGTTTTAAAAATTTTATTTTGTCTTTGAGATAGTACAGATAAAATTCTTTAGAGACAATGGTAATTTTAGCCCCTGAATCAAACAACACTTTTGTCTCACTCCCTTCCACCTTTATCTCATCCAAAGGACCTTTCTTATCATTAGAAGTCACCTGTGAAACAATTTGACCACAATCAAAGTTAGTGTATTTATCACTGTCACTATTATACTCCAATCTGACAGCATTAACCTTTCCTTTGTAAGTTTTGGCTTTACAAACTGCAACAAAATGCCCTGTTTTTTTACAATTTGAGCCAGTAGATTTAAAAGCGGGGCACTTCTTGTCATTGGCAAGATGACCAATTTTCCCACATCTGGGGAGAAAAGTATTATACTTTTCAACCTTATAACTATTTTATTTCTATGGATTCTTTTTTTTTTTTAGGCACCTTTCACTAAGGGAACCACATCACCCTTAGATTCTTGTTTCGTAATAACTTCCACACATTTTAGGGAGTGCTCAATCTGTTTTGCCGTTATCAATACCTCATCCAATGAGGGATCATCTCTTTGCCACAAATCATCCCTGACCTTTTCTATATTACAACCAAGCATAAATTGGTCCCTTATCCTTTCTATTATAAGGGCACCAAACTTACATGAAGATGCTAACTTCCTTAAAGCCGTGACATAATTTTCTACCGATTCTCCATCATTTTGAGTCCTGCGACCAAAATGATAGCGCTCTAGAATGGTGCTAACCTTAGGTAGGTAATGTCCGTCAAGCTTCAATATACATATTTCATATTCATTCAGGTCTTCTCCCACAGTCTCTGGTAAGTGATCAAACACTTCTTGGCCCTCCGAACCCAGACAGTGTAGGAGAAGAGCTGTTTTCCTCTCTGCACTCAAAGAGGTACCACAAACTTTTGCATATCGTTCAAACACTTTTCTCCATTTTTGCCACTTAATGGGTGGATCTCCTGGTGACATTAGAAAAAACGGAGGAGCCGTGACATTTTGCATAGTGAAAGAATAAAAACAAAATAATACAAGTAACTATACAAGCTAACAAGAATAGGTTACACTCAGGGATGAAGTGATGAACTAATTGGGATAAAATGTGAAAGTATTAAATGTTCAATAGTACAGTAATGCTCTAAATTAGTATTGAAATAAATTGCGATACTATTACGTAAATAACGTTCAATAGTGGTGTATCTTGCTCTTGAGGGGAATAATAATGAGTACTTCAATAGTTAAAACGACCTTGAATAATAAAAAAAAAGTGACAACAAATGGAATTATTCCACACAGTATGTTAAAAAAAAAATTGTTTGCTTGCCTTACATTTTTCAGTAATTGGCACGCAGAGTGTGCATGTCACCGCAGAGATGTGCGTGTCACCGCAGAGAAATCCATGCCTTAAAGATTTGTCATCACAGTTGTGCGTGTAATCGCAGAGAAAACTATGCCTTAAATTTTTCAGTAATAGACACACAGGGTGTGTGTGTCACCGCAGAAGTGTACGTGTTTTCAACAATAGACACGCAGGATGTGCGTGTCACCGCAGAGGTGTGCGTGTCCCCGGAGGGTAATCGATTTCAGGCTTCACACTTAGTAAAAATGGCCACCGCTTAACAGACGTTGCGTGCGCAGCGTGCAGGCGTCACTGACTGTCATACGTAATTCAGAAGCTGTGAGGAAGACGTCGCGGCTGTAGACATCGTGAAGGCAGATGAATCCAGAGAAGAAAGGATCCTCGCACTGAAACAAACGCACCAAGTACCTTGTCTCGAGAAGTAAATGAGAGGCACACACGCGTATGATGTTTTTAGGTAGAGCAGGAATGAGCATGAGTGCCTCAGTGTTTGTGTTTGAAAAGCGAAGAGATGAGCACGCGCCGTTACATCCCAACCCTTTTTTTAATGTTATAATTGGGTGAATTTGCGCGTCGAGTGCTCCCAATTCCGTAACACAACAGAAAGTGTTCAATGCGCCCAAGGAGCGGTCTGGCTAGATCAGACAAGTGACTCCAAATAAATGGAAGTAAAGTGCTAAAGACAAAGAACTCACATTAGATGCTTTCAAGTGCAGGCATAAGATGTTTTCCAGTGCGGGCGTTATTTTCAAAAGCGGATGTCTGCTAGCCTGGGCATCTGTAAATCCAGTAAATCCAGAGATGAAAGTAAATCCAAAGGTGAAATGTAACGATGTTGAGACCCTGAACCTTGTTTAAAAAGCTGGAATTTGATGCCTCGCTCGTCGCCAGTGTAAAATAGATGATTCTTAATAATTGAGGAGTCCAGTTTGGAAGAGATGATGAAGGTTGATTCTAAGTTCAAAGGGTCCCATCCATCCACATAGACTGCCCTGCATCAACTGCTCACAAACCCTATAATTCTGTTACTCAAGGTTCCATCACCATGGTATCACTCAAGCATAAACAATGTCTTGAGGTGGATACCTCAATACCACAGTTATTCTCCTACCACAGTCTTAGCATAAATACATTCCCCACAAGGAACTTAACGATGACCAAGCGCAAAAATGGAACAGTAGTGTAATTACACCAAAAATAAAAAGACATAAATAAAGCAGAAATATCTAATCTCAAACTAAAAGTGGCAACAAAGAAATACTATGATATCTTGAAGGAAGTCCTCTCTAAATATGAAGAGGAAATCAAGAATAAAAATGGTCTAATTTCAAATGTGATGAACAGGACTATAGATTATGAACCGTATACTCCTATACAAAACCTTTGTCTCAAAAACAAGGGATCTACAGCAAAACTGACAAAGGGACAATATAAAAGACAGAGAAGGAGAGGCAAAAAAGAAACTACATAAAATGAGCAAGATCACAGGCAAAACAGACAAGCAGAAAATACCTCTGGTAATAAATATTTCCTCTAGAACTACTGCCAAACATACTGTATTTAGGAAATATTTATCTTTTTGTCCCAGCAGACACATTAATAAAGTAACTAAAGTTATTATGATTCACCAGAAAACGAAAAACTGGAAAAGTTTATTTTGCCAATACTCCTCATAAACATAAAGAGAAACCCCCTTGTAACTGTAGGTTTGGACTTGAAAACTCAAGACATTCAGCATAAACGGCATGTGGAAGGATTAGATGACAATTCCCCATAGATAGAGTGAGGAAATTGCCCAGAATTTTGATATTGTTGATTCAGTCATGGTGGAAACAGGTCTAAAGAAAGCATCCAAAGTTATCCCAATTTTGAAATCTGGCAATGTAAATTATATATTTTTTTATATTGTTGCAAATGATTTGGACAAAGTTAAAAACTCAGGATGTAGTGTAAATCTCAATAAAGGTAAAATGCAAGCACTCAGGAGCTTAAAATGTAATTCAGGGATTATCAGACAAGCAGACAACTGAGGCAATGTCGTGATCATGAACGTTTGTGACTATGATGAAGAAGCTAAAAAACAACTCAGTGTTTTGCTAAACTATAAACCTGTAGACAAAATATGATTAATTAAGGCACATAGCAGTCTGCAAGGGAAATAAAAAAAAATGTTTTCATAACAACCTTTTAGATGAGGAATAATATAAATAGCGAACAACTCTGTTCCCAATAACACTTTAAATTCACCTGACCAAAAATGCATAATATGGTAGATTTCTTTCCTGATGCCCCATAATATGAGCACAGGAACACGTACAGACAAAAACTGTATAATTAGATACACATCTTGCTCCTTTAGTCCCTACACTTCCTGTTTACATTACAAATTTCAAGGACCTAATAAAACAGCTATACGATATGCCTTTGTATAAAATATTTACTAGTCACCATGGACATTAAGAGCATATATACTAATATTCAAGGTGAATACATCTTGAACTTAGAAGAATTTTTTGCAAACAATATCTGCCAGTTTCTTGTTGGGACATATAGAATTTGTCTTGAACAATATTTTTTTCTGTATCTATCGCAACATTTACCTTTTTTCACACTGTCGATAAGATAATATATTAGAGTCATTACCTTAATGATGACCTCAAGATTTGGAATGGATCAGTTGAAGACCTTTTCGCTTATCACACATTCCTGAACAATAATTCTTATAATGTCAATTCTTCACTGGAAACACTCAGGAGCAACACTATATTCCTATATATTAAACTGTGCAATCACAACAGCAAGTTGGAAAGTAGGCAACATAGAAAGCCCACAGTAGCAAATTTCACTGTACACGTTTGTGAATGTAAAAATAAAGTTTGCTGACAACCAGGCAGTGGTCCACTGCCAACACGTAAACGTTTTTTTAAAGAAACTAGCTGCATTTAAAAAACATGCTTTATTTTAAAGCAATAATAGACATGGAAGTCTGCTGACTCCAGCAGGCCACCATACCAGTGATGGCCTTCAATCATAGCGAGTCGCAATTTGCAACTTACCATATAAATATTTATGAGGTAGGACGGATTAAGGCCCATTGCAATTCGGAATTTTAAGAACTGACCTATTAGTGCACAGATCGGTTCTTAAAGTTCCTTACTGAGGAACGCAAAAATACTGATCACAAATTATGACCAATAAATAGCACATCTGGAACAAAGTCCCTGATAAACCATGTTCTCCCTTACGTTTTCTTACTAAGAATAGTATGAAAAAAAATCATGTTTATGCTATAATTAACAGTGGGATATTTTGAAAATAGACCTTGATTTAGCAAACGTTTTACCTAATTAAACACTAATTACGTTTTGTAAAGCAGGAACATCACATCCTAAACTAAGCCGCAATAACACACTTCACTACTTTGAACAACAATAGCTGGCTCCATAAACCACCCAATGGTTTCTACAAATGTGTTTCTTGTATATTGCTGCAACTATGTTAAGGACAAATGCACTACATTTTACAATGCAGATGGCATTAGGAAATACACTATCAGAGGTTTTATGAACCACAACACAAATTATTTTGTCTATATGAATTACTGCGTGTCGGAAAACGTTTACATAGAGCCTACCAAAAGACCCATGAAATACAGTTGGAAGGAATTTATCAAGGCACTGATCAATAAGGATGCCATCTACCCCATTGGTACGTACCTTTGGAATACACACCAAGCCTGCGATTTGTTAGACTGGTGGGGATTCAGTACTTACTATTGAATCGAGGTGGAAATAGAAAACATACATCGAGAATTATGGAACAAAATAGATCAACACACTATGCAGTGTCAAATATGAATTCAATTTGTATCAAGAACTATTTACATATCTGCAATTATGACCGTATGCTAATTTCCAAATGCTTACTTTATGCAGACTGTCATAGTCTATGCCATCATTTCCAAAACTGTGGATCGCGACACACTGGTGAGTTGCCAACCGATTTCTGGTGGGTTGTGAAAGAGCAATTAATAAAGATGCCTTTACATTTTGTATTTATCTTGTCACATATGCTGTGCTTCACAGACATAGGTCAAATGTACGGCTTTGTCTTCTGTCAAATTACTGCCTATTCTTTTAACATGGGAATTGGTATTTACTTTTCGTTCTGTGACTACAAAGAGTTTTTTGAAGGGAACTCTGTAACAATCTTGCTAGGGGTACATGGAGTGTAAAAGGAAAGGCTGAAGGATGCAATTGTTTTGTAACACAACAAAACTTAAATGCCTGAAAATGAATTGTACATATATTTCTGAATATATCAGCAATTCAGAAAGCAAAAATGAAGCACATTTTTGTAATTCTGTAGTGTGATGGAAGCAAAGATTTTATTAGGATCAAAGCAAATCAAGACACTTTTACTTGATTATATGCAAATGATAAATATTCACTGAAACCTGATGTCCACATATTATTATTTGTGTGCTATATAGGTTTATCAGTAAAACTGCATGTTTGTGTATATTTAGTGGCCAAAATGTGCTGTCTGTAAATGACAGTGTGCTACCGCACAATGCTTTAGCAATATTTTTGCTCCAAAATGCACCACCAGCTACATACTACACCCTTACCACTCTCCTCCTGTGTGAAGCTAGGATTTTTCACAATCCCTAGGACTTCAGGGATGTAACACTGATGTCAGCAGCCCCACTCTGAAAATTGTTCTAGCACCATTAAGGCAAAGGTCCTGAACTATGGGCAAGATGCATCAATACTGGGAACAGAGATTACCTAGTTGCGATTTTCTGTGAATCGCAATTAGGTAATCGCTATTCCTAATATATGAAACTCAGAGTATCATTTGGCGATTCCTAGTGGGTCGCAAATCGACCTACCTCATGAGTATTATTGAGGTAGGTCACAATTTGCGACCCGTTAGGAATCGCTAAACTCACAGGGATGGTGACCTGCTGGGGTCAGCAGACCACAACGTCTGTGATTGCTTTTAAATAAAGCAATCATTCTTTTTTTAAATGCAAAGTTTTCTTTTCATTCTTTAAGAGTAGGCAATTGTCCGTGGGGGCACAAATGTTTTTATGAACATTCACAAAGAGTAAGGGGTCCCTTGGGGACCCCTTCCCGTTTGTGAATGGGTTACCACCTACTTTAAGTAGGTGGTAAAATGCAAATGTTTAGCAACCGCATTTCGTTCGCTAAACATTCTTACATGCCACCACGATATGGTATACATACACACACAATTCATAATGCTCTCGGCCTCGTTATAACAAAGAAATACATTTGAGGCCTTACCCCATACCCTGCTATAGAAGGAGTTTTTCCAATTTCCTAGAATCACTGGTATCAACACTATATTTTTTCCAGAAACCTTGTGATTTTAGTGAACAGATGCCACAGGCCAGCACCCCTCTCTGAAAAGCATTTCAGCTCCAGTGCAGTTCACTACCTACCACTTTTATGGGTAAGATCAATATCTTGGCTTGGTCAAGGTCGTGACATTTACAAACAATTGTTGTTAGAGAGGAACACATTTTTTTTTAAAGAGTATGTTATTTTGGTAATACACAAATGTAATTTTATAATCGGTCTCCAATCCTCTGCATAGTAAATAATGCTTAATTCTATTACAGGATTGGGGTTTTCAATGGATACTGTGATTCCCTTTCTGTAATTACGAAATGCTGCTACAGCACACCTTCATTTCGTTTATACATACAAGCACCAAGAGTCGAACCTGTTCTATAACTGTAAAGGTTCAATATCTTCTTTTACAGTTTGTCTGTAATGTTTTTTTTTCATAGGACCTTTATATATTTCAATGGTGCTCCTGAACTGTTGATCTTTTATTTTCAGTTTGTGCCAACTAGTGGAGGTTTTCTCTTTGGGCCAATCAGTGGAGGATGTTCATCTTCTTCACAGTATCCCAATCATCTGTGGAATGACACAGTATCTTTGATAGACTCATTCCAGATGTCTAGAGAATCTGATAATGTATGAACTCTAGTCTGGTAGTATATATATCCATGCACATGGTATTTGCATAGCATGAAACTAGCCGAAAAGCCCTTTACACATTAAATTATACATTAAATTGTACAGAAAATGAGTAATAGGATGAGTAGCTGGTTATTGGTTTATTAAAACTTTGTGATGTAGTGTTCTTTAAAGCGATGTGTCTT
This sequence comes from Calotriton arnoldi, assembly GCA_963921515.1. NCBI lineage: Eukaryota > Metazoa > Chordata > Amphibia > Caudata > Salamandridae > Calotriton > Calotriton arnoldi. The sequence continues at coordinate 2,470,491 of CAWUFW010000646.1, read as the reverse complement.
CAATTCTTTCCTAAATTGGAGCAGGATTGGGGTGATGCTTAGAGCCACTTTACTAAGAGCAAATTTAAGATAAGCACAACCTTGAAAGGCAGAAGCACTTGAGTAATCAGAATGTCTTTGTGGATCACTTCCTTATCTTCAGACTCTGCTTCCTTCACAAAATATGATCACAATTCCTGGATTTACCATACAACATTAAGCTTGCCAATGTGCTTTCATCTGTAACTCCTACTTCAACTGATTTCCAGACTTGCATTTCTTCCTGACCCTTTAACATTATTGCCCTGCTTGATGACCCACAAATGAAAATGTGGGTTTGTCCTTATATTTTCCCTTCCAGTACTTTTTCTGTGATTTACAAATGAATACCTAGAATTGCTTGGAATAGAAAACGGCCTCGAAAGGTTACCCTCCCAATTACAAAGTATGCACGTCTTTTCCACAGCTGCAAACTGTGAATTCTCACATGTATTATCCCAAGTGGTTGTGCATCTAATATGACCACTGATGATCTTTTTGTGATTGAACCCAATGCAATATATTCAGGTTACACAATGGACTCGCCACAGTCTTAGGGCTGGACAAAATGTAATAAGCTAAATGCATCATTACGTGACCCTTTAGATGGCAGCCTGCAAGAAATTACCACACCAGTGTGACATACATTTAAGGCAACCCCCGGTGTGACAAGCCCATATTTAGGACAAATGTGCACTATACAAATGCTCCACATTAGTGAATAAGGAAAATGCTACTTACCAGTATGCTTCTGTTCTTGGCATGTAGAGCTGCAGATCCACACACTATGCATAGATCGCCATCTGGAGTTGGGCCCGGATGTTTGCACTTTGTTGTTGTATTGGAATAAGTCTTTGGAAGTCACAAGATAGGCGACTCCTCCTTTGGACAATAGTGCGCATGGGCATCGACTCCATCTTCAGATTGTTTTTTCGCCAAGAAGGGAAATGATGGAGTTTTGTGAGAAACAGAAAGAGATGTCCATGTATGTTGTATCTAATTAAGATAATACTGGAACAGATAAAGGTAGCCGGGGAGGTGGTTGGGCGTGTGTGGATCTGCAGCTCTACATGCCAAGAACAGATGCATACTGGTAAGTAGCATTTTCCGTTCGAGGCATATGAGCTGCAGATCACACACTATGCATAGATTGCATAGCAGTACTTCCCTTTAGCGGCGACCACCAGTATCTGTTGCAGTGGTTTGAAATAGTGTTTTGAGTACAGCCTGGCCCACACTAGCTTGTTGTTTTGCCTGCACATCTATACAATAGTTTTGTGAATGTGTGCGGTGTAGACCATGTAGCTGCTTTGCAGATGTCATCTAAGGGAATGTTCCCTAAAAATGCCATGGAAGCCCCTATTTTACGCGTAGAGTGGGCTTTAGGGGGAATAGATAGTGTACGTTTTGCTTTGTGGTAGCAAATTTGTATACATTTGACAATCCACCTCGCAATCCCAGATTTTGATATAGGATTGCCTTTATGTGGTGGTGAGAAGAATACAAAAAGTTGTTTTGTTTTGCGAAAAGGTTTTGTTCTGTCAATGTAGTAAAGGAGGGCTCTTTTCACGTCTAGTGTATGAAGAGCTCTTTCTGCTACTGTTTGTGGTTGCAAGAAGAATACTGGCAACTCTACAGATTGGTTGAGATGGAAGGGAGAAATAACTTTAGGAAGGAATTTGGGATTCGTCCTGAGAACCACTTTGTTATGATGAAGTTGTAAAAATGGTTCTTGAATAGTTAGTGCCTGTAACTCACTGACTCTTCTGAGAGATGTGATGGCTACAAGGAAAGCAACTTTCCATGTAAGAAATTGGAGCTCACATTTATGTAGAGGTTCGAATGGAGGGCCCATTAATCTAGTGAGGACGATGTTTAGATTCCACACTGGAGAGGGTGGTACCCTGGGAGGAATTATTCTTTTGAGGCCTTCCATAAATGCTTTAATGGCTGGTACCCTGAACAATGACAAATGTTGTCTATTTTGTAGGTAAGCTGCTATGGCAGCGAGATGCAATCTAATGGATGTGTATGCTAGATTACATCTTTGAAGATGCAGCAGGTAACATATAATGTGTTGAATGGACGCATCTAGAGGATTGATTGTGTTATTGGTACAGTATATAACAAATCTTTTCCACTTGGCTGCATAGCAGGCTCTAGTGGTGGGGCGCCTAGCCTCTTTGATAACGTTCATACAATCAGGTGGAAGATTGAGGTAACCAAATTCTAGGACTTCAGGAGCCAGATCGCTAGATTGAGTTGTGCTGGATCTGGATGTCTGATTTCTCCATGGTTCTGTGTTAAGAGATGTGGGGAGAGGTGTAGTTTTTGGTGCGGGACTACGGATAGTTCCAGCAATGTTGTGTACCATGGTTGTCTGGCCCATGTTGGAGCAACTAGAATCAGTGTTAGTGACTGTTGTTGCAGCTTGCGCACCACTAATGGAATGAGTGGGAGAGGCGGAAAAGCGTACGCAAATCTGCCTGACCAATTCATCCATATCGCATTGCCTTTGGACAATGGGTGTGGATATCTGGCGGCGAAGCTTGGGCATTTTGTGTTGTAATGTGTGGCGAAGAGATCTATCTCTGGATGCCCCCAAATTTGGAAAAATGGTTGAAGAACTTGTGGGTGAAGTTCCCACTTGTGAATTTGTTGTGTTTGACGACTTAACAGATCTGCCATCTGATTCTGAATTCCTGGAAGATGTTGGGCTAAAAGGAATATGTTTTGAGGAATAGCCCACCTCCATATGCTCTGAGCTAGTTGAGAGAGCTGTAGAGAGTGCGTCCCCCCCTGTTTTTGTAAATAATACATTGCTGTGATATTGTCCGTCCGGACTAAGACAGCTTTGCCTAATGTTTGTTTCTGGAATGCTTTTAATGCCAGAAAGATTGCTAGTAACTCCAAATGATTGATGTGGAGTAGCTTTTGCTGAGGTGTCCACGTGCCCTGTATGGTGTGATGTAGTAGATGAGCCCCCCATCCGGTGAGCGATGCGTCTGCTGTTAGCACGCTCTGTGGAACTGGCTCTAGGAACGGTCGCCCTTTGGAAAGGTTTTGGGTGTTTCACCACTGCAGAGAGCGATGTGTGCAGCCGTCCACCAACACCAGATCTGTTAGCTGACCTAGAGCTTGGTTCCACTGACGTGCCAAGCATTCCTGTAAGGGGCGCATCTGGAGTCTTGCATGCGGGACTATGAATATGCAAGAAGCCATCATCCCTATTAGTTGCATAAACACTCGAGCTGGAAGGGAGTGTTGCGGCTGGAATTTTGTTATAAGGGCTTGCATGCTTGCTATCCTGGCTGGATTGGGGTATGCAAGGCTTTTTAAGGTGTCTCTTGTGGCACCTAGATATTGTTGGATGTGGGACGGTTGGAGGTGAGACTTTGTGAGGTTTATTGTGAACCCTAAGTCGTGAAGTAGTTGGATTGTGGTGTGTGTGTGATTTACACACTGGGTATGCGACCTGGCTTTTATGAGCCAGTCGTCCAAGCATGGGAAGACGTGAATTTGTTGTCTTCTTAAGTGGGCTGCTACGACTGCCAGACATTTTGTGAAGACTCTGGATGCTGTGGTGACTCCGAATGGGAGCACCTTGAACTGATAATGTTGACCATCCACTACAAATCGAAGATATTTTTTGTGAGCAGGGTGAATGGGAATGTGGAAGTAGGCGTCCTTGAGATCTAAGGTGGTAAGGAAATCGCCTTGTTTGAGTAGAGGAAGGAGTTGTTGAAGAGTGACCATATGAAAATGGTTTGACTGTATGTAGAGGTTTAATGGTCTGAGGTCGAGGATGGGCCTCAGGGTTCCGTCCTTCTTTGGAATGAGAAAATACAGTGAGTAGACCCCTGTGTTTTGCTGATGATGGGGAACTGGTTCTATTGCATGTTTTTGTAGGAGGGAAAGTACCTCTTGTTTGAGAAGCGTTAAATGGTCTGTTGACATTGGACGCTGTTTGGGTGGTATGTTTGGGGGAGTTGAAGTGAGTTCCAGGCAATAACCGGATTGGATGATTTGTCTCACCCACTTGTCCGTGGTAATGGTGTTCCAGACAGGTAGGAACTGTAGTAATCTTCCCCGACTGGAGTGGAATGGTCTGGGGGAGTGGAGGGAAGTCATTGTTTGGAGGTGGAGGCAGTACGAGTATTGACGGTTTTGCCTCTACCCTTGTTGTTATTGCCCCTGTAGCCCCCTCTGTAATAACCTCTGGTAGATGAGGTCTGGGTGGGACTTTTATAGGACGTGGAGGAGTTATCCGTGGTAAAACCTCTAGAGGCGCCCCTATAAGAGGAGTGACAAAAGGAACTTCTGGGAGTTTGCGATTGCAAAGCTCCCATGGATTTGGCTGTGTTAGTGTCTTTTTTCATCTTTTCTAAAGATGAATCCACACTAGGTCCAAATAAATGTTCTTGGTCAAACGGCTGATTTAGTATGGCAGTTTGAACTTCGGGTTTGAACCCTGAAATACGGAGCCATGCGTGTCTACGCAAAAAGACACTGGTATTAATCGCCCGTGAGGCTGTGTCTGCAGCATCCAGAGCACATCGAATGGAGGTATTTGTTATAATCTTGCCTTCCTGGATGAGATCATTGGCTCTTGTTTTGTATTGATCTGGAAGGTGTTGTAGTAGGGTCTCTAGTTTGTCATAGTGTGCCCTATCGTACCTAGCCAGCAAAGCCTGTGTGTTGGCAATTCTCCAAATGTTAGCTGCCTGCGACGCTGTTCTTTTACCAGATGCGTCCAAGAGTTTTGACTCCTTATCAGGAGGTGGAGCATCGCCTGAGGTTTGGGAGTTCGCCCTTTTCCTGGCGTTAGAAACTACCAAAGAATCTAAGGGAAGTTGCCCTTTAATGTAAACAGGGTCAGCTGGGGCAGACTTATATTTCTTTTCAACTCTGGGGTTAATGACTCTAGCCCGTACAGGATCTTTAAAGACTTCAGGAGCGTGTTTGATTACCCCTTTCAACATTGGGAGAATAGAAGTGGACCTTTGAGATGGTGCGAAAGTGTCCATAAGGAAGTCTTCTTCTATAGGGTCTGTGTAAATCTACACCGTGGTATTCTGCGGCTCTGTGTATGAGCTGAGTGAACCCTATAGTGTCCTCTGGAGGGGATGGTCTAGATGGGTAGACATCATCTTGTGGTGTGTCAGGAACATCTGGTGTGCCATAATTGTCCCATGGGTCAGTTGGGATATTAGGAGGGCTAGGTTCTCCTAAAGGTTGATCATCGCCCTCGTACTCAGAAGGGTCCTCATCATCTTGAGGTGGAGGAGATTGTGAGGGTATTGGAGATGGAATAGGGGAGATGTGGTGTGGAGGAGGAGTTGGAGAAGGAATTCTGAAAGGAGAAGTGGTATTGTCTCTTTTCTTTAGGGGGAGTGGCGCTGGTACAGGTCTGTCCAATTTCCTTTTCCTGGAAGGGCTAACTATAAGCCGACCTGTATTTGGGTCTATTTCCAGAGTCTTTTGGGTTGGATCAGGTTGGAAAAGCTCTCCTCTGTAGTGTGTGGTTTCGGTGATGATTTTTTCGGGTCCGAGTGTTTTTGTGGCACCGATTTTGGAGTTGTTTTATGCTTTTTAGGTTTGGAACCGGGAGTTTTCTTTGGTTCCATTGGGGTCTTTGGAATCGGTTCCGATAATTTTCTCTGCTCCGAAGGTTGAGCGCCCGCAGTTTTCGGAACCGGTTGTTTGTTCGGTTCCGATGTTATTTTCGGATCCGAAGGCTCGGTGCCCGTGGGTTTCGGTGCCGAATGGGCCGATGTGGAGCCCGGTCTCGGTGCGGGCGAAGACAGTGGTTTGTCTCTGGGTTTGTCTTTTGGCCTCGGTGCCGGGGATGGGGTTTCGGTACTGAGGGTAGGCAGGCTCGAGCCCTTGCGGCCTGAAGGCTTGTGTGGCGACTTCTTTGCCGAGCCGGAAGGCGGGGCGTGGGAAGTTTTGTCCCGGTGTGCACCTAGGCCCGAAGGTGAAGGTGTTACCGAAGCCTTTGTAGGAATGGATGGGGGGGGAGGGGTCGACGTCAGTACTTACGACCCGTTGCCCCGGAGTGATGTCTTTGACGTCGGAATCGTCGGCTTCGGAGGCGCTGATGATGCCCTCTTCGAGTTGTTCCTGCTCCGGTACGTTGATGCCTTCCTGGAAGATATCGTCCGGTATCGATGTGGAAGATCGAGCCATGCTTCTTCGAGCTCGACGATCCCGTATGGTTTTCTTGGAGCGGAAAGAGGCACAAGCCGGACAGTCTTTGGCCTCGTGCTCGGGCGAAAGGCAGAGGTTACACACCTCGTGAAGATCGGCGTGGGGAAACTTGGATCCACATTGAGGACACTTTTTGAAAGGAGTCCTTTCCATGAGCCACAAGGCCTGATGGCGCAGCTAGGCCCGAAGGCCTGCGTCAACGACCGGAATCGAAGAGTTCGAGTTTGTAGAGATGCGCGCCGAGAAGGATAACGCGATCGAAAACAATACCGAAGAAAGGGTGAAGGATTGCGCGTCGAAAGTTAGAACGGTAGCGACACCGAACTGGAGCACGACGAACACATCCGAGGCCGATGGCGGAAAAAAACAATCTGAAGATGGAGTCGATGCCCATGCGCACTATTGTCCAAAGGAGGAGTCACCTATCTCGTGACTTCCAAAGACTTATTCCAATACAACAACAAAGTGCAAACATCCGGGCCCAACACCAGATGGCGATCTATGCATAGTGTGTGATCTGCAGCTCATATGCCTCGAACACATTTTTACAGCGAAAAAGCTTTTGTTCGATTGTCAACAATCCTAGTTAGGAAATAGTTAAAAATTCAAAAGTGGTGTGATTGTGAACTATACCTTGCATACAATTTCGATGCCACAGGAGTTATCTCCATGACTCTGGACTCCAATTTTTTCGACTCTGCTGATCACTCCAAGTGGAACATCAAGAATAAAATTTGGGTCCTAATAAATTAAACACAATTATTTTAATACAATATACAATGGCTCAGAGACGTGGGTAGTTGGGATAGAATTCATAAATAGCACATGATTTAGATCTTCCAGATAGGAAATGTGTTGTGCCAAGGAATGAAAGCTTGTGCAACAAATTTGCCCTTGAGAACTCCCTAGCCTTCAGAGGTAATTGAAACATGCCATATTGAAATAAACAATTCAATCGGGTGGAGTTGGAAATCTTTCACTGAATTGCCTGTATTTGCTGATACTTTATTTTTTCAATGTCTGTACACAACAAGGTGCGCTCTACAACAACATATGGTAATGCCCTGAGATACAGGTTTATGGAATAAGATCAAAGTTCACCTTTTTGCAGTGTTAAAGACCCTCACAAATTTAACTGCAAGGAAAATGCTACTGGAATCTGGAGCGACCATTGCTATTGAAATACATGAAACTTCTACATTATCACAAAATTGATCGCAAGGTAAAACATTGCAAACTGTGAGGCAGCAAGACATTTTCCAATTTTGCCTCAAGGCCTAGAAACATAGATTGGTGCATGATGGTAAAGAAATTGATATGCTCTAACAGGATTTGCCTCCGAAAATGTACAAAGATAGGGTGATACTGGAATAAACTACATTGACTTGATTAGGTCCCCTGGTGCTGTATCATGTTGCCAAAATGTTTTGTGTCCCGAAGAACAGAGTACCTCCTTAACAGTAATTAATGCCTACCAATTCAGAATTTATATCTGTTTTTTTCTCGGTTCACACATTGATCTCATCATGCTTCCCAGAGATGTCAATAAGCATACATCTTTTGGGAATCTTCTGGATGTATGCCTCATTTTATGTCATTAGTTGATGTTTAAAAAAAGCAATAAGAATGTTCTTAAAATGTACTAAATGACAGGGGCGCAGGTAAATACATTATTACATTACCTTTAAGAGGTTACAAGCTACAGAAAAAAAATAACCAACACAATTCAATAGGATGGCAATTTTGAAGTACATGCATGCATGAGTTATTTGCATAACCGCTTTCGGCACCGTCTTCCACAACACCCTAAGTGCTGGACTTCACAACGCCGGCATCCGCAACAAAGCCCTCGACTGGATCAGCTCCTTTCTCACCGGCCGAACACAGATAGTCAGACTTCCACCTTTTCTCTCAGAACCCACAGAAATCAGCTGCAGAGTGCCACAGGGCTCCTCCCTGAGCCCCACCCTTTTCAACATCTACATGGCCCCGCTTGCAACCATCGTCAGAAACCACAGACTCAACATTGTCTCCTACACCGATGACACCGAACTAATCTTCTCCCTCTCCGACGAACCCACAGCCGCCAAGAACAACTTCCACAACGGAATGAAGGCAGTAGCCAACTGGATGAAGGACAGCTGCCTCAAGCTCAACTCAGACAAGACCGAAGTCCTCATCCTGGGCCCCCAATCTATCCGTCTTGGACGACTCCTGGTGGCCCGCAGCATTCGGAACCCCCCCACACCCACGGACCACGCACGAAATCTCGGCATCATCCTGGACTCCTCGCTCTCAATGAACCACCAGAACAACGCCGTCTCATCCTCCTGCTTTCACACTCCGCCTGCTCCGAAAGATCTTCAAGTGGATCCCCACAGAGACAAGGAAAACAGTCACCCACACATTCGTCAGCAGCAGACTCAACTACGGCAACGCACTCTACACCGGCACCACAAAAAAACACCAAAAGAAGCTGCAAAGCAACCAAAACACCTCCGCCAGACTCATCCTGAACATCCCTCGCTGCAGCCACATCACCGAGCACCTGAGAAACTTCCACTTGCTCCCGGTCAACAAAAGGATCACCTACAAGCTCCTCACGCATGCCTACAAAGCCCTCCATAACGCCGGACCCGCATACCTCAACCACCGCCTCTACTTCGACACCCCCACCAGACATCTCTGCTCCGCCCATCAGGCCCTGGCCACCATCCCACAGATCCGCAGGACCACTGCTGGACGAAGATCCATCGCCTACCTCGCTGCAAGGACCTGGAACGCCTTTCCTCTGCATCACAGGCAATCACCATCTCTGCCTCAATTCAGGAAGGACCTCAAGACCTGACTCTTAGACTGAACAGCAGACCCCCCCCCACACCTACCAGCGCCTTGACACCCTTACAGGTGAGTAGTCACGCTCTACAAAACCCTTATTGATTGATAACAGGATCCTACTCGAAATGCAGTGGAATGCTGTAGAGGGGAAGCTGAGATTTCATCAACACTTGTTCTATAAATTTGAGCTTCCACATTACATTTACAACACCTATTTTCTAAATGCCTGTTTTTAGCTAAGTATATAGATTTTAGTTAAAATATGTTTTTTCCGAGAAAATACTGCATAACAATTGAGCTACTTAGGGATACCACCCCTCACAATGCAAATTGCTGAAGTCAGGATTGATTTCCTATTTTCCTACTCCCATTACTTTTTTTTGTTTTTAGAAAAATATACAGTAGGGAACAGGATCTAGTCTGAATTCAATCAGAGAAACAATGTGCATTAACTAACGGGAGGCCATGAACTTGGAAATGCATAATCACGTCAGAAATGAATTATGATTTACAAAGAGAACTGCACAGCCAATATGTCTTACCTTTGAAAAGCATTAGCTGACCTTTTGGCTTTGCCAATGTTTGTTGCTGAAGCTTAACAGCCACAGCAAAACAGAAACAAGCAGTGGTAGAGACAATAGTTCTGGCATTGGCCGTCAGCCTTCTGGCAATTCTTGTTTTGCTTTGTCATGGCTTTTGCAAAACTTTATTGTTTGGGAATATGCCGGGCCCTAAGCGATCTAAAAAAATTAATAAACATTGGATACAGGCAAAAATCTTTCTTTGGTCTCAATAAAACAAACATTACCATAGTACTCCATGTCACTGAAGGCATGCTGTAACTCATAGTAAAGTCAACCAATGGCTGAAGTGGGCTGATGTATTGCACCTAATGCATTCTGGAGTGAGTAGAAGAAAAATGTGAATGACACCAACCACAGACTAATGGATGAAGTCTGGCTGAAAACCCCTACAAATAACTATGGTATGTACATAATTTTAGAAAAATCAAAAGGTCTTGACTACACAGACTTAGAAAAGTCAATATGTCTGGCATTGGCTGCAAGCCGTGTACCTCTAAGAAAGAAGGAAAGAAACAAGGAAAGAAAAAAGGAAGAGGAGAGGAGAGAAAAAAGGAAGGAAAGAAAGAGAAAGAAGGAAAGAAAAATACCCAGAAATATACGAAAGCAAGAAAGAAAGAAGGCAGGAAAGAAAGAAGGCAACAAGAAAGAAGGAAAGAAAAAACGAATGAAGACAAGGAAGAAGGAAAGGAGAAACAAAGAAGAAAAGGAGAAAGAAAGAAGGAGTGAACGAAAAAAGTAAAAAGAGGATAACTTAATACTGAACAAGTTCAAATGGACACGATCTGGTATGCTGTGAAATAGCAGCAGCCAGAAAAGAAAAGCACTCCAAAAGGAATTTACAACAGCATTGGCAAGATACAGGATCTGATAAAGATGGAATGGGCCATGTGGTCACATCAGAAGTTTACTGCTATCACATCAGGCTCTAAACACTGATAGCCGTGACACAATAGATCCCCCCCTGATGCTGCGATGCTAATTCGATGCCCTGGACCAATGCATACCCACTTTTGCTACATGTGGACTTGTGCTAGAACAAACACCTGAGGAAAATACTTCCCTCCTACCTCGCCTCCCTCCCACCCAATCACAGGCCCACCTGAGCTCTGTCCGATCATGTCTAAACCTTGCTCCTAACAGCAAATTCTGCACCACTTCCTTGCAACTATCTATTTGCCACAGCCAGCCCTTGCACATTTTCCCTCCCCAGTTCTTGTTTTCCCCCCTAAACAGTGTTTATATGACCGGATACACGCAGCACGCTCCTGTCTCCTTCACTAATTTTCACCCAATCCCTCCCACCAACAGATTAGCTGACAACTAAGTGTGACTGTTTGTATTCGTGTTTATAATACTGTGTTTCTTTCCAATACATTGTTTCACTACCACTATATACCACAACGAGTTGTCTTGCTACATGTGCTGTTCGCAATGAAACGCACAATAAAAATATTTTACAATAAAGAAGATCAGGCTCTAAACACAAAAATAACACTAAAGTAATTATAAAGTAAAAATAAAAACACTGGCAATGACGGGAACTAGTTTGTGTGATGATGTGCTCCTTGTGACAGAGCAAAATGGAGTCACTCAAAGTGAAATTAACATGTCTTTTAAGGAGGCTGGCCCACTGCCCCATGGGACAGAAGCAAAATGTGAATAACGCAATAACAGACCAATGGATGAAGAGAGGTGGCTGAAAGCCTCTTTATGTAAGTATAATATACATATTCCAGCAAATTCAAAAGGTCTTGTCTAACACCAGACCAAAAAAGGTTTTGCCAACGCTGAACAACATCAGCAAGAAATCAAATAAGGAGCACGTAAATGAGTTTGGCAAGAAGGCCAAGCAACGATAAGTAATGGGCTGACCCAAAGCCCACTCTAAGTATTAGTATTGAACATAGTAGGTCTTTAGATAACAGGCAGAGAAAGCGGTCTGTAGGTGAGGCCTAAAAACGAATATAACACAATGTACGCTGTGCTGAAATGTATTCCTCATTATTATTAGTACTATGCTGAAAAGCGAAAGACATAACATCAGTGGTTAACTTATATCCTCCACAAGCATTGCAATCTGACCCTTGTCCACTATTTCAATGAGATTCCCATTAAGTAATTTGCAGTCACTACAAAATCAGGCTGCACACGGGGCAAATAAAAAAATGGCCAGTCGCAGCCTGATAATATGCATGAAGTGGAGTGGACATGTAAAAAGTTACTTACTTGCCAATGTCTCATGTGCACCCTTAGGCTTCCCCTTTCAAACATGTGGAAACTACCAACACATGGTATATACCAGAAGTTGACCCAACCTACAAACAGTGAGACTACTGATATAAATGTCCTTCTCACATGCTTTGGCCACACCCCATGTGTGTCCTGTTCATGCCTCAATCTTATCGACTGAACAAGTTCTTAGGCTTATGCAGTTAGCATGTCCCAACTTAAATAATATCTCCAACAACGCCTGAACTGCAGCTATGTAGAGGAAGGCTGAGCCACACCGAGGGGAGGGAGATTAAGAGCTAAAGTAAATAACTTAAAACACAGGATAAGTGTAATTTAGTGACTTAACTTTCAATATAGCCCTCTTTTTGTTATGTCTAGGCATGGAGCCAATAGCATTAATGTAGAGCTTAGAACATTTATTTGTTTGGTTTTTACTATTTACTAAGTTCAGTAGATCTTTTATTCACCCTTCCTCCTCCCCTCCTCAGGGATTGCCACCTAGCTTCTGTCCACTTTCCCATTGGAGATTCCATAATGGTACTCAGCACACTCAACATATTCTATTTGGTACAGTTGTTAGCTACCCACGGATTCTGGTCTCTGTATTGTTCAATGTTCTCAAGAAAAAACTGTTAAAGTGGGGGACACAAAGCACAAGTTCAGAATGCACAAGACATTTATGATTCGTTTTGCAGTAAAGTATTGCTCATTAAGTACTGTAGAAAAGGGCTCATACCTTTTATGGGTAGGGGTGCGAGTATACTGTTTGTTTAGCCAGATTGGGTTAAAGTCAGCCAGGAAACAAGGTGCACCTCCAGAGTGCTCGGAGTGCCATTGTAGATATACTGCACTGAAATGCTGTGCATATGCAATCAAGATGGGATAACCTTGGCGGCAGATAGGCTAGGTCTGAACAGAGGTTATCCTTTTGAGAGATATTGCTGAAACAGTGGCATTGTCAAACTGGGAATTTGCTATGCCTCCTATGCAGGTTAAAGTGGAGGAATTAGAGAACCAATGTTGTAGGTGCAATGTGTGCATTTTGAGCATAGCTAAATTGACACTGATAGGAGATACTCTAAAGGAACTCTAGTGAAGATCACTACATAAGCTATTCAAAGTTGAGAGGTCATAAAGGTCTTTGGTGAGATCACTACCACAAGCAATTCAAAGTTGAGAGGTCATTAAGGTCTTTGGTGAGGATTCCAAAGCCTGGCATTCTTTCTAATAGCTCATCTGCTCAAACACAAAGAATGTGATGCAGTGATATGACTGATGAGAGATAACGGGGACATGGCACACAGTATCTCCGAAGGAATGGTTTTATCAGAATTTATCTCCCCCATCCAAAATGCTTGATAAATCGCTCCTGGAAGTTAAGAAGACATGAAGTAACATGGAACACATGGTCTCCCCAATAGCAGAATCCAGGAGCCGGTCTCATTTCTTTAGCCCTAACAAAGGATGCAGTGGTACGTGAAGGAAGAAATATCCATGATGAAGAGCCCTGAAAAGAAAGGAAGGGGTAAAAGAAAGAGTGAGATAACAAAAAGGTGCAAAGCAGCTTGTATGGTGAGGAATAAAGAAGAATCAGATTGTGAAGGTGAATAAGTATCCAGCCTTGGAACTTGAGGAGGAGAATGGTTATTTATTAGAAGTGATGAGGCAATAATCACCACAATAATAAAAATAATAATACATTGCTTGTTGAGGGCAATGCAAGCGGCCACATTTGGTGCCCTAAGGTGCCGATATGGCATCTCTCCTTTAAATACCTTTGGATTTACATCTCAAGCCTCCCAGACCTGGCGTGGACCCTTAATTTCTAAGCCCTTATGACAGCCTTGCCTTATGATGGCCTTGAATAGAGGTTTGTGGAAGTGGGGGCCCCTGCCTCTGAACCCTATGGGGCGCTTAGCTTTTTTTAAGACTATGTGCCTTCCTCGCTTCCTATACATGCTGGCAAACTTTACCCACATGATCCCCCGGAAATGGTTTCAAATACTCACGTCGAGGACTACCACCTTCTCGGCGGGGTGGACGGGGTGTTCATCGGGTGGCCTTCACCTTCGCAAGAAAATCCCCAGATGACGGTGGCCTTGGAATGACCAATCTTGACGGGTACTATCTTGCTGCACAAACGGCAACGATCAATGACTGGTTTTATGGGCGTTGGGACGTCCCTGTCTATCGAATCGAAATACATCTCCAGGGTCTGGACAGTCTCCTTGGACTACTCTATGGTACACCGATACTACACACACTTCCTGACTGCACCCGGGTGACAATACACTGACCCTACGTTTTATCCACTGGGATAGTAGACTTCCCGGAATGACACCACTGTGGCAGGGTAAGTGGCTCAAGCAGCTGTCAGGCCTTCAGGATTTTACAAAGTGGAACAGAATTGGGGTCACCTATCTGGACGATGTTCAACAAGGAGGGAACTTGATGTCGTTTCAGGATTTACGGGACCTTTACCAGCTTTCCCACATGCAATTCTATTGTTACCTCCAATTGCGCCATGCCCTGCACACCCATGTCCCAGTGGATGTCCAGATGCCACAACCCCCTTGAAGCTAAACCTTAGCTGGGGAGATTGGGCAAGGGAGCTATTTCCACACTTTACCGCTCATTGATGTTAATATGCAGGATTGCTTCTTGGTCCTGCAATGAAAGTGAGAGGTTTGGGTGGGAGAGTTAGATGACGATGATTGGCGGGAGGCATGTATGGCCCAAGAGAGTTGGCAATCGCCTCACACCTCCGAAAGGTCCAGCTTAACTATCTCCATATGACGTATCTGACCCTCCAGCGAATGCAGAGAACAGGCCGAGCTGCTCAGGCTGCATGTGCGAGGTGCGCCCTACCTGCAGCAGACTTTTTTCATATGGTCTGGTCGTGCTCAGTGTCATCTGTTTTTTGGGATGCGATAGGACATGGGCTCTCTGCTGTACTGGGCTGCCCAATTGATCTTGGCCCTCAGATGGCCCTCCTGGGTCCCCTAGAGGAAGTTGGGGGTCCATGATTAGAAAGGAAATTTATTCGAGAAGCCACACTGGTGGCCAAAAGGGATATTGCCCACACCGGGGAGCTGCTGGAGCCCCCCTCATTGAAAGTATGGAGGAAAGGGGTGGATTGGTGTGCGCAAATGGAAAAGCTGATCTATGAGGCACAGGGATGCCCCGAAAGCATGATAAGATGAGGGGTGGTGGTGGGTACAACATGGACTGCTGGTGTAATTATGTTGGTGTTTACAGGTGCACATATTAGGTTCCAATATCCGATTGTTGGTGGATGATGCTGGCACTTGTTAAAACTAATAACATGTGGCTATTAAAAAAAATATATATTTATGTATCGAATTTACTACAGCACTTTTTCCAAAGTGCTTTAAAATAATTAATGACATGGAACAATAAATAAATGTAACAAATGACAAAGAACAGAAAAGACAGCAAGAACCAGTAGAAATACCAATGTGAAAAAATGACAAAAGTCCAAGCCATATGAAAGAATTTCAAATAATAATAGCTCCTATTTTGTACAGTAATTCATACAACATTTCTGTTGGGTTGAACACCATAAATAAGAAGTCTCACAATTAGGCAGTTTGTGCTCAATTCACTGTTCTCGGAAGGATGGAAGGCTCACTAGAGGGGATTCAAAGTTGTGACCAGCAGACCCCAAAAGATGCCCGTGGTGAGTGTTTACCTTGATGAGCAGCAAATATAGGGACAGATGGGGCTCTCACACATTAAAATAAGAGTGTGGTGCAGCGGCCAGGGCAGCTGACTTCGGAGCACAGGGTTCACGGTTCGATCCCCGGCTCCGGCGGCAGCTCAGCTCAGCACCATGTGACTCTGGGCAATAGCTCACTTAATTTCCACTACGGCCCCCAGCGCCTTGAGACCCGTAAGGGGGAGTAGCTGCGCTATATAAAAACGGACTTCCATATATAGACGGTTGTAGTGGGAGTATGGACAAAATAGCGCCTGATATTCATGAAGATCGCACTAATGCACGATGCTGAGATTAGATATATGTATATGATTATGGCCCAAAGTTAAACGACAAAGAAGACACAGAATTGGATGAGGTGATTAAAAGGAAGTGGTGTGAATTTAAATAGTTTCTTTATTTTGTTAACATAGTTAACTTCAATACGATGAATGGCAGAGTCTGCAATCTCTTGACACGTAAATGATAATCCACCAGACTCGTAACGCAATGGTGAGAAATTTGTGAACTGGGGGATTTATGGTGACATATGCATCCTGAATCTAGGGGGTACACAAAACACCATGGACAATGGAGCATCTTCTAGAGCTGAATGTCTGTTGATATAACTAGAGCAACTGCATACAGCAGACAATGCGAAGATATTGCAGAGTACACTATGTGGCCTCTCCCAATATCGGGTAACTGGAAATCTGGGAGAGCAGGGTTTTTGCAGATGCAAGTTTCAAGTGAGTGGTATGTGTTAGAGGTGGGCAAGTCACTGAAAGATCGAGTCAGGATCAAGGCAGATCATGGCTCTCATCGAGGACCCTTGAGCCCATAATTACCTAAGTTTTTATGCAGCTTTTGCCAGTCGCCCACGCTCTAACCTCATGAACCAAGAAGTAAAAACTAAACATTAACCTTTCATGTTAAAAAATGGTAAGAGAAACAGATACCCATATAGTTTCTGAATTGCACATTGCGAAACTAGAAAATCTGGGATCAATCCAGACTTTCCCGCAGATTGTGTGTTCCTAGGCAAATGTTTCACCATGCCTCATTTTTCTTCATTATTGCGTAACAGAGCACCCTGAAATATGTGAGTTCAGGGTGTGCACTGAATAAAAACCTCTATTTTATTTATTAGAATAGAATGCTGCTCCATGTTAATACAAATCTTGGCCACACATAGGGTGCACATGACACCTGCCTGACTTGCCTTCGTGTACACTAATGCCATTTTCATCAGGGAGGGGTGGAGCATGAATGTTTGTAAATTCATGTTTAAAACTATCATTTAATAAATGCCTCTCAATGCAGTGATATAATCTGATGTACGAAGGAGAATCTGATGCACTAAGATAACCAAGCTCCCGCTTATTAAAGTAATACACTTTTATGAATTTTTAAGCGATTTTATATGATTTGTTAATTGAGTTTTGTCATATTTATGGTTTAGCTCGCACACAAGCTCCTAGAGCCAAGCCAGATTATTGGCTCGGTTTTCCATGTCAATTTGTTGGTTTGCCCACTTCTAGTAGACATACCAATTAAAATGTTAGCTGATATAAAAGAGAACATCCATTGAAAGGTGAAAAGCATACCCAAATCATAGATAATCAATATTCACAACAATAGGGGCGTCAGAATATCTCTTTGTTTGATGACGACTAATTAGATTTTAAAACCATTTGTGATATTATTCACCAGATGACCTTTTTACTGTGGGATTACCGCCTGAGAATGCCTTAGTGTGGGAAACCTTAAAAGGGTGCATCAGGGATATTTGCATAGATGAATTTTAGTGATTTAATGAATTTGGGATTTAAAGAAATTGCTGAAGGCTCTTGAAATGAAATATGAGTAAGAGTGTAACAATATTTTAGCGGATCGTAAAGAGTCTAGAAGACACTAAATAGGGCTGACGGACAGGAACTGATTTTGGTTTACCAAAGAGTGGCAGGTAAAAGGTACAGTGAAGCAGGGTACACTGGACTTGGTCTGAAACTAAGCTAGACAATATTTCTAGGGTTAAGAGTGGGATCTCGGTAAGATGCTTACTGAGGATCATAATGCAAATGCAGTATTCCTGACATGCTAGAAACAATTTTACAACACTACAGAAAATGTGGATTGAAAACAGATGCAGCCATAAATTGACAATGTTATCCTTCTTTGGATAGAGGGTCAAAATAGAACATTTCTTAATGCACCATGAATGTATAGGAAGAGAAGATCTGCTACCAATCAATCAATCATTCAATCAGGGTTTTTGAAGCACGCTACTCACCCGTGAGGGCCTCAAGGCGCTGGGGAGGGGAAGAGGGGGTGTGAGCAGCTCTGTAGATCATTTGAAGAGCCAGGTCTTGAGGTCCTTCCTGAATTGGTGCAGTATCGGGCTTTGTCGGATGTTGAGGGGGAGTTTGTTCCAGGTCTTGGCCGCCAGGTAGGAGAAGGATCTGCCACCTGCTCTGGCCCAGTGGATGCAGGGGACCGTGGCTAGGACAAGGTCGCCGGAGCAGAGGTATCTCTTGGGGGCATGGACAGAGTTTCGTTTGTTGAGGTATTGGGGTCTGGTGTTATGGAGGGCTTTGTAGGCGTGTGTGAGCAGTTTGAAGGTTATTCTTCTTTCGACAGGGAGCCAGTGGAGGTCGCGGAGGTGTTGGGAGATGTGGTCATGTTGTGGGACGTCGAGGATAAGTCTGGCTGCGGCGTTCTGGACGGTCTGGAGTTTGCAGAGGAGTTTCTTGTTGATTCCAGCGTAGAGGGCGTTTCTGTAGTCCAGTCTGCTGGTGATGAGTGCATGAGTGACAGTCTTCCTGGCGTCTGGGGGGATCCATTTGAAGATTTTTGTGAAGAATGCTATGGAGGAGCATGTGGAGTGTAAGGGACTAGGTAGGCTAACAGCTAAGTTCTGTAAAGCATGAATGGACCTGTTCATGCCAAATTTATTGGCTATGGTTGTTTGCCTTTTCCACCACTCTTGCTGCGCTTTTCTGTGACAGGGCAGAACTGCCATCCCTGGTGTGAGTCCTTCTGTCCTTTGGTGGCATACTGATCTCCCTTTTTCACCGTAAACTTCCATATTTCTTCTTTGTTTACGGGGAATAAGGCCTTTTTCTCTTCCAATTTGAATCTTCACTAAGCTCTTTTTTAATGGGCACAGTGGATATGGATTCTAAATTGGAATTTCCATATTCAGCAAGAGTAGACTGCGCGGTGTGTGCACCTTCACTCAAGGCCTCAGTATTCTCATTTTTCTGCTTTCTGAGCCATGCTCCTCTGCCTGTGTTTTTAATCTCCTAGGGCAGCTTCCCTGGGTGTTCTTGTCTGCGAGCTCCCTTACATGTTCTTGTTGTGGGCATTGTTTTTCTGGGTACACTCAGCCTTAACGGGTCTGGATTCAGTTTTTGAGTTCATGGTTGGGGTCTCCTCACAGTGGTGGCATAGACCATATTGGCAGAGTCTCTGGATAATGCTGGATGATGAACAACTTTGCAAGGCTTAAACACAGGTTTAGTTAGCTTCTGACTGCCATAATTGTACCAACATGCACTTGACCAAGGTCCAGGTTCTTTGCCCTCTTCTCAATGTCTCCTCGGCTGGGGTTACTGACCACTTGTCATGTGAAACATTAGGCCGGAAGAGAGCATTCTCAGCTGTAATTGAATGCTGTGGCTGCTCTATAGCCTGGATTTAGTTGCATTTGCCTTGGGGAGTGAGAGGGTACAGGTGGCGGTGAAAGAGGACATTCTCTTGCTTCAATACAACACTATTAGTGCTGCTTAGCTCTGCTAGTTCTATAAAAGGGCTGGTAGGAGCAGAGTGTCCATTGCCCCTGTGGAAACTGGAATCGCAGGCAGGTGAAAGTGCTAAAGCCAAGATGGAGGAATGGGGAGACAAGAATACTGGTCAATTCTCCACTCATCCCACAACATATTGAGCTGAGCTTGCCTCTTCAGTGCTCTTCCATTTTCCCGCTCCAACATTTAACCAGGCAGCAGACACTTTCTTGGGTGACCTCCTGATGCCAATACAACCATAAGAGAGAGATAACAGAGCAGATCGCCCCATGCCTGAAAACAATCACCAAATGCCGCAGACACTGAAAAAGGGATGAAATGCAGAAGGAAGAAACAGGAAGCCTGACTTAAAGGAATGTAATATTATAGTAAAACAAGGAAAACATCAATCTGTCTTGTGCAACGATGCTTACAGCTTAAAATTCTATAACGAGGAAGGTGTGTTAAAGCAATGCTGTACGGCAACGATGAGTTCCCATTCAGCATTTCTACAAAATACTCCAACGAAGGAATTACTGGTGTCTGCAACACAGGCTGTGCCATGGTGAGTGACCAGATGAAAAGGAGATCTTGAAATGTTACACTGTAAAAGGCACACTACAGACGCCAAGTGCTGCTGATAGAATGCTCAAAATACAACTGGCTTTCAAAAAGGAAAATCCAAGATTTCATATGGATCTTTTAAAGCAAGAGCAAATCATAATGCTTGTTCCAACACCATAACTGTCGCCACTACCACCACAGTCCCCAGGACATTCTGACAAGACAGCAGCTGACAAAAGAGCTTATATGGACTGGAGAGTCTTCTCCATCATAGGAATAGGGTGCAACGAGTTATATGATGAAGACATTCCACAGGTAAAATCAATGTGCAATACCAATATTGTACAACTGAAACACAGAAACAAGCAATATCATACAGGTTTGTTATGTGATACACTGGAGAATCTGAAAATAAAATCATGCTGGAGATACAATTTGATGGGGCGATAGGCACTGGTCTTTTACTAAAATAAAATTAAGAAAAAGAAAGGAGAATCCAGATCATACAAGGAGCATCTGGGCTGTACAATAGCCATCTTGTACAGTTCTGCTAAAAGAAGCACGCCACATGGTTTCTCACTTTTCTTAGGCACCGTAGCTGGCAACCAATATAAATGATGAATGACCCTCTGATGCTATTTGACTCCAGAGTAGAGGGGGATCATTCACTTTTGCACCCATTGGAAAACCTAGTCCATTATGATGAACCCTACATGCACAGTTTTATAATTGCTTCAGCAATTTCTGTATTTCAATAAAAATGTATTATTTCTCTCAAGTCATCTTTGGTGGGACATATAAAGTCCATGTAGCAAATTCCTACATTAAACGGACCACAACTTTGCATGTGAATAACCACAACTTCAATTGGTGATTCCCGTTATTTCTTATCACTAATAAAGTTCACTATAATCAGTGAATTTATTTATTTATTCAGCATTTTATATAGTGCAAACTTGACCCCGTAGGGTATCAGAGCGCCTCAAAGTAAAGAAGTAAATACTTATTTCTACATTTGTACCCTTACAACCTGACAGGTTACATGTGAATAACCACAACTTCAATTGGTGATTCCCATTGTTTCTTATCGCTAATAAAGTTCACTATAATCATTGAATTTATTTATTCAGTGTTTTATATGTTTTATATAGCGCAAACTTGACCACGTAGGGTATCAGAGCGCTTCACAGTAAAGATGTAAATACTTATTTCTACATTTGTACACTTACAACCTGAATATGTACATCAAGAACTCATGATGTAACTACTGCCGTTTGCATGGAGAAATGTTAAACACAATGAATTGAAAAAGAAAGAATGAACAAGAGAAAATGACACAAGCTGTTTGCATGGCACAGTCTTAAAGCATGGACTGGCCTAGGTCTCAACTAAAAATGGATGTGTAAAAAAGTAAATATATATAAATTTATATTCAATAAGGGAAAAAACAAAAACAGGGAGTACATTAAAAATATAGGCTATATAAGAATATTTAATTTAACAATTCTAAAAAACAATAACAATTGTCAATACTGAAGTAAAACAAACATATCTAGGGAAAGATTACAAATAAAAAAAAATATTATACAAAGAAAATATATAGATGTACCCAAACACATTATTTAAAAATATATGTGTTTAGGAGAAGAAAACAACAAATGCAATGCTCATGTACTTACAAAATGTTTACTGATAACAACACCTAATAGAAAATATAATTAAAAAATACAAACTGAAATCAATAAATAATACTATACTCACTGCCATCTCTTTCAAAGTGATTAGGGAAATGTGATATATAATCTGATCAGTAAAATTACTTGCAACTTTTGTAATTGCAGCAGTCACATTAAGAGTGAGATCATAAGCATTGCGTCGGTGTGCAAGTCATGGTTTGAATTGTTGCTATGCGAATTATTGATTGTGGTTCTAACCATAATTTGCAAATTTCAGTTGTTTTTCAGTTTCATTTAGTACACATATCTGCACTTTAACTATTGTGTTTTAGTTGAGTTTCTGAAAAGTTTTCAGATATATGTTGCGGAATCATAACCAAAGCTAACCATAACTTCACTTTAACCTTTGTTTGTTTCAGTGAATATATATATATATATATATATATATATATATTACACAGAGGAAGTTGGCATTGTGTACTGATGGTTCAGCCGCTCTTTCCACTGAAAAAATCTTTTTTTTTTTTTAAATTCTTTTTATTGGTGTATAACGAACAAAAATCAGCACTTAAACAAAAGGCATATTGGACAAGTTACAAGCAGGAGGAGTTCATTCGATGACATATTGGCAATACAGAACAGCAATCAAAATAAAATCATAGAGCTGTAGACGGTACATTTTATGGTGAGGACAAGTCATCCAGGTTGGCGCTACGCGGCGGGCTACAAATCTCCCCACGGTATGTGTTCCAGGCCCCCCAAATTAATGACCATTTCTTCGGGCACCCCCTTGCAATATAGACCGTCTTTTCCCGGAACATACACCAGTCCATGCTTTTCTTCCATTCCATGAGTGTAGGGGGGTTGGTGGCTCCCCATTGCTGAGCTATATTTCTTTTAGCCAACATAAGTCCCAGTGTTACCCAAATCCTGCCCATTCTCCCCAAGTCCGTGGGTTCCCATACATTTAACAGGCATCTCTTCGCTTCGAGGCGGATATCGAGTCCCAATACTTCACCTATTACTGTGTGTATTTGACGCCAGTATCTCTGAATGAGGTCACACTCCCATATTATATGCATAAACGTTCCTTCAAAGCCACATTGCCGTCTGCATGCACCCCCTTCAGCCCTCCCCATTCGGACCAGGCAGGGCCCAGTGACGTATACCCTATGCAGGATTTTGAGCTGGACTAACCGTAACCTTGCCGATATGGCCACCTCCCTCGGGGAGGACAATGCCTCCTGCCATTCCTCGTCGTCCAGTTCGAGGCCATCTCCATCCCACTTTGCCCTGAGTCCCCGAAGGGGTTCAGCTGTGTTATTAATAATTTTCTTGTAGGTGAGGGAGATCGTTTTGTCTGGTAGGTAGCCGTCAAGCAGTCTGTCCTCAAGAGGCGTGTAGTCTGGGAGAGAAGTGCCTTTGGGTATGTGTGTCTGCAGTGCGTGGCGGACCTGGAGGTAACGGAAGTATTCTGTGTTAGCGAGTTCATACTTCTGCTGTAGATAGGCAAAGGTCACCACTGCTCCCCTCACCCACAAGTCCCCGATGGTCGAGATCCCTATGAGGTCCCACTTGTCAAATCCCTTTGACTTCCAAAGGTCACCTAGAATCTCGGAGTCCCAGAGAGGCGTGGTTGACGTCAGTTTCCGTCCCCAACCCAGACCCCTGGTGGCTGAGTGCCAGACATGTACCGAGTGTTTCGTCGGCCCAGTCAGGGGGAAACGTTTTGGTCTAGAGTACAGCGCCCTGTAGTAGTTCCCGCCTGGGAGAAGCCACCGGTCCATAGCGTAGCCCGGGTCATCCATACTGCGATATGTGCCATGATTGATGGCTGCGAGGTGCGCCGCCCAGTAATATTTCTTAAGGTCTGGGAGGCTGATTCCACCGTCATACCAATTAAGGGCGAGTTTGTGAAGTGCTATTCGAGGCTTCCCACCCCACAACAATTCCCTCTGCATACCCTCAATTTCTTTAAAGTAGCTCGTGGGCACTGGGTCTGGGAAATTTTGTAGCACATATAGAAAGCGAGGCAGGGACATCATCTTAAAGAGTGCCGCCCTGCCCAGCAGTGAGAGAGGGAGTGCCTTCCACGCGGTAACATCCCGCTTCAGTCTTTGCAGTGGCGGGAGTAGGTTATTGCTGTAGCAGAGCTGGGGGTCGCACGTCACATATATTCCCAAGTATTTAAAGCCCTCGGTGGTGATTTGGATGGGACAGCCCTTGGGGACTTCGGGGTGGCCCCCCCGCAGAACGTAAATTAGAGACTTGCCCCAGTTAATGGAATATCCGGAGAACCGACCGAAAATTACAAGTATATCAAAGACCGCGACCAGCGACCTTTTGGGTGCGGCTAGGAATAGGAGAATATCATCCGCATATAGCGAAATGCGGTCCTCCCTTGATGGAGCCCACTTCAATCCACGTATAAGAGGATTCCTCCGGATCCATGCCGCCAGGGGTTCCAGTGCCAGGGCAAACAGGAGGGGGGAAAGCGGACAGCCCTGCCGGGTACCTCGACCCAGTGAGAAAAGTGTAGACTTTTTGTTGTTTACCACAACCTGCGCCAAGGGTTTGGAGTATAGAAGACGGATCCACTGGATAAACTTCTCCCCGAATCCCATCTTCGTGAGCACAGCAAAAAGGTAGGGCCATTCTATAGTGTCGAATGCCATTGTGGCGTCCAACGAAACTATAATTGCTGGTTCTTATATCGTGCCCAGTCGTCCATCACGCCATGCACTCTCCGGAGGTTCAGGGCTGTGTTGCGATGTGGCATGAAGCCTGACTGGTCTGGGTGTACCAGGCCACCTATCACTTTAACAAGGCGGTTGGCCAGTAGTTTAGCGAGAATTTTGGGCTCAGCATTTAGGAGGGAGATAGGTCTATATGACGTACAGTCCGAATTAGGTTTGCCTTCTTTATGGATTGTGACGATCGTGGCTATTCGCTGGTCAAGCGGTAGCGCCCCCCGCTCCCTACTCTCAATAAACATGGACCGCAGACGAGGGGCCAATTTGTCAGGCGCCAATTTATACAGCTCGATTGGAAGGCCGCTGGGGCCCAGAGTCTTACCAGCCTGGAGGCATCTAATTGCCGTCGCGATCTCATCATTTGTGAAGTCACTGTCTAGGAGTGCTCGCTCCTCAATTTGCAGGATAGGAAGGGTAATGTCTCTGAGCATGGACTGGGAGTCCTCTTCCGTGTAGTTTGTGCGTATGCGATATACATTGCTATAGTGGGCTGCAAACGTGTTAGCAATGGCCTGCGGGTCTGTAAGTGATAGACCATCATTATCAATTATCTCAGGCACCAGTCTGGACGCCATCTCTTTCTTGTCCAGCCACGCCAGGAGCTTCCTGGCTTTGTCACCAAGGTCATACACCCTACCCTTGGTTTCCCTTGCAAGGGATTTCGCCCTCTCCTTAGCTATTGCTTATTATTCGTCCCGTTTGAGCTGCAAGGTATGAATCTTTTCCTGCGTCACCCCCTCTTCTAGTTCCTCTTCCAGTCCGAGGACTTCACCTTCTACTGCTACCAGGTCCTTCATCCTATCTTTACGTGTGCCAGCTATTAGGGAAAGCGCCTGCCCCAGGATCACTGTTTTAAACGCCTCCCACAACGTCTGGGAGGAGTCAACTGAGCCCTCGTTTTCCTGGAAGTATTGGTCCATAGCCTGCAGCAGGGCCTTGCGTATCCCAGGGTCTCGGAGATGCCACGGATTAATGTGGGCTATCCTATCCACTCCACCCCGCCCTAGCGCCACATGAGTCCATACCGGGGAATGGTCGGATATGCCTCTCGCCAGATGCCTAATTTCTCGGATAAATGTTAGTTGCGTTGCTGGGACGATAACATAGTCAAGACGGGAAAAGCTGTTGTGTGCACCTGAGTAAAACGTGTATTGGACACTGTTGGGGTGGAATGCTCTCCATGTATCAGTTAAACCAAGTGTCTCTAGGAAATCGGGCAACCATCGAGCTGCTGCGCCAATGTCCCGCGGGGGATATCTATCTACTGTACCCGAGACCAACGAGTTAAAGTCCCCTCCCATCAGCAAAAGGCCGTCCGGCAGTGAGAGCAGCACTGCCCCCAGGTCTTTGAACGTGCGAGATTGCAGTCCTGGTGGGACATAGACAGACATACAGGTGACCGTGCGCCCCTCCCATTGTCCCGTGACACCAATGTAGCGCCCTAGGTCGTCCGCCCATGTGGATTGGACCATGAAGGGAAGGGAGCCCCGCATCAGTATACCCACACCTCGGGAGCCCGTGGTGAAGCCTGCGTGTGCCACTAATTTGTAGCCCCATCTGTTTAGTGCCTTCCAAGTATTGCCCACTACGTGGGTCTCTTGGAGGAGGACTACGTCTGGGGCTTGTCTCCTAACGCATTGAAGCACAACATTGCGCTTGATCTTGTCCCTTAATCCGTTCACATTCTAGCTCAAAAGCTTAAGATTGCAGTCCCCATGCATGTGTGTGTGAGTGATCTGAAGTCGTCAGCTCTTCCCATATGATGATGCCTTTCCGTGCCGATTTGAAACAAACAAAACGAACCACATTGCCCCAACCCCAACTACCCCCCCTCCCTGCCCCCCTGCACTTTGGGCCTGAAACTGCCCATGATTCTAACTTGCAGAGTGCCTGTCGCCCAACTAGGAAACTAAAAGTAGAAATGTGGGGGTGAAAGAGTTGCTACATCCCCCCCCCCTTCTCCTCCCAGAACAATTAGTGTCTCTTCCGCTCCTCAAGAGGGGCAAGTCCCAAGAGTCATACACCTTCAAATGCTATCTAGCCCCATGAGTCAGTGGCAGCCCCCATGAATCGATACCGGAGGCCCCCGCCGATGCAGGGGGCCATATAGTTGCATAGTAAATTCCAACATCCCCAAGACATGTGTTCAGTTCTGGTCCAGGTAAGTTCGCTAGTCTTCTTGGCCGGGATTATGATCCTGGTCCGTGCGCCAACCCTCTAGCCAGTCTGACGCCGAATCCGGGGTATCAAAGAACCAGGCTTTACCACCGGACTCCACACGGAGGCGTGCGGGGAACAGCATAGCGTACTTCAATCCCTTGTCCCGGAGCGTCTTCTTTACTGCCAGGAAGGATCGGCGTTGCTTCTGGACCGCCTGCGTGAATCTGGGAAAAAGGAGATAATAGCGTTTTCGTACTTGAGCGGAGGACCCGCTCTGGCATTTTGACGAATTATGTCTCTGTCGCGGTAGTTAAGTACTCGTGCTAGCATCGGCCGTGGGGGAGCCCCAGGCTTCGGCCGTCCCCCCGGGACTCTGTGCGCCCTCTCAATCACAAAACATTTTGACAGGCCTTTAGGTTGGAGATGGGTAAGTATAAGTTCTTCAACGAATAGGTCTGGTGCCTGCCCCTCCGCCCGCTCCGGCACTCCCAAAATGCGCACATTATTGCGGCGGGTGCGTCCCTCATAATCGTCGAGCTTACTCTCCGCAAACTTCCGAAAGGACTGCAATTCACGTATCTCAGTCTGCAGGCGGGAAGTGTCGTCTACTAGGCTCGTGGCGGTGATCTCCAGTTACTTAACTTTTTCGTTTATCTTCGACAGGTCGGCCCGGATCAACGTGACGTCCGTTGAGAGTGTGTCCATTCGTTGTTCCATAGATGACCGCACCCCAGAAATGGCCTCCAAGACATCTTTGAGCGTGAGTTCCGAGGGGTGTTCCTCAGTGCCACTACTCGCCTTATCTTTGGTCCGCTGGTCTTGGGGTGAGGCCTTCGGAAATGCGTAGCGGTCAAGTTTATTCTGTTGGACCATTCTCGACCCCTTCGAGCCCGACATCTTGGATGGCTCAGGTGTCACCCCTAGTTTCCGTTACAAGCTGCACCACCCGCGATCTGTGGATCTCCCCGGCGGTGACTCGCTAACTGGGGGGCAATACCCACTGGTGCCTTTGTTGCCAGTGTCCTCGTATGGTCGGGGGCAGCGGCGTCCGGTCGCAATAGGTCAGTGCCCACGGCCCTGCAGATTACTCCACCAGTATGTTCGGGGCCTCCAGTGCGCCCAGCCCCAAGACCAAGGCTGCAACAATCCACGAGGGGAGCGCCGCCCCAGTCGCGTCGGCAAAGTCCTGTCTCTATCGCGCTCCAGTCCTCCAGTGCGGCCACTGCTACTTCTCATCGCCGCTCCACTGTTTCACCAGGTCAGCGCACGCTGGTTCAGTTGTGTTCCCGGGGGGCTTTCGTCACCACGACCCTCCAGGTAGGAGTGTGCCGGTATCTCGGGTGTGGCACAGCTACGGGGTGTTAAGGCCACAAAAGCGCGTCCGGGTCTGTCACTGTTTGCCGGGCCTCCCCGGCAGAGGTCATAAGAGTCTCGGGGGTGTAGGGATTAGCAGCTGGTATGAGGTGCTCCACTCGCGTAGTGCAGTACGAGTGAACGCTCTCGCCGTGAGAAGAGGCCCCAGGGGGTAAATCGTCCTCCCGGCCGGGGTCCCCAGCTGGCGCACGATCTGCTCCGCCGTACGTCGTCGGCCGCTGAGGGTACTCCACTGCCCGGCTGCAGCTCGTGTGGCGGCCGCAGACATCGGCCGTCGGATCTCCGGACGCCGGAGGCGCACAGTCACAATTTTGGTGCCTTTGGAGTCAGCGGGGGCTCCGATTACAGTTTCGGAGCCCAGAGAGCGGATAAATGTGTCGGATAGTCGTGGAGAAGGGCTTCAGGACGGAGCTAGTCTAACCAGCAGCCGCCATGCCACGCTGCTCGGCCACGCCCCCTGAAAAATCATTTTTGGTTTTCTTCTAACTTTGATTTCCAGCAACGAATCTGCACCAAATTTGGCAATCGCTCAGCATAGTCAATGAAGGTCCGCACACTAAATGTCATTCAGTTCTATGCAGGGAAAAATGTTAAGGGGGAGCAAAAACGATGCACTTTCTCATTTCAGTTCCTGAGTATATTTGGCCTGCACCTACAGCCAAAACCACTGAACAGATTTACACCTCAGTTGGCATAAATGAAAAGTTGTACTGTGGAAGCATGCATTTGTTAGTTTGGAGTAGATCAATTAAAGAAAGGGAAGGAGTCAAGTGCTCATTTGCTAATGAGTTTGCCATTCTAAGATGGATCTGCACAAAATTTTGCAGAAGCTTGAAAGGATTCGTTTTCTATTGCTATGTCCGGTTTTGTGCAAATCCATCAAGAATGAGGAAAAATTAAAAGGGGGGAGGGGGTGACACTGTAATAGTAATTTGCTCCCATCGCAGGTATTTCAGGTTTTTTTGCAGATCCAATGGGAGGAGGGTAAAAGGGAGGAAGGTCAAATCATTTTTATAACACATTTTATTGCTTTTATAAATTTAGTTTGCGCTTCTGCCATATTCATTACAAGGTCAGCATAAGAAATGTCAGATGAAACCTTCCCCACTCACAAGCCTGTATGAAATATACACCGAACTTGAATCTAACATCATTCAATGGCCTAGTCAGAATAATTGAGTCAATCCCCCAATACTTTAGTATGCTTTGTGGGGGTACTCCTTGCTTTATATATAAATTGTTATACTTTGGCACAGTAGTCCATTCCACGGGTCCATTCAGCCGGTGTTGGGGCTATTATAGATATCCAATGTCTTGCCATGTCTCTCTTGGCTAAGAAGAAGCCCATGGACACCAGCAATATGGTATGCCTCCTACCACCCCCGTCATCCATCAGGCCCAGTATCATCATACTGGGTTCCGGCTCTCTTGGTCTGTTCACAACCTGCAATTGAATGCCACAGATTCGGTGCCAGTACTTTCATACTTTGGGGAAGTCCCATATCATATGGAAGAAAGTTTCCTGCTCTGCATCTCAACACTGGCAGCAGGGATCCATACCTGGTTTCAGCCTGCTCATTGTCAGGGGGCTGTAGTAGATCCTGTGCAGGTATTTAAGTTGAGTCAGCCTCAGTGTCATGGAGACCGCTAATACTGTAGGGGGAGTTTTAGCCTCCGCCCAATCTTCTTCCTCTTTCAATGAGCCTACATCTTATTCCCAGCATTCTTTGAGAATTATCATAGGGTCTGGAGATTTGTTAAACAAAGTGGAGTACATTCGGGAAATCCCTTTCTCACTGTGTCTTTCCATAGTGCTGCGTACCTCCATGGGATTGTGGGCAGGTAGGGGTTTCAGTTTCTCATGGTGTGCTTCTAAGACGTGACGCAGCTGCAAGTATAATAAGAATTGCGTTTTGTGCATGTCATATGTGGCTACTAATTGTTGAAATGAACAAATGACGTTGCTCTCCCAAACATCCCCCAGTTTCAAGATTCCGATGGCATTCCATTGGCGGAACCCCTCTAGTTGTGCCGTGTGGCAAAGCATAGAGGTGTTTCTGCTATCAGCACACCATGTCACTTGGCCACCGCAGTGACTGGTGCCAGCAGGTCAGAGAGGTTTGCGTTGCTGTGGGACGAGATTTCTGTAGGTGAGGACTGTCTAATAAATTAAGGACCGATTTGTTGTTCAGTAGCCAGGAATCCAAAGGTTGTCGCCAGGCCGGTTCTGTCAAGTCTTTTATTGGCACCACCTGACTAGCCCAGTAATAGAGTTGTACGTCCGAATGGCCTAGGGCTCTGTCATAAGGACCAGCCACATGTTTGAGGAATGCAATTCTCGGTTGGCTACCTGCCCATAAGAATTTGGTGATTGCGAACTGCAGTGTTAGAAAGAAGGATTTGGGGGTTGTCATACTGGAAACTTTGAAATATGTAGAGCAAGCAAGGGAGTGATATCATTTTAAACAGGGCACCTCTGCCTGCTATGGCATGAGGCAGGGTCACCCAAGTGGATATGTCATGGTGGGTTTGGGATAGGAGAGGTGTTAAATTCAGGTCCTAGGCTGGGTTGCTAATGAGTGATATGTGCATACCCAAGTACTTGAAGTGCTGGTCTGCCCATTGTCGGGTGGCCATGGCCCAGATATCTTCATGCGTTCCACTTACTAGGATGTATGTGGATCTTGTCCAATTGACTTTCAGGCCGGATTCATCAGCAAAGATCTGGAGCATTTGCATCAGTCTGGGCAAGGAAGTGTCTGGATTGCTAAGGTACAGCAGGACATTGTCCACATGAAGTGAGAACCTGCCTTCTTAGTGAGCATACGACCGGATACCACTGAACTGGCCTCAATGACTAATGAAAAGAGGAGGGGCGAGAGGGGGCAGCCCTGTCTCATACTTCTTTTAATTGAGAAGGCCGAGGACAATGTCCAGCTCACTCTGACCCATCCCCAGGGTCTAGAGTATAACAATAGTACGCATTTGTAGAAGAGCGGGCCAAAGTTCATCCGTTGGTAAAATAACTTTTTATTTACTAATAACTTTAGCATCGTCTGATAAATCTGCATGAAATTTGGCAGAGACTTAGTATGTTTAGCCTACTCTTGGGTTTCACATTTTTATATAGGTCCTCCAAGGGGAGTAGCATGCGGGCAGATTTCAAGTGGAAAGAAGTGTTTATTTGATAATAAATTTGAAACTTTGATGAACCTGTGCTCAACTTGGCAGACATTTAGAAGTTTCAGATTTCTGTTTTTCATGTCAACTTTTGACCAGATCGTCAAATGGGGGCAAAGATAAATAAAGGGCAATAAAATGATCCTTCACTAATAACTTTGGTGCTGTTTGATGAATCTGCATGAAATTTGGCAGATAGCAATTTATGCCTAGTATAAAGCCAGGCAGGCCCTACGACCAACCCTAGCTGCACACAGCCAAAGAGGGTTGGGTGCCGGGCCTGGCCGAAGGCCGTGCCCAATGCAGAATGGGCACATGACAAGGAAATGTGGTACATCATTAAAAAACAACCTGAAACTGAAAAAAGGCAGGTAAATTATGGTTCAGCAAACACAAAAACCAATAAAGCCTGAAATTCTGCACTTATGGGGTGCAAAGCACAATGCATACCATAACTGACGCCACAGCCATGCTCATTACACTTCTTAGCCAGTGGCATGCCAATAAAGGCTCTGTATATACTACAGGGTACTGTGTTCTATATGTTATGATTACTGATGTCCTTAATTGCAATATAATACCCTATAGACAAGAGCTTCAGTTTATCTTCAGCTTAAGACCTTTGAGTAGTAGCATGTAACTTTACTTTAGATGTTTTATGGTGCAACACAGCTGTAAAGATGCCATCCATAACAGGGTTGACTTACTGTGTGGAAGGCTGATTAGTGTTAAGGGCCCTGGTTCCAATAACTCAGTTGACTGATTAATTATGAGAGTAAATTATGACATGCATAATGACAACAGAGTCTAAATTAAGGTTAAATGAGAGTTAATGTGAATGGCTGGCGAAATATTTGCCATCGGGCCATTACGATGCCCTAAACAGCTCACCCAAGATAAAAGATGCAGCAGTCTTTGCATACTACGCATCTACAAATATGAGTACATCCTCTCCTAATTTGGTGCACCCTTGTGACCTAGCTACTATAGATAGTAATCTGCATTTTTCAGGACACCTGGGCTATAAATCCCATACATATGGCTGGTGAGTTAATGAACAAGTTACTTACCTTCGGTAACGATATATCTGTAAGAGACAAGTATTAGTTATGGATTCCTTACCTTAGAATTACCCCCAGGCATCAGACTGGATCCGGCGAATTTTTTCTCAGCAGTACCCTTGCGCGTCGGTAGGTGGCGTCGGTCGACTCCACGTTCATCGGTGCCGTCGTGACGTTGCGGTATCTACTTAGACGCCGCCCCTGCGCACTGTCAGTTCTTTACACAATATTCCACGCCAGAAGCGCAGAGCCATGCCAGACACTGACCACTAGTGCACAAAAACTAGGGCCTTGAAAGGGAGTCCCTAACTCTAGAAGTCAGTTCGTAGAACGGGGAGGATGGGTGGGGCGGTAAGGAATCCATAACTAATATACGTCTCTTACAGATATATCGTTACCGAAGGTAAGAATCTTCTTCATCTGAAAGAGACTATTAGTTATGGATTCCTTACCTTAGAATAGATACCCCAGCAATACCAACCCCGGAGGTGGGTCTGCGAACCAAGTTCATACCAGGAAGTCCTGAAGAACAGAACGGCCAAAGAAGCCATCTCTTCGGACTTGGCTGTCCAGGCAGTAGTGCTTAGTGAACGTGTGCAAAGAAGCCCACGTGGCTGCCTGGCAGATATCATGAAGGGGAACTCCTCGTCCCAAAGCAGTAGTGGCCGCCGTCGCCCTGGTGGAATGGGCCTGCAACCCTACTGGAGGTTCCTTTTTCGCTAAGGAATAGCAGATTTTTATGCAAAGAACGACCCATCTGGAGATTGTTCGCTTTTGCACAGCCCGACCTTTCTTGGCGCCCACATATCCAACAAAGAGGTGATCATCCTCCCGGAATTGTCTTGTGCGATCCAAGTAAAATGAAAGCGCACGTTTTGGATCCAGACGGTGGAGCCGTTCTTCTTCTTTAGAAGGAGGCGGAAAGAAGGTGGGCAAAGTGATGGTCTGTCCTATGTGGAAAGAGGTAACCACTTTGGGAAGAAAAGAAGGTCGAGTTCTAAGGACAACCTTGTCCGGATGAACAAGCAAGGAACAAGCAAGGAAAGGAGGCTTAGGAGATAGAGCCTGAGGCTCACTCACCCTGCGAGCAGAGGTGATGGCAACCAGAAAGGCAGTCTTCAGAGTCAAGAGTCTGAGAGGGCAATTATGCAGCGGCTCAAAGGGAGCGCACATCAAATAAGTTAGTACAAGGTTCAAGTCCCACTGGGGCATTACGAAAGGAATAGGAGGAAAAAGGTGAGTAATGCCCTTAAGGAAGCGATTTACAATAGGGGACTTGAAAAGAGAAGGTTGATCTGGAAGGCGAAGGAAAGCCAAAATGGCCGAAAGATAGCCTTTCAGAGTGCCCAGAGCAGAGCCCTGCTGGGCCAAATAAAGCAGGAAGAGGAGAACCTCTGAAAGAGGGGCAGAAAGGGGATCCACAACCTTTGCTGCGCACCATGCCCCAAATTAGTTCCATCTACAGGCATATACCGTTTTGGTGGAGGGACACCTGGCTGCCAGAATAACATTACAGACTTCGGGAGGAAGGTCGAAAGCTGTCAACTGTTGCCGCTCAATCTCCACGCAAGGAGGTGGAGACTGGACAGGTTCGGGTGGAGGACTGTCCCCTGCTGCTGTGACAGAAGATCCTCCCAAAGGGGCAGTCTGATCGGAGGATCGATGGCCATGTTCAAGAGCTCAGGATACCAGACTCTTCGTGCCCAGTCCAGAGCCACAAGACTGACTTGGGCCCAGTCGCGCTTGATCTTCTTCAGCACTCTGGCCAGAAGTGGTATAGGCATAAAGGCGTATAGAAGACCGCAACTCCAATCACGATGAAAAGCGTCGCCTAGCGAGGTGCGCCTTGAAAACTCCAACGAGCAGAACTGCTGACATTGCGCGTTCTCTTCGGTGGCGGATAGATCTAACCAAGGCTCTCTCCACTGATGAAAGAGACCTTGCACCACCTCTGAGTGAAGACGCCATTCGTGATCCATCAGACACCGGCGGCTGAGTTCATCTGCCCTGGCGTTCAGAGAACCAGCCAGGTGTTGAACCACCAGGGACATGCCCTGATGTTCAAGCCACTTCCAGAGGCGAAGGGCCTCCTGACAGAGGGTTCTAGACCCCACTCCGCCCTGTTTGTTGCAAATACCACATGGCGGAAGTGTTGTCTGTGAACACCTGCACTACTCTTCCCTTGACAGAGGGAAGGAATGCCTTCAGTGCCAGACGAATCGCCCGGAGCTCCAGAAGGTTGATGTGGAGCCGGGACTCCGCCGGAGACCAGAGGCCTCTGAACTCCGCCTCTCCCATGTGGCCGCCCCATCCCAGAAGTGACACATCTGTCACCACTGCAAACTCTGTTTGGGGAAGGGAGAGGGATCTGCCCTGGACCCAATCCTGGTTCGTAAGCCACCACTGCAACTGATGTGCAGTCCCTGCCGAGATCTGGATGACATCAGACAGATTCCCTTGATGCTGTGCCCACTGGAACTTCAGGTCCCACTGCAGAGCCCGCATATGCCACCTGGCATGATCCACCAGCAGGATGCAGGAGGTCCAGTAGCCTCAGGGTCATCCGTACCGAAATCCGGGATAGAGGCTGGAACATTGGTATCATAGCACGAATATCCGGGACTCGCTGTTCGGGAGGATAGGCCCGAAACTGTGCTGTGTCTAGAACCACTCTGATGAAAAGGAGTCTGGAAGGGGATCAGGTGCGACTTCGGCACGTTGACTGTGAACCCCAGCGAATGCAAGAGGTCCGCCGTAGTCTGGAGATGGGAGACGACAGCCTGGGGCGAGCCCACCTTCAACAACCAGTCGTCGAGATAGGGGAAGACTGGAACCCCTGATCTGCGCAGATGAGCTGCGACCACCGCCATCCCTTTCGTGAACACCCGAGGGGCGCTGGTAAGGCCAAAGGGGAACACAGTAAAATGAAAATGCTTGTGGCCTACCGTGAACCGTAGGTAACGCCGGTGGGCAGGCAGGATGGGGATGTGAAAATAAGCGTCCTGCAAGTCCAACGCTACCATCCAGTTTCCAGGGCAGACAGGACCTGAGCCAACATCAACATTGTTGAACTTCTCCTTCCGGAGGAAGCGGTTGACGTCCCTGAGGTCCAAGATAGGACGCAGGCCTTTGTCCTTCTTGGGCACCAGAAAGTAGTGGGAGTACCAACCACGTCCTACTTCTGGGACAGGGACGCCCTCGATCTCTCCCTTGGCCAAGAGAGCCGTAACTTCTTGACGGAGAAGGGCCAAGTGATCCTCCGACAAGCGATGGGCTGCAGGTGGTATGGATGGAGGGGTAGTCTCGAAGGGGAGGGAGTAGCCCCTTCGGACTATTTGCAAAACCCATCTGTCCAGCGTGATGTTGTGCCAGTGGGGGAGGTGATGGCGGATCTTGCCGCCCACTGGCAACTGGTTGCCCTGAAAGGTCGGACTAGGAAGGTTTGGAGGCTGCTGCAGAGGGGGCACTGGTGGACTGGCCCGCCCACTGGCCCCCAGACCCATGCTGCTGGGTCCCATGTCCCCGGCCGCGCAGAGGCTGGGTAGCTTGCGCCGGCCTGTGGCCCTGGGTGGAACGTGGTGGGGGACCCCTTCCGTAGCCACGAAAGGGGCGAAAAGCAGACAGCATGGGGTGCGAGGTGGTAGCGAGGCCCAAGGATTTGGCCGTAGCCCTAGAGTCCTTAAAGCGCTCGAGCGCGTTGTCTGCCTTGTCGCCAAAGAGGCGACGGCCATCAAAGGGCATGTCCAAAAGTGTTGATTGGACATCCCCTGAAAAGCCAGTGGACCTCAGCCAGGCGTAACGTCTCAGGGCTACCGATGTTGAAATCGTCCTGCCTAGCGAGTCGGCGGTGTCCAGTCCACATCGTATGGCTAACTTCACTGTGTCTCTCCCCTCAGCAACTGCACAGGAGTTCGGGCCTCCTCCGGGCACTGTGGCAGCACTTGTGCGACCGAATCCCACACGGAGTGGGAATAACGGCCAAAGAGATATGCGGTGTTCACCGACCGCAGTCCCAAGCTGGCGGAAGGAAACATTTTCTTACCAAGATGATCCAGCTTCTTGGATTCCCTATTTGGGGAGCAGTAGGGAATGCGCCTTTGGATGTTGAGGCTTGGACCACCAAGCTCACAGGGGTAGGGTATTGGGAGAGGAAAAGTGGGTCGCCCGGGGCCGGGCAGTGGCATCGGGCAATCATCCTGTCCACAGGAGCCCCTGTGCTGGGCTTGGACCAAGTGCCCAGTAGGATGTAAGTGAGGGCTTCGTTAAAAGGCAGCAGGGGCTCTGAAGAGGCTGCCTCAGTCAGGAGGTTAGTCCTGACCACCACCGTAGGAAGCTCAAGGCCTCAGCCACCCTACGCAACACCACAGCGTAGGAAGCTCCCTCCTCCGTATCCACGGTAGGGGGAGAAAGCATACCAGGGTCTGGTGACATGTCAAGACCACTGGCATCACCCAACTCCTCTCTCCAGTCCGGCTCTTGGAGCTCGTCTGTCAAAGGGTCTCCAAACCCCTCCCAATCCTCCTCCTCTGGCCGCCACTCCGGGCGAAAGGGAATGCCAGGATAGACTATAGGCACAAAATTGCCTGCCGGCGCAGGATCCAGCGTCGGTCGACGCCGGTCCGGCTCCATTTCTGAGTCGAGGGGCGTGTCAGGGACGACGCCGCCGGGGGCACAGCCGGCAGAGGCGTTGTCAACGGAATCGGTGCCGGAGGATGTGTCGTGAGGTCGACCGGCATCGATCCGGATCCAGGCCTGGATCCTTGGGGGCACTGCGGCGCCGGGACTGAAGTCGCCAGCCTCAAAGGCCTAGGGCCCCCAACCGAGTCCGCGGGGCCCGAAGGCACGCCGGCGGAGTGGGGCTGCCCAAAGATGGCATGCATCGCTTCGTAATATTCACGAAGTTGGGCAGGGGTCGCCCCGGCTCCCGGGAAGGGAGGGAAACTCGGAGCCAACCCAGCAGGCTCCGCAGGCGGACCCGCAGGTTGACGACCTTCCGCGTCCCGAGTCATGTCGGCCGACAGACGGGGAGCAGGCGAAGAGTGACAATGCTTCTTTGACTTCTTCTTATGCTTCGACTTACCCGAAGACGAAGACTTTGATGACGAGTAGTGGTGGTGGCTCCGCGACCAGTCCCGCGACCTCCCTCTCGACCGGGACCTCGAGCGGCACGGAGCCGACTGCCGGGCCTCCAGAAGCTTTCAGGACCGCTCCTGCAAAGACTTCGGGTCATGGTTGCGCTCCAGGCACCAGAGGCACACGAGGTGCGGATCCGTGACAAACATCAATTTGTGACAGGAGTCACAAGGCTTGAAGCCGGTCCGAGGACGGGACATCCCTATGTGCACCAGGAGTCAGAAGACTCGAAAAAAGACGTCGACAAAAGTCGAAAAGGATTTAGTCAAAAATTGACTAAGGGTACCGCTCTCTCCGAATCTGCGCTGGCTGGCGCGGAAAAAGAAAGAACGGACGTCAGCGCACAGGGGCGGCGGTGTCTAAATAGATACTGCGACGTCACAACGGCGACCACAACACCACCGACGAATGCAGAGTTGACCGACGCCACCTACCGACGCGCAGGGGTACTGAAATAATTCCCCGGATCAAGTCTGACGCCTGGGGGTAATTCTAAGGTATGGAATCCATAACTAATAGTCTCTTTCAGATAGATGTATTTCCTGCTTCAAGTCAACCAAAATGGGACACCAAGACACTGTTGAGTTACGTTATGTGTATTTGTAAAGTGCCCTATCAGCCACAAGGGTATTCTGGCGCTGAGCAGGTGTGTGTGCTTAGCCCTGCCTATGGCAAGTTGGTTAACTGAAAAGCCATGTCTTCCGCATCTTTTCAAGAAGAGAGGAGGAGGCGCTGATTTTCAGTGGGAGGCTGTTCCATGCTTTAGGAGCGATGGACATCCATCCTTCTAATCCGATTCTGTGTTTGTGTGGGATGTGTGCGAGTAGCAGTCCTACGGAAAGGAGGTGTCTGGGTGGTTGGTGGAAGGAGATGTAACTGGGCAGGTAGGTGGGGCCTAAGTTGTGTAATGTCTTGAATGTGTGTGTGAGGAGTTTGAAATGAGCGCATTAGTGTATCCTGAGCCAGTGGAGCTCCACGAGGTGTAGTGCGTATGTGAGTTCTGTGTGGGAGGTCGAGGATGAGTCTGCCTGCCAAGTTCTGGATGGTTTGTAGTCTTCTATTTAGCTGCTTGGTGATTCCAGGGTAGAGGGTGGTCCCGTAGTCCAACTTGATTGTGACTAGGGCTTGAGTGAAAGTTTATCTAATGTTATTTGGGAGCCATTTGAAGATCTTCCTCAGCATTTTCAGGATGTGGAAGCAGGATGCAGTGATGTCAACTTGTGGGATAATGTGCAGTTTGCTGCTGATGATTATTTTGTGGCTCCTGGCGTGGGTGCTAGTTATGGGTTGGAGTTCAACTAGCCAGCAGTTAGAGTCCCATGGTGAGCTTTTCTTGCCAAAGATCAGTACTTCTGTCTTGTCAGTGTTGAGTGTGAGACAGTTGGCTTTCATCCAGTTAATGGCTTCTGTCATGCAGGCAGTTAACTTGTTTCTTGTGTTTAGGGTTTTGTCCGAGAGGGAGTGTATGAGTTTTGTGGCATAAGAGAGGACGATGATGTTGTGTGCACAGATGACACTGGCCAGAGGGATCATGTATTTTAACCTTGAGGCACTCCGCAGATGAGTTTGCGGGCTTAAAAGGAGTAAGGTGCCAGACTAGCAGCCTGTGTTCTATAAAAAAGAGCAGATCCGGCGGAGAGCGGGACATTGGATACCAATTTCTTGCAAACACCTGATGAGGATGGGGGTGTGAGACCATGTCAAACACTGCAGAGAGTTCCAGGAGAATGAGGGCTACGGTGTCTCTTTTGTCAAGGATCATGCCGATGTTGTCTGAGGCGGCGATAAGTGCTTTTTCTGTACTGTTGTTAGGCCTGAATCCGAACTGGATGGCATTGAGAAGCTGGTGGTTGCTCAGGTGGTCGGTGAGTTGTTGGTTTATTAGTTTCTCTAAGACCTTTGCTCAGTATGGGAGGAGGGAGATCGGTCTGTAGTTGGAAAGCATACCTGGGTCTTCGGTTGGTTTCTTGAGCAGGGGCGTGACAGTGGAATATTTCCAGGTGTCCAGGAATGAGTCGATGGAGGTGCTGAGGATGGGTGTTAGTGCTTCACTGATCAGTAGGAGTCCTTTGGTGAAGGCATGGTGGAGTTAGGGTCAGATGGGTCCCTGGGAGTATAGCCTTCGTGGTAGCACTCAACAAGTATTGCTAACATTAAAACCAAGTAAACAAATGATTATTTTAATGGCTACAATAGAAAAGGAAAACATGTGGCTGAATCTCTAACTCTAGCCTTGCTTGATATTAGGCTACACATCTTTAATACCCATACAAGGGGTAAAGAAAAACCTTTCTTAATGGTGGTCAGCAACTTCAATACTGCCTACAAACCAAATGATGATCACATAGTCATTACCGAAAATAAAGATCGCGCCTGGGATATGCCCTTCTAGCTAGGGGAAAAAAATTCAAAATCGAATCTAAAACATGATAGCAACTAGCTGTTGCTCACAGTCTTCGAGCCTGCAATGGGAGGTCTAAATATGGCTCTCCAAGACACACCCAAAAACAGTGCTCATAAAAGTATAATCAATTACATAATGTTCCAATCTAGTTGGTACACCATAATTGACGTAAAAAGAGAGGCTCCACCCAGAAAGTGATCATGGACCCTTCATTATTTCACTAACACAATCTGTCTTTATGCCCATATTAATTCACTCCGAAGACTGGCACAGCGTTCAGGTTTCAAACAACCGCAGGAGAATAACATGGAAGGAGGTGCAATTTGGTCCAATTATACCAAGGTAATTAACTTTATAAATTCCATTCTGAGCTCAGAAGACATTGCATCACTCAAATTAAAACAATGCACACAATCGCACAACCGTTTGGTTCATTACTTAGCTACCCTTTGTAAAAAAAAAAAAAAGCTTCTGAAAAGAAAGCAATTCCTGCACAACGCAATGGTTTAAAAAATAATGTGTATTAGCAAGGCCTTCATTACTGTTAGCAATAAAGTATGTCAGGAGTGAGGGAAAGTAAAGACAAAAAGGGACCTTTAAAAAGCCATACATAATGAGCAAAATATGGTGGAGAAATACAATAGCTGGCAAGACCTCTTTGATGCAGTGAGAGCAAAGGATTCACGTATACTATGGCACCTTAACGCAAATAGTAATAAGCATACCGTCAAGACCCGAGCTACATATTACAGAAGATTGCTGGTATACACACTTTACTGTATAATATTACACCATGAGAAGCCCACACAGAGCAGTCCCATTCCCCTACAAATAACCCAAAAGAGGTGATGCACACAGACTTGTTTACACTAAATGAAATTATGCAGGTCACTAGCAAACCAAAAAGGGAGAAGGCACCTGGTCCTGATTAAGTGTCAGTTGGTCTATGAGGCAGGTACATTACACTTTTGAGCAACTTTATATTAAGTGGAGCACACCTTCCTGCAAGCTGGCTGAGAGTTGAAATAGTACCCCTTCATAAAAAAGACTCTAGAAATAATCCTGAAATCTATCGTACAATAAGCCTCTTAGATAATCTCCAAAAATTCTTTGTATACGTATTATTCAGCAGTACAAAAAAGTTGGACAATGATGTGCAGATCAAATCATATTTCCAACCTAGTTTTAGATGAAAAACCAACACAGTCGAACAGGCAGTCTAGTTCTATCTTTTCACACCAAAGTATGCGGTGCTTATGAGACAGACACTTTATGTGGTGTTTGTGGACTTAAAGTGTGCTTTTGACTATGTACCACAGCACCTTCTATGGTCCTTACTCGACTCTCAGGGTCTTGCCCCTTGGGAACTTTGCTAGGGTACGATGGACACAGTAGTGGAAAAACAAATCCATACCCTCTAATGAAAGGCATTTGCCAGGGTTGGTGTCTGCCTCCAATGCTGTTCTCATTTTATATAAATGAGAAAGTAGAGGCTGTCACAGTCTGCACAAATGATGCCCCAAAACCTAGGGTGAATGAAAATTGAATTGTTGTTGTCTGACAAAGACACTTAATTGATTTCTAAGACACCTGGTGGCTTGCAGAACCTATGAGATTTGTACCACGAATACTAGAAATACATTTAAAATGAAGTTAACGATGCTCCGCCATCGAAAAGGGATCTAGCACAATTTTAGGCTAGACAATTTACACCCTGTGCAGCCGCATAAATTCACATATTTCGGCATAGATTTCACACATCACATAAGAAAGAACCACATAACTAGGTCCAGGAGTTTGTTTGGACAGACAGCAAGAGCAACTATGTGTTTCACGGGTTATGGGCGGATGTGCCACTTCTTCGGCTCTGGATGTATATAGGCTTCAGGGTCAAAACGTCTCTATTTAAAGAACTGAGCTATGGGGCTACTATAATATGTTGGCCTTACTACAATGTAAGAAGTTTCTTAAATTGTCTATAAAGAAGACTCTCTAGTAACTCCACAGTAACTTGCTCCGGGACCTCGGGATGATAGAAATATCATCATTGGCCAACTTAAGATCTGTCCTATTCTGGATCAGCTTCTGGAGGACACCAGAGTTGTTGAGTTATAGGGCGACACAGCAAAATCATTTAATTCAGGCGCTCATGAGGATGGTCTAGACAAGTCCATGACCTATTGGAGAACATAGCTATGCCTGAGCAGTGGTGAGTCAACAAACACTCCTCCCCCACTTAGGCCTTCAGGCCTGGGTCAGCAACAACATGAAAGTCAAGGCTTCAATTGATATAAAAGTCAAGGTGGACCACTCAAGTATAATTATGATGTACTGTAGCCGCTGATAATCCCTAGTTGGTCAAAAGCTATAAAACACAGCATGACGTGCCCAGGGGCATATTGAGGTGGGAATATAGACAAAACTGAGCATCATCTTCAAACGGATGGAAATAGAGGTCATGTGACTTCCATGACATTGGCATATGCTAAGCCTGAATAGAAATAGAGCACAGAAAGAGAGAACTTGCTCCTGATTTCCTACCTTCTTAACATCCATGGTGAGAGGTCAGGTGCTGGCACAGTACTGTGGAGAGGAATGCTACAGGAGGTACAAATCCAGGGTCACAGCCATATAGAGAATGGGGGGAACCATGCTGCTCATGGACAAAATTGGAAAAGAACAACCAATGCCTCTACCAGTAGTGGTGGGATCTACAGGTATCGGGCAAATGCTAACAACTGCCCAGGGACTCCGATCTCACAAGATCAGCCATGCTCAGTGCACTCTCTGAATAAGTTATCGCTCAAATCTGCAAGGTGATTGCCTATTTGTAGCCAAACACCCCCATGCTATTGGGCATCTCACAGTTGTTCCCAAGCTACTGGCCACCTTGTTGATTTCAATGGCTCCACTAGGGGGCGGAGGCAGAATGATAGCCTGATTGAAGGACTCAAGGGATGTAGTCATCCCATGGAGTGTAAAATAAAAGCCGTCTGTCCCTCAGATCGTGACTCAAAGATCTGGTCCCAATGTTTCAATGTGTGCAGATCCAGGAAACCTAAAAAAAAAGACAAGAAGATCATGCCATCAGAATGA
Organism: Calotriton arnoldi; assembly: GCA_963921515.1. Lineage (NCBI taxonomy): Eukaryota > Metazoa > Chordata > Amphibia > Caudata > Salamandridae > Calotriton > Calotriton arnoldi. Next base: position 2,427,705 of record CAWUFW010000646.1, on the reverse strand, counting down.
AAGATCCCAGACCAGGTCCTTGAAGAATACCCTTCCTGATGGCTATTTACCAAAACGATCCACACATGGATGCTCTTTGGTGGTTGCTCGCTCTGCAATGAAAGAGTCAATATGGACCGGAAGTGGTAGTCCAACCTTCTTTTAAGGATTTTAATTTTGTGCCCGAAAACAGACCCTGATATCATCAAGACTCTGGGAAGTCTGGAAGTGAGAATGGTGCAGAACGAGGAGCAAACCATGATCACCCAGAGCCTGAACCATCCATGAGGTGTCCCAATGCTTCTGCTAAATAAACTTCCAAGTATAAGGTAGTAATCTGAGCAAGGCAGATTTTTAATGTCATCCTTTAGTGTAGGAGAGCCTTCAGAGAAAAGAGGTGTCTGGCTGATCAACTGATATACTGTATTCCTTTTGGTTCTAAATATTTTATTGAAATTTTTAGGCAAAACAACAAAAATATAAAACACAAAATGTTGATACTTGGGAGTTGTAGGGAGCTTAAGGAGCACAGCAACAATAAGGGTAGAGGTGATACCCAAGTACGGGTATATTTGACCCAGGAAGCGGAGATAAAATCTATTTCATACAAATTTGGTCACTGTGAGTAAAATCTGAGAATTGCATCATTCTGAGAAAAACAAAAGTTGGTCTGCTCACTATCTGGGGTCATGATCGACACAAAATAGCAAAAAATAAAAAGGCTAAAAGAGGGGGAAAAACAGCTTAAATATAATATATGATATATGATATAATATACTCTCTTTTGAATGCCATATGAACAGTCTACTTCAGCATTGGCTCTTTGGCACACAGGGCCATCCAGCAGAGTCCAGACAGCATGAGGGCAGGAAGACTTACAACATGGCCAATTATGTTCCAGCTTTATTTTAAAGCACACAACGACAGGCCATGTTTTTTTTTTTTTAAACTACTCTGTGCAGGGGCTCCTATTGTGAGCGCGAAGATACAGACTGAAGAAGTTATTTTTTTTGTATTAGCTATAGCTGAGACAGGTCCTCGAGTCAAAAAGAGCATTTGAAAGTGGCAGTGCGAGAAATACCTTTGAAATTAACATATTCAGATGTTCAACATTATCAAGAGGTTTAAAGTGGAGAAGTGTGGCTCAATGGTTAGAGCGGCAGACCCTGATGCAGAGATCTGGCCCGGGACCAGGGTTCAATTCCCGCCTCGGCGGGTCTTGGGCTCAATTTCCTCGGTCCTGATAATTCTCGCCTCGGTGCCTATTCTAATCATGGGTCCCACTCTGCAACTCTGGGCAATAGCTTGCTTAATCTCCACAACGGCCCCAACAGCGCTGGGATGCCTGGCTTCACCCTGGGGGTGCCCAGGAGTGGACATTTCACAGGGAAAAGCCAGGAAGGGTTCCACAGCGGTATGCGTACAGCGCCTGGACACCCCTTTGGGGGTATGGGTGCGCTTTACAAGTACAAATTTCATTCATTTCAAAGCTGTCCTAGGTTTTTTTTTTTTTTTGGTAAGATGCAACACCTCTCTCCTGTGCAGGCTTTTATTATCTCCTTTCCTGGCAGTCATTTGATTGTCTCCCCAGGAGGGCAGACAGCTGTCTAAAGGACAGACCCTTCATGCAACAGTGGACAGGCACAGGGGATTTAGGGCAACAAAGTAGCAGTTTTTTGTATACATTACAGTATCAACTTCAGTTGTACTCGTCAGAAGTTAAGAGGGCTGCTGTGGAAGCCTGCAACTCTACACTCGCCAATGGGGCTACTAGCCTTTACCACAGTAAAAATGACAACTGGAGGTTTTTACTGTTGGTACATGTAAAAATACATGTTCCACGTTTTAATATGCAGCACCCTGACTTAGAACTCACTACACCTTCCTTAGGGGGTGACTTACATATATTAACAAGCATTTGCAATGCAATAGGTCTCGCATTTGCGCGAGTTTGAGCTATTGGCATTGTAAATGACAATGCCTTTTAGTATTGTTTTGGATTTTAAAACATAAATAAAAAGCATTGTCATTTACAATGCAAATAGCTTAAACTCTCGCAAATGCGAGACCTATTACATTGTAAATGCTTGTTAGTTCATTCTTCACTATTAAAACAGAAAATGTTGTCACAGCTGACAACAGCTGGACAAATTAAGTGCCACAGATGGATGCATGACGGATGGAATGATCGATAAATATATAGATAATGATGGACAGCTAGATGACTAGCTGTGTGGGTGGACATTTTGGGATGGGTAGTTGACGACTGGACAGACATATCCAGATAGGTAAGCTGGGTAATCAATTGATGTATGAGAAGAGAAAGGTAAGCTAAGTGATGGATGGATAGATGAGAAGGGAAATACGGGCAGGCGGGCAAACGGATAGACAAACAGATAGACACATAGTCGGACAGACAGACGGGTGGATGAACAGAAACCCCATATCTGATAGTTTCCAGCGGTTTACAGCAGCTGGACAGTATTCACACACTCTTCCGGGAATGACAAATAATTGCTGCTTGGAATCTACAGCACCTTGTAAACAATAGCAGAGTCACTTTTCACCTTCTATTGACCAAACTCCGACAAATAAAATGTCGACTACTACAGCTAAAAAAAAATACGCTTGACCCCAACTGCCGCTCGGCTTACAGAGTTGACGCAAAGACCAGCTGGCACCAGAGACAGGGCAACACTGTAGAAAAACAACATTTTTAAGAGAATGTGGCCTGCCGCACCGGGCAGAACAAAAGAAAGGCGCGTGACCTCCCGAAGTGGCCACCATGATTAAAGATGAAGTGCTCAGCCGTGAAGCAGGTGCCGCACTGATCTTAAGCAAAAAGTAACAAGCAGGCACGTGCAGAAAATAAGAAAAGCATACGGCCTCTCGAAGCCACCGCCATGCTTAACAAGCCCGGGAGTTGTGTGCGCGCGCTAAAAAGAAATTTTAAAAAAGCACGCGGATGGTGCACGCGCGCGGCAGCAAAAGTGAAAGCAGCTGCAGCATCCCGCAAGTGTAAGGGTGGAAAGCCAGATGGCGCCTGTGCGCGTAACCGCACGCTTTAGGCCACACAAAAAGCGTGTGGTCGGATTTTTCAAGCCCACTTACTAAAAGTCTCGCCAGAGCAGCGCATGCGCTGGCTCAGGCGAGACCTAAAAATGGAGGACTTGCCTTTGCCATTACTTAAAATGGAAAAGTCTGGGTAGCAGCTTTAAAACTGCCTTTCCAGTCTGCAGTGGCAGACTAGGAGCCATGCTTTTCTGTTGTCACACTGAGGGTGGCACAACCAGTGCTGCAGTCCCTGGGGTGACCCTCTAACTTATAAGCCCTGGTTACAATATTCTAGGTACTTACAGGGAAGTTAGCTTATGCTAACTGTGTGTAAGCCAATCAAACACAGACACTTTAAGGTTTGGGCATAGGCACAGAGGTCTGGTTAGAAGGCCTCAATGCACTCTCGGAGTCAAAAAACTAGCAGCATCAGTCCAAAACTTATGGGGTGACCATACAAAAAGAGGCCTTTCCTTAAACTACTCATAAGCCACATCCATTAAAAACTTAAATATACAGGTTGGTGGGATCAAAGGTGGAGGGAATGTTGTCTTTCTGAGGGCAAAAATATTTTAGTGAGCCATGAACCATCCTATACACCTTTTCAGGCTTTCTTCTTCTCCTGCCATAAGGAAAGTGGGGTTTAAGCAAATTAGTATGAGAAAATTATTTTGAGACCAAGAGCCTGATTAATTTGTTAATCGCAACGCATGAAATTTGCAAAATTACAGGCTTTCTGGCAGCATAAATCACTGATTGCAGTGTACAATAACTATTTTGTCATTTAGCTCACAAAACAGCTTTTGCGAGGCACACCTATTCTGAAATAGAAGGGATCATGCAAAGAGCATACCCCTCATATTTGTGAATTGCAAAGCTATGTATTAAAGATTTGTCACCATAACTGCTGTTGTAAACCAGTCAAATGCTACTACCAATCAATTTAGGGGTGTAACAAATTCATAAAGTAGAAGCAGTCACCACGGGACTGCTTCCACTGAGTCAATGCTGGAGGAAGGCCTTGGGGGGAGCAAGCCGTGGTCAAAAGGGCCACTGCAGGCTTGCCCTGCTTTCATCCCTTACATGCAAACTTTTTATTTTAAAGCAGGCCTTGTCATTTAAGGGGCAAGTGTGGCTTTAAGAAAAAAGTTCAGATGCAAGGAATGCAAACAGTGACAGAGGTATCACAGGCCTCCATTCCTGCATCTGCAAGAATTCACAGGGGGTATAAAAAAAAACCTCCTACCATCAATGAGGCAGGAGGTTTTATGGCCTTCTAGAAATGTATATTTTGCGACACAAATTTTGCATCATTTTCATCGTAAAATGAAGCCCTTGTCACAAACCACTTGGTGATCAAAAATATCAATTAATTTCTGACCTGGGCTTAGTACGTCGGGCCCCGAGTTCCCTAGCTCTTCCTTAAAGGAGAATGTCCATTTTGTCCCCCCTTTCAGAGTAGGAAGGAGAATGTTGACTAGATAGCTGTAGGGTAACGGGGACTGTGGTAAGCAGAGCACCACAAGGAAATGGCCAACGTTCTCATACTGGCTGCCTGCACATGCATATTGCGTACTCTGAAAGACTGGGTGCAAGGAATGTTTACAATGGTCTCAAGTAACCAAACCCAGAAACCTTCACTTTATACCCATCCCTCTTCAAAGGACTACACAGGGGTGAACGGTCTCAGCTCCTATGTGGTTTGTACTCTCAGCGTTGTCTTCACGAAGGAGATTAATTCTTCCTCAATGCTCTGTACCAGTAGCAGAGGGAGGACACTTTCTTAAAGATACCTGTAAAATACAGGTCAGGGGTCCACAGAAGGTACCCACTATAACCTCCTTAGCCTATATATCCTCCCACAACTCGCCACTTCCACATTGTCACCTATAGGGGACTTGGTGCTTTCCCTCCTAACTGGTGAGCTAATCATGGGCACTGACTTTAATGGCATGATGGGTCCCATGGATTCCCTTTGGAGGCCCCGGGCAGTACCCAGGAAAGGGAGTAGCCTTGCCAGCTTGGCTGCAGGCCTGGCGCTCTGCGGCACCTGGTGGATCTGGAACCCAACGGTACCCACATACACCTATGCATCAGCGACCCACGGATGCCTCTCCCGCATAGACCTTTTTCTACTGCCAGCCACTGACCACCTCTATACATGTGGCTTCCACATCCTTGTTTGGGGACTCTCGGACCATGTATCAGTTTTGCGTTGTGTGGAGGACTCAGAGAAGGAGAGAGAACAGCCAATTTGGGGTCTTAATGCCTGGTTTCTAACCCATCAGCAAATAGTCCAAGCCTTGGAAACAGGCCTAGAAATCTTACACCAATCAAGAGTCTGTGGATTCCCCCGGGACGCTATGGAGGGCATGCAACGCCACTATGCGTGGAAACACCTGATCCCGAATCATGGACCTTACCAGCGAGACACAGTCCTGTATAGCACAGTTGGAAGTCTTGATCCTGAAACTTGAGTCCCGGGGTGGGAGGGGCTTGCCGGAACTCCTGGACTGTCACCTGGCAGGAGAGCAGGCTGACCTGCGTCAGCTTTATCTGTACAAAGCCTGCAAATGCTGGGAGGCCTCTGCTGGCAGGGTGTACGAATGGGGCGACAAGTCGGGCTAACTCTTGCACTGTCTAGCTACCAAGGAGTGGGCATCGAGGGTAGTACCCAGTATCATAGGTCCGGACGGTACACGTCAGGCCGGGGGTAGCCACCACGTTTGCAAACTACTCTAGATCCCTCTATGCTGCGAGACTGCGCCCTCCCATGCAAGGAGGCAAAACGCTTATTGCTGAGATCCCGCTACCAACCTTGACCCCGGTTGAAAGAGAGGCCCTTGAACAACCCATGATGCGGGAAGAGCTCAGCAATGCCCTCACGGACCCTTAATCCGGGCAAATCTCCAGGCCCAGATGGGTTCCCTATGGAATACTACAACAGGTTACGTACTTTACTCTTGCCCCCTCTCTTAGATATGCTCCTCGAGGCAATCGAGTGGAGCTATCTCCCGCCAGACATCGACTTAGCTACTATTGTGGTTCTGTTAAAGTCGGGCACGCCCCCAGACCAGTGCACCCCGTACCGGCCCATCTCTCTTATCAATGTAGAAGTTCAAATATACGCTAAATAGCTGGTGCGCCGCCTGGCCCACGTGTTGGGCCACCTGGTCCACCCGGACCAATGTAGATCTATCCCCCATCAAGGCACTAGACACTGCATCCTTAGAGTCCACCTTACCCTGACCAGATTCCAGGAACTACACTGTGCCACGGCACTGATGATCCTGGATGTCGAGAAGACATTCGATTCCCTGAACTGGACAGTTCTCTAAGAGGTGTTGACCAAAATTGGCTGGGACCCTGGTTCTGAGCCTACTTCCGTACCTTGTGCGGGTGAATGGTGTACTCTCCCACAGATTTCCTATTTGTCGAGGCACTAGGCAGAGATGCCCCGTCACCCCTTCTTTTCGCCCTAGCCATGAAACCCCTTGCATCATTGATACAATGTGATGCCCAGGTTTGGGGCTTTGACTGGGGGATGGCGCAGGAGGACAGAATATCCCTCTATGCCGACTACGTCCTTCTGATTGCGGCCCATCCGGCCGAAACAGGAGCCCGCCTTTTTTCTATCCATGACGCCTTCGGGGACACATCAGGTCTGACAATGAACTGGCTCAAGTCTCTGCTGATCCCTCTTAGCAGAGATAAAGCTGACGAGACCTGGCACCCACTCCTGCCGATATGGTATCTAAACTTTTACTAACTAGGGATTTATATGACGTGGGAACCGGACCCGGCATGGGGCCTCAAACTTAGGCGTTTGGGCGGCCCTCGACAGATGGATCAAACTTCCACTTAGTGTGCTTGGCAGAGTGGACCTATGTAAAATGATGGTCCTCCCACGCATCCTTTATATCCTCCAGATTGTACTCTTTCCTAACCAGTGGTTCGCAGCCATGACCTCCCTAGCATGGAAATTCCTTTGGGACAACAAACCCCCAGGATCTCCATTGACAAATGTGTCCGCTCTGCATACAAGGGTGGCCTGGCAATAGCCGACATCGGCCTCTATTTTTGGGCAGCACATACCATTGTGGTGAACGACTGGAGGAGTGGAGGGTGGGCAGACTTGGCCATTAGACTAGAGGTCTCCCTAATCGGTTTTGACAATTTTATGGGCGTTCTGTATGGCACACTGATCCCGCGCTGGCTCTCAGAGATCACCGAAGTGGCCTTCCTGACTTGGAGGGCTGCCCTGCGATGGAAGGCATGGAACCAGCGGGACACTCTAGAGGCTCCACTGTGGAACGACAGATGGCTGGACTCGGTGATGCGACTGGAGGGGTTTAGGGGATGGATTAATATTGGCATCTCGCGTCTGAGGGAAAACTGGGAGGGCGACCAGATGAATTTCTTTCAGGATCTCCAAACAGCGGTCTCCCTCCACAAATCACAGTTCTTTTGTTAACTCCAACTCTGCTACACACTCTCTGAATAGCGGGAAGCACTGGCCGGACCCCCCTAATTACAACCTCCTGGAGGTCAGACTCCTTATAGGTCCACTAACTAAAGGGGGTATCTCTCAGGTATACAGGGCTTTGGTCAAACACTCCCCCTGTACACTATCACTCTTGAGGGAACATTGGGAGCAATGGTTGGGCCCAATGGAGGAAGTGGAGTGGAGGAAAGCATGTATGGCATCCCGTACCTTCGCCATTTCTGCCAGGTTACGCCTGATCCAGTTGAAATTTCTCCATTTTTCCTACTACACATCTAAGCGCCCGTGGACAGCTCAAAGGCTTCACGACCCCGCCTGCTATAGATGTGGGAGGGATTCCAGAGATTTCTACCACATAATCTGGAAGTGCCCCATTATCCACAAATACTGGGTGCCTAGTTTTGCGACTTTGTCTGAGGTGCTGGGCCAGAACATCGCAGAATACCCCAAGGTTGCATTGTTGTGTCTGGTGGATGACTAAGAACAGCACGTTGGTGAGGCTGGGAACATTGCTGGCAAAAGAGACATGGCCAAATATTGGAAGTCACCAGCGGCCCCAATGTTGAGGAAGTGGAGGGCAGGCATGGACCGCTCCGCAAAGTTCGAGGAGTCAATATACAGGGCTTGAGGATGCCCCAAGAAACACTCCGAGATATAGGGGAAATTGTGGTCTTATTATGGATTAAACTCCAGGTCTATGTGCATCCCAGGGGGTGGGTCGAATGCAGGTGTTGTCCGAGAATGTATATGCGATCCCCAGAGTGGATCGGCACTGTGTGGTGTTCTGTGCCCTAAATACAGCCAATAAAGTGTTATAATAAAATATCAATCAGGACAGCATACGAATCAATGAGCAAAACCACGTGAGCACACCCTGTACGTTTAATGCATATAAGTAAACTGTATTCACAATATCAATCAATCAATCAATCAGGGGTTTATAAAGCGCGCTACTCACCCGTGAGGGTCTCAAGGCGCTGCCTTTCATTTAGAGTGATAACGGATGAATGGTGCCTTTCAGTAGCATCTAGAGATACACCTTTAGAATAGTTCAAATCACTTTTTGGTTTTAATTATATAGTATTCATCTTTAAAAAAATATATTATTTTATTATGCAAGAGGGAGAGACCGGAAACTGGTGTGGGGAAAGTTCAAGGTCTTAATATGAAACCCTCAAAGCATATTAAACATTCAGGGTTTAACTCACAAAATGTGGACATTTACACCCATACATGTGCTTCTACTCGGGGTCTAAATGTGCCACTTTAAGGTATTCCAAAACATTGCCAGTATAATGCTAGGAAAACTGTTCTAGGAGCCAGTTTCAAGGCATACTCTTGGGCAATTCTGCTAGTTACTATCTTATCCCAATGTGGTGCCGGCTGCACAGTACAACTCTGCATTGGGGAAAGGCAAACTGCAGTGCAGATCTTATTATTTGTTTATTTTTCCTCAAAGGGGGAAAAATGTTCTCCCGATGTTCCAGTTCAAAGGCAACTTCCTTGAGGGTGGAGATAGTCTTGTGAGGAACACGCTATGTCTTTAATGTGCAGCCCAGTAAAATCCACTGGGTGGTGTAAGAACCCCGGGTGGCGTGCGTATTGTGCCACTGCGCCGCGGCCTGATGAAGCGCACAGACCAGCACGAAGCAATGCTGTCCGGCACGAGAGCTTAAGATATAAGCGGTAGAAGCTGCACGTGAGGCCTGCAAGGGAGCACGAGAGAACCACGTGGCACTGTGAGGCATGAATAAAATATTTTCTTAAAGTCAAAATGTTTTAATTAGATATCTGGGAATGCAAAGGAGAATCAAACTGCGGAGCAATTAAGCCGCAATAGTTTATGTTATCAAAATATCCTCTCAAGTAATTCACGAAAGCGTGCAGATACAGAGCCAGATAGGAGTCATTTAGAGAAAGCGCACAAGTTCTTCGCTGATACGGAGGGCAAAAGAAATGCAAATCGCAGAGTCTATAATGATGAAACCAGGAAATACTCCTCTAAGCGAAGCGGCATGCAAAATTACTCACCACTTGAATGAGTAATCTTTGTTGCTGTAGTTGTGTTGAGGTCCTCTTGACTTGCCCATTCGTCGACACGATAAAAATCCACTCACAAAATCCTCACGTAGGTTCAAATCTTCTTTATTATATAGAGCATCTTATCCACACAGCTGTGCATTCCCAGGTATGGTTAAACAGACATAGAACTGAACTTCCAAGTCAGATCATCACCTATCTGGAATGTCCACAACAACATTCTATTACAATACACTGCACATGCAGCTATTTAATGAAAGAGTTACCATAAACTGCAGCTAAATGAAGTCAGATAGAAGTGTAGGCAAGGCATGACATTTGCAAATAAAGCAGGTAGCAGACTATGTCCTGGATTGTCAGATTGAGAGGATCAATGTGTTTGCAGAGACAGTAGAGGACAAATCTTTTCCATTTGGCCACACAGCAGGCCCGCATTGTGGGCCTGTGGGCTTCCTTGAAGATGGTCATATACTCAGAAGGCAGATTAAGGTAGCCAAACTCTAAGACTTCAGAAACCAAATCGCGAGATTGAGCTGCCTGGGGTTCGGGTGCCTGACTGTGCCCTGATTTTGGCTGAGAAGGTCTGGGCGGTTGGGCAGCTTCTCCTGGGGTATTAGGGACAGGTGGAGAAAGTGGTAAGCCAGGGTTGCCTGGCCGATGTAGAAGCCACCAGGATGAGAGTGAGGGATATTTGCAGAAGCCTCCAAACTACAAATGGAAGGAGTAGGAGAGGCGGAAAAGCGTAGGCGAATATTCCTAACCAGATCACCTATAGTGCATCGCCCATGGACTGAGGGTGTGGGAACCTGGAGGTGAAGCTTGGGTAATTTGCGTTTTCAGCAGTGGCAAAGAGGTCTACATTAGGAAACCCCTAACAATGGAAGTACAGAAGTAGGACATGCGGGTGGAGTTTATACTCATGGACTTGGTGCATCCTGCTGGGCAGTTCTGCAAAGTTATTGTCGACTCCCAGCAAGTACTGAGCTAGTAGATGGACTTTGTGTTGGCGTGCTCACTGCCAAATGGCCTGAGCAAACGCTGACAAATGTGGTGAGTGAGTGCCGCCATGTTTCTGGAGGTAGCACATGGTCGTCATGTGGTCTGTGTGGAGGAGGGCCACCTTGCATTGAATGTGGAAGAAAAAGACTTTGAGTGCTAGCTGGATGGCCAGTAGCTCTAGGTGGTTTTGTGGTGTCCGCATGCCTTGAACGGTCATGTCCTTAAATGCAAACCCCCCTCCCCCCAGTTAGGTAAGCGTCCATCGTGATTGTCACTTGCCAACCTAGGTCGAAAAAAAGCTAGCCCTGCAACAGATTGTTGCTGTTCTACCACTGGCGAGAGTGATGGGTGCTCGCCTAAATCAACAATAGATCTTCCCAGTTACCATCCGCTTGTGACCATCTTGCAGCTAGGCACTTTTGCAACGGACGCATGTGTAATCTGGAATGGGGAACTATGGCAATACAGGAGGCCATCATGCTTAAGAGGCGCATGATCGTCCTGACCGTTATTTGGCGAGCTAGCTGAAAGGGGCGGTAACAACTGGGAAGTTTGGATCTGTGCTTAGCTGGGATAAGCTTTTCCAGTGATTGAACTAAGGTCTGCCCGTAAGAAGGCCTAAACCTGAAAGGGCTGTAGATGGGACTTTACTGTGTTGATGGTGAAATCTAAATTGTGCAATATGCCTATGGTGGTCTGGGTATGAGCCAAGCATGGTTGTTCATTTGCATTCTTGATCAACCAGTCATCCAAGTAAGAAAAAACATGGATGCCGGTCCTTCTGAGATGGGTAGCTACCACGGCAAGACACTTTGCAAACACCCTGAACGCACTTTGAATTGAAAATGTTGGCCACTTACCACAAACCGGCGATGTGGCAGGTGGATCGGCATGTGAAAGTAGGCGTCCTTCAGCTTAAGTGGGGTCATGAATTTGACTTGCTGTAGAATAGGGAGGACATCCTGGAGCGTGACCATGTGGAAGTGCTGTGACAGGATGCATTCGTTGAGGGGCCTTAGTAGAGTATAGGCCAGAGTGACACGTCCTTCTTGGGAATAAGGAAGTACAGGGCAGTACCTTTGCCGCACTGATGTGGCAACAAAGGCTCTATGGCCCCCTCACAAATGAGAGCCTCTACTTCCTCGTGAAAGTGGAGCTGATGTTCTGGGGAGAGGGCGTGTCTGTGGAAAGGGATGTTTGGTTGGGTTGCAGTGAGTTCTAACCAGCAGCCCTTCCCTATGATGGAGAGAACCCATGGACCGGAGGTGATCTCTTTCCACTATGCAAGAAACCCCTGCAGTTTCCCCCGACGGGTGTAGTATGATCGGGGGAAAGGGAGAATAAGTCACTGTTTGGCAGAGGCACCTCCCTTAACCGCACTGCATTTTCCTCTTACCCAGGAGTTGTTACCACTGTAGCCTCCCCTTGAAGAGACCCATGAAGGGGTCTGCTGCGGCCTCTGATAGGAGGTAGTGGCTTACGAGGAGGCGGTCCTGGCCCCCTTTCTGTACTGGGACCGCTGAAAGGAACCCCGGGGAGAAGGCGTCTGGAGAGCCCCCGTAGCCTTGGCCGTATCGGTGTCCTTTTTTGAGCATTTTGATCATCTGGCCAACCTGTGGTCTGAAGAGGTGTTCCCCATCAAAGAGCAGGTTGAGCAGATACTGCTGTATTTTTTTACTTGAAGTAAGAGACACACAGCCAGGCATGGTGGCAAATAAGGACGCTGGAGTTGATACCCCTCGCTGCAGTATCAGCGGCATCCAGGGCACACCGAATGGTGGTGTTCAAGATGATCTTTCCCTAAGAAACAAGCTCATGCCACATCTCCTGTACTGTTTTTTAGGAGATGTTGAAGGAGCTCCTCCATCTTATCCCGGTTGGCCTGATTATATCTGGAGAATAGGCCAACAGAATTGGCAATGCACCAATGGATCACTGACTGACCTGCTTACCAGTGCCAGGGGTCGTCGAGCAAGCCAATCGCATCAGTACCGCAATGTCTTTTTGGAGCAGAAGGTGAGGCAGGCGGAGCAGGAGGTCTCATCGTGCTCCAGAGACACCAAGTATTGAAATGGATTTCTTTCAATCACTCAGACATTTTCGAGGGAAAAGACGAAGGAGAAGGCCCTGAAAGGGACAAGAGTCCTGAGGAGGGTGTCGAGTAGAACTATGTCACCGAGCTCGACCAAGGTCGCAACAACACTGAAATGTACTGCAACCACAGATTATTTTCACCAATGGGAATGGAGAATTCTAAAGCTACCAACGACAAACACTGCGAGGCACTGACCCAGAGTTTGGTGGAAACACGCACAAACGACGGCAGAGAAAAAATTATCTAACCAAGAAGCTGATGCCCATGTGCATTACAAGTATTAGGAGGAGTCACTATACCTCTTTACTCAAAAGACCTCTTCAAAGAAAAAAAAAGTTGCACACATCCGAGCACAACACGAGATGGAAAGAATATGCAGAGCATGTGTATCTACAGCTACAAATGCCATGAACACATATTTATTACTATGAATTCTGTGTGGGTCTTGGGCTGCCTATTGACTTGTTATTGTGGGCTGGTGTTCTCTGCATCTAGAATATGGGCTTTTACAGTTAGAGGGGCCAATCACCTGGAAGGATCTGGCTCTCCATGCCTAACAGAGTGGGTTCATTACTGTGAGGTGGATCAGATAGGCCAATAATGAGACAAATCCAGGGACATCACAAAAGAAGTTGAGAGTGATAAGTGGGGGAGCTGTTGGGGATAGCTCTAAGAAACTCATCAGACACTTGTATTGTTCCCTGTTTTAGCAAGACAGATAACTATCTTTGGGTCAGTTTGCAGTGATGGGTGAGTTTCAGGCTAAGTTGTGCTATACATCAGTGAGTAAGATGAAGAATCTGCTTAGAGAAGCAAACATATTGATAGGGAACTACAAGCAGGCTATTGCAGTAGCTTATTTTGCCCATAAATTGAGTGTTGACGAGGGATTTATTAGTGTGGACGAACAGGTAACCGCAGATTCTCTTTATACTGAGTGGCTTATTCAGGTCACTCTTATAGTAGTGAAGAAAGATTCCAACTTCACACTGTTTATAAAAAGAATGAGGTTTGGTAGAGGGTGTCTGGACAGCGTAGGGGAAGGTTGAGAGAGCAGATGAGGCTTGAAGATAGATGATTTCAATCTTCCCAAAGTTGAGCTGTGGGAAGTGCCATGTCTTGTCAAACTTAAATGAGACAGTCTGAGATTCTTGATTAAAGGAGGGGTGTGAGCAGTGCTTAATTTGAGCCGGTGCCTTCCGGTGCTCAGCACCAGCACTTATTTCACAGGGCCGGGGCTACAATTTCTGACCCTGCAGGTGCTGGGCTCAATATTAATTGTTCAATTTCAAAATAAAAAGAATAACATACCTTGCATGATGACTGGCTGGTATGTGTTCATAGGCAGGCCGGCGTACGCCTGTCCAGGTAGGCATGATTGTGTATCACCACGTTAGTGATGTCATCACGCCTGTCATGAATCCAAGAAGTCATCATCAAACAATGGCTTGCATTCTATTCCCCCGAGTCTGCTGCACCCTGCCACTGCCTGAGCCTAAGCCTCCCATTGGATAATTGTACCTGGGGGCTGGCTCATGACGGAGTTGAGGCACGAGAGCTGCAAGGGATCATGAGGAAGAATAAACGAAAGTAAGTGTGGACTTTCCATTTGCTGCGTAGCCAGAGTAGCATATCCTGCAGCCCTGCATTGCTGCTATCCTCATCGTGCTCGATGTGGCCCACCACTACTTTTTTGCACCATGGAGTCACCTGTAGTATCGGTGCGCTGCCTCCCAGCATGCTAATTGCTGAGCATGCGTGAGTTAATTAGGCGCCACAGCCATACTCACCAGCATGGGCAGCGGCTGGGAACAATGCTTGTGCTGTAGCAGGGAGGATCACAGCAAGCTGAGAAGTGGATGCTGATGCCCTCGTCATCCCTGGACCTACTAATTACAGGGAGCACTATAATAATAATAATAATCTTTATTCGCCATATAAAATATGTCCATAAAAGATACAATTTCATCAACACATCAGTATTAAGCAAAGGTCATAAGGGAATGTTACCACCACAACAATTTAAAAAAAAGGAAACATATGGTAAAAACAGTGCTCAAAAGCTATAAAACAGCCTTAAAAAGAATCTTCCCTTTCAAGTGCCCCTGGTAAGTCTTAGCTTTAAAGCAGTTCTTAAGAAATTAGAGACACAGAAAAGGGTGGCAACGTCTGAAGACAGTTTTAAAAACAGCAGAGCCACACAGGCCTGCTTGAATCTACGTTCCCTGAGAAGCCCCTTCAGAAATCTTCTCCTCGGGTGCGTGTAATATGGACACAAGAGAACAAAGTGTAGGGTATCCTGAGGAGACCTACTGTCGCAGCAACAGGGCCCTCTTTGAACAGGGAGCACTAGCAGTGACATGACCTGCTGTGCTCGAGCAGCCGCCTGTTCCGCAATAAACCCAGTAATTTCCACACTGATTAATATATGCAAAAAGGAAAATGCTACTTACCAGTATGCATCTGTTCTTGGCATGTAGAGCTGCAGAATTATATACTTGTGCAAAGATCGTCATCTGGTGTTGGGCTCGGATGTTTGCACTTTGTTGTTGTATTGGAAGACGTTCTTTGAAGTCACAAGATAGGTGACTCCTCCTTAGGACGATAGTGCGCATGGGCATCGACTCCATCCTCAGATTGTTTTTCGCCATAAAGGGTGATGATGGAGTTTGTGAGAAACAGAAAGAGATGTCCATGTGTGATGTATCTAAGTAAGATAGCACTGCAACAGACAAAGGTACCTGGGGAGGTGGGTGGGCGTATATAATTCTGCAGCTCTACATGCCAAGAACAGATGCATACTGGTAAGTAGCATTTTCCGTTCGAGGCATATGAGCTGCAGAATATATACTTGTGCATAGACTCTACAGTTGTACTCTCCCTAGCGGTGGCCACCTGTATCTGTTGCAGTGGTTTGAAAAAGTGTCCTTAGTACAGCCTGGCCCATACTAGCCTGTTGTTTTGCCTGCACATCTACACAATAGTGTTTTGTGAACGTGTGCGGTGTAGACCATGTTGCTGCTTTACAAATGTCATCTATGGGAATGTTCCCTAAGAATGCCATAGAAGCGCCTAGTTTGTGTGTGGAATGCGCTCTAGGGGGAATAGATAATGTACGCTTTGCTCTTTGGTAGCATATCTGGATGCATTTAACGATCCACCTGGCAATTCCAGCTTTTGATATAGGGTTGCCCTTATGTGGTGGTGAGAAAGCTACAAAAAGTTGTTTAGTTTTTCTGAAAGTTTTTGTCCTTTCAATGTAGTAAAGGATAGCTCTTTTGACGTCAAGCGTATGAAGAGCCCGTTCTGCTACTGAGTCTGGTTGAGGAAAAAAGACTGGCAGCTCAACAGACTGGTTAAGGTGGAAAGCAGAGACGACTTTTGGTAACAATTTAGGGTTTGTCCTAAGAACCACTTTATTGTGATGTATTTGCAAAAAATGGTTCTTGTATGGTTAATGCCTGGAGTTCACTAACTCTTCTGAGAGATGTGATTGCTACAAGGAAAGCTACTCTCCATGTGAGAAATTGCAACACACATTTATGTAAAGGTTCAAATGGGGGACCCATGAGCCTGGTAAGGACAATGTTTAGGTTCCACTCTGGAGAGGTTGGAACTCTGGGAGGAATTATCCTTTTAAGGCCTTCCATGAATGCTTTGATGGCAGGTACCTTAAACAATGAAAAGTGTGGTCTGTTTTGCAGGTAAGCGGCTATGGCAGCAAGATGTAATCGTATAGATGTGTATGCCAGATTACATTTTTGTAGATGCAAGAGATAACAAATAATGTTTTGAATTGAAGCATCTAGTGGATTGATTGTGTTGTTATTACAGTAGATAACAAATCTTTCCATTTAGCTGCATAGCACGCTCTAGTGGTAGGATGGCTAGCCTCCTTAATGATATTAATACAGTCTGGCGGAAGGGTGAGGTAACCAAACAGTAAGATTTCAGGAGCCAGATCGCTAGGTTCAGTGAAGCTGGATCTGGATGCCTTATTTCACCATGGTTCTGTGTGAGGAGCTTTGGAGAAAGGTGCAACTTTTGATGTGGATCTACTGAGAGTTCCAGCAGGGTTATGAACCATGGTTGTCGGGCCCATGTTGGAGCAACCAGGATCATTGTGAGAGACTGTTGTTTGAGCTTGCGCACCAGTAATGAAATGAGCGGGAGAGGTGGAAAAGCGTACCCAAATATGCCTGACCAGTTCATCCATATTGCATTGCCTTTGGACAATGGGTGTGGATACCTGGAGGCAAAGCTTGGGCATTTTGCGTTTAAATGTGTGGCGAACAGATCTATGTCTGGGTGGCCCCACATCTGAAAAAACGGATGAAGAACTTGCGGATGAAGTTCCCATTCGTGGATCTGCTGTGTCTGACGACTGAGCAGATCCGCAATTTGATTGTGTACCCCTGGGAGATGTTCTGCTAAGAGGTATATTTTTTTAGGAATGGCCCATCTCCATATGCTTTGCGCTAGGCGTGAAAGCTGCAGAGAGTGTGACCCCCCCTGTTTTTGTACATAGTACATTGCTGTCATATTGTCCGTACGAACTAGGATAGCTTTGCCTATGAGATGTATTTGGAATGATTTTAATGCGAGAAAAATCGCCAGTAATTCCAGGTGATTGATGTGGAGCAGTTTCTGTTGAGGGGTCCACGTGCCCTGAATGGTATGGTTTAAGCGATGAGCTCCCCAGCCGGTGAGCGATGCGTCTGTTGTTAGCACTATCTGTGGAGCCGGGTCTAGGAACGGCCGCCCTTTGGAAAGGTTTTGTGTGTTCCACCACTGCAGAGAGAGATGTGTGCGGCTGTCCACCAACACCAGATCTGTAAGCTGACCTTGAGCCTGGTTCCACTGATGTGCGAAACATTCCTGTAATGGACGCATTTGGAGTCTTGCGTAAGGCACGATGAAAATGCAAGAGGCCATCAACTCTATTAGCTGCATGAACACTTGAGCTGGTAGTGAGTGTTGAGGTTGAAATTTTGTTATGAGAGCTTGCATGCTGGCTATCCTGACTGGACTGGGGTATGCAAGGGCTTTTGAAGTATCTATTGTGGCGCCTAGATACTGTTGTGTGTGGGACGGTTGAAGATGTGACTTGGTGAGGTTTATTGTGAATTCTAAGTCGTGCAGCAGCTGGATTGTTTTGTGTGTGTGGTGCACACACTTGCTGCGTGACTTGGCTTTTATGAGCCAGTCGTCGAGGTAAGGAAACACATGAATGTGTTGTCTTCGCAAGTGAGCTGCTACTACTGCAAGACATTTTGTGAAGACTCTGGGTGCTGTAGTCACTCCGAATGGGAGGACTTTGAATTGGTAGTGCTGACCGTCCAGTACAAATCGTAGATATTTCCTGTGAGCAGGGTGAATGGGAATGTGAAAGTAGGCGTCCTTGAGATCTAGAGTGGCAAGGAAATCGCCTCGTTGGAGCAGTGGGAGGACCTGTTGGAGAGTGACCATGTGAAAGTGGTCGGATTGTATGTACAGGTTTAACGGTCTGAGGTCTAATATGGGCCTCAGAGTACCGTCCTTTTTTGGGATGAGGAAGTAAAGGGAGTAAACCCCTGTACCTTGATGGTGTAGGGGAACCGGTTCTATTGCGTGCTTTTGCAAGAGAGAGAGAATCTCTTGTTTTAGAAGAGTCAGATGTTCTGTGGACATTGGACGTTGTTTGGGAGGTATGTGCGGGGGAGTAGAAGTGAGTTCCAGGCAGTAACCATACTGGATAATTTGTCTCACCCACCTGTCTGTGGTGATGGAATTCCAGACAGGTAGGAACTGTGATAGTCTTCCCCCGACCGGAGTGGAATGGTCTGGGGGGAGTGGAGGGAAGTCACTGTTTTGCTGGTAGGGGAGGTGCGGGTGTTATTACCGCAGCCTCTTCCTTTGTTATTTCCTCTGTAACCCCCCCTAAAATATCCCCTGTAAGAAGAAGTTTGAGTGGGGCTTTTGTAGGAAGAAGAAGTGTTGTCTTTGCCAATGGTTTTGGAGGCGCCCCTATAAAAGGAGCGACGAAAGGAACCTCTAGTTGTTGACTGTAAGGCTCCCATGGACTTTGCTGTTTCAGTGTCTTTTTTCATCTTCTCTAAAGATGTGTCTACAGTAGGTCCAAATAAGTGTTCTTGATCAAAAGGCTGATTAAGAATTTGAGACTGCACCTCCTGTTTAAAACCAGATATGCGTAGCCATGCATGCCTGCGCAGTAAAACGCTTGTGTTAACGGCACGAGATGCTGTGTCCGCTGCATCAAGAGCACATTTGATAGAGGTGTTTGTAATTAGTTTTCCCTCTTGTATGAGGTCGTTAGCTTTAGACTCACTATAAAGAAAAGGACAACAAACTAAAAAAAAGAGGGCTATTGCACTTAAGTGTAAGTATTTGCCAACTATTACGTTTTCCCACTGCAGACAACTCAGATTCTACAATTGGAAACAGGACAAAGAAAGGGAGGCGGGGGAAAGAAATCTAATTTCTTAATACTGCCCTCACACACTTTTCAGTGTCATGCTTCATCATTGCGCCGCATCAGACGCCCAGGTGCAGACCAACACACTGGGCGGAGCGCAAAAGAAATTTTTTGAATATACAGTGGTGAGGAAAGAAAATAGACAAACAAACAAGAGATATAGGGAAAAAGTTATTCCCTCAAGAAGGGATCATAAAGTGCAAAACAAAAACAATAGTGTTAAAACTATCTGAGGGGAACCGGAGGTTACCTTTATTCTTGGTCACCCTCGATATGGTTAAAAATCAATTTGTAGGATACACCGGGGAAATCAGTAGCTCTATATCCTGTTTGCAGGAACCAACATGTTTCGGCCTTTATCAGATGCCCCCACGGGTCAAGGCGGCCTTCATCAGGGTATTGATCCCTTAAAAAAATCGTGGTCTAAACCCACAATCAGGTCTCGAATTTCTAATCACTGGATATTCTCCATTTCGCCTTCTACGCAATTGCATAGAGGAACCCAATTACTGTAAATGAAGAACAAAAAAACAGACTTGTACTCATATACCTCTATTTCCTTCCCCTCACCATAAGTGCCCCTTCTAATATTAACTTCACTATTCATTTCATAATCCATGGTGTATGTGAAAAGGTGGACATCTCCACCCAATTAATTATTATCTGGCACTCACACCCGTGTTGTTAGGATAAAAAAACAGATCAGCTCCAACAGTGTTAGGACTTTCCCATCAATTTTGTTGCTTTCACAAATCAATTCTTTTAAAATCTGTATATCAACCAAAAACCTCATCTGTGTGTTATATGGCTCAAAGGCACCCCATCTGTGTGTTATGTAGCCTCAACAATACACACCTATTACATACTGCATGCACTCATTTCTTACCCGAGTTTCACAGCTATTTGCTAAACCCGGGACCGTCGTGGGACCGTGATCTATTCGTCACACTCTATGTAAATACAAAATAAAGAAACTGCCTTCATACTCGTAGCGGCTTGAAATTTCATTTTATGAATCTATATGGTTCCCTCGTTCATACTGCTTAACAAACGGACGATTAAGTGGATTAAGTGGAACCAATAGTTTAAGTGAAGGGCCGTTCTCATCTCTCAACGGAGACCGACCCGTGAGCCGCTCAGTCCACACACCACTGCCTGGGCATATACGATCCCCGTTAAAACCTTAATTGCCCAAGGCCGACAATCACTCCATTGAACTCTCCCAGATATCGGATGGCCTAAATGTAACTCCTTACGAGTTTTTGATACCCCACTTACTACTCCAAGATCAGCAGGAATCCTCTTCCCATTCATTTAAATGAAAAGAGGGGAAGTGGTCGGTTGAGCCCATTCGAATTCAAAATCCGCCAGTTCCTTTGCACAATTTTCTTCATGTAGTTTGAAGTAGTGTTGTATGTGGTGACACAGACACTTCTCTCTGCTTGTTCTCTGTTGTGTGTTTCTAGTAGGACTTCTCTACTATTATTCCTGGCTCGTTTCCTAGCCCTCTGAATAGCCCAATTAGGATAATCTCTTTCATGCAGTTTTTTACTTAATAAATCTGCCTCACTTTTGAAATCTGTGATTGAAGAGCAGTTCCTGCGTAACCGCAGGAACTGCCCATAAGGGAGATTCTCCCTCAGGGCTCGAGGATGGAAGCTTTTAAAAGACAGCAAGCTATTTCTGTCAGTGGGCTTATGGTAAACACTGCTCTGAAGACCATTATCTTCTGCTCTGATGTCCAAATCCAGGAATGCCAAGGATTCACTTGACATTATTCCAGTGAAAAAAAGAAATTGATTAATTCCATTCAGCCATCTCAAAAACGCCTCAGCTGTAGTTTTATTGCCTCTCCAGACAATAAAGACATGGTCGATATATCTACGCCACACCCTTATTTGTTCTCGAAAGGGATTGGTCTGGGAATAGATGTTTTCTTCCTCGAAATAGGATACATATAAACAGGCTAGGCTGGGCGCACAGGCACTCTCCATGGATGTTCCATGGACTTGTAAGTAGAAAGTGTCTTCATATTTGAAGAAATTCTTAGTCAGGGCCAATTCCAACAAGCTTAAGATAAATGCTCTCGGAGTCTGATGTCCCCATTCCTCAGAGAAAAGTATATTCTCTATCACCCTAAGTGTCTCTTGTTGAGGGATGTTTGTATACAAGGACTCTATATCGAGTCCAATCAGCAAGTCCCTCGCCGAGTCAAACTCGATTTCTTGGATAAGATTTAGTACCTCACGAGTGTCCTTTAAGTAAGCTGGCATCTTTTGCACTAGAGGGCGTAAGTAAATGTCACAAAATTTTGACAATGGCTCCAAAATCGAGTTCATCCCCGAAACAATTGGTCTTCCTGGGGGCGGCCGCGCTGTCTTGTGCACTTTGGGCAATGTATAGAAATACGTCACTGTGGGTTGCTCATTACACAGAAAAGCTGCTTCTTTTCGACTAATCCAGCCGTTACTCAATGCCTCCTCTATATGGGTGTTAATTACTACTCGGAGTTCCTCGGTTGGGTCTTCCCTCAAGATCTTATAATTCCTCTCATCATTCAAAAGGCGTAAGCATTCGTTGTTATAGGTCTCTTTGTCCAAAACAACAATAGCCCCGCCTTTATCAGCGGGCTTGATGACAATGGTAGGGTCGGTCATCTCTCAGTTCTTGTAAGGCTTTTTTCTCATTGTTGGGTAGATTAAAGAATGGTCTCCCTCTTTTTTCTGCCTCCATCCTTTCAATATCTCTCAGGATCGCCTGTTCAAACACCCCTACTTCTGGGGGTAATTGTCCCAGTGTGGGTACAAAAGTTGACTTATGTTTTAATCCTGTATCTACATCTTCTTCCGTGGTAGGCTTCTTTCCTTCAAAAAACATCCTCAGCCTCACATTACGGAAAAATCCAGCGAGTTCCCACTTCAATTTGAAAGGATCTAACTGGTTTGTGGGAACGAACCCTAAGCCTTTGGATAATACCTTCTCTTGTGTTGCAGTCCCTGCTGCTGCCTGGTTCTCCTTCCCGTGATATGCTGCGTGTCACTCTTTGATTGATGTCGTCCCACTGTACCTTGTTGATTTTCTGTCTGCCCCTCCCTCTCCCTCTGCCTCTCGCTAAAAAAGGCTGATATTCATTGGGGAAGAAATGTGGAGGTTCCATTGGATGGTACATTGGGGGCCATCCATAGGTCATTGGGGGGCCTTGCTGGTAAGGACATGAATAACCCCGTGTCCAGCCTCTCCCTCTATATCTTGGTTTATAATCTGTGTCACTACTCTCACTGCCAGAACTTGAAGTGTCTTTATTCTGTTTCTGACGCTTCTTTTGTGTATTCAGATTTTCTTTATTTTTAGCATAATCATCCTTGATATAGGGATATACCTTTTCTTTAGAAAACTTCTTTAAGTCTTTTTGGAGTTTTCCAACTTTAGAGTTCACTAGGTATTCTTTAAATTCATTTACAACTTTGTTTGTTTCCTCTAACTTCTTTTTAAAGACTGTGATATGGAGGTGTGTCTTCAAATTGCCTTCGCTGATCTGTATCTGTATCAATAGATCGTCTGATAGTTTTTTAGCCGTGTCAATAATTAAAATCAACCAGTCCCTGGAGCATCTCCAGGCTATCAAGGACCAATTCCTCCTGAAGGAGGCATCCTCCAGGAAGATGAGAGGTTCATTGACCACCAGGAGCCCCCCAGGGGCTGCGTTATCTCGGAGATATTCGGTTAGAATGGCTCCATGTAGTATCGTCTTAACCTGTGTTCTCTTGAGCTCTGTCAGTGTCGTTAGCTTTAGACCTATATTGTTCTGGAAGATGTTGCATGAGTGTCTCAAGCTCATCATAATGCGCCCTGTCATACCTGGCCAGCAAAGCTTTGGCAATGCGCCAGTAATTTGCCGCTTGTGACGCAACCCGTTTACCAGATGCGTCCAATAATTTAGATTCTTTATCCGGAGGAGGGGCATCACCTGTTGATTGGGAATTTGACCGTTTACGGGCATTTGACACTACTAGAGAATCTAGAGGGAGCTGCCCCTTGATATAAGCTGGATCATTTGAAGCTGGTTTATATTTTTTATCAACCCTGGGGTGGAGAACTCTAGCCCTGACAGGGTCTTTAAACACATCAGGGGCATGTTTAATCATACCTTTTAACATAGGTAAAGTACTTGTTGACTTTTGTGATTGTGTAAAAGTCTCTAATAAAAAAATCTTCCTCCAAAGGGTCCGAGTGTAATTCTACCCGATGATATTTGGCTGCTCTATTTATGAGTTGCGCAAAACCTATGTTGTCGTTTGGTGGGGATGGTGTAGATGGGTATGAGTCTGGCTCAGGTATATCTAGGACATTATCATAATCCTCCCAAGGGTCAGGTGGTGGGATACTGCGGCTATCATCATCATCCCCTTGTGGGTCTCCATCCCCATCCCCACCCCCACCACCAAAGTCATCTTCATCATCTTGTGGTGCAGGTGAAGAAGGAAGCAGTGGAGAGT
This sequence comes from Calotriton arnoldi, assembly GCA_963921515.1. NCBI lineage: Eukaryota > Metazoa > Chordata > Amphibia > Caudata > Salamandridae > Calotriton > Calotriton arnoldi. Next base: position 2,404,063 of record CAWUFW010000646.1, on the reverse strand, counting down.
GTGCTGGAGAAAGTGGTATAGTTGGAAGATTTGGAGGGGGAGAGGAGGGTCTGAAAGGTGAAGTTGCTATGTCTTTCTTCTTTAAGGGTACCTCAGGTGCTTCTGAGGTGTCCAATTTCCTCTTTTTAGGTGGTATTGTTGTTACTTGACCTGTAATGGGGTCAATGTGTAGGGTTTTTTGTTTCAGATCCGATGGATCTGGTTGAAACAGTTCTTTGGAGCCATTGTCTTTTTTCGGCACCAACGATTTTGGTTCCGAGTGGTGCTTTGATTTTGTCTCTGTAGCTTTAGGAGGGGTCTTGGTCTCCTTATGCTTTGGTGGAGTTTTCGAGTCCGAAATCTTTTTCGGCTCTGAGGATTTATGGTGTTTTTTCGGGTCCGAGGGCTTGTCCTCGGTGTGTTTTGGTGCCGAAAAGCTCGGCGTCGAAGCCGTCTTCGGTGCCGATGTAACAGGGCGTGGCACTGTGTGTGTTTCCGGCTTTTGTTTCGGTGCCGGGGATTGTTTTTCGGTACCGGTACGCGGCTGACTCGGTCCCGAGCCGCCTGAAGGCTTTTCTTTGGGCTTCGGAGCCGGGGGCGGGGCATCTAAAGTAATATCTTGGTGTCGACTTGAGCCCGAAGGCGAAGGTGTTACCGGGGCCTTATCTTTTGTTTTAGATGGGGCAGGGGTGTTGAGCTCGGTACTCGTGATCCGTTGACCTGGAGTAACTGTCTGATCCTCGGCATCTGACTTGTCTGCCTCGGAGACGCTGATGTCTTCATCCTCCGGTTCTTGTTCTTCTGGAACATCGGGGCCTGCATCGAAGATGTCGTCCGGCGCCGAGGTAGTTGATCGAGACATTATGTGACGTCGAGCCCGGTGATCACGTATGGTCTTCTTTAATCTGAAGGAAGCACAGGCCTTGCAGTCTTTGTCCTCGTGTTCTGGAGATAGGCAAAGGTTACAGACCTCGTGCAGATCAGTGTGTGGGAATTTAGCACCACACAGGGGGCATTTTTTAAATGGAGTTCTATCCATTGACTGCAGGGCCTGATGGCGCAGATAGGCCCAAAGGCCCGCGTCGACGACCGGAATCGAAGGTCTTGATGAATTTTTGGATGCGCGTCGAAGGGGAACGCGATCGAAACAATACCGTCGAGCGGTGAGGGATTGCGCGTTGAAGGGGGATCGAGTACGACACCGACCCGGAGCGCAGCAATTTACATCCGAACCCGATGGCGGAAAAAATCAATCTGAGGATGGAGTCGATGCCCATGCGCACTATCGTCCTAAGGAGGAGTCACCTATATCGTGACTACAAAGAACTTCTTCCAATACAATAACAAAGTGCAAACATCCGAGCCCAACACCAGATGGCGATCTATGCACAAGTATATATTCTGCAGCTCATATGCCTCGAACAAACATTTTCATTTGGTGTACATTTTGTTTTTGCACTCGGTGTAGGTAAGAAAGTAAAACCCATGCCATCTTCCTCTTCTTTAGGAATGACAAGAAAACGCGGAGTTCAAAATAGCAGGGACATGTACAGGCTGGAGACAGGGGTGACGGCAGCAGTGTTATAGATGAGAGAGAGCTAGAGTAAAGAGGCGAAAGAAACAACAAGAGATGAGAGAGATAAAATGGAGTAAAGTAGAAGAAAAGGAGGCGAGCAAATCAGATACAAAGAGAAAGCAGACATGGTGTGAAGAAGAGAGCATTAAGAAGAGAGAAGATAGAATGAAAGGATGTAGAGGACAGAACAGAGGAAAAAAGCGGAGAAATGATAAAACGGAGACAAAGCTAATCACTGCTAATAGAGTGATAGTAAAGAGCCAAGATCGAGGGGAGAGAGAGCAGAACATGGATTAAAGGAAAGAGTAAAAAGGGCAGGGGTAGAATGCATAGAGGGAAAAATCAGAAATACAGGGAATAAGGTAACACACCAGGTGTGACAAAGACGATAGAAAACGATTAGAGAGGTGAGAGGATAGACTCTTAGAGCAAAGACTTAGAGGGCAGACAATAGAGCAAGGTTAGAAGATAGAGACTGAGGCAGTAGTGCAAGTGTTGAAAGTGCTGTGGCCTCCTTGGCAAAATTTCCGGCACAGGCACTTCTTTTCTTTTACAAATTAAGCACTGTGCAGGGTTTTTTTTTTTGGGGGGGGGGGAGGAAGCTCTAAATGTAATATAGAGGTCCCACGTGGATACTTGGGATACACTGATAGGCAGATGGATCAGCCTATGGTCTGTTAACTGCACTAACTAATTAACATTACTGTACTTACTTATTGTGAACCTATGTAACAAGCAAAAGGTTACTTTAAACTTCCCGTGTGCTATAAGTATAGTCCCAAGGCTAATCTTATCAGCTAATTGAAACCGCAATTAGAAAAATTTACTTTTGACTATAACAAGGGACACACTTTAAGGAACAAGTTAGTTTGGGTGCATAAAGGCCCAAAACAATTTCTACTTGGAGCAATTGGAATTGCCAGAAATTTCTTCTAAAAATATTAACACCACCAGCATGCTATACCCATCATCAAAGGTGCACAAAATTATCACGCAATACAGAGCGAGGATTAGATGCCATACACTGAGTCCTCATCTATTGGCTCACTATTTACAGAAAAAGCACACACCTGATGACATACAATGGCTGGTTCTATACAAAGCACAACTAGAACAGAGAGGTGACACTTGAAAACTCCTCTTTGAGAATAAAGAAGCACTTGCATTGCACTTATTAATGCAGTCATTTATTCTTTTGTGTCCCGACACAGTTAGTTCCACTTAAACCGAGACAACAAATACAACCAGCTGTGCAATTATCACCTATCAGTTAACCACACCATAGCGCCATTTCCATTTTTAATATGAATTGTTTAGATCTTTGAGCATGATTGAAAGAAATAAGGTGTGATTATGTTTCTGTTTTTATTCATGTTATTTATTTCAGCATTTAACCATGTACACCATGCATTGTTAATCAAGTTCCAGAATGATATAGTGTAACATGTCAGTTGTCAGAGCGCCATCAGTAAATGTACTTCTTGTGTATTACCCATACCATTGTCAACTACGTGCTAGGACACTGCAGCACTACCTACTAACAACTAGACCAGTAACCTTCTCATTTGAAATGGCACAGCCGAGGTCAAATGACATACGAGGGTATGTTCACATCCCTTACATCACTGCCCGCTTTTTCTTTCCTGTTTTCTTTTTCATGAGTCCAAGGCAGTTCCATTGAAAGCACACCACTCTAACTTTTCTTGTGTAACTTATGTTGACACTGAATAGTTTGATTGAAACTTTCACAGAACAGCTTGGCTGATACTTACGTCTGAAAGATTTCATTTTTGAGTAACGTTACTACCCTTTTTTTTGTAGCCTGAAGGGGTGTAATTAATTGGGATGTGCCTTAGATTTTAAAAAACTTCGACTGCATTGATTCAGTCTCTTCTTCACTCTGAAGAATTTGTCAAACATACTATATTACCCTCCATAGCTAGTACTTTTTAAGATGTGATCTACCTTGACGTTTATATAAAAATCTTTCATGTCCATTGGTCATGACAAAAGCACTTGAGGTGTATTAGCTGAAATAGGACGATGACTGACCAGTTGGAGACACTAACAGAATCACCCTTTGTGCAATGGAATAAAGACCGGTAGACAGTCATATCAGTAACTGACGAACAATTAAATACCAGGGTATTTGGTTATGTAAACTTATGCAAACCAAGATTGTAATTTGGAAAATGTAAACATGTGTAACATAACATCTTAACTGTGGAACTTCAAGGTATATTGAAATGTAAATATGTAATATATATTTCTAATGCATAATTGTAAGAGAAATTTCTGTAAAGATACACATTCAATTTTGATACTTTTTTTTAAGAATGGCATACAATTTTACAGTGAAGGAGTGCTGATTTAGAAGGCCTGGGGTGATTGAGGTGTATCTCAAGGAAGTTCATTTTGCCACATCCAATTATTTTATGCGGATAAGGGCTGTGTAGTAAATGATGAAGAATATGAAAGAAATAGTGATATGGCTGAAGTTTCGGCTTC